>PEDN01001354.1:0-600000 GCA_003864495.1 Nemopilema nomurai
GCAAGGTTAATGAGCAACAACGTCTGCGGCATGTGGGGGCAGGGTTAGGGCAAATCACTTCAAAAAATCTCGTACACCTTTTGTGAAAATCCTATTGCTTTATCAAGAATCCTTGGAAATCCTATTGTTTTCGTGGAAATCTCGCACGCTATTTGCAAAAGTTAATTGCCCTCGGGGGCAGGGGTAGGGCAAACAAAATGTCTAAAATTTTATATATCTGTGTACAACAGGCTCCTTATTTTCTATTTCATCGTCACTGTTTAGAAATAACGAAGCTAGAATAAGGAAAAAGTTGGGCAAACCGTGACGATTACAAGCTCACTGATTAAGATCACTGAACGTTGAATCATCATCATTAAATCAAATGCTAATTAACATGTAGGCAGTAGAGATGAAAGGATGAGACATCCGTCTGGAGACACCAAAAAACCTTCATATGCTGGTATTGTCAGTCCTTTGATTCATCGATATAATTCTTCTGTGAATGACAATAAGGTACTAATTTAACCGGAAACTGTCGGACATTTGAACAACAAAAACGGAGCCCTTGCCCTCCCCCATCCCACCCTCAAGATCAAACTAATAGCAACATGTTTGTGTTCCATTCTTCCAGTCATTTTATGGCTTCCCCTCCAGTCAATGGCGGTCTCCAGACAGATCTGTTCTTAAGTGGGTTGTGTTGCCCAGTGGGTCTAAATATGTATGTTGCTGATGACAATAAAAAATTAGAAATGCCAAAAAATAAACTCAATGCCAAAAACAATACACATACCCACAATATTTTGCGAATGTCTTTCCCACTAATAGTACAAAATGTGTTATAAACGTGTATCAGCGAGCTCTGTTAATCAAAAGCCAAACCTAGAGACCTTAAGCATGTGGTTATAAGCATAAACTATTAGCGGAAAACAATAGCAATTAGTATACGCTTGGGTTAATAGTAAGATCACGTCAATGCATTACATGTTGAACACTTTTCAATCCAGTAGGTCTAAATATGTATGTTGCTGATGACAATAAAAAATTAGAAATGCCAAAAAATAAACTCAATGCCAAAAACAATACACATACCCACAATATTTTGCGAATGTCTTTCCCACTAATAGTACAAAATGTGTTATAAACGTGCATCAGCGAGCTCTGTTAATCAAAGGCCAAACCTAGAGACCTTAAGCATGTGGTTATAAGCATAAACTATTAGCGGAAAACAATAGCAATTAGTATACGCTTGGGTTAATAGTAAGATCACGTCAATGCATTACATGTTGAACACTTTTCAATCCAGTAGGTCTAAATATGTATGTTGCTGATGACAATAAAAATTTAGAAATGCCAAAAAATAAACTCAATGCCAAAAACAATACACATACCCACAATATTTTGCGAATGTCTTTCCCACTAATAGTACAAAATGTGTTATAAACGTGCATCAGCGAGCTCTGTTAATCAAAAGCCAAACCTAGAGACCTTAAGCATGTGGTTATAAGCATAAACTATTAGCAGAAAACAATAGCAATTAGTATACGCTTGGGTTAATAGTAAGATCACGTCAATGCATTACATGTTGAACACATTTCAATCCAGTAGGTCTGAATATGTATGTTGCTGATGACAATGAAAAATTAGAAATACCACAACTAAACTCAATGCCAAAAACAATACACATACCCACAATATTTTGCGAAGTCTCTCCCACTAATAGCACAAACCTCTTGAAATAACACCCCTTCGTATCCCATGCAACCGATTTGACTCCGGGCACGTGACAGCTTTATCAAATCGTCTAAACCACCTTCTAAAAATGAAAGAATATAACTATTTCACAAAACTAATGAACAATGAACAATGACAATGACAAAACTAAATATCTAGAGAAGTAGGTGTTTTTTATTTTGCCAATTTTGCGTTTTCACATAAATTGCTAATTCAGTTTGTACAATTCGTAAATACAACCGTTTAGAAAGGAAAATGCAGCCATTGCAAAAATGAAAGTTGTAATGTTTTAGTCTTAGCGATTGCCTGCAAATCAAAGCAAGCTTTAGCTTTGATGGGTGAAACAGAAAGTTTAATGAATACCACGAAGCTGGATTGATGGAATGGTGCGTCAAATGAACAGACAAAGAGTTAAAAGGTAAGTGGTGGGCCATAGAGACAGGCTAAAAGCGGAATAGTGTTTATTTTCTTAAAGAAAAGCAAAGCCCATGTCTTCCCCAAAATAGATAGTGGTTATAGCCATTGAGAGAATCTATGGAAATTCCTTCGCTCTGATGTTGGGTGTGTAAACATTGTCGCAAAATAATAAGCTTAATTTAGCGTACGCTCAAATACAAAACGGTTCTCGATGAGGTCATGCATTATGATTGAATGTCAATGAAACATTAAGAGTAACCAGTTTCTGTAAGGTCATGCGTAAATGACCAGTATCATATTGCTCAGCCAAACGTCTTGTGGATGGCAACATCGCGAGGCTCTATTGCGAGAATTCTGTACTGAGAGAATTTGCCATGTGCAATGGAAAAAAACTTGGCTAGCTTAGTTAATGAGCCTGAATTTTCCTATGTCATTGGGGGGGGGGGGGGAGGGGGGTTTAAGGAGTCTATACCATTGAGAAGTCTTTTGAAGAGTTTAGGAGAAATTAGACTGCTTTTATTTTTCTTTGCATCATTCTTAGCGACCCGAATTGATCTGTTCATTCATGAAAAGTAAACATGCCCATTTTGTGCCCCTTGCTGATGGGTCCAACCGGAATAGGAATATGAATAGAAATTCTTGTAAAGTCCTGGAAAACAGATTGATAGTTCTGCACTCCAAATACAATTCAGAGAGAAAGAGAGATTTTGGAAAGCCCCAAGGGTACATAGGGGCACAAACCCCCTTGCTAGGCCTCTTTATTGGCACCCACAAGGGGCTCTTTTATGGCAATTTTCCTACTATACGGGTGCATATCAATATTGAAGTGGATTAAAACCATTATTCATGTTTTATGTTCAAATATGGAGCAGTGGATTTAAATGTAAATCCTGAGTTGGAGTTGTGCAAATGCAATCTGACGTTTTGCTTGTCATTACTCCGATGTACCACAGAGCTTAAAAATAAGCTAAGGCTTCCATTGGAAGGAAGTGCAGCCAACTCAAACTGTACTGCTCAAAAAACCCTTTATCAAAGATGACGTCTTATGTACAAAACCCATTTACAAAGCTTAAGTCACTCTTCTCAATTGTCGCAGAATAATCTGTAACTGATGTCTTCACAAGATTTCATTCTCCATATAAAATAACTGCAAGCAAGCAAGGATCATCGACCAAGGACAGATTTATTTCCAAGCGCAAAAAGCTGTGGGATGGAAGTGATGTACCATTTCAGGGACAATGGCTACTCGGATGAGAATGATGACAGAAATGACAAAATTTAATAATGACAGAAATGACAAAATTTGAACTGATATAAATATATTGAGAAAATAATATCCTGAGAGTTTATTGTTTCATTTGCGATTGTTGTGATTGTCTGCCTTCGCCCCTGACTGCTTCATATCAAGAAAAAAGATGCCATTTTTCCAGCAGTTTTGTCAAGATTGTTTCATACCGGAACAAACAAATATACCAAACAGATACCATTTTGTAGCAGTTCTTCAAGACTTTTTCTTATTAGTAGCAAGCAGACATCATTTTAGGTTGGTTTCTCAATATTGTTTCAAATCAGAAACAAGCAGGTATCATTTTCTAGCAGGTTTACCGTAGTGTAATCAGCTTCTGTTCCAGTACTTTTTCAGCAAGCTTTGGTGTTCGCTATTGCTCTATTACCGCTTCTACAATAACTCTCTTCTTTATTAATAGTCTACCTATCCAAGAGTATATTATGCTAATATGATTTGGCCTATGACTTTCCTGTAGATAAAAGTCTCAAAATACACATCTTTTTTAGCAAAGAAGTATCTTTTAGAGAATCCAGATTGCGCTAAAACGTGTAACGCAATATACGTCGTTTGATGTAGAGAGACTCTACATAACAATGCAAAATTCTCGTTCCACATAGGCAGGAAGGGTTCGCTTTTTCATTTTCACTATTCTACTTGGTGTCTGCGAAAATCTCATGCTTCATGTAAATTAGAATTATAGCTGTAAGGTTTCCCTGATCTGGTCCACGCCATACAGTGCACATACACTGGCTGCCAAATACAGTGTTATTCTTTATAATTTGAATAGGCATCTTCTAAGAAATTCAAGGTTGAATGTCTTATCTTTGTAACCATGCAGCGTGAGAAAGAAAAAGATGCCAGTTTGCATACAAAATCAATGGGAGAAGGTCCCCGTTTACACGAGAAGAGCTAGATTTGTTCCAAATTGAGTCGTTCAAACTGTTTACAAAGCACTCGCAGTGATAATGATATTCAGGGACAGTTTAGAAGGGCTCAAGAAGTTGTTAAAGTGGAAAAGAAATGTGCGCAGCAACTTGTCTCTGTTTTGATGATCCATCAACAACAGGGTGTACCATTTTCTGTCACTATAACCACAAGATTTTTCAGCCAGACAGTAGAAATATCAGTTAGAAATATCGTTTTTTCTCTATATAGTCCATGGTAAAGATGTATCATCAGTTATCAACAAGTTATTTTGGTGAGCGACAATAAAGCCAGCAAATGATTTTCAATAAGTCCTACGCCAAAGCAAGAGTTTCCTGTCCTTTTTCTCTTAGCTCGGCTCCGTTTGTTTCTGGCATTCAAAGGAGCATTTGTAGCGAAGCCATAAGGACCCGGTTAGCAGTTCTGCATGAAACGGCAGGTCACGTGTGAAATGTGAATCCCGTGTCATTCAAGGGATTTTTCTCGAATCATCCATATAGTTCATAGAACATTTGACCCCCTTTTTTCAACTTATAAACCTTAATTTCTTCTGCAATGCCTCCCCCAGTTTCGGCTGCCCCCACCCTTCTTCTGCCTTCTTCTTCTCCCTTCTTCAACTCTGGCTTCATGCCTAGTCGATGTTAGGAAGATGGATTGGTGCACCTTACCCGAGGTAGTGATCCAGAATGGGACGTGGTAATCTTTCTTGTGAATGGCTTAATTGCATGGCAGATAGGTTACAGTCTTCATTTGAAGGTTGAATTTTAGCATTACAATATGCAAAATGCTCGTCTTTATATAATTCGACTCACTCTACCTCATTGTTGAACAATTACTCTGCGCAATGCGCAGTTGATTTCGCTTGCAGCCTGCATTTTCGCGCAATGACGTACGCAAGCAATCCACTAGCAATTTTTAGCTCGAGGAAAGACCCTCAATCTGCAAGACAGTGCACAGTTTTTAAAACTTCAACTGCATATCATAATGCGAGAAATGCGTTGCACCTTTTGCTGCAAAGCAAGCTCGCGAATTTCCCAATACACTGCGGTAACAAAAGAGCAATACTGTGGTAAAAGAAGAAAAATCTACACGTGCTTTTGAGGCTAGAAATCATGGGAATAAAAGGGAGTAAATCTCTGCGAGTGATTGATACGATCAAACGAAAGAGGAGCCGTCAGATTTGAAAGGCATTTTGCACGTGTGAGAAGTAGCTATGAATTGCGAAAGGATGGACCTGATAAATAATTCATAACCCAGGTGGTGTACTTTGTTCGTAAGAAAAACAATATAATACTTTGGCACTCCAGTATCGCAGAGTCCTTCTTGCTAGCTTGACTTATAGGGGCTCTTTACTTCATTTGTGCCTTGTCTTCATCTTCCTTAGCTGAATGCAGCCGGTAGCCTCCTATAGGCCTAAGTCTCTTATCCCTTTTGCCTTCTCGAAGAAGGTGTTATTGATCACCCTGACGTACGTCTTAATTTGAAGTCAAACAAAGTCGTGTGTATTTGTTATACAGAATAACAAAGCAAACAAGCAGAGTTTGTGTTGATATTGAAATCAAACGTGTACACTTCCCTTGTCAGAAGGGAAAGGCTTCTTCCTTCGTTTATTCGCCCGGCGCGTGCTAGCGTAGTCAGATATTCAATGCATTTCTTTGTTCGCAAGCTCAATTTCGAATTCAAAGGCAATAAAGAGGACCTTCAGTAAAAAGTTCTGAATAAAGTCCAGCAACAGAATATGTACAGCCTCTTCCTAGGCAAGTCGAACAAGCACGTTTTTGCACGTTGCTACGAGAAAGACCAATTTCCCAGCGCAACGGTCTACAGGCGCACAGTATGGGGCTTTTTTATTATACAAAGCACAACCTTGTTATAGGAATCGGGAATCTCTATTTATCATAAATGCTGCCTTTTATGAACGGAAATAAATAATGTAAACTTCAATTTACTCGGCGCGAGTTGGTATTTACCCACGTTTTAGTTAGTTGGTAACTAGTCGAAAACTGAGCACAGACAAGACTGCGGGGGAGCAAGAAACATCAAGCGTAGAAAAGTATCGAAACCTGGGAAAATTGTGCAGGGCGGGGAAGATTGTGTTTTTCTTCTCTCAAAAACTTTTCAAAGGAGTGTTCTTGATTTTTCAAATCAAACTTAACATGCAGAAGCAAATTTTAATACGTCATCCGATTTCGAGAGTTGATCGGGGAAATCGTTATTTAAGTAAACAATATTGAGATTGCTTTCTGCGTTATGTTATTGTAACGAAGCTTTGTAGATAACGCAATGATAATGTCTTCTAGGTCTCATTAAATGAAGCGTTTCGCCATCTTTTTTGACGAAGGGAAGAGTTTAACCAAGGAGCTATGAGCTGTTTTGCTTCTGCCTTTCAGAAACCACTTAAATACGTTGCACCCCTGACCCCCTGTTACAAACCCTGCTTTATCATTGTGCTATAAAAATTTATTGCTTTATTACGTTACAACTTAATTGTTTCTCCAACCCATCTGACAACTTTTATACACGTGAAGCTAAAAACTCCATTATTCATTTTATCTAATGAGCGCCCAATGAAGGCTTGTGTAATTGTTAAATTTTATTCCCTAGGAGTTCAAGCGCATCACCAATTTAGAGTGTCTAGACTGGCTAAATTTAGTCTGATGGCTCCGGGCAACAAATAACTATTTTAGTTCAACTTTCGCTCAGCATGTTACGCCCAGATTAGGTTGTACAGCCAGATGGCAGTTAAGCGATCAACTTGTTGTTTTATTAGCTTATTGGCATTAACTCAAATACTCTCTCGTCAACAACTAAAGTTCGTCTAGACCTTGAAGACATCACTTTGATTGCCTTCTTCGTTGACTTCAAGATATTTAGAAGCAATAAGAGTATTCTTACCCCTTCCTCTTCTCTTCAGACCTTGCTAGCAAGCTACGAAGTATAAGTCGTAATGAATAATACTGCACAATGCTATGTGGAGGATACTGGCGCAGTTTGATGATCATGGGTTGATGGTTTCTACTTTGCATTATTTTGTATTATAACTAGGAGCATTCATCTAAGGCCGAAAGTTACAAAAATAAACAAATTTGCCTTCATAAATAAGAAACCTTGACTTCATTGCCAATCTTATATGCAGCTAATGATCTGGTTTAACTAATCTTATAGTTATCATAAATTTTCAAATTATGTATTTAACAAGAAGTTAGGGATATGAATGAATTTATTTGTACTGATTTAATATTACCATCCAAATGTATGCTTTCACAACGAAAACTCTTTCAAAACATGTCTAGCTAGAAGAAAGTAGGCAATTAAAGAACTTGATGAGTTCATGAACAAGATGAGTTGAAGCAAGAAAGATGCCCAATAAAAGTCTGCAACAAGGAGGAAAAGCAACGCCGACTGAGGTTCGAATGTGTGGCACACAATGAGGCGGGCTTTGAATTCGCTAATCAATTCGTGCTAAGGTGTGCACAACGCCTGCAGCCATGGTGAATTGGAAGTTGCTCAGAAGAATTTTCCGTCTTCTTCGACCAGCACTCGACAATTATCTAGCGGACGTGTTTTCCACGTAGATTTTGCAGCTCATCACAATGAAAGTGGACGAAAATAGTTATGTTGCTTTCCACGTTTCTCTTCCATCTATGGCCTCTAAATTTTTTAGCCGTATTGTAACTTGAATAATGAATGTCACCAGGCTTTTTACTACTCAGAAACTTGAAGGGGAAGTGAAACTGACTTACATTCGCAAAATTAAAGAGTTGTTGGTTTCGCTTGAAGGAAGTAGGTTTGAATGGAGCATATTTTGCTAGTTTGTAAAACAGATGAAGAAACTTGTAGAGAAAATGTTTTTGAAAACGAAACAAGAAAATTCAATTAGCTAGTGATTTTATTGGTATTATGAAACTACCAGTTGGAGCTAAGGGGATTTCTTGCTTTAGTTTAGCTTGCCAATTAAAGTTTCGAACCTAATTGAGCACAATTTCTTCACGTTTCATTTAGCCGATACCGGATCCTTAGCCTTGTGGAGCTAAAAGTAATTGTAAGTGATGCGAGGAATTTTGTTAGAGATAATTTCAAAGGTTTGAATTTAGTGAAGGTGGTTGTCAATGTTTTGAAAGTATTGAGTCCAGCAAAATGGCTAACAATTTTGCAGCTAGAAGAAAACAATCCATTTTCAAGAAAAAATTCCTTGTTCAGAAGGGGATTTGGTGTCACACGCAAGCATGAGAAAGATTTTTTTACAAAGGTGTGCCTGATTGCACCTCATCTATTAGTGTGTTAACTTGTTCTAAGTACGGGTCTCGCAAGCGGCTTCAGCAAGCCATAATGTAGCGTCAAGTTGATTGAGGTGTGAGCGAAGCAGCTTCTCAGAATGCAGCAAATGTTCCCTTCAGTCACTCAGTCACGCGGGGGACTTGTAAAGCAAAAAGAAGGATACACCACCTATGCTTTTGCCTTGCCCCGTTTTAGAACATTAAACAAACTTTCTTTAGAGCAGTCAGTCACAAAGCATGGTCCACAAAAAAGGGACCGTCTATCTCAACACGCCCAATGATCAGGCTCGAGTTTTTCCCTGAGAAAAAGTGCAAGAATGAGGTGAGGTAATTGAGCAAATCCAATTAGTTTGCTGGTTTTCGGCCTTCGTGGTTTATTATTTTTTAAGCTTTGCAAACAAGCATCGGTCGGCTTTCAAACCACCATCGACAATTAGTACGGACAATTGAAATGGTTTTATACAAGAAAGATCATCTGGGGAGACTTTATCGATCAGCGTGATTTTTTTGTTCTTCAGCGTTCATGGCATGGGAGGATAACAGTCGAGCGCATTCGATAAAATAGCAACAACAACGTTTCATAGACACTCGTTGAAGAATCATTTTACATATTAGTACCTATTAGCTGTCTTAGATTGCTATACCTACAAACAGGAAGTCAATGCCCTCTGAGAGACCTTTCCTTCATTGAGCCTAGAACTACAGCTACTACAGATCTACAGACCAAACGGGTTTCTACCTATTTCAGCTTTCTTGGGTTTCTGAGAATTATCTTTGCCTGAATGTGCAAAAGGGTTTTCAAAAGGAGGATTTATGTAATTAGTTCAAATGATATACGGGGAGAAAAGATTGATGAGACTGACTTAAACGTAGCTAAAAATGCCTTGAAATGCTACTTCCCAAGTTGAGTGAATTGTAATGACAGTGCTTCAGTATTACGGCTTTATCTTCCATCCGTTGCTGGTGTGCCCATTTTCTAAATCAATGCCACCACAAAATGTTAAACAAGGGCTATACATTTATTAACTGGGAATCATTTTCACTTAGGATGCACAATACTCTGATAATCTACAGATATCAATGGACTTCACAATCAAGAAAAGTTCTGTAAGCATCGCATGAACACATGGAGCTGCATTCTCAACAACACCCAACTACAATGCTGAAAGGGAGATATACATGTCGTGTTTCACTTTGTCTTCTCGTCTTTGCTCTTTACGCCACTCCATTGTTCATGTATCCATGGGCCATCTTGTTTTCACAACAACTTTTCCTTACGTAAACAGAATTCTTCATTAGTTCGCCATTTCTTAGCTCTGAGAAAATATCTACCAATTTTTGCTTTGACAGCAGAGAAATGATATTGAAAGCCTTTCTTCTTTTAAGCCGCTTTGACTTTTCTCTACAATTGCAAAAGTAATCGAGTTTTGGCAAAGACTAATACTTGAAATGAACCTGAAATATCTGAGAAACAAGCTGTATTGTAATTTGGTTGGAAGCTTTTTCTCCATTCCAAAAGTCTTTAGAATTGGAGCATTCTAAAGTATATTGGCAGTGTTTTGTAACGGGTATTCTTTTTCAACTAATAATTAACACAAATGCAGTTGATGTCTCTCTGGTTTGTGATTACCCAATGCTTTTTAATTCATATATGAGCAAATTTTCATGACATGCTCTTCTCAACAGCACAGCCCGCTCTGTTTCTAGACAACGATTTGCTGTCTAAATGACAGGCTATTTTTGCTCTTTCCTTCACAAGAAAAACTAGAGGAGAACGATTTGCGAATCTGTAGCCATCTAAAGAGAGGCTCAGAAGAAAGGTTACAGGAAGGAAGATTATAATTTGAGGGATGTACACTACAGATAATGTCAAACCTATCAATGACTTTACGATATGGCTAAGAAAAATTTTTGAATCAAGACAAAAAAATTACAATTGAAACGGAAATGGTGAAAAGGATTTTCAAGGCAAGATATGGTTTTTAAAGGGCAGTCTCATTAAGAATGACATGATAACCGTAAACCTTTTAATGCAAACCTTCTAGTGAAAGCCCGTCAAAAGGAAATTGAGCAGGAGCGTTCCAAAAAGTTCTTTCGCAACAAATGAAAATTTAATTGCCATCCAGTTTTTTCAGTGATTTTAAGGCTATCAAGATTTGTTTGCTCTTCTACCTTCTGTTTAGCCTGTGTGTAGAAATAATAACACAAATTTTATGGGTAACTGAATCTTTTTCAGTCTTTCCAGAAGTAATCTTCTCTGCTTATTCAAATAGCTGGGTCACTGGATAAATTCAATTTAAAGCTTTCCAATCTAGTGAAATGACCCAAAAAGACATGAAAATGGCCATTATAATCGACACACTGCCATCGAAAAGCCTTAGAAAAAGGTCTCTGAAATGTATCCAAGCACTAGAGATATACATCAGAATCGATTGCTAGAAGCATCTTTTCTTGGATAGGTTTTGAAGACCTTTAACTGCAGTTGGTTGTTTGCCTAAGTGATACAAAGGCGCGAGCCAAAAGATGACCTTGAATTGCTGCGACAAAACATGCCCTAAATGAAGGGATTATACTGACTTGTTCCTTGTTTACTCTCATCGCTCTCCGTGTAGACATTAGCTTCGATAGAACACAGACTCGCGTGTCTGGCCTATGTACTGAGCGCTGATGCCCACGTGTGGCTAGCACATCGGCGCGCACCGCACATTTTGTGCATTCACATCCCCCTTTTCGAGCCAGCTCACCGTCGGCTTATTTCGCCTGTCCACGGCAACCGCCCTTAGCGCACCCCATACAGTGCGAAGAATGGCGACGCTCTCTTCGTCGAAAATTCAATGGGAGAATTATCACGCGGCAATGACGAAGAAATTATCATCCCCACTTGTTTGCCCTTTTCAAGTCTATCAATTTCTATTCATAACCCATCAATGAAGTTGCACGTGTTTAAAACACTATGCATACTGCCACAACTATCACTTCATTTAATGACGACCCGAAAACAATAGGCCGTTCGCGATAAGTAGTAGATTTTTCTAGATTTATGACGTGCTGGAATAAATTTTGAATTAGGCCTTAGTTCTGTGCTATACGGCTTTGAGCGTGTGACGGAGTATCGGGGGCGTATCAGCGTGTACAGCGTAAAGAGAGAAATTAGTCTCTACAATGCACGTTATGAATAATTTACGGAGAGAGTCATCCATTTTCAATTATTTGCATACTCGCGCACTTGCAGCCTATTGTTTCGAACACGTCTTGCCAAATCAGTAACTTATGAGCGAGCTGATTTGCATAACAAAGGCCGGTGTATAAATGAGCGGCGAATGAGCAGCGCTGGGCATTAGCTCGAAGCGACAGAGCAACGTCGTAAGGTCGATCCGCCCTCGGAAAAGTGTACGGAATATGATTGAGAACGGCGCAGCAAGAATGTCTGAAAGTGGTTCACCAGCTGAAAGTCTGCTGAGCTTCTTAAACACAGCATCCAGCAGCGTAAAGAACGTATTAGCAAGGCCCGGCTGCTTCAAGAGGAACACCAACCATAGGAGATTTCTACAGAAGCAACTGAAAGTAACGACGAGAGGGTCTGAGCCGCTGGCCGGGAAGCAGGAAATGTCCAAGAAGCAGTTTGCCTTGAGCAAGATGAAGCAAAAGCACTCGGTGAAACGTCGAAGTGACGATGTCTTCTCTGATGATGCAACGGTGACACCTCGCAAGAGAATAAACGCTGTAACGAAAGAGCAGTTCACGGCGAAAAGAAGTTTAGTTTCGAAAAACGAAGTGCAAAAGGAGCTGCAGTACTTAGACGAGTGCAAGCGATTTAGCGCAATGGTTGACGATCTTGTGGACAATCTACTGGACTCTTCGTCGCAGAGCACAAATCATCAGAGGTTTGAGAACGAAAGTGCCGCGTCACACCCTTACACCCGGTCCGGATCCATCTCTTCGTCGTATTCATCCGCGTCTGAAGAAGAAATCATACCCGACTTTATGTCTGGTGAAGAACTACTCCGGTCGCTGGATATATCTGAACTGTTTATTCCTGAAGGTCACTCGAGTCCGGTGCAAGAACGTTTTGTCCGACCAGAGCAACACAACGTCAGCGACAATGACTACCAAATGGTTCCGGGGAATGATAGTCCGGTACATGAACATTATATGTATGAAACAGACTTGATAGATGTACAAAGCATGCCGGTTTTTGAGAATGTATTCCGGCAGTTCTCGCTGTGAACGGCAGGGTTAATTTGTGATCTGTTTCTCAACGCAGTCACCAGGTCTTAACCAGCCGAAATGACGACCCGAGCCAGCGGATGCAAAGGTCCGAGCCAGCGGATCCAAAGGCCCGAACAAGTAGATATAAAGGCCCGAGCCAGCGGACATGAAGACCCGAACAAGAACTGCATCAACCCGCTGAAGAGTCTGGAAACCGGCTCCACCGGAACAATCGTGCTGGCAGCTTTGGGAATTCCCTTCCCCAGGATCATGTCCTTAAGTATCTTTCACAGCAAGCAAGCTAAATCTTCCCGAGGGAAAATGGTTGTGGACAATACAGAGGCTATGCCGTGCAAGAACATCCTTAATGGACAATAAATCCAATGTTTAATGAATGATATAACTATGCCATTAAATAAAATATTCAACTGTTGAAAGTAAAATGATAGACTGTATATTTTTTTAAATCAATGAATGTATTCTAATCTCGAGAGAATTTATTATAACGATAATAGCCATCTTAAAGAAGATCAGTGTTTTATTTCTAGAATTCTCTTGGATGGGATTTGTTGATAAATATATCAAGTGCTATATTTGGAAGGGATTGAGAAGGGGTCGAAAGTAAATAGCTTCCACACGCAGAACATCGAACTTAAAGATTTTACCAAAGAATTTCTTCGAGAAAATTCACCAGTTGCTAGCAGCTTAGACACCAAAATATATTTTTCACTTTGTAGTTAATTGCGATAAACTCTCCAAAAAACCATGAAAGTATGAAAAAATTAAGAATCAATCTAGGCTTTTTGCCTTTCAAAGCCGTCAGCTGGGGCATGAATAACATTTGAACTGAATCACGCTTCTAACACTACGGCTTATCATGAATGAAAACCACGGTGCTTATCAGCGGAGAAAAAGTTCAGATTGTTTATTAGCGAAGGCCATTATTGTAAGTGTAAACAGGATGACTCACTAATGGAAAATCAAGGCTTATAGGGTTTCAAAAGACAAAATAAGCCTGGCAATTGTTGCTTTTTCTGCCAACACCGGCCATTTTCTAGACCCCCACCAACCAGCAACTCACCCAGCCAACCCCACCATCCCCACCCCTGCTTTACACTAGGATGCATCCCCACGCAAAAAAACTTTGTGAGTAATGTAGACTGACCTTCTGTTGACTTCATTTATTAGAGTGTAAAGTTCAGATACATGATAAGTTGAACCTCTATCTTAGTCAAGATTTCTGGATATGTAAATATGATTTCTTTTGCAAAAGTAATTTTGCTTCAGATTTTTTTTCTTAGCAGCAGGTATGCTTGGAACCTGCTTGCCATTGTTTTCTAGGCTTTTCACATCTGAAAGTTTGCTATCTAAAGTATAATCTACCCCTCGTAGTACTAATAGATTGTCTTCGTATCACAAAACCAAAGGCCATGCTCCGAAACTAATTAGTCAATATTTCATGCTTGGACACGTTGTTGGGGACGCGCTAAAGTCAATTTCTTTTCCGGTTAAGATCTCTGAAGCGGTAAATTTCTTGCCAAAACTTGATCAAGGGCATTACCCATGAATGTTTTTTTCTTTGCATAATTAGAAGGCTTGTTCTTTCAACACCTTTATT
Organism: Nemopilema nomurai; assembly: GCA_003864495.1. Lineage (NCBI taxonomy): Eukaryota > Metazoa > Cnidaria > Scyphozoa > Rhizostomeae > Rhizostomatidae > Nemopilema > Nemopilema nomurai. Next base: position 14,447 of record PEDN01001354.1, read on the forward strand.
TGCTTTACAGAAGTCTAAGTTATGATTATCTGCTTGATCAAGCCCAGAGAGAGGGTGGCACAACAGTCTAAAGAGCTACTAGATGGGTGCCATAAATGATCCTGCTTTTGAAGGGTATGGTGTTAGAGGACTTTGTCAAAGTACGTCATCAATGTGAATCTAAAGACCTGTCTTGGTACGTTTCTAGAAATTCAGCTTGGGGTGGACTGAACACTGCAAGTTGCCTTTGCTAGGGTTTTCATGACTGTAAATACCCAAATGTATTCTGCATATTACCACCGTGAAAAGGCATGCTTAAGCCTGGCAATGAACTAAACCAAAATAAGCTTGCTCTGTATGTTCTTGTAATATTAATTCAGACACATTGTATGTGTGCTACAGTCTATTGGCAAAGTCCATAACCCTTGTAATATTCCCTGCGCAGGCGCGCCAACTCGAATAGTCGCATGATGTTATCAAGCCCCAAAACTCTACTGCGCATATTCCAACGCGCATCGTTCTTAGCACAACCTATAGTTGTTAGCAGTTAGGAAAGAGAAACTAAACTTAGTGACCGATCTCTTAAAATATCGTTTGCCAGCTTAAATTTCAAATTTACCAACCAATGCTAATTCATTTTGCAAATATTTGCAGCCTAATAAAAGTCTTACAGACGATAACTAAATGGATGCGACATAAAGCACGTGATATCTTTGTTCTAGCTAACTGGACACGATGGAAATGACGTCACCGAGCTGTCCTGAAAGGACAAGAGCGTTCGGATGTCTGCTAGCCAAAAAATCAAATTGAATAAACCAAAAAATGACATGGAAATGACATTAGTGCACGATGAAGGCTTTTGGACAAACAAATTCGAATAAGTATCTGGCTAGATGGATTGAAACATATAAACTCACAAAGTACAAGTTTTAGCTTCTCCTCGTCGACTCGACTCTTAATTGTTATCAAGCTATGAGTTATGATCATGTTAAGAACGGTACCACAATCAAACATCCAGCGTGACTTCTGGCCTATTAGATGCACAATGTAGAACGTTCAAAACTTTCTTTGCAGGCAGCGCTTAATTTTGTAGATCCTTGAAGATTTATGCATTGGTAGGAATGCTTAGATTAGAACTGTGCAGCACTGAAGATATCCCTTGTACTCAATATGCATTCCATAAGACACCTTATGAAACACGTACAATTTAGGAACTATTTAAATGGAGAATATTGAAGTTGCCATTGAACAGTAAACTCTGCACATAGAAACAAGGTTGCCATGCTTGAAGAAACCACAATTTCATTTATGTCGGTTTTCGCAGAAAAAAGTCCATGTGATTCTCAACCAATGTCATGTACTCTCTGACACTTGCCATATGGCCACAGCAAAGGAATAAAGAGCACGATTTCACAAAGTAACTGCACCAAGAAATGAAACACCGTGTAATCCCCTTTAGCATTTCAAACGATGTTCGGCTAAAACAATTGGTGCGGATTGACCTTGCTCGTTCAAGGCCCCTTTCCAAAGCTTGTTATTAACAATGCGTACTTCGTCGCATGTGGAGTTCATTTGAAATCTTTTTTGACGATTATTCAATTAGGTGACGCGAATGGTTACCAATCGATCAATCAATGGTAATGATTGATTTATATTGTAATTGATTCTTCTGGTAGACAAAAGATTTAGTAGAAGAAGGAAATGCATCGTTTTTATATCCCAGTGTTCGATGGTGTTTAGAAAGATACAAACCGGAAATGTGAGGAGTATCGTACGAGACGTTTTGTTTTAGCTTCTGTTGTCTTCAATCCACAATTCAATTATCAAATTGCTATAAATTATTCCACGTTTGTTTTCAAACAGTGATTTAAAATCCTTCTAGAAATGTTTTGGCAAAGCGTACGAAAAATCTTTACCAAATGATCTTTTCAGGAAAAGATTATTTTACCACTAGATTATGCTTTTAAAATAACTGAGTAAGTGCCAGTTGTCTGTTGATTGCATCAACTGGTAAAGTCTTAGAGCCATAAGAGTTTACCAGATCTTAGACCTGCTGGTTAAATATGATAACTGCCTACGTGGTAGATTAAATGAACTTGTCAACAAATTTCCAATTCGTTTTTGGTCAACTTTTTCATTAATATGTCTTCAATAATATTCACTTAGCCACAAAGCTCCCCTTATCACAATTTCCTATCCTAAGATTTCCTTCAAATTACTACCAGTAGTAGATTTCAAGGTAATGATTTCTGGTAGATCATCATATCTGGTGTTAGGGAAAGCACACCGCATTTTAAGTCTGAAAGATAGATGCAAAATGTGGTGCATTAGGTGACTGCTATTGCACTACCAAAAAGTAAGTGTTTGTGTCAAACAGGCTTTTATGCGTTTCTGTGTGACGCATTCATCGCACATATAATTAGATTCTGCCTTACACATTCTTTCACTTGTTCATGAATGTGTTTGTGATTGTTTGTGTATAATATTTTTATTGCACTATCATGAAGGTACAGCTTCTCCGTGTCTATTCAATGACATAAACCAGACATGTGATGCCAAACATTGGATTTGGATCGCCATCTTAAAAAGCCTGAGTAAAAAGTAAATAATAACGGCCAATATTTATTCTAGAATATCTACTCTAAATGCGTTGTATACGTTGTTTGTAGATATTTCACTTAAGCAACATTGTGTGTTAAGGGCAGATTTCTGATTTTAATCTAATTGGATACTCGTATACTTGGATACTTGGATATTCTAATTGGATACTTCAAATTTGAAATTTAACAGTTGTACATATTAGTTCCTATTTAAAAACATTTGAAGTTTTAAAAACATTGGGAACCTTTAGCGTTCTGTGCAATTTTCATTCAGTAAGTCTTTTTTCATTAACATTCTGCAAGCAAGTATTGTATGATGAAATTTGCCTTCACCTCTTGATATCAAAAGCGAGGGGCAAATCACTCCGAAAAATCTCGTACACCTTTTGTGAAAATCATATTGTTTTATCAAAAAATTCCTGGAAATCCTATTGTTTTCGTGGAATTCTCGTACGCTATTTGCAAAAGTGAATTGCCCCTCGATCAAATGTGCCTTTTAGATTGGTTGTAGTTACCAGTGACCTCAAATTAGATTCATTACCCTTATTGTCTTAACACAACATGATCATTTTTCTCTGAAAGCGAGAAATTATCGACACTCTTTTCGTTTGGAAATATTATAAATTGATCAGTTTTTTATAATCATTAGGTGGCGGTATCCAGTTGTCACACGTTTTCTACCCATATGCATAGAGACATAACCACTTAAGACAGCATGAGGACTTTTAAATGAGCAACCACTGCTAAAACATGTTTACACCTTATCGCCAGGAAAGGGTGTCATTTATCGACGGTTGATGGTGTGAAGCGCAATTTACAGCTGTAAACAATGGCTCGAGTTATCACACAACAACATGCTTGGAAAATAATTTGTGGTTGGTGTGAAACCTCCTTGTTTTCATTTGCTAAACAACGTTTCACGGATTGAATACATATTAACACTCCAACTTTGACTTTCAAAAGAAGTTAGATATGGAAAGCCGACCTCCTTTCTTCTACCTTTCCAAAGATTCCCAAGGGCACGCTGCGCGCGTGGACCGTCTCGAAAAATGTCCCCTTTTCATTAACAAGACTGCCGATTTAGGGTTAGACGAATGTCTGTGAAGGCTTTCAGAACATAAAATAGCCATTCAATTGCTATCCAGATAATTAACTGTTAAATGAAGCGCACCTTGCCTTGGCTCATCATTAAAAGTAACCGACGACTGTGTTTAACCAAAGGATCACTAGCTCCTACAAGAGAATTAAATTATCAGACGATTGATTAAGTTAATTCAAAGGCTGAGTAATTATCAGCTCCCATATTTGCTTAAAGCTGAGCATTAGAGCATTGACAAAAATGTTAGTCCTATGGCTTCTCCTGGCATGGAGGTCCATGCTAGAAAACATAGAAAACAAATCTGGGATACAACTAGAGAGGAAAAAAGTCAGAGCTTATCCAACTTCTTATTAGAGCGACGTATTGGGAAATAATGTTGTAGAAAGAAAATGCAATAATCATCAAAGTAACAACATAGAATCTACTTAATAAAATTTTGCGAAATAGTCCAAAATAGTTTAAATAAGAAAAACCTTCATTAAATAGTTCTTCAATGCATGAATCGTCAGCAGACAAAACTGTCTTAGCACTGAAGTAATACCATGGTATCTTCAATGAAAAAAAAGCACAATAGAATTGATAGAAAGTGCCTTACTCATGTGGCATGAATATTTGCTTGTTTGCGAGTCTCAAGTGATTGCACTTTGCACAGATTGGCTGTGTTTATTGATTCTGTACACAATTTCCTCCCCTGATCATAGGAAGAATGTCCTGGGAAACCAGAATTGTCAACAAGACATTGTATAAGTGATTGTCAACCGTGATGAGAAAAGGCAGCATCTTTTTCCAAGATGATACGATATTTCTCAATACCTGAAAAGCGTTTGCATATATCATCTTCAAACAAGAGTAATTAGCTGTAATTTGCACGACTAGAGATTTTACCCACTGCAAATGAAGAAAAAGGCTTTTTCGAGCTCGTTTTTTACACATTTGACTTCATTCAAAGTCGAAAAAAGTTCGCAAGAATATTTCGCCATTCATTTCGTTACAAGTTGTTGTTGGAAATCATTTGAAGATAGCTATGTAGGTCAGAAAATGGGTTTTTATGCGTTTTTACATCTCCGTAGAGCTTAGCAACTTGCCTGTAGTCTTTCCTCGCCATTTAAAAGAGCGTAATAACCTTTAACCCTTAGGATGGACAATCATTGTAATAAACTTCGCTACTCATGGCTTAATGAAAATTTTCAAAGTCTTTAAGATGTCTTTGAAAACGTTTTGGATTAGCAATATTTACACAAAGTCATCTTCAGTTGTCAGAAACAGCGTTTTATTAAAGTTAAGGAATGCACTGAAATTAAAAAATATACGCTGACACTTTTAATAATCTTAATCAGTTAAGAAGCATTTATCGTTGACATATACCACGACTTCAAATACACAGCGGCCTATTTTTAGCAAGGACGCACGCTGAGCCACGCTCGTTAAGGAAACACAGTTCGGCAGTACCGTATTGGTATGGGTTTTTCAGCAATCAAGAGAGTATACATTTTGAATAGCGGAAAAGCACTTTTAAAGAATCTAATCATTCTAAAATAGAACAACCAGGCCTTTTGAAGCTTCGACAACGCCCTTCTACAGCAACAGAGGCTGACTTCTTCACCCCAAGTAGATCGAAAGGAGAGGTGGAAGATGGCCCTCCTTTCTTTGATTACAGGCGTGAGCTGGAAAGAGACCAGCAATGACTGAACCAGCTGATGAACTCTGAGTTCGAAGCAAGCACTAAACACGCCTATAGAGTAAAGATATTTGTTGTCAACATACTCTTAGTCCATCTGGACTTCTCTTGTGGCATGTTTCATCGGTTATCCTCAACCGTCGTTTGTTCTAAGTAGCTCCGGTTCATTAATGAATTAATGAGATCCGGTTCATTAATATATAATGCGGTACAAAGTAGTCAAGTGGAGCGATGATAGTGATGACATGCTGAGATAGTATCCGATTATGGGAAGTCAGAATCAGAGTGCTTTGATTTGCCTCACTACGATTTTATTTGCTGTCTGAAAATCGCTCCAGGCCTGTCTATTAGAAATTGAAAGTAAATTTGAAGAATTAAAGAAAGATTGTCGAATAAAGAAAGATTAGCTTTCTCAACAACACGCGTCCTTATCTAGAAAAGGTCTATAAAGAAGCAATCGCTCCTTGATCTTGTTCATTTTACTGGTGGCGATTAAACACGATGAATTTAGCGTTTTCTTCATTGAGATTCGTTTCTAGGTTCGGTGTTTTTATAACAAATATTGTTTACTTATCTTTGGATTCTAGAGATTTCGCTCAAGAACACTGACCTTAAAACTAGCACAAGGGAGGAAGATTTGCCTTGCTATTTATGATTGAAGAAGACAATACTAAGATAATCTATTATAAAGAGTTTTGTTATGCGAAGTGCCTTCAGTTAAAGCGCTTAACATAGGGACAATATTGAACTTGTGAAGCACTCAATCTGCCGCGACCATGCACCAGCATGCTAAAGAAGCCTCAGCATTTCAGCTAGTGCTGATAAGAGCCTCGTGATTTCTTCTGGCCTCTTGAATATTTCACCTCTGCCACATTAGGCACATATAGCACGTCCCTCACAGCCCGTGGACACGTGCTCCTTGTTCTAAATCAAAGCGAGGCCTGTCACCTCCTTCTGTGAGTCATCTGCAGAGTATGGCACTGCTCCCGAGGCCTAGTCTCTTTATTTACGCTGCAAAGCCTGGCGATGTATACGTGGATTAACCGAAGCCAAACGACGGATTTATGCTTAAACAACAATCTGAAAGGGGCAATCAACGCCAAGTGTCCAACGCTTCATCACTCTTGTAACATTTACTTTCCAGAAATTGAAAGTAACACATTTCATTCATCATCATTGCAACCTTACCCTCTCTAATTGAACGCTGTTACCTACGTTTACACTAAGAAATTACCATTATTCTTTTAAAGGAGCGCTTAGATCCAAATTTACCAGCATGTTTGCTTTGTAGAGAGTAGAGAAACGCGTGGCCAGAGTGATAGAAAAACGGATGATGGAAAGGCATTCTAATTAGTGGCGAAAGTGCGGTTAAATCCTGTAAAGGACTCAGTTTAGTAACTTCACAAACATCGAAGGCAGATCTTCTATGCTACCAATTTGATTGTCCTGCACCAGCAGGGTAAATATTCCTCAAAATGGTAAAGCCTCTACTTCACAAATGGTTGATTGATACAAGCACCACATTGGTAGATCATGAAAGAATCCAGAGAATAGTTTGCCAAATGTATATCAGATGACTTACTTGGACACTTAACTTGAGATGTTGACAATTAACACTAGATGATAAGTCTGGGCTGAGTTCTCTAAATAGGACCAAGATGCAATGCGTGATGCACTGTGTGTATCTGATACCCAAATAGCTCTCACGACGTCACCATTTTCCGAAATGAAAAGCTTCGAATTCTATTCCACTATTTTGATGCATTTTGCTGTGGTCGTGAAACTGAAAACTTTGTTCATAATGAAAAAGAGCAGCTCAGGAAATCTTTGCAGCCGTACCAATTATTTCCAGAACATTTTGGCACATAAAGGCATATCTCTAAGCGCTTTATACTTATAGTAACGTTTGTCCTCGTTGTTCATTCTACCAGGTCACGGCTACTACTGATGACGTCACGAATGATGACGTGCTTGGACCGCGTCGTTGTTGCATGAAGATATGTTCAGTAGTGACTAACTAGAACTGTAAGATATATACTAACAAGAAAGGACAATAATGCGAATTTACCAGCTAAAGTTTGCTTCTAAGCATTGACCTGGAAAGGATTAATTGGACTAATCTATTTATTGGTGTGCCAGAATTTTAATTCAATTTGGTTATGTTGACGACTTTTTGGTGTGTCAACCTTCTACCTGTGAGATTCGAAAATTTGTCCTTTTTAGGTCGGTGCTTTTGAGGGCATAAATTATCATTCCATACTTAATTAAAATGAATGATCACTCTTGCTGTCTCCTAGAATGTAGTCAATGGCGAATGTCATCTGAAAATATTGGAAGCATAATTAGATTGTCAAAGATGCCTTGATTAGAATAAGGTGTTTGTTTTATATAGGACGGTGAGCCTTTGTAGAGCTTTGGTCTTATTATCAGCTAAAATCCGAGGCGGCTTTATATTTATTTTTCGTTCGTCAAAAAGACATAATGTCCAGACCCTGAGGCCCTGTTCACACGATACCGGATTCATTTCGTATCGGATTCACTGACCCAATCCGATGCGAATATTAGGCTCTGTTCACACGATACCGGATTAATTTCGTATCGGATTCACTCCTGTTCACACGATGACGCTACGCTCCAACAGCGCTCCCATAATCTATTGTCTTCAATGCAATAGCCTGGCAACGTAGAAGCTGTCATTTCGAAAAAGAGGTTCCGGAGCGAAACCGTATCGGATTCATGCGTTCACACGAGCTCAAAAGCGATCCGATATGATTCCATTCCACATTCACAGCGGAATGGTTTGACTCCGCAAAAACGATACGGAGCGTATCGGATTCAAGCGTTATCGTGTGGACAGAAGGCCTATCTGATACGAAAAGCGACCCGATACGAAGTGAATCCGGTATCGTGTGAACAGGGCCTGAATCAAACCTCTATTTAAAAACCAATCTACAACATTATACTGTATACAAAATAACCACGAGTTTTCAGAATTGTGGATCTTTCCTTTTTACATGATTACATGACAAATATGACATTTATGGATATGACAAAGAATTTTCTCTTCAAGAACCATCTCTTCAAAATTTGTAAACAGTTTTACTACAGCTTATTGCATGTTTGAAAATATATTATATTTGTTACTGGAGGTATCATTAATGTTAGACATGTTTCTTTGGTAATGCAGCTCAATCAATTTTAGGAGAAGGTAGAGGAGACTGTGAATAAGCATATTTCTATCTGATAGAAAGTTTTGACTGAATAAAATGGTGTTTCGAACGAATGGGTGTCTAATTTGGCAACATGGAACTATTTTTAATCAGTTGTTCCAACCTGAGGAAGCCACCAGCAGCTAACGGAGAAATTACAGCTGGCGCAAGATGCTTCTTAATGCTAACTGTTGAGGAATTCGAGGCGCTCTAAACAGATGCTTTGCCACTGTTGTTTTGCTTTCATGTGGTCAATACAATATGCAGCAGAATCATCTACGCATTTGCAGAATCAACTATCAATCCATAAATGCATCTACAGAATCATCTACTGTTCACTTACACATCTGCAGGATCATCGTCCAATCGCCTAACGCATCTGTAGAATCATCGCCCAATCGCCTAACGCATCTGTAGAATCATCGCCCAATCGCCTAACGAATCATCTACCAATCATCTAATGCATCTACAGAATAATCTGAAGTATCTACAGAATCATTTATCAACCTTCAGAAACAGTGGTTCATTATAGCTGTACCAGGTTTTCTAAGGTGACCATGGTCCGTTCCCACAAACAAGCGTAAAACAACCTTGTTGCTATCATATTCTCAAGTTTAAGAGTGCAGAGGAAGTACCAACAGTACATCCAGTCAAACATTAACATAACACTATTCGAAACAGAACTGAGATTATATGTTTTTCTGCAAGCAATCCATGGCAATAGTATCTACAAATATGACAATTGCTACGCAGGCAGAATCTGGCAGACCGAAGTTCAATGTATTCAGAATTTTCACGATGTCTTTTGAAGGGTAACGCATGGTCTCTTGCTTGTAATGTGCTTTTCATGTAAGTACCTTGGCAATTTTGAATGCGGGTCATTAACATTGACGATTGCAGTCGAAGCACTTCCATGGCCCCCTGAAATCAAGTAAGAATCCTTCGATCATTGCTTGGAATCACGTTTACGGACCATGGTCCATGCCTTGGCATCATCCATTCCAAAACCTTCGGGTGGAATGTCTACCCACGCATCGAGATATTGAACATGCCGCTTATATCATTCAGTGGTTTTTTAGATCAAGTACAGCACTCAGGACTGGCGGCCCTGGCTCTAAACATTGTCTCAAGAAGCTTGCCAAACCCATTGTGAGACTTTTTCACGTTATATTGAACAGTTAGATGCGTTATTAGGATCTCGTGGTCGAACAACTTACACGAAGTGTTGAAAAATAGCAAGCCACCAAAAATGTCTTGAAGATTAGTTCTTTGGCCGAATATTATGTTACGAAGATTGATGTAGTACACGTGCAGTGAGTCGAAGCTATTAAGATGAACTGGAATAGTTATTTCAGATAGCTACATTGTCTGGATCAAATGACCGTCAAGGTGGAGATCATTGTTTGGTGTTACATGGTAACTGTAATAAACTGGCTAGCCACATGGATATTACAGCGATGACGTAAAAACTGGACAGCGTCAATCAATAACGAAAGGAGCTGGAAAATAACATTGACCAGTTTCAAAGAGCTATTATCCAGGAGATGGCTTTGGGTCTCTCCATTAAAAGCATTTGATTGAACCTTTTTTATCTTTTACCCGGACTCCTATAAATCGTCCAGTATCAGCACACTGTACAAAGCCTTTCTACTTACTTCCGGAACAAGTCATCCTGGATACGCCCTTTAGCCTCTTCTCTGTTAATTTTCATGGTTTGTATTACAGACAATCATCTATCCACCTAGATAGTGATTTTAGACACACTAAACCACCGCGAACCATTGCAGATAGTGACTCAAAACAGCAATGAGTGAATTACGTGCACGTTGTTTAAGCGTTCCTCCAGTATTACGTATTCAAAACGCCGAGTATCAAGAACTGTTGATAAATCGTTGCTACAAGCTCTGTTTTAGATAATTTGCTGGATATCGACTTGAAGTAAGAGGAAGATGGAAAAACATTTTACCAGGAACTTTCATAAACAATGTTTGGGTGTTTGATAGCGAAATTGGTTCAACAACTTGAAATAAGAAAGATGAAAACATTGATAAATGCCCTTAAAGTTACAAAAAGGTGTTGGTAATTTGAAGGAGATTTTGATTGTTTGTTGATAGAACCAAGTAAAGATAAAAAATTTGATATCTTATACAAATTTATATCGGATATTTTGAACTTGACGTTAGAATTATTGCCAATTGTTACAGAGAAGAAAAACTCGACAATTATTATATAGGCGGTTAGTTCACAGAGCATGGCCTAGAAAGACAAACATAAATCTTGGACGTGATTAGCATATTTTAGTCCACGTTTGCGTGAATGCACTTGGGACAATATCCTGAAGGGTTTTCAAGCTTCGGTATCAAAACATTTGTTTTCTGACACACTGCTATCTTGCCCCATCCTTGCTTTTTCCAGAATATAATACAGAGGAGCTTTTTACAGGAATTACTGGCCAAGTATAAAACTGAGTAAAAGTTTGTCATATCATCCTTGATTCTGGTCACGTCACGTTGAATATCAAAAGAACCATGTCACGTTGCTGTCATCAGCGTGTCGTACGAGCATTCCTAAGCCCATTCACATTTCTGGAGCATTCACGCCTAACCCAGTTTTCCTGGTGCGACAAACTGTAAGATTGCATGAGCATCATTCAAAACATGTATCTACGCTCGCAGCTTCAGCAGTTAATTAGACACACAATTTTCTCTGATATCCACTGTGGATAAGAGACACATTTTGAAGATACTAACGAGATTAAAATTTCGAATCAACAAAGGCTTATACATAATTAATCACCACACTCTACGTGCAACCGATTTTTCAATTTCGATCTCAACGGAGCTTCAGAACAAAGAAAGTTACCTAAGCTAAAACAATCCTATCTCGTAAATGCTTCATGAACAGTCAAGCATACCCTACTGTGTAATGTGATATTGATTACAACACGATGCAAGTTTTTCAGTTCTGGATTTAATTCTACGGAATAAAAGATTGCTCTTCGACTAGTGTGTGAATGAGAAGGAGCCGTATGGTGAGCTGCAGGGAACAATGAAGATATTATGCCAACAGGTGGGGATATCTCAGCCATTGATACCCTTAAATGATCTAGAAAGCAGGAACGAACTGATACTATAGAAGGCAGCAAGAGATTACGCCCGTAAATCTTCAATGCCAACAAAGCGAGGCCGCGATGCGTCTGTCAGACGTAAGTAGATCTCTTGCTTTAACCTCCTTCGCAGCTGATAGCAGCCGGGAACCTGCGCGTGGAATTATTGGTGGTAATTTAATGGAGATTACTGCTTGCCCTAGCATACAGGCTGGAAACCGTACGAACGGAAGCCGAAGAACTCTGTTCCACTTTCCACTAGGCACAGCCTTCTTAATTGGCCAGTCAGTATAGTTTTTGGTAACTGGCAATGGTGTATTTCATGCAATGTGGCTTCATGTCTCTCACTATGCTTCTGGCTCCATCTGACAATTTGCAATATTTGATGCACAATCTCTCATGGTGCGAAACTTCACAATCACAAGGAACATAGGAAATTTTTGCATGCGTATAAACCTTTTCGCCCTGATTCTGCCAGGCGTATGCAAACGTAGCTGCTCATATTTCAACGAATAATTTGGCAAGCTATGTCGTCCTTTTATCTGGGAGTTCTAGAGTTAATCTAAATTTCCATGCATATATATCCATTCTATGAAGAAATAAAGACTTCTTCTTTTCATTCGGACACTTCAATAGAAGGTGCGAAATGAAAGCTGGTTAGGCAAATGCGCCCTTTTTCACATTCTAGTGTTTTCGACCTGCAATTGGTTATACATGTTGTCAGCTTTTTTCATGTCATCATACTCTAAGGACTGTCGGACGAATAAAAACTCAAATGTGCAAAATTTTTATTTCCGCTGCATCTTGTTATCCGCATTTATTATAAACAAATATTCACTCTAGAAGTAGCCATCTTTCTTAACGATAAAATACCAAAATATCTGGCAGCTTGTGGTCCATAAACGAATGTTATCTAGAGCTGTTGTTGCTGCTACTTCGTGTTGTTTGTTGCTAAATGAGATCATAAGAAAGCGCTCCATATATTCAATCAAGCATTTATTCAAGCGTTAGGCTTTTTTCAGCAACCCCTATACAGATCGAATGTTCTACTAAATTCTGATTAAGAACTTTTTGTATTCAAACGCATTCCAATGGCTAAAAATAGCTTAGATATAAAGGTGTGTATCGGATCTGTAAACTCCTTTATGACTATATTTTAAAAATGCATTGTTCCCAAAAGAGCCGACAACGTGGTCTAGATAGTCAGCCCTTCTTTCCTGAAAAACTACAATGGATAATGTGGAAAAAAATTCCTTACCAGAAGAAACAGTCTTACAAATACATGAATGAAAACTAGAATGTACCAAACGGTCGAACGGGGCACAAAAACAATGAACATCACACGAGGTAATTGACAATGTAAAAATCGCCTTCAAAGTTTGCAAACCACAAAAAAGAACGTTTCGAAAAGGGATTATGTTGTGATTAGAAATCGCTGGGAGAAGCGTGGCGAGATCTAACGACGGCTCTCTTGGTTTCAGCCTCTCGATACGCGTTTCAGCCGGCGTTGTTGCTGTTGTTGCCACAGAATCCAATAGACGAATCACAGGGTGTTGCCTTGTACAGCCGAAATAAACAGCAATGTCTAGTTTTCAGATGTTCTAACAACTTTCATTTAGTAACAGGGCCGGTGACACGTGTTTGCCTTGATTTAATTGCTCCTCCCTAACTGCAAGGAATCCAGGGTCCCCTCAGATGCTGTGATTTGGGTATATTGCCAATGATATCCAATCACAACATGAGAATCTCTGTTTTCCCTCTACATCCGAAATTTTAGTGCCAATGAAAGTGGCGCCATCTATCTTTTTAATTGATAAATTACAAATGCTGATATCACAACATTAAAGCACATTAACAAAATCAAAATTGATAATCCCATTTAGGTTTGCATTGTCTTCTTTCATTCTGAGTAATCTTATAATGACACTATTCTGAGTAATCTTATAATGACACTTGGAGTGACAATAAACTCCACAAACAAGAGAAATGAACGGTCAAAGGTGTCATCCATTTTCAGCAAGCGTCCTTCCAAGCGTAATAATGAAAACAGATATTCTGCTTTTGAACAGAATGAAAAACCACTTCAACTGGCATTTACAAAGTAGACATAACAACACTGGATGATATTCTTTCATTTTTCCCTTGACCTCCAAACAAGCTCTAGAGCTCGGTATTTCTAACAAATCTTCGTCACACCGTTAAGCTAATTAGATCGAAGGCACCACTACTAAAATGCCTAGGATCATTGACATGGGACAAGACAAATCAGGCCTCTACTTTTAAACACTGTTCGCCGCTCATATCAAATAATGGCAGGAAAAGAATCCTTCATTATATCTCTTTCGGGTCACTTGTACTGTGAGGTTTTTTATGATTCCCCGACAAACTTGGATGAAAATGGCGTTTTACCAATATCTTTCGAACATCTTGAACACCAATATCTGTATGAGTGGGTCGTTATTTTCCAAGGCAACGTGGAAAAGAAGCTTGAACATAATCTTTGGAAAAGTGCAGATCAAAAAGGCGTTTGTGTTATTATACACGCTTTTTTTATAAGGAACCACTTTATAAGGAACCTACTGTAGAAGGCCGAAATATATAAAGAACTTATACTACTAAAAACGAAATCCCTAAGGAACTTTTCGTTTAGAAAATTTTTTATAACTGCAAGCATAAATAGCTAAAAAGCCCGTTCCATTCATTTGCAGCCAATACTCGCATAGATTGTTTGCTACGTGTGTCAAGTGCTTTATCGAGTAGTTTCTGCAAAGTCTATCTCGCCCCTCTCTCTATCAAATGTTAAGGCTTATTGATGTGCAGTGAAAATTAAGGAACTTTTAAGGAACTTTTGGTACTAAAATTTGATGACTTGAGGTCTACTTGGAACTAGGCCTTGTGGTAGGTTCCTTATAAAAAGCGTGTAGTGTTATATACAAAAACGAAAGTTTTCCCACTATCAACGGGGAAATGAAATGATTTCCTTTGTGTGTTGAAAAGCACCATTTCTGTGTGACGATTTTTATTGACCATTCACCATTGCTATGTGTATCGGAAATTTTAACTGATTGTGAATAATATCTGATATGCAATAACTTTATATGCATGAGCAACGATGGAAGGATAAGAATATCCTGATAAAATTACATTGAAGCTGATAAAAGCTACGGTCAAGACTACACGCATCGGTGCGCTGGAATATCAGCAACACAGAACAGTAAAAACCTCTCTGCATTCTAAGCTGAAGTTTCCCAAGAGTACCACGGAAATAAGGGTTGGATTGAAGTAGCAGAGTATTGGACTCTCGCCAAGTGTCACGAATTATCCGGAAACAGAGGTACTGACCACCCAGTTCGAAAAGGGGATCTGAAGAGAGGAGTTGCAGAAGAAGTACTGACGAAGATAGGCAGAGAAAGGTTAATCTGAAGAAAAAGGCTGTGAAAGGCTATCTGGAGAGGGAAGAAAACTGGAGAGAGCAAGTTGAAAATGGCGGGTACGGCTGGATAAAAAGTAAAAATCAAGTTTTATGCCCAAGAGCCATGGTTTGATGGTACAAACCCGTGGTGACAATCAGAAAAGGTTGGTGACAAAGTTTCGTGCGCCAGTTGAACCAGCTCGCTATGACGATTAAACATATTTGTGACATACCTTTCTTATGGGTCGGTTGCACCAGAAGGTGACAATCAGAAAGGATGGTGACATGGCAGTATGTGCTCATTATACCAACTGGTGGTGACAATTTGGAAACATGACTGCCAAGCGTTGGCCTTGTCAATGTGGTGTGTGACAATGAGCATCGAAATGGCGTCGGTTTTGAGCGAACTCGGAGATGAAAGCAAATGAAGCAAATGGAGCCGGGACCATCTCGCATTCATCTTGTTTTGGAAAGACAGAAGACCGCTCCAGGACTCTATAGTATCGAGGACTCTCCTGTGTTGTTGGTAACAGCTGTTCGTATAACGTGAAACGTCGCAAGCAATTTTGGTTTCATCAGTAAAGGGGACAGTAATGTTGACAACACCATATCGATCAAAAAGCAAATTCATCTTTGCATCGACACTTCCAAGAAACATTAAAATCCCATTTATCTGAACCTGTGCAGTGGTCTATGCTAGCAAGCGGCCTGCAGCCAAACCGACTTGATATTTCTCGCAAGCTTGTCCCCGTTGGAGGGCACTGTAATAGATTTTGGCTTTGTAATGGCAATAGAAGACGGACTAGTACATTTGCAATGTCTGTTGTCACAAGGACCAATGTATAAACTTGGCTATAGACTGACTGGACACATTCCCAATGCCTGCTGTTTGAAGGACCACCGTAGGAACTTGGATACGATATATACTGGCTGGATACGATCGTAAAAAACAACCGAAAGAAGCAGTATAGAAGAACCTAAATCACTGAGACTACTTAATTCCAGGGCAAGTCACTGCTACACTGAGCATCCTAAATCAAATCCTTCACACCGATTTGGCGCTAGCAAAAAACATATGCAGATGATGGACAGGCCTGACAGAGGAAATCACAGATGGATTCCGACTCTGAAAGGCTTGAGTGATAAAACGTGACAACATACCTTGGAAAGTCTTTGAAGGCTTCGGAGACTGTGTGCTTGAAAAGCGGCTACTCTGTCTTGCGTAAATATCAATATTGCGGAGTATGAACAGAGAACAGGGTGGACAAGCCTTCTTGTTTCCAAAGAAATCTCAACGCATCTCCTTATGCAACTGTGGCATGTGCTTCCCGGAACTGATTGTTGTATGTATTTTAATAATGTCATCGTCTCTATCTGAATCCTTGTACTCTGTTGCTTGCAGAGTATGTCTGTTGTTCTGTCTTGCTGTGTTGATTAACAAACTGTGATGTTGTATAGAATGATTAGATCCAGATTGTAAAGTTCAGTTGTTGGATTGAATATGACATTAACATACGAGCTTGTATTTGACTTCATCGCTACACAACAAACAATTGTTTTTCAATTCATTATGGCGGTCCCTTGGGTCTATTTGGCCCTCCAGCTGGACCCTTTTTATTTGCAACGTAAACATAACAACCCATAGCCAGTCATAATGAACCCATCCCCGCATTCTCAGTTCCTTTCTTCCATACTAAATCAAATTCTTTTTCTATTTTTGGCAATTACGTAACGTACCAAATACGTGATTCCAGGGTTGGTGGCCATGCTTTTTTGGTGGCCATGCTTTTGATAACAACCCCGAAGCTAAGCACAGTGTGTTTGCCCCAATAAAGCCCACTCACTGTTCGAATACGACCCACTCCTGAAAAGATAGGCCACTTTGAGCCGCCTCCGACAAGGGGCTCCTTCTGAACATAGGCCGTTAACGAAAAGAGGTCTCTTTGGAACAAAAGCCGCTTCCAAAGAGACCGCCGGGTAACAGATTTATTTTCAGTGATCTTTAGTTTTCATGCTTGAGAAGAAACAAAATTGGTTGTCATTATAATACCGCTGAAAACTCCCCCTAGATAATTCCAGCATCTTTGTAGCCATAATTTTTGTATTTGCTAGCTTTGGCCTCGCTCTTTATCCTAGCTTTACTTTATTTCTGGAATGACATGTGCAAAACTTGACACAATAGCGCCCAATATCATTAAAAGTCGGGCGCAAGGTCTATCTTTATTCTTATCTGTTTTTCTCCACTCCCACTTCTTCTTTCTACAAATTGTCTGTGCTTGTCACAATCCCACTCTGCTGTTTGATTTCATCTTAAATTTCAGTTGGTCACCTTTGGTCTTGGTTAGAAATAACATAGAGCTCTGGAACATGCTTTCCATTTTATATGTCCTAAACGTGTTACACCATGCGTTTCTTTCGAGTGTTTCAACATGTTGCTAAAACTATTTCTGGTATGTCTGGTATGATTCTCATTTTGAAGAAATTTTTCTGAAACTCAAACTATAGCCTTGGGCAATCATCCACCGTTTTTGCAATCATCAGTCGATGTTAATGAAATTTTAGTTGACGAAAGTCAAAATAACTCCAAAGGCTAGGCCAGAACTTGTGTACTAGTTAATGCGTTTTGGGAAATTTCATATAAACTCGTCCACGTACAAACAACGCAGAAGGCACCAATGAAACGTGAAAATGTAGTTCTTTTTCAAGCATCAATATACATATGGATGCGGTTATCAAATGAACATCAATCTACGTAATGGAAAAGATGCATTGCCTTGTCCCTTTGTTATGCTTGACAGCCGTGAGAATATAACATTACTTATATCATTTATCAACTTTCATTACTGTTTTCTATTTCGGGCCTGATGCATCAAGCAGGTTGATGCGGATTTAACATCATCCCATTCTACACAACACAAACATATGCAAACTAAAATGTGCCATGACCTTGGGTATTCCGTATAGAACATTACACCATACAATAGGCAGATAATTCCATGACAAGCAACATAACACCTCTGAACATAAACAATCTTGTTGATAGATTCACACAAAAACTTTACATTTCACTTGAGTTGGAACATTGCAATTCTTGAAAATTACCTTGACTTTGAAAACTAATGGTTGACAGGCTGTTATTTATAGACAATTGTTGCTTTACTTCTTGCTCTTTCTGGTTAGCTTGTACATTCCATAAATGGCAAAAAGACTACCATAAACAGCAAATACAACCTAAAAATTAAATAAATTCGTAAGTGCTGCTAAAATTCATAGATGAAACTTGAATCAAACTATGGTGGACAGCGCAATTCAATCAACAACATCATATAACAAAGTTGTTAAACTGAAATGCTTTATTTCAAACAAAGAAAAACTTTGTTAGCCAAACATGTTAAAACCCTACCAAGCATGTTAAAGTTTGACTAAAAGAGACCAAGTGCCTCAGATTCCTTATCAACCCCTGGTTATCATCCATTTATAAATCTTTGATTTCCTTCTGAGTTAGGGTACTCTTCTGAACGTTTCTTTTCATTTTCTTTTTGTTTTAAATCCAAATCCACCGGAATGATTTTCTTCTTTTCGTAATTACACCAGAGACTAATAACTGTCATGAACGATCAAATTGTCAGTAAGCATATTTTGTGAGATGGTTGTAAGGAAGAATGTTGCTGATGGTGCTATATATTCTTATACATTTGAATTTGAGCAACAACTCAACAGAAAACAGCTTGCCAATTAGAATAGGCTCAGATATTTCTCACAAATTTCTACACATAAGGACAGACTTTTAATTTGTAAAGAGGTTTCTTGGGATGTTACCAATTGTGAAGATGGAACACAGAAGTTGTCAGTACCCAGAAATTGCTCTCTACAGAAGAAGCATTCATCACTTGCAAACATGATTTATTGCCCCCAATTGACAAGCCAGGCATATGCCTGAAAGCCTAAGACAAAAAATTGCCAGTTGACTTTGCAAAGAGGATTGGTGCAACAATCATCTGTTAAATTACTCACATCCAGGCCTGTTATATTGATAAAAAGCTAATTTGATATTGTAAAGAAAATACTCACATTTCGCCTTCCTGCAATTGTTACTGAATTGAAGTACCTTTGCCAGCCTTTAAGATTACCTGCTGCTTCAACTGCGTGCTCTGCTCCTGCCATTTTTCAACTGAAAGTTGATGCAATCTATCAAGACTTATATGCTGATAATAACAATAATAATAACAATAGTTTTAGGTGTAGAATAAAAGCTTTACAAGAAAAAATGCAGAGCAGATGCCAGAAGTAAGATGGCAGGTAGTTTCCCACAGGCTCTTGCATAACTATAGGTATGTACTTTAACTCCTCCAAAATGCTTTGCCAATCCTGTTGGTCATTTGTCACTAGGTCCCGAGCCTTTGGATTCCCTCTATCATTTTCCTTACCATTTACATTGTCTAATTTTTCCTAACCTATTGATCTTTAGACCACAATTTCCAACGTCCAAGGCCACTATTTCTTGATGACTTGTTATAAGTTATCTCCTGTTTCATTTAATGACCCTAATATGTTCTTTATATACTTTTCGAATTCTGTCACAACAATCAACAAAATATTGGGATTGAAGTGATGGAACTCCAACTGCGTATTTGAAAAACTTGACAAGTAATGTTAAGCAAATAGGCTTTCATATATACATGCTTCAACCTATTTGCAAACCAGCTTCATGTATTGTAAAAACTGCCCACTTGACATCAAAGTCTGGCAATCTGGCAATCTAAGTTTTGGTAGGCTTTTTTAAGAATAACTTAATTATGCTCCAAATGTTGTTTTCTTTGAAAGGTGAGGCTATTCAAGTCTCTTGATACAACTTCATCAATGGGAATGTTAGATAAAACTGTTTTCCAAATAATAAGACTTAACTGTGATCTGCTACATTTGATTTCATTCTGTTTTCAGCTTACTGGATAGCTTAACTGTTCTAGAAACCTGATTATGTGGAGATCATGGCTCATTCTTCTTTGGGTTTAATGTTTCTGCTACTGAAAATGTTGTTTTCATATCAGTGCGGTCAAAAATTGATAAAAAAGTCTACTTTCCTTGCAAAAGCATTTAAATAAATATATATATACTGTGATTTATTGATTCTGTATCTTGATATCTAGGGCTCTTTCCCAAAAACATACACCAGAATTGAAATCTTAATCTTCCACTTAGTTTATATGTACTGAAAAATTCAAGTTGTTTGGACCTTTTGGTCACACATTACTTTGTTTTGAATATTCAGATTTTTTTTGACATTTGAACGTAGTCTGTCTCTGCAGTGAAGTTTTTCACTGTAGTAGCAAATTCCAGTGAAATGTATATAGGAAAAGCTAAATTTTTAGAATGGTATAATTCGCAGTCAAACACTTTGAAATTTTTGGCACAGACTGATTTCAGCATGAATACTCCAATGCTATGATCCATTTTTGCCGAATGTGAAGATAAAAAAATTGCTCGAATCCGAGAATTGTGTAATTTGAAGCATTAAAAATCATCATAAGAGATGAAAAAATTTATCTTAAATAAGGCACTTTGCTTAAAATGAAAATCAACCCTTGCTGTTTGCTTAAGTATAATTTCAGTTATCTTGGCAATTCAATTTTACATTTTTATCAGCCAAAATTCAACTATCCCTTGCCTTCTTGTGCAAGTTAGGCCTTACAACGCGAGCTGTCTTCTAGGCCTCTACAACGATGCGACAACCACTACCTTAAACGAATAAATGTTGAAGCAATAGCAAAGAACTCTTCGCAGATGAAGTCCAAGTAAACCAACCTTCAAATTTCCAAGTATTCACTGGCTGCAATATTACACACAGTCCTTCTATGTCCCTAAAACACAGCGAGGGTGAACTGGGTCCCAGGCTTCATTACCCGTCCTGAGCAGTTCTCCTCCGCAGTACCATAAGCTACGTTAAGCTTCACATGACCATTGAACTTATGCAAAAATAGCATCAGCTAACCTGGGTTCGCCCCGGCTTTGTGTCCACATTACAAAACAAGAAAATCAAGTATGGACAAAGCAGGGTTCGCCCTAGGTTACTTTGTGTAGTGTGGACAGGGCTTAAGTTTTATTATGTTACTCTGAAATCACCCTTAGATCTTTTAGCTCCCTTGATTGTTGAGTCAATTATAGTTTGTTTCTGTGCCCCGTATTGTGTCTTTATCAAGTGCCACAGTTGGTGGGTGGTATGAACATTTTTTACAGCCATGTAACGATTACCACTAACCCTAACCTTTACCCTAACCCTAACCCTTTACTTGAAATAATTAATGATACTAATGCTTGACTATTAATCATGCTTATTTATGACTATCAGGTCGAGCAGTATGGAAACCAGACAATTCCAACGGGGAAGGTGGTGTTGCACATCGTTCTCTGACTGGGCTCTGAGTAAACAGGTTTCGGAGACAATTATATCACTGTCACAGTTTCACGTAGAAATGAAGATAAATACAAAGACGATTTTTTTCTTATAACTGCCTCAAGTCTACTTGCTGAAAATACTCTCATTTCGCATCTACCTACAAACAAAGTGGAGAGCATCCTCGACAACTTGACCTATTTCAGGAAACATGACGTAACTTTACCATCAAAAAGTTGAATACAGTTGTCTCGAAAGCTTGCCTAGAGCCAGAATGGGGTCTACTACAAGCACATAGCTAATGTTCCGATTTACAAACGCCCGTGGGCGGCTATTCAACTTGAAAAATTTTTCAGTTAGCACATTAGAAATCCAGCTATTGGCAATTTCGCTTCTGCTGTATAAGTACAGCTTTTGAGGTAAAAATATAGGGAAGTTTCATTTATCTTCCTTACACGTACCATGTTTTGTGAAGAACAGGGGCAGTTAGTAGGCAAAAGGGACATTGAGCTTAAATTCCTGTCTAGCGGCAATGGGAAACTGATAATAATAATCGAAGCGTGCAACCTTACAGAGCTAAAAACAGCACCCCATTCGCATTAAAGGAAACCGAAGCATATTTAAATGGCTCCGAGCCAGCAAGCTCGAACTGTCAATCAAACATCACCAATATCCATGTACCATTTCACGTGCTCACTTCTACTGTAGATTGCACGCGATATGCCTTTGAATCTACATCACATGCACTCTAGTGACTACACTGCGCAGGCTCTATACTGTCTATTTTTTGATAGTGCTTGATCTATGCTTCAATTCCCTTTAACCTGAACAACCGAAGCTATTGCCAACGAACATGGCCTGGTAACGAATCTAAGTGAGGTAGTCATTACCGCCGGGGAATCTCCGTGTGGCAGACTTTAACCAAAGCCAATTCCATTATCTTTGCTTTAACTGAGGCCAAATTAGCAAAGGTGCCAAAAGAACGTAGGATCAAAGCGTTTGGAAGAACTGAACTGAAGAACAATTGGCCTTAAAACCAAACTGACTAAAATAGGCTAAGTAAAGTAAATCATCAATTGCTGACTGACATGAGTAAAGTGAAGTAAAGTGAAATCTCGACCATTGCCACTATCGCTTCCTTGATAGAAAATTACAAGTCTCGATTGATACCGTTTTCATACCCTGTGATGGTTCTAAACATCTTCATACTGGCTTTGTTAGACTTAATGATTGCTTATACTAATATCAATACAGAACTTAATCAGAAATTACCTACAAACCATGGCTTCATCTAAAATAGTAACAAAATTTGGTAAAAAGAGGATTCTGCCTCGAGGCCAAATTATGCACGACGTCCAAGACTTGAGACTATATACATTAAGGGGGTGCTTGCAGACCTTCGATCAACTTGCAAAGCTTCTAATCATCAAACGCATCATTGCTACTCGTAGATTGTTTTTAGATCCAAATAGTCCACAACGGAATCGCGCTTCACATTTACAATCTGCTGGGTCGGTAAAAATTTAATTATACAAAATTACAAAAAATAGATAAATATGAATTAAACATTGACAGGAGTGTGTTGGCGACGCTTCTGCCGCCCTTTCAAAATATAAAGCTGCTGCTGCGAACTCATGTTTAGTTTTTGATGCCGATGCACAATCACCGTACTGCCTATACACAGACCGCTCTGTCCCTTGGGAGCATATCCACTCCCAGAACGAGGTAGCTCGACTAGAACCGAGACCAAAGCCGCGTGTCCATGCGCGAATGGCTCTACGCCAATCGGAGTCGGCCCAACCTGCAAACGAGACTGATTCAATCAAATCTTTTAAAATTTGGTAGAAATATAAACCTATTAGGGAAAGACTAGAGCCGTGTCGAAAGCGCAAGTATACTTTTGGTGCCATTAATGCCAAGTGATTATAATGGTGCGTTACAATGATAATTCTTCAACTGGCCGAAAAAAACTCGCATCCAATTCGATAAAATCTGTTTTAAAATCGGTTAGGCTTTTTTTATTAAAGGTTGGCTCTTATTGCTAGATTACGTGCTAATTTAGGCCAGCAAAAAATAAATAAAAGATACCATAATAAATTAAATCTAAATTACAAATGAGAGAATACTATTTAAGATAAGAACTATAAGAACCTTAAATCACCTATTTACATTTGCTTTGAGCAGCTTGTACGAACTTGCTATATCAATAAGCTTGCCATATCAAATAATATGATAATTTGGCTAGCTTTGATAATATCAGATAAATATTACTGACCTTCATATACTTATTTAAGGTGTCACCACAGCACAAGGTGATGCTTGAAAATGGCCTACTCGCCATTTCTTGCAATTCAACGCGGCGTCGCTGAAAATATCAATCACAACCACATCACAATCATTGCAAGTTCGCAGTCACTTTACAATGTAAACCATATCTCTATTTAGAACAATAACATTTCTCTGAACATACGTAGGCACTGTCTTAACATTAGGCAAAGCTTCAATCACCAGTTTCGGTCTAATTTAAGTGAATTAAGAAGTAAAAAAGAATGGCATTCTTTTATCATAGGATCTCCATTGACTTATAACATGGTTAATATTGAGATGGAACAACAAAATGGAAAACGATAGAAAAATGCACGTTTGGAACATGTTATCTAAAGTCTATTTACCTATGACTGACACGGGCAAACGCGAGACTGGAAGCGTTGTTAAATGATAATTTGCTTAAAAGTTGAGTGCTCTAATAAAAACACCAGCTTGCAATGTAAACGGCCGCTATCTCATACAACATGCCTTTATCAATAAGGCACGCCACTTTTATCAGGCTAAGCGATTTTCCTCATGGCATACACAAAATATGTTGTGTGTGGGACAATGTTGGAAGTTTTCATACTCAAAGCGCATATGTCTGTGTAAGAATATCAATAAACTGCATTTGGCAATCGGCTCAGTAATATAATGGAAAAAATCAGTCGCAATTTGCTTTATCGAATGTCTGCAATATAAAACGTGCAATTCACACTTACCCGGTTGTACTGATAGCTGCTATACTGCTGCTTGAGTTTCCAGACGACAATCAAAATAATTAGGAGCGAGCAGAAGCACCTGTTAAGAGAAGTTGGATTCAAGTTACAGAAATAACTTTTGAAAAACAAGCTTTTACTGAATGAACCATGTACAAAGAAAGAAATCAGGTCTAAAAGAGAACATTTGCCAGGAAAGAAGATCATTTTTGTAGATCTGAAACACTTAAGCCTCGATAACAAACTATGTATATATAATCAAACGGGTCACAAATATAGCCGGTAATTACCAACACAACAATTGACTATATTCCAAATAAACACGGCATAGGTAAAAAATATAGAGAAAGAATAATTCACTTCAAATATAGCTGGTTTTCCTAAGAAACTGAATCTGCTGCCCTAGAGTGCCACATCTGGTGAACTCTCAAACTAAATTATTTTTGTCTAATGGAAGGGTTATGGGAGGAATCATTCGACTTCCACACTTACACAAGAAACACAATGAGAAATTGCAGCCAGTTGAGGGGGTTCGGCGTAACCTGGTCGAATGAGACCTGAAGAAAAAAGATGCCTTTTCATAGCAACAAAACATTGGAACGAATTAGTAAGGTACCCGTGATGAATGAATGGGTACACTTGGTAGCGTTTCATTGGAGACATGTCTCAAATAAAGAACAAAAATTGGAGGGTTGCTTAAAGAGGCACGGGGCTTCTGGTGCTTTGACATTAACTTGGAATGGATGTAATACACAACTTTATATGACTTAAGACCTCATAAAGTGGCAAGAATTGCTAGCTCTTTATTGCAGATCAATGACAAACTTCTAAACAGTGTGTTGCAGAATGCAACAGAAACCTAAATGCCAAGTTATTTTCGCGAAAACATCATCCTAGTATATTTGGGCGGTTCAATGGTGACATGTGGCTTAACACAAAATAGGCTGAATTGGAATTTGAAATTGAGTATTTTAGGAATTTGTCAATTTGTCTTGAAAAGGAAAGACCCTGCTCAGAGATCCGACACATTATCGCTTAGCCTAAACATGCTTCGAAGACCACGTTTAGATTATTTAAACTGTCCAGATTTGAACGTGTGCAAGCTTAGCATGGAAAACGCTAAAAAAGAAGACGTGTCAAAGGAAACTACTGAGGTGGAAAAGAGGAAAAGAGATGGACCGCTGCCAATGAAAAGTGAAAAGGAAAGAAACAAGATTAGCGCTGTTACTTGGGAGCTTCATTAGCCTATCTTCAAACGCATGGAGACTTAGCTTTCATCAGTCAATCGAAATAGGGGACAAAGATCCCCTGGCTTTTTCAACAAAAATACGTCTTTAAACACATTTAAAGAAAGCTCTTTAAGGTAGCTTTGTATTATAGATTCACTGATAAGAAACCTTAAGTAAAATTCAGTTTGTGTGTCTTATTAAAAGCAAACCTAGTTCACATTGACGTACTTACCGTGAATCCGATATTTCTTGAAATATTGTAGAGGTACACTTTGAAAATTGGCCCAACACTTCTTTTTATTTTGTACTTATCTGGGGAGAAATTCCTTCCATACGCTCCAAGCAGGTACTTCTTTACGACAAATATTTCTTTGCCCTCTTTAAAAGAAAACAAATATATGAAAGAAGAGGTTATTCAAAGACATAATGACAGAATACTACATCACTGAAGGCTAATGGCGCAAAGAAATCAAATGAATACTCAGGGCCATGTAAAATTGCAATAACATATAGAAGGGGTGTCATGATGTTTTCTCTGCTCTCTAAATGATTGGTAAATTGAACAGGTGAATGCTTTTCACTTGATTTCATGATATGACCAGCTCTTCCTACTAACACAATCTATGAACTTCGACATTCGTAGTATATCAAACTTGACAGTCCTAAGTCGCTAGTTCGAGCGTCACGTTCAGTGCAAAAATCAGGCAATTGCTGGCCTAGAAATTTTCATACCTATTTTTATACATGTAGTCTAAAAGCATTCCAATATCCAATATTCCATACTACCAATATCAGAGAACAAGTATGTGCTTGGCAACAGTAAATAGCCTAAGGTCGTGGAAATATCCAGACAAAATACTCAGAGCCTACCTGTTGTGTACGATAGGTTCATGTAGGCACGATCTCCTTGTGTTAGACTGATCTCAAACTTCACTTCTTTATCACTCTGCGTAAAAATCACAAGCGAATAAGAGAAGCTACGTAACTCAAATTGCACCGACATATTCCATGCGACAAGCTTTTTGACTAAAGATTAAACAAAGTAATCCAACAACTTTGAGTCGAAGTAACATGTTATGGCCAATATTGACTACTTTCAGCATCTTTTTGCTTTGCACTCGAGACTTCCCTTTTATTGTTAATTAAAAAGCCTACTTTTTATCACTTTTTACAACATGAAGGTCGTTTGTAACAAAAGACAAAGCAAATGGTAATACACCTAAAGATAAGACTGAGCTTCTAAATGGCTTGCAAAAAAACTTCAAGCAAGAATACCAGATGCCTTTGACCATGAAGAGTGCTTCTAATAAAAAGTTCCTTCGTCTGGAAGTACTACTAAGCATAGCCCGCCCTACTAAGTGAAGATAGCATGGAAACATGGTGGCATACTTACAATCGTTGGAATAGCATAAAAGTTATGGTTTTGACTCGTTCGATTGAATTTATACTTGTAGCTGAATTGTAAGAGATCTGAAAGAAAAATTGAGCGTGCCACTATAATAAGCATGCAACGTATATATACAGCAAAGTACATATATACTCACATATTATATATACAGCAAAAGGGACCTATGGCCCACTTAGAGAATTTTCTACAGAATTGTCTACGGACTGAGATGCCACCTAACCAGGGCTCGACATGGCTATATTCGAAAGCTTCATAATGGGTAAAAAAACAAACATTCCCAACAAACAAGGCAAAGATACGTCACTCAACAGTCTGCATTCAAACTGTATTTCTCAAACCTAGAAGCTTACGGTGTGTTGGATTTGGATTTTGGGAAGCGCAACTTGTTGATGAATTTAATGATGAGGACGACGATAAACAAAGGGTTCATGTTGTAACTCGGCAAAAAACTTTATTTTAAGAGACACATCCAGTTACATGAGCGACATAACCAAGGGACAAAAACCATAAGACGACGCTAGTCAATAGACATGTCCGTGTTACGACACTGGCGAATTAAGAACAAACGTTTCGACTCGGTCAAGAGTCATCATCAGTGTATATAAAACGAGTACGAAATCGAATAAATACAAAAGCTACAACAAAAGGGGATCGAAAACCATGTGATGATAGCAGTACTTAAATGGAGCAAGATGGACGTGTGAGGAGCTACAGAAAAGAAACAAGTAAACAACCTAGAGGGTAAAGACCAGGAATAAAAGAAATCAGTGACAAACAATGAGGGGAAAGAAAGTCAGAACAATAACATGGGGATAGAGGACAGTTGGGAATTAAGAGAAGGTTGGTCGCGGTGAATGAGGAGGCTCTCATGAATAAGTAGATCAAAGGAGATATTCGTTTTGGAGAGAATAGCAAAATCTTCAACAGATGCCACGTGACCAGTTTTAGAAATGTGGTCATGGATGGAGGAAGGGCTAGGAGTTTTTACAACTTGTCCGTGTTGATTAATCCCCATGTGCTCTCTGCAACGAGTCATAAGGTTGCGGGATGTTTTTCCATAGTAAGTGGCACTGCAGCCACTGCACGTAAACTTGTAAATGACATTAGAGCACAGAAGGGGGGCGTGACGATCTTTGAATTTGAAGAAATTGGAGATAGGTTTAGATGATTTGAACACGAATTTAAGTTGAATATCAGGGTAGCACTTCCTCATAAGCTTATTAATATTAGTTTTAATGGTCTGTATTTTCCCCCATTTACTTTGAAAATATTTCTATGTTGTGTGCCTTAAAAGAATCATCGTTTGTATTTTCCCCCATTTACGTTCAAAATATTTCTATGTTGTGTGCCTTAAAAGAATGATGGTCTGTATTTTCCTCCATTTATATTCAAAATATTTCTATGCTGTGTGCCTTAAAAGAATCATGGTCTGTATTTCCTCCATTTACTTTCAAAATATTTCTATGCTGTGTGCCTTAAAAGAATGATGGTCTGTATTTTCCCCCATTTACTTTCAAAATATTTCTATGCTGTGTGCCTTAAAAGAATGATGGTCTGTATTTTCCTCCATTTACTTTCAAAATATTTCTATGTGTGCCTTAAAAGAATGATGGTCTGTATTTTCCTCCATTTACTTTCAAAATATTTCTATGCCGTGTGCCTTAAAAGAATGATGGTCTGTATTTTCCTCCATTTACTTTCAAAATATTTCTATGTTGTGTGCCTTAAAAGAATGATGGTCTGTATTTTCCTCCATTTACTTTCAAAATATTTCTATGTTGTGTGCCTTAAAAGAATCATGGTCTGTATTTTCCCCCATTTACGTTCAAAATATTTCTATGTTGTGTGCCTTAAAAGAATGATGGTCTGTATTTTCCTCCATTTATATTCAAAATATTTCTATGCTGTGTGCCTTAAAAGAATCATGGTCTGTATTTCCTCCATTTACTTTCAAAATATTTCTATGTTGTGTGCCTTAAAAGAATGATGGTCTGTATTTTCCCCCATTTACTTTCAAAATATTTCTATGCTGTGTGCCTTAAAATAATGGTGGTATCTATTTTCTTCCATTAATATTTAAAATATTTCTATGTTGTGTGCTTTAAAATAATGATGGTCTGTATTTTCCTCCATTTAATTTCAAAATATTTCTATGCTGTGTGCCTTAAAAGAATCATGGTCTGTATTTCCTCCATTTACTTTCAAAATGTTTCTATGTTGTGTGCCTTAAAAGAATGATGGTCTGTATTTTCCCCCATTTACTTTCAAAATATTTCTATGCTGTGTGCCTTAAAATAATGGTGGTATCTTTTTTCTTCCATTAATATTTAAAATATTTCTATGCTGTGTTCCTTAAAAGAATGATGGTCTGTATTTTCCTCCATTTACTTTCAAAATATTTCTATGCTGTGTGCCTTAAAATAATGGTGGTATCTATTTTCTTCCATTAATATTTAAAATATTTCTATGCTGTGTTCCTTAAAAGAATGATGGTCTGTATTTTCCCCCATTTACTTTCAAAATATTTCTATGCTGTATGCCTTAAAATAATGGTGGTATCTATTTTCTTCCATTAATATTTAAAATATTTCTATGCTGTGTTCCTTAAAAGAATGATGGTCTGTATTTTCCTCCATTTACTTTCAAAATATTTCTATGCTGTGTTCCTTAAAAGAATGGTGGTATGTATTTTCTTCCATTTATATTCAAAATATTTCTATGCTGTGTGCCTTAAAAGAATGATGGTCTGTATTTTCCTCCATTTACTTTCAAATTATTTCTATGCTGTGTTCCTTAAAAGAATGGTGGTATGTATTTTCTTCCATTTATATTCAAAATATTTCTATGCTGTGTGCCTTAAAATAATGGTGGTTTGTAATTTGTTTGCTCATATTCCAAATTCTAACCACTTGAAGCTTTCTTTAACAGCCAAGAAGAGAAAAACTGTTCTCTTTCGTGAATCGCAGTTGACTATCATCAAATAAGAAGAAATCGAATAAGACTCACAGAAGCAATAGCCACCATTAGTTGCATTGCCAACGTGCGTATTGGGGTCACAACTAGAAGAAAATGAGAAAAAACATTAGCAAAAGGCACGTCTAGAATAGTACATCATTTTAGAGTATTCCACTGCCATTTCTAGCCAAATTTATATAGATAGGCAACTATAATCATGAGGTGTTGGATTCAAATCTAAGCGAGAGGATACATGTCTACAAACCTTTGGGGATCAGAATTTTAGAAAAAAAGTTGATTTCTCTCACTGATTAATCTAGTTCAACTTTTTTGTCATTAATAAAAGATAATACAGGCAAAAATCATACGACCTTGTTACTCAATGTGGGGTGGGGAGGAGGGGGGGGGGGCTGGGTTTGTGTTGGCTTTACAATTCGTTACTTGGTTACACCAGCTGCTAATAGCCGCCCAGGACGCCAGTCAAAATTATTACAGCGTTTTCTGCCACACACAACAACTCATGAAATTAAATAAACGATTTCGGATCGATTCTTGAAAAGGACAATCAAGATAACATTGCGTTTCTAGAGTCAACAGATCAACCAAATCATTTTGACTTTAAAGCATAACGAGGTTCCATGAAGCAACCATATGATCAAATGGAAAAGATTTAGTTGAAATGAAAAAATTAATTCAGCACATAATTGATAATGTGAAATTAATAACCAAGATTTCCTTGTAGAGTTAAGGCTGCCAAATAAAATTAGATTAAGTCTTATTTTACTTAATCGGGTTCCAGAATCCAAACTGAATTGAAATATTTGCATTCCTTGTTAATTTAATCCTGATCAAACGTGAGCCAATTTGTGCATTTAATTTCTTGGCGGAAAGAAAGCAAAAATCAGCTTAAAAGATCTCTGTTATGCCCCTAGGGTAGGCTTTCAGAAGATCGTCCATTTGCAGCCTCGATCAAAAAGGACCTTGGGCAGACATCCTTGTTGCATCAACACACAAATCTAGCTTCCAAACACCTTACCCTCAACAAAAAATAGTGATATGGATGAGAATCGTGGACAAAAATTGACGTGTGCCCCAAATAATGTTACCTTTCGTGTGCCCCAAAATGTTCAAGGAATCCTTAAAAGTTTCGTAAGAAGCCAGAAGTTTATGCAGCTGTATCAAAACTAGCTTGTAAAATATTCTACCGACTATCCGGAATAATTTTTTGATGGCCGTAAAGGCAAAGTCATAAATGACCCGTTTATTAAAGACTAGTTACTTTCGTTGTTAGAAGTGAATCACGAGATTCAAAGCAAACAGGAGTTAATTGAAATCTAAAATGCTTTTAGCTTCAGGGACCATAGGAAAAGTAAACGTAGATGGACGGCCTGTTCTGTTGATATAGGAACATGCAGATCAGGTTCACAACAAAAGGCAATGGTGATTACTAAACTAGCACGAATCCCTTACCGCTCACAGTGGTTTCCAATAAGGCCCAGCGTGTCACACTCGCATTTTCCACTGATGTGATTACAGTTCACGCCATGGTTATTGCAATAGCACGCTAAAACAGAAGAAACTCGTTAGTAATTGGCAGTATTGAGAGCAAAAGTACCGGTTATTGGACGAAGTTTCTACATTTTCGACGTTCAAGTAAAGTTGCTTCGACTTCAGGCCGGACGCATCGCTGTGTGGAAAATTCAGGCTTGCTAGAGAGAGACTGGACCCTAATGACGCAACCCATAAGTTTCGCTGTAACGTCATATTGTAGATAAAACATTGATGCACTTAAAAGGAGTAGATAGAATATCGATGCATTTAAAGAAATGCCTAATGTATTTGAAATAGTGGAAAATCTATTAAACATTCCATGTAAATGGAACATGTCAGAACTGGGAATGAAAAAGCTGGTTTAATAAACGAAGTGAACGATTGAGTTATACATTCGATCAATTGCACAGAGGCTTTATTGACGTGATGTGGAATTAATGGAAGCAAATGAAAAAATAGAAGCAAGGAATGGCCTGTGAAAACAGTTTGTATTTGGAATAACACATTATTTAGAATAACTTTTAAACAATTTGCAAATAATCCCGTTTATCATGGGTAACCATGTGTGGAGCCTTGGGTAATACAATAGCGGATGCACTTTTTAAAGCGGCACGAGAAATAAATGAGAATTGACACAGTAAAATTAGAGACACAGAAGAATAGAAAGGACATACAAAAATCGACCATCTATTCTTTACACAATATAACAACAAAGGGTGATGGAGATTTAATGACGTCTGTCATCAAAATGAAGCACTTCAAGTTTGCTTTTGAGGACTCTGTTGCACTAAGCAAAATATCATCAGGGTTGTTTACCTTTGCATGTTCCATTGTTCAAAGAAACACCATAATACCCAGGCTTGCATCTTTCACAGTTCGATCCTGCAAAAATTATGATAATGAAAAGGGCGTGATGACTATACGTGTGTGGGTACTGGCGTTACAAAGATAAATACCAGTCTTATGGAAAGCCTTGAGTAAACCAATCAGCATAGAAACTTTAGATTATATCGCAAAGTATGGGCTTAGCAAATAAAGGCAAATAAGTAGATCAAGCTAAAGCAAAAGTCATGACTGCAGTGGGGAAATTGACCTCCCTTTGCTAATAATCATTATGAAAAATTCCATGTTTATCATCAATTAACAACCAAATGCCAGCTTAAAAATCCAGTCGAGAAGGTTTTAATTGTAGACAGTGAGTTATTGGTAACCAAAAATTAAAAACCCTTAAAAGTTTAATGATAGCTGAGCAACTGTCTCAAGTGCAATGCAAGCATGACGACAAATAAAAGAGAGACTAAGCTTCAATATCTATTTAATGCAAACATGCTGATTTGAATGCTTTTTCTTCATCGAAATGTATCGATTCTATCATTGTTGGTACAATCAAGGCCATTGACCTGTTTAAAATGACGTAATAAACAGTAATGGCAAACAACTAGCAGAAAGCGTCCACAGAACAGTGGGAGAATGATACGTAGGGCATCCAACCTGTGGTATTGTTCATGCATTTGACGCAGGTTGAGCCATTGCGACACTGGCTGTGCCCGTTGCATTGGCAGCCTTGGTTAGGAATAAGAATATGTTAATCAAACTGTTTGGAGAAAATCTAAAAATCAATGACCGGGAGGGGAGGATTATTCGGTATTTCAAAATAAATTCGTACCAGATAAAGGCAAATTCAATCATAACAGAGAATAAATCCTCTATTCCAACAAAACAGAGAATAAATCCTCTATTCCAACAAAAATACCGTGAATGGAGAAGAAGGATGCAATAAAGAAGTGGAAAAGTAGTTACTTTTGTTTATGTATTCAAAATAGCGTCCGAAAGCAATACAACATAGCTGGTTCAAATGCAGCTAAACGTAGAAAAGGAAATAAAAAGTTCTAGTGAAGGTCTTTGAGGCAACAGAAAGTAGAACGATCTTTACACGTGTTTAGGTGCTGGATTTGATGGTAACTTGATTTCCAGCTAGCGTCACCTATCTCAAAAACACAGAGGAAATTGTGTGGTGTGGACGGTACGTACAAGAGGATACCTAATAACACACTTCCTTTCTCCGAATAAAATGCAGGATCATTAACATAAAACATTCTGGCATACAAACGACTTCCTGGAACTTAAAGCTACGTCTTAAAAGCAATATTTCTGAGAAGATAAACATACTCGGGCATTCAGTGTAGGACCATCTTGATTTAGGGCATGCGGAAGTGTTGGTGTTCTTGCCAGAACCAACACTAGAGACGTCCATGCACTTGCCAATGCCGGTACTGCTGGCATCATCACACCAACCGCACGCAGGCAGTTCGAAGCAATCGCGGCATGTTTTCTGGGCACTGCACATAACATCTAGTATAGATTAGCATATCATCAGGTTAGCCAATGGTGAATGAGAGTGGATGCCTGTAGGCGGTAAGGGGACACTCAAAGAAATCGAGAAAAATAATCACATGGAAGAAAGCAAAAGGGAAAGCTACGAAAAGAGCAATTATATTTGATGAGAGCAAACAAGAAATTGTAGAGAATAGTTGGTGGAAAAAAGTCTGATGGAAATCTTTATCTAATAAGGCACGATTACTTCGGTACGATTATAAAAAGGCGATATATCTGTTCAGCTACAGGGCAACATTTAGGGGAAAATCATTTCTGAAAAGACATATCACATCCGCTTCTGGATACTAAAGCCACTGCACTCTATTAAGTCTTTATCAGCTAAAACTAGGCAGAAACCAAAAAAATATCGGTGAGAAAAAAGGAAGAATTCACACAAAAACAGCCGAATTCTTCCTAACGAAACGCTCCAAAAATTCAAACGAGGCTGTTCTTACAATAAAATAGAAACAGTTGTCGCTCGCTTTTAAATCATTTACTTCTCATTTACAGTGATACCAAGAATCCCCCCTTGCCCCGCGAAAACGAGGCTCTTGGCCTCGAAACAAGTTTCTTGTACTACAGTGCCTTGGCCTACATGTGCTACCGACTAAAAAAGGGATCTTGTTTGATCCATAATTGATAAAATCCGAGGCACCCAAACAAGAGGCTTTCTACAACCAACCTAGAATAGACTGTCGCTAAATTGGCGAATTTTTCTCAGCCATCACAATCTGATTTCCTTTTATAAGGCAAGATTGGTGCAAGATCAATCAATTCAAAAAGTAAAAAGGCTTCAAGGCTGAAGTCCAATCCTGTATAATTTATAACACATGATATCAAAACACCAATTTGGGCTGAATGAAAACAAACTTCAGTGATCGGACGGTCTCTCGAATCTATTAATCATTAGACGTTCAAAGCTTGTTCAAGAATTGATTGAATCCACGCCGTCATAACATAATGTTTACTCCTGTAGCCAAGGAAAAGAGGAACATCACAAGAAAAGGATTTATTAAAATCTGGTCACATGCTGATTGGATTACCGTATTAATGTAGTAATGAATGAGAATATTGAAGTGAACATCTAGCCTCGACACTTGATTCTTTCATCTATTAATTTACCTTTCAGGGCAGTTCATTTATTAAACAAACAGTACCGCCACGAAGAGACCTCAAACCTAGAGATGAAAACAGCCTGACCTTTGCAAATCACAAGGGAAGGCAAATACCAATCAGAAGAGACAACGATCAGGCTACAATAGCCATTACTGTCCCTGGGCAATATAAATTCTCCACCGTCAATGTATGAGAGGCACGCGCGTGTGCGGTCACAGAGGTATGAATTCCTTTTGGGAATGAAAGGAAATCGCTCGCCAATCCCCAGACGATTGCGTAAACAAACTACAAACATCTTGAGATTCTAATCGACGAAGGGCCCAACCATAGGTGTTTAAGAAAAACAGCTTAGCTTAAATAGGAACTTAAGATAAGGCTAGCAATCGGGCAAACACGCTTAACTGGATTACATGATATGCTTGAAAAGCAGCTGTCATTTAGGCAGGGTTGATGATTTTCCAGAAATTCCTTCGATCTTGCCTTCGCAGCACACAAATTTCAGGCCATAGCCCCAAGACCGGGCCAGTGACTTGAAGTACAGGCGTCGGAGGCAGAAAAAGATGCAAAACAGCCGCCAATGCAAATATCGCTCAATGCAAATATACCTTTATTACGAATGTGGCATAAAGGCTGATAGAGATCAAAGAACTAATGGGAATATTTTACCATCAAGAAGCAACAAAGAACATCTCCATGATTAAATTAAACAACAAGAACCAGAGCAAACACATTAGTTTTCATATTTGCCCCAGATAATGAATCTGTAGAATGGTTATTAAGGAACTGTTGAAAACAATTGCCTACAATCGCGGCAGTTTTCATCCTGAATGCGGAATGCATTTCGTGTGAATCAACAAATAACGTCCACGTCTCCTCTCTGACTGACGCAGTAAAAAGTAATGAAACTCTTTCAAATGACAAAAACTAGCTTCTTAAAGGCAAGAAGGCTTGGTAAACAAGTCGGGAAGAGAGGCATTCTACACGAAACGGAAGGCATTAGATCTTGTCAATTAACTGCAATTTGGTCTTCGAAGACGGAGCCTAGGAGATTGAAATGGACTTAGATTAATGTTATTGCATAGTTAGAAGCTGGTTGCGCACATCGCTGAATGAATGTAGAACCTCAGCGAAGCATTTGCTACTGTAAAGTCTATCAAGGGGGGTTATTTCCATTAGAAGGTTCAGCCACGTGTTAATCGCGGAGTGATATTCTAGTGCAAATAGCACGCCTGCT
This sequence comes from Nemopilema nomurai, assembly GCA_003864495.1. Taxonomy (NCBI): domain Eukaryota; kingdom Metazoa; phylum Cnidaria; class Scyphozoa; order Rhizostomeae; family Rhizostomatidae; genus Nemopilema; species Nemopilema nomurai. The sequence goes on from PEDN01001354.1 coordinate 50,816, forward strand.
AGCAGAAACTGTAGCATAGCAGGCAATCTTATTCAGAATGCAACATTAGAGCATGTATATCAGTTTGTTTATGAGACACTGTGGAGGCGACATGAACTCAAACACGCCAGGTATAAGAGGCTTGGGACCAAGTTAAATTGGCTAGGACTGTCACGAAAAGATTGCAGATGTCTTAAAGATTTGCTGACAATTTTCCAGGTCTAGGACGATCGATCATAGCAGATTAGTTACAAGAGTGATTGAAGTGATTCAGAGCACTAAGCACAAAAGGGAGAAAGAGTAATTTCTGCATGCCATTAAAATTTATGAGAGACAAATGCAGCAAAGCAAGGCTGCAGAATGAGGAAAAGTTAGGTAACATATCCTTCGATTCAGATCAATAATATGCAATATTTTTAGCAATCACTGTCATTCATTATGTAATAGAAAATAAGATGATGAGACTGTCTTTGGAAAGTGATCTGCCATGTTCTATTTCTTTCTTCATCTGCTTGTGAATATTACAGCAATGATGTCGCATGCTTGCTTTATAAAGGCCTATGTGAACGATTGTACCAAACATTTTCTGTTTCAAACCTTTACCAGTTCATTAAAGTTAAGAAGATCGGATATAGCTCCAAGGACAAAACAGTGCTATCAGTCGGTAAAAGACCAGACCCAAGAACACCTTATTGCTATTATTGGCGCATTACTAGTTCTGCTGCCTTAAACCCAACATAAAACGCCCAATGAGCAACAAGCCAACAGAATCAAATTGCTTTGGACCTGTGCAAAAAACTGTTACTGGGCACCTCGCTTTCAAAAGTGTCTCGCTTTCACACTATTGCGGGGTACCAATAATAAGAGGTGGCAACACCAACAGGGACCAATGTCCCAGTGACCGAGCTGCGGAAAACAGGAAGAGAACGCTGCTCTATCCTACACCAAACCTTCTGGCATCTGTTAACATTCAAGCCTTGTTGAACATGATCAATCGCCCTGTGATGACGACCGAAGAGCAAATATCTAAAGGCGCACCTGAGCAACTTTCACTGTTGATCCACTCCAGGCACTGACCGAATGGAAAGTTGATGAAGTAGGCATCGGAGTCGATGCAGAGGTTTTGCGATTGGCACCACATACATCCGATATTGCGGGCAGCAGTGCAGCTAGAGCACGTGCTTATCAAATGGCATTGGGACTCCGAAGGGTTTCTGTAATTACATTTCAGCGATGCGTTCGAGCTCTTTGTCGTTCCTACAATGAGAACAACAGCCATCAACTATACTGCTAGACTCTATCCGTAGCATAATTTACACACACAACAGTTTTTTTTAAAAGGTGATTCTTCACACTACAGACATCGTTGCTTTAAGGCGACGGTCACAGTAGACTCATACAAGACTGACGCGTGAAAAGGCGACTTATGAGAAGGCAAAGTTCCTATATTGTCACTGTACATTGCTACTGTAAAAGAGGCAAAATCCCGCGTCCATTTAGGCCCACTTTAGCCTTGAACGGCAACAGGTCAGCTTTCGATAAACATGCATTCGATACCAAATCAGAGGTGGAACAATGTTTAAATTCCGGTGGAAAAATGCTTTGACTGCTTATGACCAGAGGGAGATAATTACTATCGGTGCAGGCTATTGCTGAGAGTTGAAAAGAGAGGCAAGACTGAACGACGTATATTATGTCTTTACAGCTAATACACCCGATACATTTTTGGGCAAATAGTTCTTGATAAAAAGTTATGTGCTCATAGGCCGATAGTTTAATGAACCTTTCCGTCTGTTACTGACCATTTCTTATCATCTAAAAGACTTTCCCGGCCTGGTCGTGCTGAAAGACTGTAGTTTGGGGTACGTTTTTTTGCGAATCAGTGATAAGATTATGTAGTGGTTCTTTTGGAATCTCTAAACACACGTAAGCCAAATCATTGAAGTTAAAATCAGTTAAATCAATAAGAGTCAGTCAGAAGGCAATAAGAAAATACCTGCAACATTGCAAGAGCCACTGGAGTCTCGATAAACCCAGGAGCAATTTGGGTGTTGTTCGCAGCTGTAGCATGTTGAGAGCGAGGCACAAGTGAACTTGACAGAGGCTGGGCAGGAGCTGACGTCAGTCACCGATTTCACCTGCAAACGGGCGGAAAACACGTGACTTTAACCACGCACCGTCAACACGGAAACGGAGAGCAACAGTTAATCGAACTACACAAGATTATAAAAGTGACGTCATATTGTCATTTCTCATACGGAAAATCATAAAGCCCAAGTACAGCTTAAGTATGACTTGCATATTACTGTTAATGAAAATGCTAATACCAACACTGAAAAGCCTTTAGAAAGGAAATAGAATGTATTCAGCGAGAAAACAGAATACTTAGCACAGTTAATTCTCGTTTGATTCTTGCTCACTAGCAGCTATCGCGTCATGAACAAATTTGTTTTACCAAGAAAAAGGGGCCTACAGCTAGAATTTTAGATCAAGGTAATTCGCTTAAGAGCTGTCGTCACAGTGAAAGAGAAGCTATTTAAACCTTTCACAAAGCATGACGGCTCGCCTAGGAACATTTCTTCCATGTATTTGCACACCTGCCCTTGGATAATGGACAGTCATACGTTTTGCTTAGCAACTTACAAGCCATAAAATTGAAACCATTACAGGAATGGTGCACTGGCTCTGATGGAACCGTGAAGTCCACGAGCAGTGATAATTACCTTCATCTAATGTTCGAAACATGTTACTTTAAACAACTGTAACCGGAGAAATAATCAGATGTTTCAAAGTACAGTAAACTCTTGCTGATCGTAGGAATACGTTTCGAAACGGGCTATTGTTCGGTTAAATCTATGAAGAATTCAGCTTTGTCTTTTACAAACATTAAACAATATGAAACTGTCACTACAAAATGAAACTATAAAAATTTTGACCAACAGATTCCCTATAACTTCTCTGCGATAATTATTTCCTTGTGTGGAGTAAGCGTGAATATTGCGGGCTGTGCATCAACGGGGAACGGAAACGGTTGACTAAGGTCCATGAGAAACACCGCTCTCATATTCTTCCATTTCTAGACTACAATCCCTTAGTCAATCAGGATTCAGAGCCCATACCCTAAAAGACGCGTTTGAACCCGCGAAACAGCGCAGGCGTGGTAGGTGAACCGCGCTATACCGAGGTAAGCTGCGTTACGTCCCGAGTTTACTGTACACAATAAATCGGGTTTCATTCAAGTCATTCAAGATGGGATACGAACACGAGATACCTTGGAATCTGCGCTGCAAGAAGCCTCGCTGCAAGCATTGTTACACCAAGCACAGCTAGCCGTATTAGAAAGGCATGTCTTGCACGTTTGGAAGGAGCTGCACTGCAGCACTGTGGCTGGAACAAGAGAATTAAGGATCGGTCAATTACAAACAGCGAATGATCTCCTGAAAAACAACACGCTTACATTGCCACGCGGTGACCTCGCTTCGTGGAGAAAGAGCCCTTGTCGCGTGTTGTGGTACGAGTCTACAAAAGCAATCTGTAAATACTTGATGGGTGCGACAAGTCAATTGGTAATAATATTAAGACCGTTGTCAGATTTCCGGGTGTAGTGTTTTGCTGGCTGACTGAAACAAAATCCCCGAAATCCACGTCTACCCTTGGCATCAAAAGATTACTTGGCTCCATGGCTCACAATAAATGGATACGACTTGCAACAAAGGTCCTTTAAGAAGATCAGCAAATAAAAGTCGCGAGTTATATAACAGAAAACTTAAGGACGACATGCATCAAGATTGCATATACTTAGAGGCCTAAAGCATTATGAAAAGGCTTAAGATCGTAAGCTGGATAAAACAGCGACTTCTCCAAAATAAAGCAACGCCTGGGGACCTCATGTTGTACAGGCTTGGTATGCTTTTGGAATCTTCTCCTTTGCAATAAGGAAACGCGGCAGCCTTATTGCCTACTATGAAGAGAAAAGACTGTTTTGCTGGGTAAAGTACTCAAATTCAATCGAAGCACACATACCATTGCACGATGGCTTTTCGACCTGCGAGCTTGGTAATATAGTGGAGTCCTCAGCTCTTAGACAGCGAGGCGACCCCTTATACCAAACACAGTTACTCACAAACGGGGCCTCTAAACAGCTTTTTCTTGTTGCGAAACCGGAGCAATCACCTATAAGGAAGAACTAATGCTTAAATGGGTCTGATGACTAAGCACAAATCACAGGCATTTTTACAGTCAGTCTAACACGTGAAAATTGCAATTCACTATAAAAGGTTTCTCTTATCCAGTTAAGCAGCCTAAATATATGCATCTGTATTTTTCATTCGCTTGTATAATCCACACTGCATCATTCCTTTCCACCTTTCCTTGCTGAAATATTCCTGATAGATATTTTGGTATGCTTGCTAAATCTTCCTTTTCAAGAGACAAGAGGAAGCCTTTTTTAAAAGTTCTAATAAACAATTTGGGTTTCGTTGAAAGATTTACAAGGATCGCAATGCTCCTACGCATGCCACTTTAGTTCCCGGAGATTCCAAGCATCATATGCGCAGGGTCGGACTAACAGGCATTTGCTAGGATACTTCAGAATGGCGCATTGTCAACAGAGACTGTAATTAAAAAAATGACCGTATAACGATCAATGCACGAAAAAGATTGATAAAAGGATTACCAATAGTTATTGTCAAAAGGTCGTTTCGTGGAGTCCCGTCAAATCCACCAAATATATACATTTTCCTATGGGTAAACAAGAAAACAGAATGATTCATTTACAAATCAATAGAGTCTCATGACCAAAGAAAAGAACGTGTACATGAAAACTTTAAAGTCGACTTCTGGGCAATACCACTATGCTATGTAGTCGTTTAGACTTAAAACCTGGGACTTGAGACTAAATTTAGGGTCTCGCAACATTAGAAGGATTTTGAGCCTCATGAAGTCATAACTGTGTTTGGGGCTTCACAACTAAGACAGCAAGATTTAAGTCGCAAATGAAAATCGCCTAGTTGTCGCTTATAACTCAGAGCTTGGCCTGGTGGGTGTTATATCGACTGGCGGGCACAGCATGTGACTAAAAACATTCCACCCAGAATGTGAGTAGACTTTCATGAATAATAGATCATTACGTAAAAGTTTCATCTATCCGTGAAATTCTATTATCTATTAATAACAGCGATTGATCCTGGCTGACTTGTGGTTCTCTTATCATCAATTTCTCATCGCCAACATTTCCATTTCTCAATCATCGTTTGCCTGCGTTAGTGGATGTCATTGTTGACAAGGCTTATTGACATCTTTGCCACGTGACTGTCATCTTAATTGAAAGCAAAGTAAACAAACCTGTTATATGGAACCGCAGTTTGACCAAACCTTCCCTGGTGTTCAAAGAGACCTTTCGAGTCAACCTTCGTCCAAGACTGACAGTCTACGAAATATTAATAAAATAAGCATAGCCAGGACAACTTTTGCATTAAATAAGATGTGGTGCAGCAAATGGGATACCATTATTATCATTAAACTGCTCTAAAGACTAGAACGTTTCGATGGTGTCCCATGTGGGAGGATAAAACGGGAACCTGCATGAAAAGTAAAAACATCCACCGGGATAAAATATCTTATACGTGTTACTACTAAATGGCCAACTAGATATTAAGAACCAGGTGAATAAGGTCTCCTGCTTTTCAAAACAAACCAAGGTTTTTCTAATAGTATTACGCATAAGTATTCTTAGGGAGATCGTGAAACAGAAGGACCATGGGAAATAGCTGGAAAAAAACTAGCGAAATTCGATATACAGAGCACTGGAGAGGGACGGGGATCAAGCCGTAATTGTTCTTTGCATCATTGCCCTAGGCAAAAATCTTCAGTCACTGCCAACTGTGCCCGGGGAAGGATACAAATATGCGTCTTTCTGGTTGGACCACAACACAAAAGAAGAGTGTCGCTAATGAAATTTCTTACCTATGCTATAGATGAAGATATCTTTCGAGAAGCAGTCCTTCTCGCCTTGCTTGATGCTTTCATGATGGTGGTTAGTTCCGCCAAATACAACCATCATCCTTCCAAGAATTACAGATGAATGCAGCATTCGAGGTCTGTTCGAGCTTGGCAAGACCATCCTGTAAAAAAAAGAGGGATCAAGTAAATTTGTGCCTGAATAAAAAATTTTCCGGCCTTTTAACGGTTAAGTCCCTTGACAAAATCGCCTACAATTGTGTTATCAACGCTGTTGAAAAAAGTGGCAAAGTTTTTTATCTCATTTTAGATCATTTTACTAGCATCAAGCCTCTGATTCCTTTCTAGCCAGCATTTTTGTTCTGATATTTCTGGCCAAAACCCATACAGTATCCCAGATATGAGGCAAATCGTTAACAAATAAGCGGTATGGAAGAAGCTTGGTTTGGTTACGAAATCTGATGCAAAAAAGAAGACCAATAAGGCCGATCACGTACCACGTCTTGGTTGTGGGACTAAAGGAGAAGAGAGTGCTTGACACTTTCTTCTTTGTCTCCACGGAATCAACCAAAAGTGAGAATCCACCATGCACAAAGACAAGATCAGAGCTCCGATCGTAAACAGCGCTGTGACCAAAACTGCCAGTTACCAAGGCCCCTTTGGTGGAGACGATCTTCCATTCCAAAGTATCTAACAGGGAAACAGTCCAAAATACCAAAACCCCCAAGAACAAAAGCATACGCGTGATGATAGAAGAAAGCCACTGTTGGCACCAAAGGTGCATATGGATTGCACTTTTGCAACTTTGATTAATTTCTCAAACCTACGGTGCCCACGTCAGTCAAAGGACTGATTTACAATGGGACTAAATACAAGACTACCACCTTCTACTAAACATGTTCTCTTGAGAAGAATTTTCTTAGTCATTTTTATGAAATATGATTCAATTGGAGAAACGCATTCTAGTGCAATACATCACCTAGGGACCCGGCAATGCAAGAAGGTTGAGGTGGGAGGGTGTAGGCTAATGAACCACCATCGTATTATCTGACATCAGTCCCAGTGATTGTATGATCTAGAAACAATCCCCTTGGTCGACAGCCTAAAAACAAGCCTCGAGACTTACCGAAGTTGAGCTGCTGCACGTGCTCAAAGTAGCTGCGCACAGACGAATACCCAAAGAAAACATACATCTGATTGGCCACAACAACAGCAGCGTGTCCTGTAACTCCGACGGGTGTCGCACCGCTAACGGACAACATTCGCCATGTTTTGGTCAGGGTATCGAACTCCCACAATTCGTTGGTGACTTTCTTGTCCTTGATGCCACCAAAAATGTAAATCTTTTTCTATAAAAGGGAAACATGCAAGGATTTAGAACGGAGAGACTTAAGTAGCAAAACGCTTTCAGCAGTGACGTCATAGTAGCTAGAACCAAATTAAGAAACATGGTAGTTCTCGATATGAAAGTAATCCCGTAGTTTCAGATTGATTTATTGGGGTGTGAAACACAAGAGGCATAAAAAGCGCAACTCTCTCCCAAAAATCAGACCTAACATGAAAACATGTGTTTGTTATGGTATGGAAAGGAAACTAGCATGGTTGGCTTAGCCGTTTGCACTGACAGTAAAGAAAATTATTGCCACGAATAATGGTAGTAGTTAAGGCTTAGATTGCATCAATTTTAAAACAACTGGAGTTGAAAACAAACATATATATCCTTATAAAGCCATCACTAACATATCATCAAACATCAAGACATAACAAAAAATCATGATATTTCATAAAACTTATTATTAGAAAAATGGTCTAGTTCAAGGTTTACTTAATCAAACCTGCTTTTAGTACTTAGGGTTGATTTAACTGTTTAGAAAGTGAAGGGATTCAATGCATGGACCAAATTGGTCTCTTCTGCAGCTTCGAACAAGTGTCAAATAACCTGCTGCAAAGCAATGCAATTATAAAAAAGGTTTGTCATCAGAGAGGGTGTGGCAACTAATCATAGCTTACTTACATTATAAATAACTAAAGTGTGACCAAATCTGCCTTTTGGAGTGGGTTTTGCATCCTCAACACTCCACTTCGATAAGGCGATATCATATCTGCAAAATTTAAGCAAAATTAGCAACAAAACATGAGAAAAATCGAAATCCATGGATGAGGACTAAAATCCATAGACGGAGCCAAAAATTTTAAAAAGACCCAATATTAGGACTACGGAAAAGTTGAAAATAGATGTCCTTTGAAATCAAGAATGATATTTGAGGATTGATACATAAACGCATTGTTTCACGTTCGCACCAAAGACAACAACACCCTTAGCAAGGAAGAATACGCTCTACCTGCATTTGACTTAGCATACACGTTTGGCAGTATGCGAACCGCCTTTGTTCAAATTGCGGTCTTCCATAATAGCTTCCTTTAAGAAATTCCTTAATGACTCCATATTGGTCTGTTCAGTCATTTATGCATCACACTGCACAGAGATTAAAAAGGAGATTCTGAAACACTTTCATGTTTGTCCCTTGGTGATTCATAAAAAGAAAAAACAACCTCTTTGGAAAACCAAGCACTAGGCCATTCTACCGAACACAAGGATTTGCTCATAATCAACTTGACACATCCACCTGATTGACCTACTTGAACCAGCTCAGGCATAACAATGCTGCCTGGAGCCCATAACAAGGGAACAACACACACAAACGCACTCACAAAGCTACTAACTCGGGCAAACTGCATTCACAGAGAAATTTCTAGCCCTTTAAGTATCAATTTGCCATCTCATGAAGTTCAAAATGAACGAGAACTGTCGATGAATCGAACACTGTCACCGTTTTTAGTCAGATGGGCTTTTCGAGATTATCACAGAAAATCACATCAGACTCATCCTAACATTTTTAATGATAATTTCCTCACATCCAAATGACCGGCAAAGGAAATTGCGATTCCATGCTCGATTAATCTCGTACAACCCTGAACCTCATCTGAAAGCGTCGTCATGACTCTGTCTGTGACCCACTTAAAACAAAACCAATCCGATGAAATAATCCTAGACAAAATTACAAAGTGGCTCAAAAATTCCATCTCCTTGCTTAATTATAACAACTTGAATCTCCACATTGCATGATGGCATTCTCCAAAAATCACAACGAGAGAACCAATACGCTGTGAAATCTGTTTATAAATGCCCAAAAGCTTCCCTCTGTGCATTTGCTAGGATATGCTTTGCGTGAAACCATTTATTGTCTACGTAGTAATCATCAAAATAGCTCGTACTGTACAATAAATAACTACTACCAATAAGAAGATAGCATTGATAGATAGCAGAAGGAAATAGCAGATAAAGCGCTAATTCATCCGATCAAAGTAAGATTGGTGTGTGACAGGCGTCTCGTTTCCATTTAAAACTTTAACTTCGTCCGAAGTTCAGATAAGAGCCAGAATATCATTGCGCTATGTCCGAACACCAAACTGCAGTCAAATCTGACAATCTACTTCATTTGGATTCACAAAGAAACAAAAACTGGAATGGAGAAGGTAGAAAACTACAAAGAGGGCAGCTAAACTACCAAGGCAATAATCCCAAACCAATAAAATCACTAACCGACCATTCATTCCAAGAAAATACAATGTCAACTATTCTACCAATCATACATGAATCATTCCTAAAATAATCCGCACATGGCAATGATCATTAAGCGACATCCTGTTGATCACAACACAACGTGTGATTCATTAGATACTTCAGGTGACAAAGGCATTATATCATCTCGCGATGAATCAATCACAATTGGGCGATTTTGATGATCTTGCTATCAATCAATCAATCATAACTATATGGTTTTAAAAGCAGTGAACGACAAACAACTCGGCTGAAACAGGGGGATAGCTTTATTCGAAAAGTCGATAGAAAAACTGCAAGGAATCACTGGCCTATAGCAGCTTGGAAGCCACAAACAAACCAGATATGGCCACAAGCGACCGCTTAGTAAATGGTGTAAACAGTACATGCATATTAAATGATGTTAGACTAGCTGGTCAAGCTTTTAAACAAATCATCAGACAATTCATGTTTTTACAAAAAAGATGACTTTACATAAGGAGCCTATCGAAACGGGTCTTATCTTGCTCCGCTGGGTTGCAAATTAAGACAAAGCTATCATTTAGACGAAAATCCAATGTGACGTATAAAAATGAATCTTGTAAAGGTACATACTTGATGAGATTGTTGCTAGTGTCATCAAAACTGTAGCCACCGTAGGTCCAAATAGCACCATTTTCAATGGCCGCAGCATGAGATGCTCTTGATGCAACTAAAGTAAAAACATTACGTTGAGTTTTTCCTATATCACTGCCAAATAACTGATTGCATTTCGCTGATGGCAGGGAGCTTATTCCACAACCCAACCAGGCCGTAAAAACCGAACTTTCGAGAAATCAGTCTTTCAAGGAGATAGGTTGCGATTCTGAATCATAGCAACAGATGGCAGATTAATTTGCTGTTAAATATGATGATAAAATTTATTATTATTCAGAGAATTTATATTGGTAACAATATCTGGGGGAGTCAGTATTATCAGAATTATAAATCACAGCAGCATTTCACTTTTATTTTCCCCTTTTTGTTCACTATCAAGTCAGGATTGGAAAGTGGCCGAGTAAACATTGAAGACCAAAATAAGATGTACATATTACTGATGGCAAATCATCATCTTGCAATGTTTTATTTGACTGACAGGCAGACAAAAGTAAGACAAACTCCAGCAAAATAAACAATGTACTAAAACCTTTTACGCAAAATCTACAGCGTGAAAATGAAATACAATGTAGTCTGTGTTTTTCTATAACCGGTTCTATCAATTGATATATTGATCAAAACTGAATTGAGGATTGCAATTTACTATAACAAACCGCTTTCGCATAAAGAAAAGTAGACCATAATTTTATCTAAAACTGGCATGTGGTTGCCCATTTAACAACAGCAACTCCAATGTCACAAACAGACTTGCCAAAGAGGTTGGTAGCATGACTACCTACTCGTTTTGATCCTAGTGCAAACAAAAAGTGTTTCAAACACGAAAGGATCTGGATCGATAAACCAGCCTGGTGACGTCAGACTGCGTCCCAATCTCCTAGATAGCTTCACAAGGTGTCTATATGCCTCGCAAATCGTCCTAAATTTCTTTAAAATTAAAGAAACTGAATGATACTTAGACGTCAAGAAAGATGCCTTTTTGTTTTGGAAATGAAAGAAAAATCACGGTTAGAGCTGACAAATAGAAGATTAACCCAATACAATGCAATTATTTCTTGCTGATCAATCCTTTTAAAAAAGAAGCACTGACGTTTCAAATTAGGCCGAAGTGTCATCAAACAATGTAAATAAAGAGCAAAACATACCAATCAGTGGGCAGGCAGCACCAGTTAAAAGACTTGGGCAGCTCCTTGAATTCGTTGATATGTCATACAGCTCATTAGGACAGCATTGGCGAATTGAACAGTCCCTGCCAGTCCAGCCCTTTTCGCACTCACAAGCGGACGAAGAGTTGCAGTAGCCATGCCTCGAACATGCATTATACGTACAGTTGCTTATTCTTGAAAGAGAAATAGATGAGAAATAGATAACACAAGCGTAAAAACGAATGTAAACATTAATATTTAGCGATGATTGGAAGAATAGGCCATGAAAATGTGCTAAAAATCGTTACAGAGAGCGGTTTGAGACTTTTATTATTCTTATAAATCCAAGAAAAGTGGAAGAAAGAAGTTTAAGTAGGAATCGCTTGAAAAAGATTTAGCATTATAACATGGATTCCACACCACTGGTACAACGGGTGAAAATGAGATGAAATTTCTTACCAGCAGTATTTTAGATAAGAAATATACACAGAAGAGGTCTTTATAACTTTCTATTCAAAATGAGAGCTCATTCTAGTTCGCAAAAACAGATTATTTGATGTGAGAAAGACCAACTTCCTCCTTGAACTGTGAGAAGAGTGAATTTTCGAACAAAAGAGTCAAATCCAACGCAGGTGAAGTACGTCAAGCCAGGCACGTAAAAGTGATTACTTAAGTGTATTCGTGAACAAAAAAATCAACATCAGTTATATTTTTAAAGGAAGGGATAATCGGGAAAAATGAAAAAAATTTATGGCCATGCTTTCGTTTCTTGGCAACGTAGTTAGCATTTCTCTAATGAATTGCACAGTTGCAGTGAATTATGAGAATTTAGTTTAAAAACTGCTGTTTTCAACACATGGAGTACATCTTAGACTGAGATTATTTTCTATGGTTGCCAGGATGCGCTGTTTCTTGGTTGTTTTTAATGATGAAAAGCAGTTGAAATAGATAATCATAATGTGTAAATACAAATTTTAAATCAGTTGACAAAGCAGCAAAAAGCAAATGCAAAAATTGAAGCAAAAATATTTTTATCAAAAGAAGGAACTCCACAAAACAAAAGATTTAGTTTCTGTAAAGTTCAGTGTTTTTTTTATTAGATTTTGCATTTTGTATGCTTGTTTTTCTGTTTAATTATAGCATGCTAAGAACTTTCTACAAGGACCCTTTTGTGTATAACATAGCTCTTTTTCGGTAAATAAGCAAAAAAAGTCTGTTACTATTCTTTAATACACATTTACATTCATTTAGCACTCATTTTGCTTGCAATTATATTTGTATCCATGCAGAGATCAATTCAAGAAACCTGGACACTTCCAAATTGAGTTGATATTGAGCAGTTTTCAAAGAAGTTTTCAAAAGCATCAAATGAGATTGATAAAGCAAACCTGTATGTTAGATTGAATCCTTCTTCGTTCAAGTTCTTATCACTATAAAAGTGCACCATGGCTGTACCAGACTTGGCAATCACCTTCCTTTGTAATGGGTTAATATTACCACTGAAATAATCAAAAGGATATCAGCTACAACAAATAGACATCACCAAAGCCAATACTATACCTTTTTACAGAAATTTTTTATTGTCACTCAAAGGAACTACACCACAAACCATGGATGCAATTTTATATGTCATTTTGAGATGGTTTTTTTAGTAAACATTATAGTGAAGAATTATTCATTTTCTTTTAGCATTAGGGGAAAAATTTTGGGACGTATATACTTAATATGTTTGATATTTTACAACTGATGAAATACCTATACTATTAATGTGCATTAAATTGTCTATGATAAAGCAATTGATGCTTACATTGACAAACACATTTCATAAAGGCGAAGAGGTTGCAAGTTCAAAGCTTTCAATCCCAGCAGAAAGAGCAGATTCACTTCTGGCAAGTAATTTACCTGTCTTGAGGGCTTACATAAACAAGACTTGCACATACGTACACCAGCAGCAAAAAATTTAAATAGTTCACTGCAAATTCATATTTGCAACTTTAAATATGGTGTTGCAGAATGAAAATTTACTAACAACAAAAAATGGGAACAAGTATCTATTATATAGCTACTCAAAGTTGCCAAAATTGGGATTTTAAGCCAGTTTTGTGCAAATTTAAAATTAGGTAACAAGCAAAGTTTCATCTTTATTGATCACTGTAGACAAAAGTTAATTAAATGTCTCTAAGATTCTTATTAGATGAGCTTCCTAACATAAGGCCTTTTCGTGATGAAATTTTTGCAAGGGCGACAAACTGCCTGCGTGGTTCAGCTTACAAGGGTGATCGCCCATCTGTCAATATTTGTTAAAAGGAAGTCCTTCAGGACCTGAGGGGAAATTAGGGTATTATCTCCAAACAATTGCCTAACGTTTGATGTAATGATTTATAATGTTTTTGAGTCTGTCTACATTTCAATGAAAATCCGATTCTTTGTAGACAGAAAGAGTTCATCTTTTTCCTTGGGCTCTTCTAAAGTTAGGTGTTAAGTAATGCTGATTGGTCAATTATAACCAATCACGCGCTCTGCTTATCACCATCTAGTGTTTTCAATCTGCAACAGGCTATTTATTTTTTCAGCTTTTGGTTATTTTGTAACGTTTGCATACTCTTAGGAGTGTCAGACGAAAAAGTACTTTTAGTATGCAAAAACTTGTTCCGCTGTTTATTGCCATTGTGAAGATTTATAATGACCTTCCATATAGGAATACCGTGACTTTTAGGAACGGACAATGAGAAAACATGTTTGACCAGCTAGGAAAAAACATAGTTCTTCTTCAGAGTATGAATCGTAATCTTATTCCGACTCCCTTGAAATGTTCTCTCCCTCATCCTATCCGATGGCATTGTCTATGTTTTCATATTCTTTTGGAGCCAAAACGCAAAAGCTTTAACTTTGAGGCTCCTCTACAACTGTTTTTCGGTTTTTCTCCAAATAAATATCAACAGCCCATTCTAGTATCGAATTGAATACTGAGTACTAAATTGAATTATAGAGACAACAAAAATAGCTCCAAGCTTTTCCTTTCTCTTTTGGGCGACACATGTTTTTGCAAGGGCCGTCAACTGCCCATCGCAATGATCTGGCGAGGGCGATTGCCCGCATAAAATGAAAAGACCTGCTAACATTGTACAAATATTACCTTAGGGCAGCTATTAGCGGGTCCAAAACTGTCCAACCATCATATATATAAACATGATCCCATGAACATTCAGTGGCGAAAGATTCAATATCAATCGATATTGTACTATTCTTTCTGTAAAATAAGAAAATTGCATTTAGGTTCGGTGGCGACCAGCCAGCAGCTGCAACAAAAAGATCACAAAATCACCTTATGACTCAAGAATAATGAAATCTTCAACCAAATTTAAAGCCTAGATGATATTATCAGGATTATCTTTCAGAAGCAGAGACTTTCTCCCTGACTCTCATAGTTCATTTACATTAATGAACCTAAGAAGATAATGCAAATGAATATAACAAGATCACATTCACAAAAATGTCCACCTGCTATTGTTGAATTTCAAGACATCATTCATACAAATGAACACCTACCTCTTGCTATCTATGAACCAAGACATTTTTGAATGAGGAACATATTGTCCTGCATAATCAGAGATAGAGCCTGCAGGACCTTCCAGCCTGAAATGTAGAAAGTATATTTTTCATAACCAACTGCCATTTTTCTGTAACCATGCTTAACTTTGCAATGTTATTTGCATCCACATGCATGAGAAAACAAAGACAGCCAAGATTTTTGTCTACTTATATATAATATAAACATTTAAATAAACAAATAAATAAAAAAAAGAGTCTTGAAAAGTGCTAATGAAAAACACATTTATCCAAAGCAGAGACTGAGGGAATGTGATTATATTTACATCAGATATACCTATGAAAAAGCAGCTTCTGGCTTAGCCAGTGGAATGAAATGTATTCAGTTACAAATAAATGTGTTGGTCAATTAAAACATGGCAAAGAGGAATAAGCAATCTGCTTGAAGGCAAATTGGTAGATGCTCATAACCAGGTAAAATGGTGTATTGTATACAAAAAAGATGTGTTTCTCTATTTCTTTTTTGTGTTTGATGAAGTTAATCATTTTTATAGATACCATAAAATATTATATGTACTCTATCAAATGTTCCAGGGTTGAGGTAAAACTTCCAATGATAAACTGAGTCTTCCAATGATAAACTAGTAAATTTGTTGCATTGCTTCTAGATATCAATATTTGAGTCTAATCTATACTATAGTTTTGTCAATTTAAAATTCCAAGGGGCTGAAACCGTTTGAGTAAATTCTAACAAATTTCTAATAGTAATATAGCAAAAAAAGGAGGTTGATACTTCAAACAACATCAAAATGCTTTTAAAATAAATTGGTAGTTCATTCAAGGTCACTAAAACTACGATTTTACAACTTTAAAAAAATTTGCAACAAATACTGCCAGCATAGTTTCCACCCTTTAGATGTGGTGTAGTTTCGGCTGTATACAACAACACTGAAATCAACTACATCACTAAAACAGATCCTAGCTTTTACGCAAACAATTACTACGAAGAACACGGATAATATTTCTCCAGAACCATGTCTCTTGCAGAGACACAACTCTTTCAAACTGGCCTAAAATCATGACCATAAAAAGAAAACAAAAACTTTTGTTTCCCGAAACACAAAAATTCGGTGGCGTTGATCTCTACGAAGAATAAATTTCATCCGTGATATAATAACGTAGATTACCTAATATAATTCTCTACTTTGAGTTCAAAATATAAAATGACCAAATCAGGACATTTTTACAAATCAGAACTTACCTTATCCTTCCGTTCTGACACTTGTCTCCCCAGAAACCCGACGGGCAAGTACACTTGTTGTCGATACATTGCCCTGGTCTACAATGGTCACAGCTATATACGATTGGTATCAAAAGGCAAAACTGGAACAGTACGATGGTAAGTCGTAAATCCATCACATCAGACCATAGTTTTCATACAGGGAGGGAAGAATACCTTTCACATTCCCGTCACATTTGGACTCCATCCAGGGAGATGAACAAAACTTGCGTTGCTTTGAAGTCGATGAGCAAGGAACTTCATGTAAAGCGTCACTTGAGGCTGCTGCGCAAGGTCCGACCTCATCAACCGCAGGCACCACAAGAAATCAAACCTTGTTATTTCTCAAAATACAGTTGAAAAATGAAACCTATAACACTAATGTCAGTAACGACAAGCTGTTAGCTTTTATCCTGATGATTTTCATGAGTGTAGCATTTCGAGATCTCGTGTCACCTCCCTTCTACCTTTAATGAGCCTTCTTCAATCGGAGTTGCCTCAGAAACCACAATCAGAAATCTTTAACCGATAGTAATTATCTGCTCAGAAGCCTACCATGAAAACATCTAATAACAGGTCAGGTGTTTCACGTGTGCAGCAATTAAATACAAACAAAACAACATCAATAGCACGTTAGCATGTTTACGACCTGCCTTTTACGAACATCTTCTTAACACCACATGTTTATCAATGACAGAAGTCCCTACAAAAAAAGTTCGAAAAATTCTTCATACCTGCTCAAATGCAAAACGCGATAAACTGGTGCCATGAAAATTGTAAACTCCAAGGCCAATGTGATAGAATGCATTTCCATAACAATTGCATTTCAATAAATTTATGACCATATACAGTCTGCTATTCAAAGTAGATATAGTGTTTGCATTTGAGATCATTTTGATTAAATCTTTTATTTCCAAGCACATCATAACTTTTATTATTTTGAAGTCTAAGAAGATTAGGTCATTTGTTATGAAAGTTATAAATTAGAAATGTAACTGCAGGAGAACTAATTTCAAGTGGTGAGTTTAATTTTGGCCCTGACAATGCAAAACTCATAACCAGAAACTGACAATGATCCTTGGCCAAAGTGTCTAGCCATTTCTAGTAGTTTGGTGCTTGGGATTAATCTTGGACAATAGTTCATGTTGGAAATGAATTTCCCTGCTCTTCACCAAGATACTCTTAAAATAAACATGATACTACAATTGCTGGATAGCTAAGAAGCTTTCAGGCACTACAGAAAGGGCTTTAAGAAGCACAGGAATTTATCAATCGATATCACTTTTTGTTTGGAGTTATGTTATGGCATGGCGGCATGTGGAACAAGGGTTGATTCGAAACAGGAGATACTTCTTAATGTGAAGGCTATACATGCATTTGAATTAGGCAGTGTAGAATGCGTTTCAGGAAAGATGATTTTTGAAATACACAGCCATAGTTTCCCGCACCCTTACCCTGTATGAAAAAGGGGTGTATTTTTTTACGTGGCAATTGATTCAATTGGACAATCATGCGAGAACAAATCTGTAATAATACGGCGTTTATTTTGATATGTATTTAGTAACAATGGAGTCGGAATCAAGAGATGTGCATCAAAAGGGTAAGGGACTCCAGAAGTACCAATCGTGATGGCAAAGAATGCAGCCATGTTTAGAAAGCTTTGCCTCACAATGAATCAAATGGTCACATTGCCCAAAAGATACATCTTGGATAGAAGTGTGTTTTACATTACGAAGCATTGTCCATTTGGAATTATGTTTAGTACAGGCCACGAGCGGCCCCAACTTTGTGAAAATTTGCTGATCACCTGTTCATTGGTTTTGTGTGGCGACACGGAAGCGAGGTTGTTGCATTGAATCCTTTATTGTTAATTTAAACAGGAAGTCTTACAGTTTATTTACATGGTAAACTATAAGCAAGGAAATACTTCGGAAGAATTTATCCTTTTGATAAAAGGTTTTCGTGTTGACTTGACAACACTTTGCAAAAGGAAATCACCCAAATGACACGAACAAAAAGTAAAAACAACAAACTTTGCAAGCAAATAAAGGCTTCTCGAAATCAATGCTTACCAATTGGACAGCTGCATTTTTCATCTGCAGAAAAATAAACTTCATATGTTGGCCTCTTTCAGAACCACTCTCTCTAATTGTCGCTGAAAAATGATTGGGCGACGATACCTTGAGGAAATTGACAGTAAGTGGTCGCGTGGATAAGCACAGGGATCTTATGCTTCAAAAAAGAAAAAAACATAAACGCCAGACTTCCGTCAAGTGGCAAAGTGTTCCTCAGCAGCTGCACCTGAAATTCTTGTACAGTGAGTCAGCAACGATCTTGATTTCCAGCTTTTCAGGAAATCACGTACTAGAGATAGGTATGTACATTTCAGCATTTCAGTTTATTCTTTTCTCCTGAATGCTCTTTTTAACTCTTACACTTAACGAAGTCCAGACTAAGGGGGCTTTGCAAGAGACACATTTTTGATAAGCATAAATGCTAAATGGTACAAAACTCTAGTAATGATGAGATAGTGAAAAGCAGATAGCAAGTAGCGTAACTTTTAGCAGGCAACTGTGAATAGCTATTTATTAACATCTAGGTTTCCACTTAATCATGAGATAATTTCGTCTTTTACGAAGTCATTGTCTCAACTTCTTTCTGGTCAACCTCTGTGCCGCTTTGCTGCCTAAATTGCTATCATTTCGCGACACCCGCCTCCGCCTGGCGCTAAAAGAGAACAGTGACCAAAGTTCGTTTTGTATTTAAACGTTTCCTTAGCAGCATCCAATTGGGTGTACAGTACGAAACTTACACGAAACTAAATATTCTCAAGTATATGATATAAACTTTGTAAAAGTTTGTTCGGTTTTTTGAAATACACCCATTACAGTTGTGTGACCAAATTTACTAACTAGAGAAGAGAAAAAGAGCAAATTCTCTTCTTGAAACGTTTCTTAACCCGCGATCCTTTAACTAGCGATTCTCTTTTTAGTCTATTTGAGGTGATACCATAACAGAAAGCGTTTTGTTACTTGTATAAAGAAACGTGTTCGTTTGGTTTGCAATTGGGTTGGCTACTTCAAAGTTTGAATTAAACCTTTCTCGGGCTTCAAGTCATAATTCAAAATGTTTGAATCATGAATAAAAAATAAAGTATAATGAAGTTTCTGTTTAAAGCCCACGGAAGTGCTCCCTTTCTGCCTATATGCACCCTTTTATCTTGAAGTACTTCATACTCCTTGCATTTAAGGAAATTTCAGGATGCAGTATACCTACCAAAAGCAGTGTCTCTGTGAAAGAAAAAGGTCTTTTCTTCGGCAGCCAAAAACTAGCACCATACTATGCGGGGTAGACATAACAAAGGATTTTCCTCACACACAGCAGAATATTACTGAAGGCTCTTGATATGCAGTAAGCAAAATTCAAAACTTTTTGATGAAAACTACTTTAGATTCAATGGAACAAATTTTTTCGCCCTCTTTTGAAATTGTTCGGATACTTCACCTTTAAGATTGAATAATAACCTCTGCAAGTCCAAATTAGTTTCTTTGGAATAAATTAATGCTAATTACTTAATATTACCAACAAATATTAGTCACACGCAGAACAGGATATGCATTAGAAAATTAGCATTGTTGAGGAGGTTTAAATATATTTTGATTGACAATACAGCAATCAGGAGAATGAAATTTTTAATGCAAACATACAACCTGACAATAAATATACATACAATGAACCTTCACTGCGTGAAAGCTGATCTAGTGCCCCTTTTTGGGAATTTTTGCGCCCCTTTTGAAAAACCTACTTTGATCTTGAATAGGAGAGAAGCCTCTAAGCGCCGCCCCATTAGCAGTTATAACCATGGTTGCACAATAATGCTTGCCCAGAAAGGTTCGCTTCAATATGCACGTGTGTTCTGGAAGTAAAATTCTTTCAGTCAATTCACCATCATTTAGGTGTGCAATCTGATGGCAATGATGGCAACCCTTTTTTCTTTCTAAACCGCCTATCACCAGAGTTTTAGCATGAATCTTCCTTTCAAATCTTTTTCTAAAAATCAATAATCAATTAGAATCATCGAACAGTAAATTCTGAGCGGCATGGTATTTATTTTGTTTAAATTCTAGTCCTGGGTATGGATCTTTAGCCATTTTAGAAGGCTCAATTTTGAAAAATGTTTGTCACCAAACTTTTGGGTCCTATTTTGCCACTAAACTTGATCCTAAACTTGATTCATTTTCGCGGTGCTGTCTCTGGAAATAGATACCTTTAGTTATTTTCAGACTATATAGTAGTGCTTTTATGCTATTTTCAATTTAATAATTTTAGATATAATATATAATACAATATATATAATACAATATAATGATAGAATAATAATTTGCATCCGCCCCTGATGAACCTTACCACAGTTCAGTAATTGTTAGAAGAACTTCCGACTTCTAGGGCTCTGAGAACTCTCCACAAACCATTTTACAGCATCAGTAAATTTCTTGAAGTTGGTAATAGAAGGCCCACTCATGGAAAATCGTGTATTCTATGCGGTAGTTCGTACTTGTGGCCATTGGTATTTTAGCAGGCGTGAAGTAAAGAGCACCTCAAAATGCTAAATTCAGAGGAAGTCAATCTAGTCATAGAACAAGATTGAAACAAAAAAAAGGGAACTGGAAAATGAAGAAGGAAATTGAAGGCTTTACTGACATCGGAAAGCACAAGAGAGGTTTTTAAAATCACTTTTGATTCACAAAGAAACATTGTTATATCAGTTAGAGCAATGATGCCCTCTTTTCTGCAAATGGGTGCACAGACATATTTATAAAAAAGCACAGTGGTCTGATGTTTGCCCGCCAACCATAGGTGGTCTCATTACATTAATTTTGCCTTGAAATACCGTGTCCTCCCGAATACGTACTGTTGGAAAACAAGATGAACAGATTTCCGGGCAGGCATTGGAAAGCCGCCAAAGACATCCTGAGCAGACCCCCTGATGCCCTGAAAAGCATTGATGTCCAGCGTCAGGGTGGGAATCAGAGCCCCCGGGTCACCGCAAAGTTCCACGTGACTGCGAGGTTTAAGTCCTATTGGGGGATGTTTTATAAGAGTATGTAGCAGTCCTATGTCTACACAGAAAGCAGGGATATGTTAGATGACTGAGTGCGGGGCGATTGCGGAGGAGGCACTTGTGTGTTATATTGAAAAATTCTCAAAGCCTTGAAAGATTTCATACAACTGGTATCTGTACAACTGAGTAAAACAGACCAGCAAATCACATACTTCTTTGTCGCTTGAGCCTCATAGCTGTGTTTGAATACGAGACTACATGGCGTCCAAAGGTCCATGTTCAAGGCCTTCGTAGTTTCACAACATCATTCAAGCCTTCGTGTAGTCACACGCTTTATGAAGGATAGGTCATGTTCTTCCTCATCTCTAAACGAGAAAACCGTTTAGCAATAATTATTTAGTTTCACTGTTTGTCTTCCTTTAGGAACCCTTTTCGCACTCTTTCTCTGTACTTACCAGAAAATAGATAAGTCATCAAATTTTTCAAGGTACGCTTGGACGGGAAGCAACTAAGATCATGGTGACATCAGCGTAATGTCCGATCGTCACAAAGGCGAGCTGAGAGGAGGTGCGGGGCCACTGCAGACTCGATGTCCCTGTTCAATCTCCTCTGGCGTCCGTTTGATCCAAAGGAAAAAGGGATCTCATGTCCACTAAGCCAACTCTTTATTGACCGCGACCACCCAATTGGACAATGCTCGAGCATCTTTACGGCGAAAGAATAAATAAGCCTCAACATTTGTAGCGGAAAACCTTAAACAACAACAACAAAATTGTTTTAAAGCGAGGATTGCGGATTTCTGCTTTGTTGTCGCTGGATTAAAGATAAGAAGCCGATTAGTGACAGCAGTTCGTTGCCCCAAGCACAAATGAAATGTCAGAAAACAATTTGAATTCTTTATGGCCAAGTAACTTAACTATGATCATGTTTTATTTTAATCATGTTATAACTTTCTTTCGGTGAGAGTATATGAAAACCAGGATACTGTAGAGGACTGGAATATCTCGTGAAAATTAGGATCCTATCCAGGTTGGTATTTCTCTATTAAGGGGATTACCAGCAAGGGTCACATCCAGTGACATATTAGGAGAGGTGGAAGGCAAGGAGCGAACTTCAAAAGGACGTGGAAAAGGAATGACAAGAATAAGGAACGGTTAACAGTTTGGCATTATAAATAATAAGTTAAACATTGGTGCTATCCCCTTGAGTAATAGCCGGTCATGTAGGAGCCAGGGACAAGGCCTTTGGCAAACGATACAAAATTGCCCCCTGCGAGATCAAAAAGTACCTCTTCCAAATAAAAATGGAATTGGACATGTGCCCCTTTTTTGTCTGCCACCCCCACCTTTTAGATGCACCTTACGTCCTAAGCAATAGCTCTAACACTGGTTCTACACCGTTGGGTCTCAAGTTAAAGCATTTGTAGTATACCCTTTGGTATTTCGAAATTTATCTAGTCATAAAGCCCATTATCTGGTGGGTTGGTAAACTGAAGGCCTAGCAGAAACAATTACACGAGGGCGTGGAGGCGATTGCGTCCAACTGCTTCTCTTCCTGCCTTTGCAATTCTTGAGAATGATGAATGATTAAGGTAGAGAAACCAAGTCTTGAAGGAGTTTGACCTAATTCATGCTCACTTGATAATCATGATCTTGACCTAATTCATCTAACTTTATGATAACCTTTATGGCCGAATATAATTCTATTGAAGTTTCATTACGAGTTCTTCGTACATCATCAAGTCAACAACAGCACAAGATTCTTACAACTTTATACCACTAACATTAATTCCCTATTACCGGCCTTGTTCTTGGTCATCGATTTAACATGCACCTCCGCAGTCTGTCTTTCGCAGCTCCGCATTTCCCTACAATTCCCCGGTCAGCGTGTCACATCTGGTCAGCTTTTCCTTTGCGGTTTTGCTGTACTCCCATAATTACTTGTTTGGTATTATGTGGCTTACTGCACAAAAGCCACATTCCAGGAAACATTTTCATTTGGGAACAGGATGTCCGGGACCAAATATTAACATTAGTCTTTTCCTACAGACAGCGCTTATGATAATCGGAACCAAGCTCTGGTTTTGCTGATTTTGGCAGAAAAAGGGATGCTGAAAAGTGGCTTGACTGGACCTGTCTGTTACATGAAATTCAGGGGCACTTAATAGTGGGGGAGGGAGGAGTGCTAGGCCTGATACAGTACAGCACAGTACAGGATACCTTCTGATAACTTAGGACTGGTCACGTGTCCGTACTCAACGCTCTCTACTAGAAATAACCATAATTTGCCTTTTCTATTTCCTAGTTTATCCCTCGATTTTTTTCAGCAAAAACTTCAGCAGGTGGCACTGATATAGCTTAAATTGCCTGAAAATTGCTGACAATAAACTTAAGCAAAGAGATTTGAGAAGGAAAACAGGGAAGAAAGTATTCAGATCCTCTTTTGGAAATTTGTGAGCATAGCTGACTCGCAGCAAGGTCCAGGGATAGGCCCCTTCTCTTGGTGATCATTCTTAGCCAGGCATGCACAATTAGGCATCATTTCAGACCTTGACGATTCATGACACACAGGAAAGAAGATAGCGGATATAAAACAAGATGTTCCCTTTTCTAAGAGTTCCCTCCCTTCCTTCCATCTTTTCTTAGTTTTCGATATCCCGTCATGGAGATTATGCGGGAAAATTTGAACTGAATAGAGATAAACAAGTTTAAAATTATTCTTTGTTGTTATTGACTTGCAAAAATAGGAAGGGGCTGGACGGGAATGGCTTTGAATTTTCACCTGAGAACTATTTCCAGACACAACCATGATTTCGCCTCTACTTCAAATTATAATGTTGTCATGGAAACGTTAGGAAGGTTAAGAGTGCTTGAAATTCAAAGACGATAATATGAAGAACAATAAACCGGATTTATTACCACGAATAGGCCCATGATCCCATTGAGCAGTTTATGGGAGTCTTTGTGCGGTGAACAAGCGTTTGACCACGATAACATCTTGTGTTTAGAATAGGCAAGAGCGCCCCAAGAGGCGACCGTGTAGATTTGATTATTCTGTACCACAACACGATAAAATCCTCCTTGCCCATGCAATTGAAAGTCTGTGTAGTGAGGAGCACGTCGAGTGTTTTGTAACCTTGCGCTGGCCGGGGTTATCCGACACGCTTCTGTGAACAGCTGCGATAATGCTTATAACCGCTTTAATTATAAAACGGATATGAGTTGTGCAGAGAAAAGCAGGCCAGAATACCTCGACTTCCTAAATCACTTTGTTATCTTTAAGACCGAGAGCACACTCATCTCGGAACAAGGCTGCTTTTTGATACGTGCAAAGACAGG
Organism: Nemopilema nomurai; assembly: GCA_003864495.1. Classification (NCBI taxonomy): domain Eukaryota; kingdom Metazoa; phylum Cnidaria; class Scyphozoa; order Rhizostomeae; family Rhizostomatidae; genus Nemopilema; species Nemopilema nomurai. The sequence continues at coordinate 75,381 of PEDN01001354.1, forward strand.
CAAGGCTTGAATCGGTATGTACATTTGCTTTTGCCGGCACTAGGGTGTCCTTTCGCGATTTGTTTCCATACTAGTCGCTGTCCATTCATTCTGCTGCTCACGTGCGCTCCTGTCACGATTATGGCACGCCGACCGGGGAAATGAGCCTGCGCTCGTGGCCAGAAGAAATCTAACTTTGTTGTAGCAAATAAAAGCTCCATTCATTGTTTGCACCCTCAACTAAATGACTCGGTAGAAAATAGATGCCGTAATTGTAGCAGGATTTTCAAGGTGCGATTTAGAGAGTCGTTAGTTGGTCGTAATAACAACATGTTGTTTTCGTAAATAGGCACGGTTGAATAGAAGAATCGAAGCGGTGCTCGTTCCACAGATCAAATTGCGCCAAGGGACCTTCGCGGACCTGGAATAGTCCCAGTTGTGCCATCGAGCAAGTCGTTCGTTACTCAAGGCCATACGACAGAGAGCGGAGATGAAACAGAGTTGAAGACAACGATGATATCAAGGAGGCAAACAGCGGGACTGGTGAATGTGCATTCGAAAAGGGAAGTTAAAAATGACAGCAGGACAAAAAACGACATTACAGTGCATCAGTTGAACGCACGGAACAGAGCAGCGTCGGATGGTCGGAGGGGCTTGGAAATCACAGAGCCCCTTATTTGCGACGATGGCTATTTTACGTTGGCCGACACTGGGCAAAAAGAAAAACAGGAGCTTTTATTACCACCCACGAATTCTTGGCCGCTTCGCCGGAAAATCGGAGCCAAAGAGTTCAAGGACTACGGAGAGAAACTAGATTCTGGGAGTGAAATATTTATCAAGGAGCACAAGTCGCCGAATTCTACAAGGTCGAACTCACGAGCCAGCATTCGGATCGACTTGGAAACTGCAGATCCGATATCGGACAAATCTGATTGCGTTTCATCGCTGCGGAATTGTGTTGATTATTGCACTTGCATGCTATGCGTGAAAAGTGCCTATTATGTATGCTGTGATGCGGAAGATGACACTGGGACACAAGGCTATGACCCATGCTACTGTGGGAAGCCCAGTAGGGGCTGTCTTCAGAGGTGGGGTTGTCTGGGCCTTCTCGCTTTCTTTGTTCCCTGTATTGTGTGCTATCCCGTCGCAAACAGATGCGTGACAAGATATGAACGATCAAAACGGACCAAGGACAAAGAGAAGCGAAAGCGGTTTAAAATTAGATTTAGGAAAAATCAAGAGGAGCAAAATCACAGTTAGTTTTGTTTTTGTTGCGGGAAAAGAGACCTTTGGTCTGAAATGTCCACCGCTGTTTGGTGGCGCTGTCCCGCAGGTTTGGTCCAATTAAATTTGGATCAAAATGGTTTCCATTACAGGGACTGCAACAATGGACATAAAATCTCAGTTTTTCTCCCCATTGAGGTCAACCAAAGTATCCACTAATACGGCAAAAGATTATTTCGATAAATCGGTTGGTTCAATAAAATTTGTTTGCTCGCCTTGTAGTGGCCGGCTCATGAACACAAACAGTTCAATTGGAGCTTGTACCGGGGTGGCTCAAAAGGACATCCAGCCTGGACTGGCATTTGCTAATTCAAAACCTATTGTATAAAACCGCTCTTTATACCAAACACATGCTTCTCTAGTAGTCACAGAAGAAGTTGCAAATGCATTTAAAGATGATAAGGCCGGTAAACGCTGTTTAAATATTTAAATTCACCAAATTATCGATTCTGTATTTGGCTAGAGAACACTTCGTCGATTGGGAAACGCCCATCTACCGCGCGGTTATTATCGTTCGCATTGGAACTCATCAAGTTGACATTCAGCGTAGTCGCCGAAATTATGCTACCCCAATTTCATCGTGGATTGGAAATTTCCTACCGTTGTGTTCATATTAACAAAGTTTCTAATTATTTATTTAACTTAGAAATCTCCAACTTGGTTTTACTGTTTTTGGAAGTTTACGGCATTCAATCAGTGACTGGGATTTTGGACCTGGAACTTATTCACTTCCAACACAGGAAACAACACAGACGCTTTTTTCCGTCGTAAAAGCGACATGTTGCCAGATGGGAGTCGGTAAAGCTTTATTTTCTTTATAAATTGTAAACCGGCCAAACAATGTTCGTTGGCTTAGCTTAACATCGTACGGTTTTCCGTCCCTTACCGTTTTCCGATGGGTACCCAAGATACCCTCGCTTCGATTGGTATTTAAGAAAAGCAGCAGTTGTCCCATTCGGAGTGTTACCCATTGTAATTATAATACCCCACCTCCATTCTCCATTCTCCAGGATTTCTAGCTCAGGTAGAATTCGGCGATTTTCCCCAGGCTAGTATGAATTACCTATATTAAATCAATCCCTTCTCCACAAAGCTGTTTATTTAAAACAACTCCTTTGATCCTATGGCAATATTTCCCCGTGTAATCAAAAGATTTTCTCATCATACTTATTCATATCATAAATATGCAGACATTATTTTCGATTCAAGAATATCGATTCAAGGACTTTTGCTCCTTGAAAGAACTTCGTTTTGTTTCAGCTGTATCACCCACTTATCGTTGCATGTGTCTGTGAGATCAAGGCAATATACAAACATAGTAAGTCTGAACTAAACAAATTTATATCATCAAATGGTCGAGAGTAGTGGACTTAACGGCGTCAGGAGAGGAGCAATTGACTGGCCATCTTAAAAAATGGACTCCCCGTCGAATTTTTCTCCATAGGCGCCATGCCTTTACTGAAACCTGCTAAAAATTAAATGAACCTTTTTGATTCCTTCTGCTGGCTAGACAAAACCTGATTTTTCGGAATATCAACGACCTCAAATTAGTTGCCATGTATATTTGTCATAAATCCACCCAATTTGATGACTCAACAGACACACATTGAAATATTTCGCATAATATACACCGACTTCGTTAACTTGCTAGCTGTTTAATAAATGTTACAATGCAGTGAGCATCAAAAGCAAGGCCAGCGACCAACCGTCCGGTCCTTCAGACCGGCTAGTATAGAGGACCGTTCAGACCGGCTAGTATAGAGGACCCTTCCAACCCGGTCCCATCTGCTAACGCGGAATTCGTTCATACTCATAACCGCATGTTGTTTATAAACAAAATCATTGGAATCAAGACTATATTAAAACTCATTATTACAACCAAATATGTTCTTATGTTTGATTTTCTTGCATGTAGTGCAGTCTGTGGTTGTGTATGTGGGAGGCGGGAGGGGGTGGTAGTATTGGTGGGGATGTATACACGCTTTTTTAATAAGGAACCTACCACAAGGCCTAGTTCCAAAAGTTCCTTATTCGTAGACCTCAAGTCATCAGATTTTAGTACCAAAAGTTCCTTAAAAGTTCCTTAATTTTCATTGCACATCAATAAGCCTTAACACTTAATAGAGAGAGGGGCGGGATAGAATATGCGGAAACTACTCAATAAAGCACTTGACACACGAATATCAAACAATATATACGAGTATTGGCTGCAAATGAATGGAACGGGCTTTTTAGCTCTTGATGCTTGCAGTTATAAAAAAAATTTAAATCGAAATGTTCCGTAGGGATTTTGTTTTTAGTAGTATAAGTTCTTTATATATTTCGGCCTTCTACATGTATGTTCCTTATAGAGTGGTTCATAAAAAAGCGTGTATATAAAATGACAGTTGGATTCTCAGGAATGGTCAATGAGGTTAGACTTTTGATGTTGTGTATTCAAAAAATGGGTTCTTACGCTATTTATTTTCTGAAGGGGTAAGGGTTAGAAATCCCTTTGTATATACTCGCTAATAAAACAGCTCGATGCATAGGGCGATACGTTTTACACCTACTATACAAAGGCTGGTAGATATAAAGTAATGAATGCCATCAGTTATTCGCAATTCCTTGATTCTCTAGAATGAATCAAGACTGGAAGTGGATCAAAACATGCAGCAGCCGTATTACCAAGAGGGCGACGCACGGAATTTTATGCTTCCTTCAAACACTCAAAATGTACAGTCACTTGTACGGAGTTCGAGAATACTAATACTTATGGATTTCTGTAGTACGAAGGAACATAACAGATAGCGAAAGCTGTGGTTTTGTGCTTATTCAACGTCCAATTCAAATGGAAATTAAAGAGTATGTTGCCTACCGTCTCTTAGGTTGTCGTGGCTATATTCCATTTATTTACACTTTTGTAATTTAGTAACAAACTAAAAATAATTAAATGTTTCTTTCCTTGCAAAATTTAGAATCGTCGATCGGAGCCAAACGAATTTACTGGTTTAGTTGGATAAAAGTGGGTATGCATGTCGATTAGGGTGCAGGAAGCATTTGCCATTTTGTGACAAAATGTTTAGGGCAGCAATTAATTAATTAAAGACATTGTGGCCAGAAAGACTATTTCGCAACTCAGGCTGGTTTTGTCGAGATTCTGTTTGCGCATTTTTTCATCAGTTCCGACCTTGACAAAAGGGACATTTTATATTATTATTTTTTTAATTAAAGGTCGCCGAATTAGCTTCCCTCGCGAGCTTCTTGAACGTAGGAAAGCATTAAAATCAGAGATGAAATGACCTTCTTAATTTGTTTGTTTTGAAGGAATTCAGGGGACAGATTTTAAATTGCTAAATTGCATGAAAAGGTTCTTTTCACAAACAAATTTCCAAGATTCTTCGCTTAGTTGCTTTCTTAGGATTTATGCGGAAAGCTTAGGCTGCTGCCAGGATTCAGATACTCCCTATTACTGTATAACACACATGCAGAGTGTGCAGATGAACAAGACAAGTAACGAAGAAGAGCAAGACACGAATAGACCAGTCTCTTTCTAAGCTTGCCAATCTAAAATCCTTCTTTTTACAATCCTTCTTTTTACAATCCTACTTTTTACAATCCTTCTTTTTACAATCTTTCTTTTTACAATCTTTCTTTTTGCAATCCTTCTTTTTACAATCCTTCTTTCTACAATCCTTCTTTTTACAATCCTTCTTTTTACAATCCTCTTGTTTACAATCCCTCCTTTAACAACCTTTCTTTTTACAATCCTTCCTTATACAATCCTTCTTTTTACAATCCTTCTTTTTACAATCCTTCTTTTTACAATCCTTCTTTTTACAATCCTTCTTTTTACAGACAATCCTAGGAATTACCGCTTCAACTTCTGATAAAATAGACCCTTTTAAACGTGAACCCCTCTCATGAAAAGGAGAGAACTTGGCTTAGTTCGTTTGTCTTTTTGTAGACATGGGTGTTTTAAACTACACCCGTCAAACATACAATCTTTCATTTATCGGTTCCTCTGCTTCAATTATTGGTTTGTTCCATTGCCATTCATTAACTCAATATTTGTCGTGTTACCCATTCAAACGGTTGACATACAAGTCAAATATTTCCCGGCGTCTTTTGTCTTACTAAGTTGACCTGTGTGGCAAAGAAACATTCTGAGCACACGTAAGCACAACCAAATCTAGCCTTCGATCGAAGCTCGAGTAATCGACTCTGAAAGTGAAGCTTAAATTTTTAAATAAAACGAAGCTGGACGTCTTATGTCATGAGAAAATGCCACAAATCTTGGTAGCACCTCGGGCGACGAATATCACATGGTTGGGGAAAGCTTCATCCCTGCCTCACCACCCCCCATCCCCCCCCCCCCGCGCGTTATGAGTTTCTTGGACCTGATTGGTTACCATAAGCGACGGGGTATTCTTTATTGGGCTCCCAACAGCATATCTCAAGAAAGCTGAGCTTGTGATATGCTTTTCACTAAATCAGTAAAAACTTAAAGGCACTTAGATATTCATAACCCTAGTTAAAGTCACAAAGATATGTCATAACAAACTAAGCTCATATTTGGCAAATTTGAAAAAGAAAAGAAATTAATGCCATATTGGTCTTCCATACTGAGGCCATTATAGCTATCACGGAAGAATTTTTATATTCAACACCTTTAGTGTCCATGGAATACAGTGATCGTTTGAAATATTGGAAACACAGGTATTGCAAATTTAAAGTGGCCTGTCATATTGCGCTTTGATTGGAATCGCACTATATGCTTGGCATTGTACAAAATGGCCTAGCAAGCACTTTGCATCCCGCTTATTGACTGAAATAATAATATTATTCTTTAATTTGCTGTTTGCTCAGCTTCTGCCTTCAAAACTGCTGCGATTGCATAAAGACTCTAGAATCCAAAATGGTTGGGTGTTATTAATAAGCTTGTAAATTAGGCTGCAGGTAGGACTTTTCATTTAACACGGTGATTTATTACTGGTCCAGGTTTTGAGTTTATACATAATTGGCATGGATGTCTGCTGATATCAAAGCTTTGGGGGGGTAAAATAAGGGCATTGAAGGGGCAATTTCCATGAACTTGCGCCAGAACTGCGATGGGAAGGCCTATAAAGCCGAACAGCATTAAAGAGACCCTATCAAAATAGACTTGTTAGTGATGAAGTAGCACTGGTTACCTTTCAGTCTACAATAAGCAAAAAATTATGGGGGAAGAACACTGTGCTGGCATATTTCAAAGGTATAACTGTAACGAAGAGGGCAAATGACTTAGAATTTGTAAAGTCAAAAATATGGTTAACTGCAACCATAAATCCCCCAACTGCGCAAATTGAACCACAAATTGATGGTAATGCTCCTAGCCTGGATGTCTTTGACAGGTTTATCTGTCAGGCTGAGAGTCTTTCTTGAAATCCGGAACTTCTTATCAAGGCATTACGGCAAAGATGGCCTCGAAGTCTCCTCCCGTGAAACCAGAGTTCGTGAAAGAGCAGATAAAAGTATTCAACTACCGCCTCAGTAAAGGAGATAAAGTTATACAGGAGACAAGAAGAGCATTAAGCACCACATTCTGAGGGTCTAACGATACTAGCTTAGTGCTTGAGTCTCGAATGACAGTTATCTTCGTTGCCACTCGAGCACGTATTTGGCTCGTCCAGCCATTACTGCCCCAATTAAACTGATGGACCGTACAAAGCCCAAATGGGAACTGGGAAGGGTGTACGGCAAGAAGCAATGCTGGACCCAAATAAGATATGGAAGTTGTGGTGTGCGAGTGAATGAATGAATAAGATGAATAAAAGGCCGGAGTGAATGAAGCGAAAAGACCAATCAAGGAAATATTGGAACAGAGTTCGTGAGCAGTTCTTGAGAATGGGTACATTTGTAATAAGTGGACCGCTTTGCGATGATGTGGGAAGGGACTTCAATACTTGGTCGCTGCCAGTTGATTAAGCTCGTCCATTAATATCAACAGCGAACAAGGGTATATGGAATTAATTCACAATGCACTCATTATTCATTTTCAATATAACACTGCATGCATCCAAATAGGAAATGATTTACGTAGATAAGAATAAAATATTTTTCAAACACACCGCCAATACTCACACACCAAATTCATACTGTATGCACAAGCCACGCAATAAACCTCTGCGAATAATTGAATCCCTTTACAAGAGTCGTTAAAAGCAAAGCTGGGCCTATGTGGCTCAAAATTTGTTATTGCTGGCGCAGCCGTAGCACTAAGGAAAATAAGGCTCGATGAAAGCTAGATATTAATTTCTGCACCACTCCTCTCAGATATTCTATTGCACATGGTATATAGCTGAGGCAACCAAATGTATCTGTGACGTCATCAGTAGCTAATTATGAAGTGGAGCCCATGCCACAGAGTAGGGAAATGCGGTAGGTACATCGGTTTTGTTGTTGCGATGTAAAACTTGGCACGCATGCGCAGTTTCGCAGAACTTGAAAGCGAGGTTAATCAGTTGCATTTTGCACGTGAGAAAAAGGAGCTTAAAGTGTTCTTGGAGTGTCCACGCGAAAAGGAGGTTAGTTGCGCCAGGCTTTAGTATCTTGGCAAAACAAAACTTCAAGGAGTGCAGACGCTTTTTAATGATGGACCTGTTTAGCCAATTTCATGCTTCATGTGAATTCATGAAAAAATCAAGTATAAGCTTTCAAATGTCACTTTCCAGATAACCGAGTATAACTAGGCACTTAATGAGTTCATTGGACACTACAAAAGAGCCACGAAGAACACTACTTTTAGGTTTCAGAGGTATTAACCTTCCAGGTGCCAGACTTCCTGCCATGGTAAGTTGGCACATTTCCCGAAACATTTCAGGAAATAGAGGCTCAATGTCTGGTAACTAGATCGTTTCCACCCACTGAAATAGGATCCAGATTACAGCCTCATTTGCGTATGATCTCGTTTGCCAGTCGTCTCTCTTATTAACCGCGCATAACCTTGCCAAATGGACGTTCCATTTCACCGATAATTCCAGAATTTGACAAATGAATGACAAACAAAACTGAGAAAGTATTAGTAAAAAGCCGCTAGAAAACAACTGAAATAAAGCATTCTATTGCTAGCAATTGCATTGCTTATATTGAGTCGAAAAGCAAGTTCTAAGCGTATGCCATTGAAAAGCAAGTTCCTCCCATTTGAAACAGCTAGTGGATTTGGGAGTCACCCATTCATCATGAAATGGGCCTACGAATTTTAGGGTGGCTCTTCGTCATCAAAATCACCAGAATCATAACCATCATGCTAATAATTATCAAAGGCGTCATAACCAACCGCCCATACGAAACTACTTCGAGACACATCGTCATAATCACCGCCATCATCATAATCATCAATATTACCGCCACAATCATCATCATCATTATCATCACCATCGTCATCATCATCATAATCGTCACAACCATCATCACGTACAAAGATATGGGTTTGATCACTATGTACACTTATTTGACAAGTGGAACATGGAGGAATCACGCATCAATCACACAACTGTAGCGATGCTTGATTAATCATTAGAACAGCAAGTTAGGGCCCTCAAAAGAGCTGCCAAACAAGGCGCCCGGCTTCAAGAAGCACGACAGTCGAGAAAGGTGCCTGGACACACTGTGATATACAAAGCGAAGTAGAGAGAGCCACAAAAGACCACGCCATTTGCAATATTTGCCGTTGTTCGTGTGATTATATATTTCAGAATGAAAACTGTCGTCGCAAGTCGATCGAAAGAAAGTTGTTACGTCTTCAGTTGAGTATCTTTAAAGTGATTAATTTATTCTTAAGCACCAATAACTCGACCATGCGTGCCTTCAAAATGGTTTCAATCTCATTGACTGGCAGAAAACAGCCAACCCAAGAGAAGTCGCCTTTATTGTTACAACGACCAAAAAAGACCCGTTGCTTTAATTAATCCGAGGATTAGCAGTGTTATTTTACTTTACACAATTCATAAATCTATTGAAAAGAACCAATTCAGATTTACAAAACCATAACAAATCACAGCCACGAGCATTTTGGCGCGATGGAGGCGCACTTGGGTGATAAGACATCTTTCTAGGCTTCACAGACAGCGCAATTTAATTGCGACATTGAGCGACATGAACAATATCCTACAGCATATTGGAGCATCTTGACTGGGAAAGTCTTTATGAATTGCACCGCAACAATGATTAATCAAGGAAGCTTGGTGTAACGGTGGCCGTAATATGCCAGTTAGATACTGGTGTTGAATTGTCGTATAGATACTAGAAACAGTCGTAGGGTATCACGATCATGATTCTTATTATCCCTTTGAAGGAAACATAGACATAATTGAAGGGTAACTAAATTACTTTGAAATTCACTTTGAAATGAGTGTTCAAATATTTGAACAAGACAATCTCAAGGCCCAATGTTGAAGAATATCTGGTATACATATATGATATTCTCGGGTTCATCCAAGTTGAACCATCTGAAAACCCAGGGTCGCTGCCAAAAAGTGACCAATATCATCCATTCCCTCTATTTCTACTCGCATTTCGCCCAAAAGGCATTAGCATAGATGCAGCTCGATAAAAGAGACTTAAAGTTATATATATTTTAAGCATAGAGAGTTGCACCCAATACTAAAAATTAGAGGCCAATTCGTTCAGGTAGGGATGGGGGTTAAGGGTCCTAGAGAGTCTTCGACACACCAGAGCGAGAGGGAGGGAAAGTCAGACAATGGCCAAAAAGACTTTTTGGAGTCTCTCTCAAGGCCTATGCTCTTGGTCCAGCCTCGCTTTATTTCCACATCTTCTCTTACACGAGAGGCATGACAATGCTCAAATAATGACGTTGTGAAAGAATTTCCCTGTTTACATCTACATTCTACTGATAAGCATGGGCGATATGTAAACCAAAATCCACTTTGCTCCCTAAACAGGAAGCCTGGATTGAATGGCTGCGGTAAGATCAGGAAACGGCTCGCTAGGCTTTCGAAAACGTCTATTCGCACATGGATTCGCTCAAGCAATTGTGGAAAAATCTTTTTCCCAGTTACTTCAAATTATTTTTCCCATAAGTTCAGTTAGGCATGCGTAAGGCTATTAAAATGCGTTTTTCTTTATGGCAATAATCGTGCATTTCCATGCAGAAGCAACGGTGGACGTATACTGCGACTACGGTAGCGGTAACGACTACGGTCACGGTAACGGCAAAAGCAGTTTAAATGGACTTCCTGGAATGATTCGTGCATGCAAGGGGTATTCGGATTCCAATTCATACGCCATATAAGGGCGTCCTGACAGAGGCAGGCATTCGTTGCACAGAAAAGAGGCTGCTTGGAAGGGTAGCATTTGAAACAAAGTGCTAAGCTTCTGATGCGAATATTCGGTATTTATCAAGAATTTTTAGCAGTCCCAGGTGGTGCAAACTACTTTTGAAGTCGTTGAATTTTGTTTTCCGCCTTATCCCAATAACGAAAACCAGAAAGACAAACATAGGCCTCCTTCCCTATTTTTTCTAAAAACATTGATTGAAAACGCTACCACTTAGAGACAAGAACTGAAAAGGCAGAGAAAAGGAAGTGCATCACAAAGAACGTTAATTCGCTTAAAGGATAGTTAATGTTAGTTTGACTGCGCAGAACCTATTATAGCGCTTCGATGTGAATCAAGTGTCCATGATTATAGAGAGTGATTCTTCAGTCGCGGACAATCTGCGCCAGAGCGAGGCATTTGTGAAATGGCGGTTTCTAGTTGGTAGACAAGTGTTCACCTCCTCAAAAGAAGAAGAACCAATGAGCAGCAGCCACAAAAGGAAAGGGAGTATCTGCAAGGACGTGCGAGAAATTAGCAAACAGGAATTTGAACTTCATGTCTGATTCGCTGACCACAAGAGGAAGCAGAGAGATATCGGTCAGCGATCTTTGCAGTGAAACTGACACGGCATCAGGTAGTGTTCTGAAAAGCAAAAACTTCTACGACACGGAATAAATACTGTTAGGAAATTGCCCATTTATATGTCAGGATAACCAATTCTTTTCACAACGCAAAACGATGGCCTAAAAGAAAATTGGCTCTGGTCGTTATCTGAAACCAGGTTGTGTTGAAAGGAGTGCCTTTAGGGTAAATCGATAAAAATGGCGTACAATGTTAAGATAAATTAATCAAACGGACGTTCTGGACGTATTAAATTATATTGGAATAATTAACTTTAGAATGACACTTTGCAATCAAAATTGCTGTAAGTACCAACATAAACAGCTTTGACACGACCAAACGCGCACTCTTTCTCAAACTTCTCACGTGCCGGTGGCTTTGATCCCTACTGGCAATTTAATTGTCAGTTTTTGGTCACTTGATGACAATTAAATACTCAAAGACAGTGCTCTTAGCATGCAAAATTATTTTTGAGATGCTAGAACTTAATAAGATACCAGAATAACAAATTTGAAAGAATTATGGTCAGTCGGAAACGGGGCGAAAATTCAGATGGGACTGTGATACTTATTCAAGAGTATGAAAATGTGGTGCAGTTGAAGATATTTGGCGGAAAATAACAGCAAACTTTAAGGCAAAGAAGAGAATAAAGACGTTGTTGGCACTTTCAGCTTCTAGAAACTGCCCCTTCGAAATGTTTACATCCTTCTGAAAAAGATTAGGCTCAGTATCACTACATAAACAGTTCAATGCACAAGAACTTGCATTAAATCAACAAAGTGCTTGCTTCCCGCGATTTTTGAATCGCAAACATAAGCACAGTATCAATTTCGACGTCAGAGCCAAGCGATATTCATAATTATAGTCTTGCAAAAACAGAAATCGCTGAATTTAGGTATGGCGTCATTAAGGAGCAGACAGCTCGTTTTAGCTTGTATGGTCTGCTCCGCAATATACCGAACATATATGAGGAGGAGAAATAAATGCAAGGACTGCTACACGCCTTTCAAAAAGAGGCACTATGGTGTCTTCTGTAGGAGAGAGTCAAATGAGGAATTGAAACAATGTCTTTGTGATCGACTTTTCATTCCATATTGTTACAAGATAGTGAATACTAAATCATTATTTGATAACGGTACCATAAAAAGCAATTATCTGACAACTTAAATATGAAGAACTCTACTTTTAACGTTCTTTATTTACATATTAAAGGTAATAAATATAATGCTTAAAATGCAGCTGACCTGAAGGAGGGCTTTCAGCAGGTTTTTTCTATTAAGATGTCCACTCGTAACATGAGGATATAAGTTCAAAATCATAATTACTTCTCCTTTGAACTCGAAGACTCTTAAACGGAATAATTCTGGCAGGACGATACCGCGAGAATGATTTAGCTGCGAGCTAAGCACGACTTGAGGACTGAGACACAAACGGAAATGGATCCAAACTGATACAGATTGGCCTTCAGTTTAAGGGGGGACAAATAGCCTGCCAAATGTCATATCTCTGGGGCGCTTCCGATTCAGACCCGGCTTACAACCGATTTATTTTTCTTAAGAGTTAACGGAGTTGTAAAATGTTAGAGAAGACTTTTGCAGCGTGTTCAACTTTTATTTACAGGTGAGGATTGATGATTCTGATTAACCTTCAGCATTCTATCTACATCTCTGATATGTTTCTGATATGATATGACGTCACCAGGCTGACGTCACCAGGAACACTTTGACATCCAAACAGTGAATAAGAGTGACCTAATGCGAGTTCATCCAACGTTGCTTCAATAATGACTGCTATTGTCGAGTCATGGACTCAAATGTCCAAGACAGCAATTCTCTGCAAGCTTCAATTCGGCTTTCAACCTAGGCCGTTCAATTTGGCCCTGGACATGAAGTTTATACTTGCACGTGTGAACGTGTGAACAAAACAAGCCACCATAAATCAGTGGCCACAACAACTACCCATAGTTCAGACAATGCGACTCATGGTCAAAAACGGAGGAGCATTCCAATTTCACTTCAATATTGCGTCAGATCGTGGATAGAATATTTTTCACATGCCCAAAAACGCCATTTGTGCGATAGGATAATGAAATGATAAGGAAAATTTCAATGCAGCTTTGCAAAGCAAAAACAGTCGATGGAATCCATATCTTGGCAGCAGCTTGAAAAGAAACCCATTTGATCCTGCACTGTGTTACGTTGAACTCCAGCGGTACCCTTGTTGAAAACAGAAGCAGGAAGCAAGCAAAACGCTCGCAAATTATTTCAGCATTTGTGGAATTTAATATGTTGTTCGCGTTAGTCTGTTAAGCAACGAACATCGCACTTACATTTGTCTCATTGCAGGACGCAAAAGGAACTCTTTGTCTGAGGCTGCACAGGTTTGGCGGGTTGAAGGTTGTTGTAGTTCACGATCTCTGCTTTTATAACACGCTGGCGTTTAGTTAAGGAGTCAAATAATCGCGTTAAGGGGTCTAAAAAAGGAAAGCAGCTGGTAACACATGACACAGTAGACAAAGGCTCCTTGAGTAAAGTATAAGTTGCTATCAATGCAATAATTGTCTCCTTATTCTCCCAAACAACTTTAATCGAAAACAGTTATTCAAGGGGGCAAGACTAAAAGATTCTATTGTAGCAAATAGTGAAGTATCAAAGGCCATGTTATTGCATCTTGGCTTCAATGAAATCAACAATGAAAGACCTTTTTGCATATGACAACATTCCGCTTGGAAATATTCAGAAATAAAAAAGGTTGGGTATTTATCGTAGAAAAACAAAAATGCATTACTGCCGGAATTCCACCATAAACAGAGAGTTCATTAAGGTGTAGCATACTTTTGCAATATTTAACTCCAAATGGTTGTGCAGAAGAAATTTTGGAATTTTTAGCGTAATCTTGTATTCAAAATGGCGCATAAATTGAAGTCTAGAAAATAAACAACTAATAATTTGAGAGATCTAATATTTAAACTGACTCGCGGCATTCGTGTTTATCCCGTCAGAAACAAACCGAGTTCATAGTCTAAATGAGAAGTGACGTCACGCATTACCCATAATTCCGCTGGACATGACCGAATATGACACCAAAAACTCTTCTAGCCTCTGCTTACATTAGACGCAGCTTCAAACACAAACTGCTTCAAACGAGGTATTCCATATCTCGCGGTATGCAACGAATACCAACTTTATAAAAATCACACTTCAACATTGGCCATGCAAAAAGGCATATGATACGTCATGGATATTCATATTCATATTCATATTCATATAGCATATTCATACGTCTTGGATTAGATTGAATGGACATGGCTCCTACTGACATATGACATATGAAGCATATGAAAACGAGCATTACAAGCATAGGACTATTGAAACATAGGAAAACGTTTCATCAAAAAAACAGACTTTTCAGTAGCCCATTCGAACTCGGTCTTTCCATATCAACGTAGCTAAGAGCCGTATTGTTCTGCAAATTACTCATCTTTACCAACTTCTTTAATTTTCAGAATAGCTCAATAGCATGGGAAATACGTGTTTGTCATTCAATTTTTTATACGAACCACTAATTACTGGGCTAGACTGATTGAACTTTCTTGTTAAAGAAGTCGAAGCTCGATTGTTATTTCCATTCTAAGTAATGCTAATAAAGAATCATTTAGGTGATCCAAGTTAAATCTTCTGAGCGATTTCTTTGTTGTCGAAGTAGGTCTTTGCCTGAACTACGGGGGCCCGACGCCCATGGGGTAAATGAAGCAAAGCATTCGAAAGCTGTCGCAACAAGGTATTTAATAAACCCCCTTGACTCCAAACTGCTATTAATTCGTTACTTATTCTTGACCACTTAAGGTTGGTGTTAGACCATTTGCCGAGACCATTTGCTTTAACTAGGATGAATTTCGTGAACAGTGTTTAAAATTATTGCGAAAACTGCAGAGGACTCACAAAGCTTCATATGATAATGGATAAACAAAAAACGATACCAGTTCTAGTTTGCTGTCTGCTAAAATAACTGCTCTGAATTTTCATGAATTTTTGCTTGCAGCATTCTTTGGGCGGGTTTTAAAAATCAGGAAATTTTTGGGGGATAGAATGCACGCGATATCGAACTGGGACTCTTATCCAATATCACGTGAATAAGGAGACTTGGTGAGGATTAGCGTTTTGCGATTTCTAATTGCGTGCAGGCAACTGAAAAGGAAACAGCGCGAATCAAAACAATCCATGCAATATTTCATGATGGCAGATAATGTCGTGTTAAACACTAATAATATGATTTAATGAGAGGATACGGATGTTTTCTCCACTTCAGCTTTGGATAATTTCACTCCGAGAATTTCCGCAGCGATTTTCCTGAAGCAATAATCGACCTACGACAAAACGCGAATATCAAAGCACGGAACTATGAGCGGGATATGTGAACGGTAGGCCTTCGGGTGTCACAAAACGATGCATAAGAATCAAGGTATGAAATCGGATTGCATACTAATGATAATGGTATGAAGACATTAAAAGTCTAGACGTCGAAATCGTGTCAGTGTAGAAAGGTGGATACGGTGACTAAAAATAGGATAAAGTCACCGTCAGGATAAAACGGGAAATATTATCACGGCCGCGTTCAATGATAGGTTGGGATGAGTGCCGCTTATGGGGTGTGGGGGGATAATTGGAAAGCTTGATAACCCCCAGGGGATTTCGCAGACAGCCACGTAGGGTGAGGTTAGGGGGCCTGGAAACAAGGATTGAGAATTGCAAAGGGTGAAAAGTTCGCGATATCCGAGAGCTGCAATGTTGAAATATATCAAAAAGTATCAAAGTACAGCAATTTGTAGGGAAAAAGTTAGAGTAAAGGTGTTTTTGTACTGAAAATGATGACTGAATCAAAAGAAAGAAAAAGCATTGCAGTTAATGAAAGCATAAAAAATCATTAGAATTGTGATAGTACCGAGAAGCCTTTGCATAAAATCAAAGTGAGACACTGCATTGAATCAAGAACGAGGTATTCTTGAAGACGACTCACAAAATGTGACGTGATTAAATCTGTGGCAGGACTAAAATGGAGCTTAAGCAAGAGATATGAAGAGGAAGAAGCAGAGCCATTGCGCCCAAAACAACATGTCATACCACAAATCACCAAGACTCTCATCGCTAGCACTGTAGGCCATTGTGTGACGTACGCTCAGAAACAAGAAGCAAAAATGACCGTGGCTCAATTGCAACGTATACGCCCTGCCTAAAGAAGGAGGAAACCAGACCATCTTTTCCCAATTAAATCTTCCAAGTTAACTTATCATGCTCTTACTTCGAAATACGTCTGTAAAAAACAATCGCTGAGGCCATTACAGTCAGCAGTTACCCAATTCTTACAATAAATAATTTCACTCTGAAAGTTGCTGCCGTTGTTTTTATATTGTAATTCATCATTCCTGTATAATACTTGAGTATAATACATGCGATTATATTCTTAAATCTTCGGAAAGAATAGGGCAATGACTTTCCCTTGCTACATCCCAGAAAGATGCCATTACAGAAGGAGAAAAGTTGGTCTGACTACTTTGTGCTTCGGGATTCCTAGCATTAAGATCGAAAGACCGATGTGCTAACAAAAGGATCAATTTTGTCTTTCCCTCTATTTCTTGCTTGCTTTGATTTTGAACGATTTGCATGCAATACAGTGTGTAAAAATTTGCATTCTCTTTGATAAGGATGAAAGGCAGGAGATCTTTCGTGCAGAGAGCAGGAAGACTAACAGACTGCCTGATCAAAGAACCTGTGTGCATACCGACCATAAGAGGCATGATTGACCATACGTAGACTATTGGGTAAACCTGTAAGATTCAAGCTACGAAATGTCTACGAATCGTGTGTGGGCGCCTTGGTGTAGTTTATGCTCGATTCCACTTTGGTGTGGAAACAACAACGCTGATTCGCGCAGCCTTTGTAGCCAACGTTCTATTTAAAACAGCAGAGTAATCTTGAAGGCAATACAGACTTAAGGATAACCCCGTAGTGGTTTGAGAGAGATAAAGAGCTCTTTCTGGTAGAAAACTCTGATTCAAAGGAGCGAACCTTGATAAGGAAGTAGGAAACACCGTCACCCTTCATGCACTCGACAGAAAATAGGACAAGAAGCCACAGCTTCCGATGGGATTTCAACAGAAGCTCCAGTGAACATCGCACTCTGAGGAGGTCAAACGGAACCTGGCTGGCATGTCTTTCTTCTTCAGATGCCTGTGGCCCAGTGTTGGTCACAACGGCAGAGACAACGGGACACTTAATTAGAAAACCAACAGAAAAGTCTTGAGTCTATTTCAGTCCGTGGACATGGTCGACATCTGATACGCATGCTCTTAGGTTAAGTTATTTGAAAGGTATAATTGTCATTGTGCATCAATGAATGGCAAGAATTTTCTGTCGCAGCGTCTTGAGACTCTTCTGACATCGTCTGCAAAATAACTAGTCGTATTTCTACGGCCACCAAGTTGGTTTCTTGCTCAAAGTATGACAGGTATGAAGGAGAAGGTACGATGAATTAACGAAGGCATTCATCCATTGCTTGCACGTTTGGGCTCACCCAATGCTAACCAAACAATTACTGTACATAAACCAAATGGTATTCGAAATCTGACCTAGCAAATTGAGCACAAGTAGCACGCAGACAAATGATATTCGAAAAAGTTGAAACGTGCTCGTCATTCAGGAGTAGTTCCCTATCCCCACCCTTTGCGGATGCAGTCTTAACTTGATATTGCACCTATTCATTTAATCTAAAAAGGGTCAATCTGTAAAAAGGATCTCACGGATTGCATTAGTAGAATATCCAGTAATTATGATCAAACAAGGCTGGAAACCGCGAGCAATAGGCGTGGAAGGGTACACCAACATCTGGTCAAGTCCAGAATGACTTGTTTAACATAATGTTAATCTAGTTTCTTACCGTTCTTCCTTTTAAAATCCATTCTCTTTGCAAATTACCGATTACCTCAAACTAAGCCAATGTCAGTCAAGAAAAATTAGATGATATTATCTTGCTACGGATTTAGTGCCAACTAAAGAAAAGAATCATTTAACTGCAAGAAGTAACGAAAACCAAAATTTCACAGCTCAGTGGATTTGCTACCAGAGTGCAATGCTAGCAGTGTACGAATCGTTTATTGATCGCTTGATTGCTAGTCAGTGTCATATCCCTCGGAGTGTTGCTCAGAGCCAACCTTTTGGTTGTTAATGAGAGTCTTATCCCTCGAAGTGTTGCTGATTGCCTACGTTTTGGTGGTTAATTGGAGTCATATCCCTTGGAGTGTTGCTCAGAGCCAACCTTTTGGTTGTTAATGAGAGTCATATCCCTCGAAGTGTTGCTGATTGCCTACGTTTTGGTGGTTAATTAGAGTCATATCCCTCGGAGTGTTGCGCAGAGCCACCCTTTTGGTTGTTAATTAGAGTCATATTCCTTGGAGTGTTGCTGATTGCCTACGTTTTGGTGGTTAATTAGAGTCATATCCCTCGGAGTGTTGCGCAGAGCCACCCTTTTGGTTGTTAATTAGAGTCATATTCCTTGGAGTGTTGCTGATTGCCTACGTTTTGGTGGTTAATTAGGGTCATATCCCTCGGAGTGTTGCTCAGAGCCAACCTTTTGGTTGTTAATGAGAGTCATATCCCTTGGAGAGTTGCTGATTGCCTACCTAGCACTCACGTCACTGTGGTATCTAAAACGTTTCAATATATTTTGGTCCCATTGAGAAAACAGTGAAGGAAGTGTTCATTTGCCAAGTGACGAGTTGAGGGTACGTGGGAGTGAACAAAAGCAGCTATCATAAACACTTGCTCTGTTGAATATTTTACTGTTGTAGATTATGTTGGGCATTTGCTGGTGACATTATTCTGATTTTAACGAATTATAAATCAAACCAGACTGAAGATTGTCCTTTAGCATAATGGCCCAAATATTCTAACAACTTCAACAAATAAACACATGTTTCGCGGAAACTCAGAGTATTAGGACGTCGAATGAAGACCAGAGAAACTAAGGAAGAAAAATAGTAAGTTGCGTGTCGGGAAGCACGCGAGAAGAGCTACAAACACGCGCACTTCACTTTGCCCTTTATTGCGAGCAATAAGCATGAATTAACCCTTCTATTCCCTGAAGAATCCGCGTGAGAAAGCAACATACACTCGATTCATACGAACACAAAGTTAGGTATGGAAAAGAGACCACTTGTGAACGAGGCTGTCTGGAAATGGATAACACAAATTCATTTTACGGCATGGCTTAGCATCAAAAGGCGCATGCCATATAACAGTGGTTCGCCATAAATTCTAAAGAAAAGCGTGAAAACAAAATATAGTAACGGAATGATGTTTACCTGGTCCCCCGTTTTGGCTGATATGAAAAAGCTGAAATGAATGAAATTCTAGAATTGAGTATCTATTTAATATATCTAAATTGCAATTTTGATTAGAAAGCAAAGACAAAAAAACGTCCTTGGATGCGAGAGAAAATTATACATGGTTATAGGATGGTTTAAAACAGTATGGCTAGTAAGGTAAGTGAAAATTGAGATTAGAAAACTGTAAAGGAAGATTAGGAGAAAACAACATATGACATAGGCCGGTCTCAAAGGTTTCTAAAGATGAAGAAGATGATAGAATTGCAGTAATATGACTTGTGAATGCGAAGGGAGAGGAAAGTGAGGAAACAATCTGAGTATACACGCAATGGGGGAAAACTGGGAAAGGACAAATAGAGAAGAGAAAGAGAAAAAAGGACAAAGGGAAGACGAAACAGAAAAAGTAAATATAATGGAAATTACACGATAAGAAAGAAATAATAGAGTGAAAAAATGAAAATAGAAATCTAAAAACTAGTTCCGCTTTTTCTTGCCATTGTGAAGTTTTGTACCGGAAAATAGAAAGTGGGAAGGCGTGGAAGAGAAAGGTGGGTAAGGGAAAGAAGGATGATAAGAAATGAAGGAAGATACAACAACAAAAATAATATGAATAAAAGATTGCAGAAAAGTAGAAGATGAATATACAAAGGTATGGGGAAACGGGGAAAACAGAGAAGTCGGAAGGAGGAATTAGAGGAAAAAGGGAATTAGACAGATGGATGATGAAGAACCAGAATAGAATAAATGTGATAGCAAAGCAAGTGATATTTGGAAAATAAAAAGGAGCCAGAAAATAAAACAGAAAGAGATGAAGATGAGGGGGACAGGAATAAAAGAAAAGGGTAGGGCGGGATGGAAAAACAGAGAAAGAACAATGAAGAAGCAAGAAAAAAGTAGAACGAACAAGGTAGAAAGGACAAAGGAAATAAAAAAATCTGAGTACCAATGACATATACAAATCATTCAAGTATACTCAAATGAGTAAAGTTTACAAATAATTCATGTACATTCAAATGAAAAAGTTTACAAATCATTCAAGTATACTCAAATGAAAAAGTTTACAAATAATTCAAGTATACTCAAATGAATAAACTTTAAAAATCATTCAAGCATATGAAAAAGAAAAAGTTTACAAATAATTCAAGCACATTCAACGATACCTATGCATGTTGTTGTTTAACGCAAATTCCGCATGTTTCTCCGCTTTGACAATACGCATGTGCTCCAAATCAACTGAGGAGAGAATCACAGTTTGCTAAGCATAAAATAGGACATAACTGGTAGAAAACAGACAGGCAAATACATTAATTTACATCAAATATGTTATTGAATACATACTAACATCATCAGATTGGTTTACATGTAATAGCTACCCCGAATTAAACATCTCATGATTTGTAGCTCTCCAAACTGAATATTTATCAAAATTCAAATTCTTGCTAACTGTACAAAGGACGCGCAGCTTAATTTGCTATCATTTGATACTCCCTATTAATTGATATTCGCAATCAACTGTATGAAGGATTGCGAATATCAACTATCATTTAATCATCTTGCGGATGAAATTAGTCTCAACATTGAGACAAAAAATTTGGAGCAACTTTAAATGGCTACATATTGTGAAATAAAGTACATTGAATAAAGCTTAAAGTTAATAAACTCGTCTAAATATTGGCCGACTAAATCAATGAGAATATTTCCTTAAACTTTGGTAGAAAAAAATGTGAAAGGCTTAGCATGTAAAGTTCCACAATCTCCATTAAGGAGAGGATTGTCTTTAATGTGAGATTCTCGGAATTTTGGAAAGAACTCTCCAATATTTGCTTCTTTTATAAAACATGGAACTTTCACATTGGCACATATAGTAAATACTTAAATCGAATAGAAAGTTATATGAGCTATAGCCTCAGCAAAATTTCTAATACGAGTTATAATTTCTTTTCACTTTCATATGTTCACTAACAGGCACATGAAATTGTGACACCAAAAAATTATGTAGTTGAACTCTTTGGACACGTCTGTGCAAAAATCATCGTAAACAACGTTTTATGTTCTAAAGCAAAATGCAACTATATAGTTTCCTGCATCATTTCTAATTAAATCCCTAGAAGGTATAGTCCACCTTCTGCAAGTACGTTTCTAAATCTACAACTTATCAAGCTGCAGAATACCCTTTAATTAGACATTTTTCTATCAATCAATCAATTACGTTCTTTGTCTTTTCTCCAAGAACGTTCCTTGTCACTCTAAAAAGTTCACGTAGAGTTGCGACACGCAACGTTAGGTGGCTTGGTTTGAAATTTTCAAGATACGTCTTTACAACATCATCGAACAGTACATTTTATGTTCTAAAGCAAGCTGGAATTATAATGAGTTATCATTTCGACATCATATCAAATCAAATCTGTTTGCTTGAAACTACCAGCACTTTGAACCACTTAATACTAGCAGTCATACTTGAAAGCGGCCCCTCTTTATTGATAAACCTTAATTAAGCAACAAAATTTGTTTTTAGGCTTCCCATTTCCCAATTTCCCTTATACTTTCATTATACCTTCCACCATAGCCACTTAAGAAAGCTTTAGGGTCGTCATGCGTAATACACTTGAATGCTTATCTTAGTTGTTTAGGGTTTGCACCAGTTAATGATAGACAAGGCATGCACTCTGGGAGTAAGGGATAATTTTGCCTCGCCCAGTACAGTACTTATCCAATTACCCCACCCCCGTTTATCCGGATTCCAATTATCCGGTCCGTAAAAAGGGGGAGAAAACCTTTATGAAGAATTTGCGAAACTTTCGATGATATGTTGGGAAAGTTTTCCTGCCTTTTTAAAAAAGGGTAATCTTGTCCTGCCAACATTTGGACACCCTTTGCTTAATTTGCACATTTTTGCACAATTTGCAAAGAAATTAAAAATTACAACTTAAAATTTATTGTGGGGGCCCTGGTTCTGCAATTCCTGTTTCAGTATGAATCCATTTGTTATTTTGTGGCAATAAATTGAAGAAATAGAAGGTAGAAACAAGAAGTCAAAATTCAAAGCGAAAAGATATTTGCAAGGAAATGGAACACAGCTGGGGAAAATGTATCCGGATATTTTCCGAAGCAATATCGCAAATGTGTGAGTGGCATATTTTTTTCTATCGCCATGTATTCTTGTCAGTTTAAAAGCAATTCTCATCATGGCAAGAAAGTCTGCGCAAAAATGAAAGAGAGCGTGTCTCTCCATTGAAAATAAGCTAGATGTTTGAAGCGTGAGGCATCGCGCATGCAGTCAAAGATTTATTTATATTCTAAGAGTATTTAGTGTCTTACAGTAGTTTGTAACGTGTGCTTCTGAAATATAATTGCTCAAAACCAATATTGTTTATTTATGATGGTTTCTGCAGTCTTTAGCATTTTTTCGATTATCCGGATAATTGAATAAGTACTGTAGCACGCACTGTGACTGCATAGCTCTAATGAGCTCAGCTCACATATTTTCGACTTGCTTGGTTGAGAACGGCTGATTAAAGTAGCCCTAAGTTACGCGGAGAATTGGTTATGCCTTATTTATTTTATGTGAATTTGATGCATTCATGTAACAAAGTGATGCATTGCTGCATTCGTTAAACGACAAAAGTATTGAAAATAATGAAGGAAATTCTCTCTTTTTGATAGAAAACAAATCAGTTCACAACTGCTACTTGTAATCAACAGCTCGATGGAGTCATCAGCTAACCAGGTCGGTTATTATTCCACTGAGTGCGTTACCACACCAGCTTCATAACATTGAAAAGGTTTGACCACAGCAGCAGTTTGCAATGGCCACGTTTCGCTTTTCACTTCATTTTCAATTTAGAGCGCCCAAATTTCAGCTCTTAGCATCCGTCGAATCTCCTCGAACACACCATAGGTAGCAGTCTAGAGGGTGTGCATTGAAAACATTCTTGCTTCAGGTGTATTGACCTGGTAGATCATAGGTTGCTACTCCGAGTCTCAAGCCTGAAGCAATTGGCAGTCATCACATGGAAATACCCTCCGTCAACGCACTGACAACAAGGGAGTACACCTACCTTTGTTCCCTACAAGCGCCAAATAAGGCAGCACAGCATCTTTGCCATGTGTTGACTTTATGACGTCAAGCCAGTCACTAATGTTTTCGAAACTGCTATGATTGGTTACATCGTATATCATGAGCACAGCCTAAAAGAAAACAAAGTCTACTCATTCCCTTTCTTATTTCGTCAAAGATAACGCCTTACTTGCAACGCCATTACTGGGATGTTTAAGTATAGAAACGTTTTCAAGCAGTTCATCCCAAGGTATAATCATAGAAATCGCTAGTACCATTGTCATTGACAAATAGATTGCCTGGGTTGCGAGCGATAATGAGGTCGGCCGAGATGAACATAAAGCAAACATAAAACTTTATGGCAACACATGAAGCTGTTTGGGGTTTAAAACTTATCGAATGCTAGCAGGTAAAAGCCACAAATGGGAAATTGCTTATGTATAGTTTCAAATTCCTTTTGGTAGGCTGCTGAGTGGTCAATTCATGATGACGATACACGGTTTATATTGCAAAATTAGTTGTCACCGAGATTATATCAGTTCAGCCTTGATACCAAACTCAGACTTGGAGAAGGTCCAAATTTCAACGAAATTAAATTTGCACTTCTGTAGACTTGTCTCACACGTATCTGCATGTTTCTTATTTCATTCGATAAATTAAGTTTCATTTATTGAATTATATCAATTATCAGTTGGGTCTCTCATGTGATTAATTAGTTTTAAATGAATGCTTTCAGAAAATTGACAGTAATAATTATTCTTCAAAGATTAAAAAAGAGTTGTTATTGATGTTCCCTGCTATTGTGTTGAAACTAAAACTAATTGAAATTAACTTAATCAAACTTCAGATAGTGTATATAAACTTTCGATCTTTTCCTAATTGAACTTTTCCCTATGCTTCTGTTTCGCTAATGGTATCAAGAATTATGACGCAAAAGAGAGCTTTCGCTGTCACAATAATTAATACCAAGAGAGATAAGGGTAGAACAGCTCTTTTGCATTGGCTTCAATTGCTTGGCAGGAGTAATGGCAGCCTATCTGGGGGCTTTGTTTGCCCTACACTCGCCCCGGTCTGTGAATGAATTGCAGACTAAATTTTTCTCTTCTGTTTTCAAGTGGTTTGAGCAAAACAATACAGGGAATCCAGTTGTTGTCCGTCTAAACTGTTTTATTGCATGCATAGCACAGAGCATCATGTCCACATTTTGTGTAAAAATGTAACATCATTTCACTTGATGTTTGAAAAATTTATGTTTGAAAACATTTGCAGTTTGGAAAATATAAACATTCCATATTGACACCTTAGAGAGACTAAATAAACAAAAATCTATGGCCCATAAAATATGCCTGGGAAATATGCTATCAGTTGGTTACATTCACTAACCACAAAGCATTGTCAGTTCCTGGTAAACAATTTCATTGACCGAGCAGTCATCTGACTATTCTAGGGCCACAAAAAATTAAGTGAGTTCTTAGCTGACAGATTGTTATATGGATCTTTTAATAAGAGATTATGCAGCCAGCTTTAGGTGCAATGGCGACATATATGACATTTATCAGTTAAATGAAATGAAATAGTTGAATGAACTGAATAATGATTTAATGATAATAACAAAAAGATCTCCATAATATATATTTAAAAGAGAGCAATGTGTCACAAATACCTGTGCTCCAAAAAGATATGTTTCCAGCATATTGCCACCAAGTTGCTGACCACCAATGTCCCATACTTGTAAGGTGACATTGATGTTCCCTAAAAAGTGACATCCAATTTGTAAAGATTTGTATTTTAAGATATACTTATCGTATGTACAAGAAATAGAGTTCTAAAGTGACAAAATGTCATAAAAACATACTTTGGAGATTTTTTAATCTTCAATCTACCATATACCAACTGATATTAGACAAATTTGGTCAATTTCGCATATTTGTAAGTTTTTATGGCAATCTTTTATGCTATGTGCCTATAACTCAAAAATTCTAAAAAAAGGTTTTAGGTGATGTCACACATTAGAACTCTTTTTTGTAGAAAGATGCTCATAATCAATTTATACCAAAATATTGTAAAACTTAGTAAGCAAATAAAAGATTTCTGTGATTCATGGATACAGACCAAGAAATCAGAAGTCATATTAACATAAAAATACAAATAAACATATAAATTTATAATATACCAGGCCTTTTCGTTTTACGAGGGCAATCGCCCTTGCCCTCGCCCCTGCCAGATCATTGACGTAGGCAGTTGACTGCCCTCGCATAAACATGTGTTGCCCCCAAGGGAAAGGAAGAGCTTGTGGCTCTTTTTGCTGTCTCTATTATTCAATTCAGTACTCCTGAATTGCATTTTAACACTTTTTGGAAAAATTTGGCATTTCCCTCGAGGCCTTTTGGCTGGACGTTTTTTAGAACCCAGTAATGGGAAGAAATAGGATTAGGACTCATTCTTAAAGAAGAACTTTAAAAAAGCGAACTTTGATTGATTTCAAGTCCTATCTTTTATGTTTTTACTTAGCTGATCAAACGTGTGTTCTCTTTGTCCGTTCCTAAAAGTCACAGTATTCCTATATCAAAGGTCATTATGAATCTTCACAATGGCAAAAAAGGAACAAGTTTTTGCATACGTAAAGGACTTTTGCGTCCGACACTCCGCAGAGTAAGCAAACCTCGGAAAATTACCAAAAACTGATTGAATAAATAGCCAGTTGCGGATTGAAAACACTAGAGGGTGATAAGCAGAGCGTGTGATTGGTTATAATTGACCAATCTGTGCTACTTAGCACCTAACTTTAGAAGCTTGCCCAATTATACGAAAATAATACATATTATTATAAATCATTACATCAAACGTTAGGCAATCGTTCCGAGACAATACCCTAATTTCCCCTCAGGTCCTGAAGGACTTCCTTTAACAAATATTGTCAGATGGGCAATCACCCTCGTAAGCTGAACCATGCGGGAAGTTTGTCACCCTTGCGAAAATTTCATCCCGGAAAGGCCTGCAATTTACTAGACACAAGGGATATTAGCTTCCAAGGGTATATTTTTACATATTTGTTTTAGAACTTTCTATAAGCAGATATAAAACAGTTCTTCGTATTATCTTTGTGCAGGTTCATCACAAAACAATGTTGGAAAGTATTAACTAAGAAAACATCAGGAAAATTAGAATAATGACATAGCATTCAAGATTTGGGAATACATAGAGCACAGGGAACACAGGTACCTGGCAGAGTCAACCGTTTCAGAAAAAAGTCTAAGCCAAGTGTCTGCTTGTAAGCTTTTCCAAACTGCTCCTTTGCAAGACGCATGCAGATAGAGGTCTAAAAAGAAGCAAATTTACAAACTTCTTATATCAATAAATAAAAAGAACAAGTCACACTATTAAAAAATTTCTGACTAATTAAGGCTGGTAGAAAAAGAAAAGCATTTATTTCAGACATTTGCACACAAACACATCAAGACAACTAATTACATAAACAAATTGTGCTTGCAATAATGGTGTAGATCTTTACAAACTCTTTGACATAAAACTCTTGCCTAGCACCACTGTATGGAGAAGATAAATTATGGAGATAAAGAAATGTGTGGCTTATGTGCCACGTTTAACTGTTTCCAATTGTCTCCAACAGTGCTTGACCTAGGTACAAGTCCAGAGTGTTCCTTTCTCCCAGCTTGCATTAAACATCACTGATCAAAACTAGATTGTGGTATAATGGGAATTTTACTTGCAATGTGCTAATCTAAGAACAGGCAAGAAAGATAACATATGTTATTATGTAAACCCCAGCAAAATGTATGAACGGGTCATTTTAATAGCCCTGTTTATATTTGTTTCAAAACAACACCAAACACTCATTGTATAAAGCTTATCAATTCATAGAAGATTCTTTATAGTGAACTTTTTTAATCAGCCTTCTATTGTGTTTTTGTAAACTGCTCCATATATATTCCTTGTGATCGGAATAGAAATTGAAAATTCAGTCAAGGTATAAAGAAACTTGCCTGGTTGCCATGTTGTCTGATTAAACACTTAAAACATTGATTTATGCTAAAGAACCAAGGTCTTAGTGTGCTTAACTATATGTGTATCCTTTAACAGTCTGCCCTCAAAGGTGAGAATATATCCATAATATCGCATGCATTACTTTGTCTAACTCCATAACCAGACCTGTTTAGTAACACAGCTCTATATCACTGGTATAGCTTCATCTTACTTAAAGTGTTTTAATTCCCTATCTATATTTCTCACAAATTAAACATAGAACAAACAGTTTGCTTGTCCTAATAAATTGAACGCAAACAGAGTCACCAGCAGTCTTCCTTAATTCTTAAAAAGTACAAGTCGATTTGCCAAAACGACATTAAAAACAGGTGATTTAGCGCTTCAGAATAATTCAACAGGCATACCTGGAAATCGAAAATACTTCTGCTCTGTTGTCACACTACTACAGCAAATATTTGTTCTCCGGGTACGTTCATTGAAAAGAAAGGAAATACTTACTTTCCCAGCTGTTCCATCTCCAATCAATGTTACTTTGATCTGACGATCTTTTGAAGTGTCTTCCTCATCTGATTCTGACATTTTCAAGCGGGCCTGATTTTTGGAGTTCTAGAATTACCAGCGTTCCAGCAGCAGATAGGCCCAGTGTCATCAAGTCGGATTTGCTTACACCATACTTTCTTGTTTTTTCGTAGAGAAAACACTATGTATGGACAGACTAGAACCTAAAGATCATTTTCTTCAAAACAGTTCTTACTTACTCTCAAAATATCTCACAGTGAACAAGAATGACACCAAAAATATATTCACTGAGAACGGCGCAATTACCAACTTCAGCTCTGATTGAAAACAGACAGCCTCCTTTAGGTGCAGGAGAAACAGGTGTTTTACCATGACAACCAAATAATCAATCTCAGAAACAAATATTTAACAATTTCCTAAATAGACCTTTTCTAATTTTGAGATATTTTAATTTGAGTACTTGTATGCCTTTGCCTTTTGTCGATTTTAGGCTGCTGATACCTTTTGTAATGAAAAACAGATATCCAGGTTAACAATAGAGCACTCGTAATGCATTGCACTGGTATAAAGAGGCTTGAAATTTTAACCACTCATAACATAACATGACCTGTTGCCTTGACGTTTTATCTTTTCTCAATCCTATCCAGTGGTGGGGCTGCGTTGGCCCTCCTGGTGTGGGCAGTCCTCTCTCACTCAACAGGTCCCTTGCATTTTGTGATGGAGCTGCGATGGCTCCCCTGTGCAATCGGTAAAAGAGAGGGGCAGTGCGGATAAATGACTTGGCCTCGAGTGCTGGCTTGAAAGCATGACCCGATAGCACAGTTGGTAGAGCACTTGACGTACAAAGTCAAGGGTCGTGAGTTCGAGTCCCGCTCGAGTCGGTTATTTATCCGCACTCTCTATGATCCTTCGTAAGAAATCCTGTTGCCTTCACCAAATCAACAACTCCATATTGCTAGTGCATTAAGCTGATCATGTGCATGTAACACTTTATTGTAACACTTTAACTTGAAACTCTCTTCTCTAAGTGATATGTAGCCGACCAGAAGCTACATACCCTCCAATCATTGGGCGGTGGATTACTGTTTAAGCGGTGGATTACTGTTTAAGCGGTGGATTACTGTTTAAGAATTCAGCGAAGGCAACAAGCAAGAGACAGCAAAAAGCACATGATTAATGGCGTAAAATTGCCGAAAGCCTGGCTTGTGCAAAACAGAAGCTGGAATTTTTGCGACCCACTCAAATCAACCCTTCCTACAACGGCACATTGAACTCTAAATGGATTACATCCAGCAATAAAAAAACATTTTGATAGGTAGAGCTCGTATTTTGATTGATGACGAGTGACTGGCTTAAATCCAGAAATAAATAACCATCAAATGAATAACAAATCTTCTCGCTTTAAGTAACAATTGCTTATTTTTGTAACCCTGAGTAGGTATTAGATTTGAAGCATTCCAAAGAGTTTCCTGCTTTTTATAGTTACGTGTTCTTTGTTTTGGAAATAAGTTATCCAGAAGCTGATTAAATACCCTCTCAAAGTCGGCTTCAGTCTGTTCCAGGAGCTTAGAAATGCTTTGGATTATAAATCGAAAAAATCTTTGTTGATGGCAACAATGCTATGCCAGTTTGGTTTGAACTCTTAATGAATTAACTTGGAGAATACTTCGTAATAACAGAAGCAGGTAATCTGTGGTATTCTCTTAACTTAAGTTTATAGCAACGTAAAGAAACAGTTCAAGAAAAACACATCCTTTCGCTTGCTCTTTAGCAACAAGATATAAACATGCATGAATATCGGATTACAACGAATCAACAATCTAAACTGTCCAGGCAGTGTACATTAAGTGCATAGATATATGATTACATGCTATATTACAGAATGAAATAATAAACATGGGTGGGTGAATTAAAGACTCCCTTCTATCTCTTGCAAACTGAATGTAAACAGTATTACTGAAATTACATCATACTGCCACAAACTAAAATAACAGATCATCGATAGCTTTTGCGGTGTTGTAATTCAATAAACGAAATGTATACAATTGTATTATTACCAGGGCGTCAGTTGTAAGTAAATCCTCTGCCGGCTTCCAAGCAATTACCGGTAAAAAGTCATCGACATCAACTTTTTCTATCTATGCGACGACCGTTCAAATGCATAAGCAATTGGTTTATTCTTGGCTTGATAAAGAGTTCTAAAGATGTGGTAGAAACTTGAGAATAAAGGGCATTTAAAACAAAATCTGAAAAATTAAAAAGAATTCTAGTAAGGGTTTTCTAAAGGAAGATGTGGACGATCGTGAAGAGACGCAGAAAACGTCAAAACAGCTTATGGGATTTAATAATCTCTAAGGAACATACCAAAATCATGTAAGGTGCAGATATGGAAGATGAATAAAAAAAATTGAGCCTGGGGTAACATTGCCAATTGTCACATGACATGTCACATGGATGAACTAAAGAAAGCAAAGAGGACTGGCGGAAGAGAAGATGCCGCGCTTGACTTGATAATGGTAAATGGGTTGATAACAGTGCCAAATGCATAGGGTAGTTTCCAGATAAGTAGCGTGTTAACCTTCTGTTGAAACAACTGTGCTGGAACTTCCAATATCTATCTTGCCAATGTAGCAAAAAATCTTGACGAAATTTCGAGTGTGAGTGAGAAGGCTCTAATACCCGGTTTAAACTGGAGTTTTTAATCCGAATGGATTTTTATCTGGATAAAATTTACATGCATAAACCATTCACACGAACGGGGTCTTAAACATTCTTCGCTCATGGGTCACGGGGTACCGGGAAAATGAAGAATTTTTCGTCTTCAATTTTGCTAAATATTGCAACAAGAAGAGTTTGCCTTCCATGTCAACCTTTACAGACTTCAGACGAGACTTTCACGCAATTTCTTTGCAACCGAAAGCGGTAAAATCTCGCATGGTTTCAGAACAATCAGTAAAAAACGTATTAACCAAAGTTTGATGAGATTTATAAATTATCATCATTGTTACCAACATTGTTATGGTTATCAGTTGACTTATTTAATGATGACAAAAACCTTGCTTAAAATCTCATGTCTCGAGAAAAAGTAATTTATAATTTTCAATGCTATTTTATAGTCTAAGGCTATATAGTGTGCTATTGGATACCTGCGCCTGTGGGAATTGTAAGGAACATCTTACCCTATTTCGACTTCGATTTATGGCCATTTTACATAGCATTTCACAAAAGTATTTAGGTACAGAGTTACAGGGCACGTGACATCAAAACTAACCCGGTACCCACCCAATACCTACTAGCTTAGAGCAGAACAACAATGGCTATTGCAGGATCGAAGGCATAGCTTCAAACATTTTCTACTTTCAATCGGGGTAGTCGTGACACTGGTGACTATCATTCGAAAGTGACTTCTAATTTTAGCAAACGGTAAGAAGCAACAATTAACTACGCCGTTGTCCGAACTGAGCTTCCCATGAGACCCCCACCGATTCAAAATAGCTATATGAAGTTTCATGGGTGGGCATTGTTTAAATATTCCTTGCCAAAAAGGAAAACAATTATTGGGAAACCAAAGCCATCTCTCAGTCAGTACTCTTCCCGTCAATATACCTTTTAAACAGAGCATGGTGAGTGCGTCTGAATAAAAAATGATGTTTTTTCAGTAGACACAGTGTGTCTAGATGCAAAACCCCCACTGCCTGTTGAAACTATGAGCTAGCAACTCTAGAAAATAAAAATGCTACCTCAGTTTTAGGTAGGACAAAGAATCTGTTTTCGCAATTTAGCGCGCTTGGGTTTCTTTTTACTTTAACAGTTAGAAGAGAAATCACATCTGCAAGTAGCCTGGAAAAAAACGGTTAGTTGTGCGTGCGCCATCCTCGTCATGGAGATACGTTCTCATCTGCCTTTACCGTCGCTTGCTCGGCTATGCATCTGTTTATTGGTAGAGATTGAGAAATTATCAAGCCAAGACACTTTTAGCACAGCAAATACAGAAGAACAAAATTGTAGCTCCAAAACTGCTAGAAAAAACTGCTTTTGTGAAGCACAGAGAGAGACGATCTTTCGTGGCTATAAACTTGTCATACTCTAAGAAAACGTAGGTTACGGAACGTGTGATACGGAGTGAAATGTGAATAAGAAAACGAAACGAAAACGAATGAAAAGAATACAAGGGGATTAGATTAAATATGTTAATGCATCCGTTAGGGTCCAGACTTCGGTACTAGGGACCAGACTCCAGTACTTGACAGTTTAGATCAAGATAATTTTGCTTTCTCTATTTGTTCCTAACCGGTTACTAATTGGTAAGCTGAAAACGTGGGAGACCATTTATGTCCCAAAGCACAGAAGCTGGATTGGAAATGTGGCCATGAGAGGCTGGGCCGGAGCTGAAGTACGAAGCCCCAGTGATAAGAACAGTCTATTCTTACTTTATGAGGCCCCCTAGACTTTGAGGTCCCGGGTAACATCGCCCCCCCCCCTGACCCCCTTTCGGCAGCTCTGATGAGAGGGAAGAATATATGTTGGAAAGGCAACCCCTTGTTTCAAGGTCACATGATAAGCTGTCACGTGACAGGAACAATTATGCACTCTTCAATTAGACCTTTAGGTTAGAATCGTTAGCATAGGTTAGAATCGCACGTTTTATAAATCGCATGTTATGTTCTGTTTTATATAAAATATCAAAAAGACAACATGATTGATTTTCTACCTCAAGCCCAAAATTAATGATCGATTTACAACAATATATGAAGCCGACTTTTCTAGTGATTGTAAGAAATTGCTCTAAGTCCAAAAATAACGATGTGATGTTGAAGTTTTCATGCAATGTTACGTGTTGCTTGCATGTTAAGTGTGTTGAACGTCTGCTAAAACATGTCATCCTGTATTGGGAAAAATAGGATAATGAATTCAATCATCAAGAGCCATTTGCAATCATCAAAGGCCTTTCAACAGAATCAACTACCAGGTAGGAACATTGCATTCTGACGAATAGGGGCATCAATAAAGTTGGATTTGAAGCAACAAGGCGCCTTTACACAATGTCCAATAAACTCTCTATGTTGCATGGGCAGGATAGTGTTCAATACAGAATCACAACCACAAGACAATGAAAAGATACTAGCAAAAACACGGAAACTTTCTTTAACCAGAACATACAATTCTTCAATATTTTTTAGCATTTGAAAATATTTCATGTAAGTCATAGATATTGACGTGCAATGTGGGACGTTTTTTAGGCTAAAATGGATACCAACTCATTTTACTAGACGTAACATGTCGCTCTCTAAACGGCAGTGTTATTTATTAAAACTTCCCCGTTTTTTGCTGGCTTCTTATCGTCAGCATAAACACAAGAAACGAGTTTGAAACGAGCTAAAACAAAGCTGTAAAATTTCTTTCTCATCTTAATTACGAGTTCGGGTGCATTCTGTTCAAGCTTTATTGTCAAGAAATAGAATGGAACCGCAAAAGCCAGCCCAAGAAGACTGATCGTGCTCTCCATTGGATTCTTAACGAAAGGGCTGATTATGAGGAATAATGACACTAAAGTCATGAATATCGGGTTGGCGATCCATACTTTAAACGGCCTTGGGAGATCGGGCTGCCGCACTCGCAGCACTATGACACCGAATATTGCAAGGCCATACGTGAACCAGATTGCGAAGGAGAAGTAGATGAGCAACTTCTGCGTGCCAGCACCTAGGACTAGAATCCAGATCATGGACAGAAACGAGAGACTCAACACTGCTGGCACGGGTGTTCTTCGGTCACTATGAATATACGATAATAACCTAGGGCAGTGTCCCTCTCGCGCAGCGGAAAGGAGCGTTCGTGATGAAACAAGCAAAGTTGCATTGAGGGCACTGAAGCAGGATAGAGCCACGACGATAGGTACAACAAGAGCGACTTTCTTACCCAGCGTCTTCTCCACAAAAGTTGTAGCCACTGTAGAAGACATTGCAATTTCGCTATGGCTCAACACCGACATAAAGGCCAGGTTTACGAGCAAATAACACACGATGACGAAAGGGATCCCAGTGACAATTGCCAATCGCAGGTTCCGTTCGGGGTTCTGCAGCTCCTCGGTGATGGTGCAGACGAGGCCCCAGCCGTCGTACGCCCAGAGACCGTTGTAAAAAGCGATGCTAAAACTCCCCAAATCAACCTTGCCAAAGTCGTCGAAGGTCGTGAGGTAATTCTGGGTGTGGCCTGTAGAAACATTCCATACTCCCAAAGCGACCAGGAGTAGGACGGCTATGGTTTGAACTGCCGTGAAAAAGACTTGTGAGTTTGCGACAAACGAGACACTGAAACAATTTAAGCATGTCGAAATGAGCAGCGACAGCAAAGCAACCGCTTTCACCAGCCAAATGCCATTGGCAGAGCTGACGTCATAGAAGGGTGCGATCAAGTACTCTGCCATCGCAACTGCCACTACAGAAATTGCCGATGGCGTTACGACCAAGCTCTGTGCCCACAAAGTGACAAAAGCAGCGACATCCCCATATGCTTCCTTGATGAATATATATTCGCCTCCACTCTTTCTAACAGCAGCAGCTAGTTCACAAAAACACAGCGCCCCGAACATGCAAACAACCCCAGCCACTATCCAAATGGTCAACGCGATGCCCATGCTCGTAGTTTGCCGTGCCACATAACTTGGGGATATGAAAACGCCTGAGCCAAACAAAATTCCGACGATGTACGAAAACAGGTGGAGATATCCGAGACTTCTGGCCAGCTCCTTGCCACTTTGCAAAAATTTGCTTATCGAAACTTCAAATCTTCCCGATTTTTCCTTCGCTGGAAGGAGTTCCGACTTTTCATTGAGATTGTTGTTTTCCGCCATAACAGTTAGTAAATATTCTCGCTATAGAGATGACTATGAGCTGCATGTAATGATAATATACCCATTAACCACCTGAATCTCTCAAAAGACCAATGTTATCCAAGCTGCTATGACGCATGGCTGGTCTCTTGCCACCTCCCTCAACCGAGCTTTATGCTCATTCGTTGAACATTCTGTCGGGGGGTTCGTACAAGTAAATCGTTTTTCCTGGAGCTACAGTGGGCATACAAGTGCCCCGTTCTAAAAATTGATCCCAAGAAACATTGTTGTTATTATCAATTATTCCTTACAATAGGAGAGCGCCTTCGGAGGAGCCCATAACCTTGCGTAGAACCATAGGGCTTCAAACGCGATGATATTGTGATATGGTCTATGGACTTGACGTGCCAAATAAAATGACAAGGATTTCCCAGTAAAATGAAATGCTTTTTCAAGAAAATCACGCCGAGAATCTTTTACAAGCGTTCCCACGAAACAAAACTAACTAATTGAACAAAACCCGCTAATAGATAGCTACGCAACATAATAAAGAAAACTCAAGGGACAGATAAATTATACGCTACGGTCTATTTAAAATGTGTGAGGTTAATCGGATTACAAGATATAAAGCCGAGAAAATATTAATGTGTTAAAGTGAAAATTGGGAAGCGTAAACGTCAGAAAAAACGAGCAAAGTGAGATACAGAATATCGGTCCTGGGAAACCATAGCGACGCAAGTAAGGCGTGGCTGTGCAAGCGCTGCGAAGCATAGCGGGTGCTGCGAGGCAAAACGCAAAGCACTTTTAAAATATGCACGAGGAACAGCACGGTCCTAGAGGGAGAGGAATTTTCCCACTACCCCATGGGTAATACCTCGAATTAAGCGATAACTTCCCATTAAAATTTCCACTGTTATAACTATGTGTTAACGTATTAAATAAGAACTTCGCTTTAACCTAGTACCTCGAGGGAAGTAATTCATAATCGTTAAGGCTACGTTTATAATCAAGTTTGCCATTGGATGCTTGCGATTGTACCTATTTAAGTTTAATATACCCCCATTTTACAAAGCCTTTTAATTTTACATAGCCTTCTCGAAAGTGCTTGGCTACAGACTTCTTTTCCACCTGAGAAAAAGACAGGAAAGTTGTCTGCTTGTCTATCATCAGAAAGTGACTTCTAATTTTAGCAAACGGTAAAAAGCAACAATGAATTACACCGTTGTCCGAACTGAGCTTCCCATGAGACCCCCACCGATTTAACATAACTTCGTGGAACCTCCTGGGAGGGCACTGTGGAAGTATTCTTTTCCAAGATCAAAGACAAATATCGCAGAAACAATGACATTTCTTAATCATGCAGTCATTATATCTTTTCCCAATGGCGATACGAGTGTTTCAACCAAAAATGATGTTTTTTAATCAAACACAGTGTCTCAAACTGCAAAAACCAAGGGCAGATTCGAGGTAATAGCGAGTATTGCCAGAGCATCAGTCAGCTTTTGGACCTCGATTCCCAGTTATTATTCTCATTGCATTGCTTCAATTATTTATTTCCGTTTATGTGAAGAAATAGTCCCGGGCATCTTGGACTATGTTCTGCTCATCTTCAGTGAGGAATGGCGTTGAATAAATACAATTTTGTTTACTATTTCAAATTGTGTTTATATCAGTGGCGTAGCGTGAGTTGCAGAAGTGGGTATGCGGCGAGGGACCTGGGCCTGCCCCCTTGTGGGGGAGCACGAGGCGAAGTCTCCGGAAGCTATAGCCTTTTAAAAACACCAGATATTTAAATTGGCGCACTCTCTACGTTCTTATCATGCCCAACAGAACATCTACAACATACTACGAAATGAAAATTTTTTGACATAATTAAATTGACATTTTTGACATTTAATAAAAACATGACAATTTTCTGACATGACATGACAAGCATGACTATGTTCAAATTAATTAGGCTACAACCTTTGAGCTGATAAACAATCCAAAATCTTCTATAACAATTTAATGCTCGTGGTTATGATAATATTTATAAACAACAAACAGGCGAAAATGGTACTCTAAAAGGGCAGACCCCCGTACCACCCTGTATCGTCTACTTGTTTGAATCCACATGTCGAAGACTTATGCCGAGATTCGATTCAGCAACCGCATGCCCAGGCTCTTTATCATCAGCATCTGGTCACGTGACTTGACTTTCTTATCAAGAGAACACGAAGCAAGCTGAGGTCAGTTGCTTCCCTTTCAAAGTTCTGTTCTCAACACTGTGAGTTAAAAATTGGAGCAATCTATCGTTAGCAGGATAGATTATTCGTTGATACAGCATTCTATCTTACTTTTTGCAAAATTTTACATTCAAAGAGGGAAAAAACAATTGTTTTGTATCAGGTAATGCGGTCAGAATTCCGCATTCCCGGAAATGAGCAGTGCTGTAGACAAAGGTTGCTAGCCAAAGTCAGTCCAAAACGAAGGGATCTTCAGAAACAGGGATACGAAGATTAGTCAATTTCTGTCAAGGTAAAAGCTAAAGTGGATCCATTGAACTCCGATGGGAGGATCGTGGGTGCGACAGTACAAATTTCAATTAATCGTCAAAGCAACTGTTTAAGCAATAGAAACTGTTTTTTTTCAATAAGGCGTTTTTAAAAATATTTTTGGTCAGATTTTGCAGGGCATGACCAGCTTCCCTTGACGCTACGCCACTGGTTTATATGGAGAAAAATAGTCTAGGAATGCCAGGATCGTGTGGACATGAAGGATTTAAAATTGATTGTTCTAGACGCAACCCCCCTGATTTTAAATTAGATTAGAAATGCAAGACTGACGAGAGCAGAAATGTGTAGTATTATTGAATAGTCTAAATTGACAACGAAGAATCTCCGAAGCTTGCGTGTTTATTTAAATATTTTAGCTCTATTTAGCCGGGCAGGGCTATTACAATCGCAGCTATCTCAGCCGAAATCCCGCTACTAAAAATAGTATCAACTAACCGGGACTATAAAAATTCCCGTTTAAACACACGATGACAAATACTTTGATTTCAATTGGATGCTGGGATCGCGGCAAGTGAAACAGTCACGGGTTGCCAGGAGTACATTCTTCATGTAAACAGGTTAACATAAACAGGTTAACATAAAACAGGTTAACAAAAACAGGTTCGCCATCCAAAACCAAAAACATTCAAAATAATTATTGCTTTGGCATTTTACGGTTGTTTTTACCCAGCTTAACACTACGCTGTCTTCTTTTGTAATTTTCTCAAGGATCAGCTTTATGGCTTCAAATTATTTAATAGAACCACTTGTACCACCCAATATAACACCGCCAGACCCATCTTTTGAACACAAGCTATAGTCAGTTCGTGAATTCACCCCTGACTTGAAGCAGCCTTTCGTTTAGGAAAAAGACAATGCAATATCTGTTCCAGATAGGACCAAGAAGATGCATTCTTATTTTAGCGCGCTTGGATTTTTGTTACCTGCGAGGTTAGAAAACAAAACAGGTCTACAAGGAGCCTAGAAAAACAGATCGTTGTGCTGGTGTCTGCGTCATTGGAAGTGGTACTTGACAGCCTAGTCTTAACTAAGTACGCGTCTGCTATTTTGACCTCTTGCTTGGCTGTGCACCAAAACATCTTGGTTCATAGGCAGAGATTAAAAAATTACAAAACCGAAACATTTCAATCAAAACAAACACAGCAGTAAACATTGTTTACTGTCTTTTGCTCTGTTCATTAAAACAACCGGATCATTCTTTCGGGGCGCATTGCAAATTTACTAAAGAGCAGAAGGAGTATTGATGGCCAACAGAAAGTGTGACTGACAAAAGCTTTGCAAAGCCATAACGAAGCGTTTTTATCCTGGCGGCTGAGTGAATTCGCCACACAGAAGATTAAAGCCACCAAAAGGCTTCTGGGGAGGCAACAGAAGGGGACTATCGGTGGATGCTCCGAAAATCCTTATACGAAAACGAGGCTGAGACAACCACCTAAAAACGAGTTTGCAACGGCTGATATGAAGAGATATCTTATGATACAGGCAAGGTAGATTTGAAAAAGTCTCTTACGCAACTTTTAATTAAAATTTCCCAAAGAAAACATTCAGTAGAATAAATTGAAAGTAGGAAAGTTAAATCTAAACTGTTAAGAGGATTTATGAAAACGTCCTTCAAATGTAATTATTGGAAAGAGAAGGATTGATAACTGCATTGTCCATATGGAAATTAATTTCACTGGTCAATTTTTTGACGCTTGGAAGGGTGAAACAGGTATTACATTTGATTATGTATCTATCGGGCCAACCCAAGTGTCAAATAAAGGGAGGGGGGATAGTAACTACTGCATCGGAAATTGTAGATTCGAAAAAGACAAGAATGAAAAGTAAGATATTTAAGGTTGGCAGAGCATAGAGTGCAATGATTTGAAGCCTGGCTTCCATATGACCGTAATGATCGGGAATTTTACTGCGACGCGTCCCCCTCCCCCCCAAGCATCAGCGTCATCGTGGCGACGTTAGAAGCCCTTACCAGGTTTATATTGAAAATCAGGCTAAAACCAACCGCATTCATAATCTTCGCAAAAAAGAAATACCACTAATTATTGTTAGAGATAATACATTTAAATTTCATGCGATTCCATCATCTCAAGTCCTTTCTCAAGTTAGGCTATGGATTGATTCGACTTTATCTTGTCAGTTGCAGCATTCCATCGGGTGCTTCTTCTGGAGGTTAATGGATTTGCTTCGCGGAAAGGTTTCCTAGTCTTTGGCAGTTTTAAAAGTCCTTTGCTCTGGAGTCACGATTCAAGTACTATTTTCCTGTTAATTCTTTCTAAGCAGTTGCTTTTCAATCAATGTTCGTTAAAAAGGATACCTTTGATTCCTTTACTATTGCTAAATAAGCTAAATATTGTCAAAAGCAGGCTGCAACCCAAACCAATACGATCTTGAATCACTGTTGGTTATTTCAAGTGAAGAGAAGAACTTTCTCATTGATAATGAGCAACATCATAATGGGTAGCAACAGCAAGGCGTGAGTATTAAAACATTTTGGGCATATGATACACTTCATCATCTAAATATTGCATCTCAAATACGATATCTGGTTTCGAGTTTCATGTTTATGTCATGTTAAAAGTTGTGGTTAATTTTGAAATTGTAGTTGACGTATTAAACAGAACTGCCACAAGTTGACGCATATTTGACCTGAAGCAGCCCTTTTTTGAACTGTTACTAGATCTTATGTTGCATATAAAAGTTTGTTTCAAATAAACCGCAAAATATGCTAATTGTGTTCCTAAGATAAAATGCAAGCCTTGGTATCTATCGGTATATCTTCCAATCAATAGTTATATCTGACCAGCGTATCAAAGATAATTCCCCTTTTCCTGGGTGTGGTTAATTGCCGGGTGGTTAGTCAGTGTACAGTCAAGGACCAGAAGTAGACGCAAATGATATGGACGCACTGAAGTCGCTAGATACCTAATTCGGCCCACCAGAGTGAGGCAAATTTTGGCGGCCATTTTTTATGGTGGAGTCACGAGTCGCGACTCGCGAGTCACGAGTCACGAGTCATGAGTCACGAGTCACGAGTCACAAGTCACGAATCACGGTTCTGAGTCACGTAGAAAGTATATTTCTGTATAATAAATGTGACCCTTACCAAAAAGCTTGAAAATACAATAAACAAATGTCTTCTCCGTAAAACCTCATTATCCAGTAAAGCCCAACAAAATACAAAAAAGAACCATACGAAACGTGAAAATTGACGAGTGGGAAAATATAATAAAACAAGATCAGTTTGGTATGATTATGTCAATGGAACAATTTCAGAATACACAAAGAAGTATCAAGCCCAAGGTCCAGGTTACTCTTATACCGTATTTCACGGTCTCTACGTTGACGACTTTGTGAGAGGATGAAACATTATCCCAGGAGCACGGAGACTAAAGAAGAAGGTTACAGACACGCTTCAAGAAGGGAGATTCGCGATTGGATAGTTGAAAACGAACAAGTACTCTAACAGCCAATTCGATCGAAAAGCAAACAAGAATGTGTCGTCAAAAACAGAGCAAGAAAGCCAGTACACAAACACCAAGGTATTGGCAGTGTCTTGGAATCAATTTCAAAGTAAAATACAAAATTTTGAATTT
This sequence comes from Nemopilema nomurai, assembly GCA_003864495.1. Classification (NCBI taxonomy): domain Eukaryota; kingdom Metazoa; phylum Cnidaria; class Scyphozoa; order Rhizostomeae; family Rhizostomatidae; genus Nemopilema; species Nemopilema nomurai. Next base: position 116,500 of record PEDN01001354.1, read on the forward strand.
CACAAAATTGTTGATATCGACATTGACACACATTGGTATACTACGATTTCTATCTACAATGTTTGACCGTCTTGTGTTGACTTGTCTACTTTCAATAATTGAAAAGGCAATTAGCCATGAATTCTGCTTGTAGACGCCATCTGGGACGGTCAGGATTCAACAGAATTAGCGAAGCAATGGGAAAATTGCACCAAAGAAGTGGCTTCACATCCGACGGTGCAAGCAGATCATTTAATGTTGAGCAAAACATTAGACAGTTATATCAGCATTCGTGGTTTTTCCAATTCCAGTATCACTGCATATAGTGTAGCGGTCTACCTCTTGGTAAAATGGGTGATACAAGGCACGGAGTAGACTGTCAATCTACTCACGACAGAAAGGATAGTTCCAAGGTTGTCAGTGCCAACACTGGAGCTGGTTTGTGCACAAATGCTCACAAGGATGATTAGTCACATCAAGGCAGTATCAAAATAAAGAGAATGACTGCAGTATATCAATTGACAGGCAGCAAAACGGGGGTCGTGTTGGCAAGTCGTCGTGTGCAGAAACAGTAAGTCTAAATGAGATTCATCAGGCCTTGAGCAAAGACTACATTTCTAGGAGATATTGTTCCGCACTTGATAATCCAGCTGACAAAGGCCTTCGAGGAACAGCCTCAGAAAAGCTGTAGGCTTCGAGCCTTAGGTGGCAAAGCCCTGTATAGCTACCTAAGCTGATCTTCGAACACAGAAGTTGAATGCAATCAAACTGCCCAAGAAGGTAAATGTTAGTCATCGCAGCAATTGTTGAAAATATTCACGACTTCAGTGATGTCATGGATGTGAATGAATGTCAAAGAAGATATTTCGCATTCGATTTGAATTTCACTGGTTGCTGCAGCAAGCAGAACTAAAACGCATCTTCTTACGCCAGAGGAAATTCAGGTTAAGATCAAAGAAGTACAGGGGCAATAAAAACCTAAAACGAATCGAGCAAGGCAACTGGTCTCCAATCGAGTCAGCGCGGAATCCTGTTCTGCAAGGAAGATACATGCAGAAGACCAGCCGATTGACATGCCAAAATACAAAACATTGCCTGGTTTCATAAGTTTTAGCGTGGTCCACCGATGATAATCTCTGACAATGCATGACCTTGGGCTCAGCTGCAAATTGACTTGACAAACCATGCAACGGGGGATAAACTAAGTTCTTCTAAGCAATTTTAACATTTCATGGCGATTCAATCTCACATGGGATGCTAGATAACGTGGCTTCATTTGGCACATGATGGGTCAGGTGAAAAATGTATTGAAGAAGGGTATTTGATGGTCACACGTAACATTTCGAGAACTCGGCGAGATGATGTTAGACCTTCAACTCTGTTTCAACACAGTCCTTTCAAGGAACAGGTCATGGGTTGGAGCCCTTAATAACGCTCAAGATGAGACGTCACCAAAAACCTATTTGAACAAGTTCTTTGTGGTACAAAACTTCACAATGGCTGGAAAAAGCAGAACTAGTTTACTAGTTCACTATTGAAAAACTTATTTTAAAAGTCTTGAATGTTAGCCACATAAAATAAACATAACCCAAAAGAACTTTCAGATATTAAAAATTCGCCAAATATGTGCAAAATGGGTGCTAACGAATCACTGTTAGTTTATTTCTGTTCGTAAAGTTATGAACGTAGACCAAAGTATAGAGGTTTAATGGGGAAAGAGCCTATTGGATATGCATATAGGATATTATCATGTGGCACTTAACCAAAAGCTGGCAAAAAATAAGTTGGACAGTTGTAAACAAAAAGCCACGCGAGAGTCTGTGGGAAAAAACAAGTATCTGTCGCAAAAATGTACTTCAATTTCGAAAAATCTATAGTGTCATCGCGAAAACAAGAAAACTATAAAACTGCATAAAGATCATTCAACAAAGTTCGCATGAAAACAATAGATTGAAATGGCACCAAAAAAAGATGTCAAAAAGCGATAGACTAACCAGCTTTTGAGTCTATAGATTCGTACTCTCCGTTTGGCTATTTCTCTCATTCTTCTCGTTGGCTACATAAACACACTTCACCAAATTAGAACGCGTGAGCACCCACGTGTAGAACTTGCGCTTCGATATACACAGCCATTCTGGAGTGCAGTCGTGATCTTTGACCAGTGCAAAATACACTGGAATCGCCGCCAAAACAGTCACAAGGCAAATTGTATTTTCAACCGGTTTCTTTATGAATGGAGTTATAAGGAGATAAAGGGATAATAATGTCATCACTATCGGGTTGGCGATCCATACTTTGAAGGGCCTTGGCAGGTCAGGTTGGCGCACCCGCAGAACTATGACACTCAATATTGCTAGGGCGTATGTCAACCACATCCCAAAGGAAAAAAAAATGACGAATTGTTGGGTATTAGCTCCTACCAAGAGTATGTAAATTACGGACAGAAAGAGCAGAGACAATACAGCTGGCAAGGGTGTTCTTCTGTCACTGTGGATGTATGACAATGGCTCAGGTAAATGTCCCTCCCGGGAGGCAGAAAGGATAATACGGGAATATATAAAAACTAAGCCATTCATAGCACTAAAGCAAGAGAAGGCAGCAGCCAGTGGAACAAACAGGGCAACGTTTTTACCAAAAATCCTTGTCACAAATAACGTTAGCACAGTGGAAGATCCTGCGATTTCCGAGTGAGTTAGAACTGCCAACAGTGACAGGTTTACAGATGCAAAACACACAATTACGAAAGTGACTCCACTAAGAAGAGCTAGTGGAAGATTTCGATTTGGGTCTTTTAGTTCCTCTGTAATAGTGCAGACCAAACCCCAACCATCGTATGCCCAGAGACCGTTGTAAAATGCAATGCTAAGGCTACCAGCATCCACTTTGTCGAAACCATCAAACATTGACACATAATTCTGGGTGTGTCCGGTGGAAACTTTCCATATTCCTAATGCAATAAAGAACAGTACTGATATTGACTGAATTGCTGTGAAAAACACTTGACTTTTTCCAACAAAAGATGCGCTGAAAATGTTGATGATGGCTGAAATTACAATGGCAGCTACAGCAACACCTTTAACTATCCATGTGCTATCTGAGGATGTGACGTCATAAAATGGAGCGACTAGAAATTCGCCGATAGTCAAGCCCACTACTGACAAGACCGAAGGAATCGAAAGAAAGACCGTAATCCACATTGTACAGAATGCAGCTCCTTCTCCAAATGCCTCTTTGATGAAAACAAATTCTCCTCCTGTTTTTCGAAGTGCACACGCGAGTTCGCAGAAACACAAGGCACAGAATATGCAGAAAGTTCCAGAGACAATCCAGATCAGAAGTGCCATTCCCATGGTATCTGTCTCTCTAGCTACCAGACTTGGCGAAATGAATACACCCGATCCAAACAGAATACCAACCACGTAGGCAAATGCTTGCCAAAAGCCGATACTTTTTGCAAGCACTTTGGCACTCGTGGAAGACAGTGATAACGATGGCTGGGAAGTCGACAGATCTTGAGGCTGCTGCGACGCGAGCACTGAAGTCGATTCGGAGCTTATGGCGGTAGTCATCTTTGGAATAAGACGCACAGCGACGTACAAAATATGGCAGACGAGTCTTTTAGGCGAGTGAATAGACACGGGCGGTTAAGCGATATAGTTTGTGGTTGGCACGACAATTGATCGTTCTTGCTTTTTGGAAACACTGGCACTCCCTCAAAACTAGGGCTTCCTTTGTATTTTTAGGGTCGGCTGGCTCGTTTCTCAAGGCGGAATTTACGACAGTATTTTATGTGAAAAGAGTTGGGTCTTAGTAAAACAATACAGTTCTACATCAATGTAACACCTTATGCATTTTGCAAACAAGACAACCAGCATTGAGAAAAAGAGAGAACGCTTCGAAAATTGGAAATCTGAAATTGAAATTCTGACTGTCGCCTGTCAGTCCTGTGCGCCAGTGTAATATCTTTCACATGCATCGTCTATTGTTTTGTTAAATTACGTATAATCATGCTGTAACGTTTTGTTAAGTCTTTCAAAATTGCATTCGCTGATTACAAGTTCTCAGTTATGTAAGAAATATTACTGATGATCTAATTGTGTCTGGAAAGTGTTTCGCTCTGGATTAGCATTAAATAAGGAAAAGCGTCAATTTTTGCAGGAAACACTTGCATTCATTGGACAGACATTTACAAAGGAGTGTACACGGCCTAACCCTAAACTTGTTTTGGATTTGCTTAACGCGCCTATTCCTAAGAAAACCCAAGAAGTACGTAGCTAATTAGCAATGACCAACTATCAAAGTAAATACATTGCCAACTATGCTACGATAACAGCACTATTGCGTGATTTAACGAAAAAGAATACGTAGTTCATGGACTGATATATGTAATGATGACGTGTATCAAGGACACAGGGGTACAAGGAGTAGTTCTGGAAGGGAATGGAATTCGCCGCGTGATGCTGAAGCCGCTCTTACACGGTCAGATTTTGTCGAATTCGATTATCGTTTTCGACCATTTTCACCTATTTCTTCGTCATTTTAATACAACTGCGATAACTATGGAAGCTGAGGCAACCTTCTCCTCCATTTTAAAAACAAAATTGAGGTGTTTGACTGTTATCAATTTGACAAAATCTGACCGTGTAAAAGGGGCTTTCGATTCGACAAATCTGAAGAAAAACTTGATTCGACATTATCGAATTCGACAAAGTCTGACCGAGTAAGAGCGGCTTGACATTCAGTTTGATAAGTTGAGTAAATATTGAAATAAGCATGTTTCTTTGCTCAATTCCTTGCTCTCGGAGTTTATACTATACACCAAAGAGTGTTCGAGAGCTAACAAAAGCTCTAGCTTCCTCACCGTGTATGGCATGGTTTGACATGACCAAAGAAGCACATGTGACAGAAGATGTCAGCCCGGTTGGAGTGGCCGCCATTCTTTCACAGAAGTCCGAAGGTGACGTAACTGGCAAAGCCGAGACTTTCTTGCAAGCCCTTTCACACTCGTGGAAGACAGAAAAAACGATGCTTGGGAAGTCGACAGATCTTGAGGTTTCTGCGACGCGAGCAGTGAAGTCGATTCGGAGCTTTTGACGGTAGCCATCTTTGGAATACGCAGTTTGACAGTTGCAGGAAGCGACTGATGACTAAACAGTGAAAGCATGTGATGAATGCCTTTAAGTCTTCGTCTCACTTGGCTGCTTGTAATAAACGTTGAGAAGGTCGCATTAGTGTTTCAAGTAATAAGTTGTTCATTCAAATGGAACCAGCTCTTTTGCCGTTTGCTTCATTTGCTGAGAATTTGAAGGTAAATTCCTTTTGGAGCTTCAATTTGATTGGACAATCCATCGGTGGCCAGGGTTATTTCTTTTTAAAAGGCTATAACATGGGTCACTGGAGGCGCTCAGATTTACCTAATTTAGTCGGCAACTGTAATCAAAACTTTTGAATTAACTATCTCCCCTGCTGCAGACTGTCTGTAAAAACTTAAGGTGCGCTAAAAGCACAAAATTCTGAAATATGAAACATCAAGTAAAGAACTAGTTGGTAGGGAAGCATTTAATGCACCCTTTTCGTTGGTTCTTCTGAGGGAACAAATTTTCAGCAGTTCGAAGTTTATCCCCACCGACATTCAGGAAATTGTAGCATTCACCAAAGAATTACTCAAGTATTATCGTTTGCAATGACACTGATGAATATTTGTTGTCAGGGAGACTTGCTCCTAAGATATAAGAATTTAATAAGCGTCCTGGTTTAATCAAACTGTTTACCTATCAAACTGTCAAACTATTAGCCAAGATTTGGCATGTTCTTTCAATTCCTTTTCACCCTTACGTCTGGGACTTCGAGCACGATCAGCGAAGATGGCAGACTCTAATGGATAAAACGAAGCCCCAAGTTAGTTAAGGCATGATACCTTCTTTACCAGAAAATATGACAAAACCATAAACAGAAATCATTGGTCCAAGACTTTTGCTCCATTCTTGCAATAGGTGCCGGTTAAAGTACAAATACCACTCCCTTCAAGTACCGAGTCAGGTGATAGTAAATCTGAGACTTCCGTTCAAACACATGTAATATGTAAGTGATATGAAATGATCAGTCTTTGAATTATCCAAATAAAGTGAAGTATGTTCATCTTATCTCTCTCCTTGCCGAACCGAGACACAACCGTTACAGTTGTGGTAAATTGAATGTTTTATCGTTCACTCCTTTCTCATTTCTATTTTGAAGCAAATCTTAGCCCATTGCTTGTTAATCAGGTCATCTTGGTATTGTCTTTAACAATTCAGTACGGCTCGTATCGAATCAAGACATTTTCCATAAAGGCTGCGTATACACGAGGATTCTGTAACATGGATCTGCGTATATACGGATAGGCTTCCCGTTTACACTATGTCTTTGAAACCATACTGTGCAGAACCGTTTCGCTTTATCCGTTCACGAGGACATTGATTATGAAAGCAACCAGCCCTGCAGATGAGAACACAACACCAATCACTGTCGCTCTACTTGAGAATCTCCTCTCCACCTTGATTTTCTTCTAAGAGCAATCCCGGTAGAAACTCTCCACGCAGAATCGAAACAGCTTCTTGCAAGGATTAGAGCATTAGGAAACGACCTGTTGTAACTATATTCATTGCGGGGCCATACTTTAGTTCACATTGTAGCAACTTATAAATCCATGTTCATAAAACAGTTCAGCATTCAGTAATGACAGTCATTATCAGGGCTTTTCTAAAGTAAGTAAACCAAAAGGGTTTAAGAGACTGGTGTTATCAAAAAATAGTATTGGAGAAATGGTAGATGAAGAAGCTAATGACAACACACTCAAGAGAACAACCAATGTATCTTCCATCAAAGCAAATCAAAATCTAAAACTCCAAGAGCCTGATGGATATGTAAAATCCCAGAACCAGAAGGGTATGCCCTAAGGCCGGTGCCCACAGGATAAGTAATACATATGGTGCCTGAAAGATATGTTCTAAGTCTGGGGTCTATACTCGAAGCATGAAAGGTCGGTCCTATGCTCGAAGCATGAAGAGTGGGTACTGGAGTTTATGAATGGACAGGCAGCAAAACGGGGCTTTGTTTGTTGGTAAGTCGTGGTGAGTGGAAGCAGTACGTTCAGATGAGACTTCAGTAAGTCTTGAACAGTCCCCATAATAGAACCCTACCATTCCACTCCCCCAACACCCCCCCTCCCCCCGTGGCTACGCCATGAGGAAAGACTACATTTCTAGGAGATATTTCTCTACACTTGATAACCCAGCTGACAAAGGCCTTCGAGGAACAGCCTCAGAAAAGCTGCAGGCTTTGAGTCTTAGGTGGCAAAACCCTGTATAGAGTTACCTAAGCTGATCTTCGAACACAGAAGTTAAATGCAATCAAACTGCCCAAGAAGGTAAATGTTAGTCATCGCAGCAATTGTTGAAAATATTCACGACTTCAGTGATGTCATGGATGTGAATGAATGTCAAAGAAGATATTTCGCATTCGATTTGAATTTCACTGGTTGCTGCAGCAAGCAGAACTAAAACGCATCTTCTTTCACCAGAGGAAATTCAGGTTAAGATCAAAGAAGTACAGGGGCAATAAAAACCTAAAACGAATCAAGCAAGGCAACTGGGCTCCAAGCGAAACAGCGCGGAATCCTGTTAACGCAAAGCGAATTTTTCGCCACGATTTTTTTTTGCCTACGAATTCGCTGCGAATTCGAAGTTTAATTTCCACTGGCAGAATTTCTTTTGCGAATTCGCCGCGAATAATGCAAATGAAAATGGCGTCTGTTCGAAGATTGTTGTTACTAAAAAAGCTGATAATCTTAAAGCTAATTCTGTTGAAAAAGCGAGCAAAAACGCAAAGAAAGCGGTACTGGGTTCGAAAAATTTATTCAGAACGTCTGCAGAAGGGGGAGTTTTATCTTTTGGTAAGGGATTTACGCTTACATGACCACGAATATTTCTTTCAATACTTTTGAATGTCGCCAACTACATATGAGGAGCTTTTATCGTTTATTGCACCAAAGATAACAAAACAACGCACAAACATGCGAGATCCTGTTGCCAACAGTGTTGGTGTAAGTGAGAGGCTTGGAGTAACGTTAAGATTCTTGACTACAGGTGATGCACAGTCTACCATTGATGGTATTATTATGAAAATTTGTATAAAATGACTTTTTTATTTTGTAGAAACAACACTTCAGTCTTGCATTAATTATCATCCGAATTTTGAGAATTAGATTTTTATCACGGACTTTGTAGCTTCTAAATTTCTTAATCATCTTCACTATACTGAAGATCAAAGAGCAGTTGGCTTAATTTAATCTTAGCAAGGCGTTTCTGTTTTTTCGGAAGCTCTCTCATTATCGGTATCAAACTTCGACAGTACAGAGAGTCTTCATCTTCATCTTATAGATTTCTTGAGTAGTTCGTCACATTCGACCAGGGACTTACTCAAATATGATTCGCTCAAGTTAGTGCGTGTCTTCTTTGTGTGTGGTGTTATCTTTCTCCTTAACTTCTTCGACGAAGTTGCAATAGCGGAACAGCTACTTGCGACACTGCCGCTAGGACTTGGCATGGAGAACTGGGGCTCATCTGCCTGTACAACAAATGCAGCTTCCATTGGGAAAAGGTTACTCTAAGTAGGTTTATTTGCACTTTTTTCATGCAAGAATGCCATTTGCTCAAAAAATTTACATTTCGGCAACGTTGCAGCTGCAGCACCAGACCGGGTCATGCGATTTCGCTTGTCCAAACATTTTTTCAAAGTATCTTTCGGATTCTTTAATTGTTTCTGAAGGAAGACAACTAAAAAAATGTAGCAATCTGCATTAGCTCTGAGTGTTCTTAAATTATCTTGACCGAGAAACTGTTCGCAGTACACTTTTTGCAGTCTGTTTGTAGTATCTAGTTGTTTAAAAGACTAAAACTTACTATTTTTTGTTGAACATGGCTGATAGCTTTTTCCACGAATTTTGCTTTGCTATTCTGTCTTTATACATTGGATGATTCACATCCCAAAGACAGCGCAACTCTCTAATGGCTTCAATGAATGCCTCTCTTTCCCACTCTACACTATCAGTTATCTCATCCTAAGATATAAAAATACCCCATGTTTAGTTTCGTCATCAGAACTCCAATCAGAAATTTTTGTCAAATTTAGATCTATTCTATCATAACGTCAATTTTCTGCTAGCTGTGAATTCAAGACAAAATACAAAAGAGATTCTCCAATTTTAGGGGGCTCTGCAACTTTATCTCTAAAAGAAAATACCCATAAATTATTTCTACGTTTTTAGATAGGGGTGCATTGTAAAAAATAAAGGAAACGAATAAGCTCACCAGGTCTTTTTCATCTTCACCGTCTGCAGCCAATCAGGAGTTTGTGATGACTGAAGCTGTTGTTGTTGTGCAGCCAAATAAATAGCCAACATTTCAGGGTTTTGAAGAATTTCCGAGAAGTCGTTTATTTCAGACAAATTGATAGAACCATAAAACTTGATAGAGCCTGCCGTCGTCAATTTCAATTTCGAATGTTGTATGATGATCCGATCATCTAAATCCTCTTAAATAGGAGGGTGTTTGTGTAGGTAGGGGAGTGTTTGAGGAAAGAATGCGGAACAATGGAGAGAGGAAAGACGTAGGCCATCAGAAATAAAAAACAACAGTCAGCTGTTAAGATTTTTCCTTTTTGCATGTAATTAGCTGTGGCATAGTTCTTGTTCGTACGTCATAAGCCCCGCGCCATGGCATTGCCTGTTGCTAGAAACGTCCCCTTCCATATTTTATGTTATAGGTGCGGGATTTTCCCCGCATTCATCAGGCCTAGTCATAGGTTACTCATTCTTCACCCATGTTGTTGTTTGAACCATTGCGTAGTTTTCTGTTGTTTTGCATACTTTTGATATAGATATGTTTACATTGCATAGCTCCATTCAGCCTAGCCCTTCTTTTCCCATGTCTTCACGTCAAGAGACGACAAAGATTTGTTGTCAAAAGAGTGTTTCTCTCTTGTTCACTAGTTGGGTTTTTGTCAGCTGTCTTCAATTGCTGTTCTGATTGGTTTATTTTACAAGGCGAATAAATTCGAAGCGAAAAAGTAGGACTGATTTCTACTTTTTCGCAGCGAATTATTCGCTGCAAATTCGCTGCGAATTTTCTAATCTCCACTTCTGCGCATTCGCGGCAAAAAATTCGCTTCACACCAAAAAATTCGTCTCGTGTAAATCAGGCTTTAGCCACATAAAATGAAAAGGGGGTGAAGAAGACATGCAAAACTGTTGGCACTGATAAAGGTACCAATGCAAGGCGTTCTGCGCATTATTGCCTGGTTTCATAAGTTTTAGGTCCACCGATGACAATCTCTGACAATGCATGACTATGGGCTCAGCTGCAAATTGGCTTGACAAACCATGCAAGGGGGGACATACAAAGTTCTTCTGAGCAATTTGGGTATTTCATGGCGATTCAATCTCATATGGGATGCTAGATAACTTGGCTTCATTTGGCACATGATGGGTCAGGTGAAAAATGTATTGAAGAAGGGTATTTGATGGTCACACGTAACATTTCGAGAACTCGGCGAGATGATGTTAGACATTCAACTCTGTTTCAACACAGTCCTTTCAAGGAACAGGTCATGGGTTGGAGCCCTTAATAACGCTCAAGATGAGACGTCACCAAAAACCTATTTGAACAAGTTCTTTGTGGTACAAAACTTCACAATGGCTGGAAAAAGCAGAACTAGTTTACTAGTTCACTATTGAAAAACTTATTTCTAAAATTCTTGAATGTTAGCAACATAAAATAAACATCACCAAAAATAACTTTCCGATATTAAAAATTCGCCAAATATGTGCAGAATCGGTGCTAACGAATCACTGTTAGTTTATTTCTGTTCGTAAAGTTATGAACGTAGACCAAAAATACAGAGGTTTAATGGGGAAAGAGCCTATTGGATATGCATATTGGATATCATGTATTATTATGTATTATTGGATATAACCAAAAGCTGGCAAAAATAAATTAGACAGTTGTAAACAAAAAACCACGCGAGAGTCTGTGGAAAAACAAGAGTATCTGTCGCAAAAAAGTACTTCAATTTCGCAAAATCTATAGAATGTCATCGCGAAAACAAGAAAACTACAAAACTGCATAAAGATCATTCAACAAAGTTCGCATGAAAAAAATAAGTTGAAATGGCATAAAAAAGATGTCAAAATACGATAGACTAACCAGCTTTTGAGTCTATAGATTCGTACTCTCCGTTTGGCCATTTCTCTCATTCTTCTCGTTGGCTACATAAACACACTTCACCAAATTAGAACGCGTGAGCACCCACGTGTAGAACTTGCGCTTCGATCTACACAGCCATTCTGGAGTGCAGTCGTGATCTTTGACCAGTGCAAAATACACCGGAATCGCTGCCAAAACAACCAAGGCAAATGATATTTTCAACCGGTTTCTTTATGAATGGAGTTATTAGGAGATAAAGGGACAATATTGTCATCACTATCGGGTTGGCGATCCAAACTTTGAAGGGCCTTGGCAGGTCAGGTTGACGCACCCGCAGAACTATGACACTCAATATTGCTAGGGCGTATGTCAACCACATCCCAAAGGAAAAAAAATGACGAATTGTTGGGTATTAGCTCCTACCAAGAGTATGTAAATTACGGACAGAAAGAGCAGAGACAATACAGCTGGCAAGGGTGTTCTTCTGTCACTGTGGATGTATGACAATGGCTCAGGCAAATGTCCCTCCCGGGAGGCAGAAAGGATAATACGGGAATATATAAAATGTTCCATTTAAGCTAAAGCAAGAGAAGGCAGCAGCCAGTGGAACAACAGGGCAACGTTTTTACCAAAAATCCTTGTCACAAATAACGTTAGCACAGTGGAAGATCCTGCGATTTCCGAGTGAGTTAGAACTGCCAACAGTGACAGGTTTACAAATGCAAAACACACAATTACGAAAGTGACTCCACTAAGAAGAGCTAGTCGAAGATTTCGATTTGGGTCTTTTAGTTCCTCTGTAATAGTGCAGACCAAACCCCAACCATCGTATGCCCAGAGACCGTTGTAAAATGCAATGCTAAGGCTACCAGCATCCACTTTGTCGAAACCATCAAACATTGAAGCGTAATTCTGGGTGTGTCCGGTGGAAACTTTCCATATTCCTAATGCAATAAAGAACAGTACTGATATTGACTGAATTGCTGTGAAAAACACTTGACTTTTTCCAACAAAAGATGCGCTGAAAATGTTGATGATGGCTGAAATTACAATAGCAGCTACAGCAACACCTTTCACTATCCATGTGCCATCTGAGGATGTGACATCATAAAATGGAGCGACTAGAAATTCGCCGATAGTCAAGCCCACTACTGACAAGACCGAAGGAATCGAAAGAGAGACTCTAATCCACAAAGTACAGAATGCAGCTCCTTCTCCAAGTGCCTCTTTGATGAAAACGAATTCTCCTTTGCCAGTGCACACGCGAGTTCGCAGAAACACAATGCACAGAATATGCAGAAAGTACCAGAGACAATCCAGACCAGAAGTGCCATTCCCATTGTGGTTGTCTCTCTAGCTACCAGACTTGGCACACCGGATCCAAACAGAATACCAACCACGTAGGCAAATGCTTGCCAAAAGCCGATACTTTTTGCAAGCCCTTTGGCACTCGTGGAAGACAGAAATAACGGTGGCTGGGAAGTCGACAGATCTTGAGGTTGCTGCGACGCGAGCACTGAAGTCGATTCGGAGCTTATGACGGTAGCCATCTTTGGAATACGCAGTTTGACAGTTGCAGGAAGCGACTGAAGACTGAACAGTGAAAGGATGTAATGAATTGGTTTAAGTCTTCGTCTCACTTGGCTGCTTGTAATAAACGTTGACAGAGTCGCATTAGTGTTTCAAGCAATAAGTTGTCCGTTCAAATGGAACCAGCTCGTTTGACGTTTGCTTCATTTGCTGAGAATTTGGAGGTAAATTCTTTTTGGGGCTTCAATTTGATTGGACAATCCATCGGTGGCCAGGGTTACTTCTTTTGAGAGGCTATAACATGGGTCACTGGAGGCGCTAAGCTTTACCCAATGAGGTGAATAGATTGGCGAGTGATTGGCAAGTGGTTGGCGAGCGATTGGCGAATCTTAGTTTTGTAACGAATCATGTAACGGGTACGGAGACAGGTGATAGTAAATCTGAGACTTCCGTTCAAACACATGTAATATGGTAAGTGATTTCTGAAATGATCAGTCTTTGAATTATCCAGATAAAGTGAAGTATGTTCATCTTATCTCTCTCCTTGCCGAACCGAAACGCAACCATTACAGTTGTGGTAGACTCTTATGAAAATTGAATGATTTTATCGTTTACTCCTTTCTTATTTCTATTTTGAAGCAAATCTCAGCCTATTGCTTGGTAATCAGGTCATCTTGGCTATGTCTTTAACAATTCCATAGGGCTCGTATCGAATCAAGACATTTTCCATAAAGGCTGCGTATACACGAGGATTCGGAACATGGATCTGCGTAAGCTTCCCGTTCACAGTATGTCGTTCACACAAGAAAGTTTGAAATTGGAGCTGCATATATATTAGCTTATCATAATTTAAAGATAATAGCTTTTTTAATTGCTGTTATGCTGCTGTTTGTCGAAAACTCAAGAGCTATGACACCCAGACCTTGTAGGAGAATAACAAGAAGTACCGGTTAGTTGGACCTAGTTTGGAGCAACTATGAAAATGAAAGGTTTCGAAAAGACTTTAAGAATGTTGAAGGAAACTTTTCAGTTCATTTTCAGTTCATTTTGGCCTACAGACTACTGACTGCGCAATCTCCGCCCCGTTTTAGAAGATACATTTCTCATGTTAATTGGTTCCTAATTAATGCATTGAGTTCGGCACATGAAGAATTTGACGTATAATTCGAAGCCGCTCCAGGGTCGAATAATGCGACTGGACATGTCGCTCCAAATGAATCTGCCTCTCCGAATCATATCTGGCGTACCTATACAAGTTAAGCGTCGCTCTTGTCATGTACTTAATTCAGCAATTAGATTCGGTGCATGAGAAGAGTGACGTTTGACCTAGGCCTTACAATGTTCAAGAATGTCTTTTGCCAGCTTGACAGAACCCCATCAAAGCCATTGCTAGAGAATGAAGATGGGATATGGAATTACGTTGCTTTGCCTGTTCGTTCGAGCACGCGATGAAACGCTAACGAAATGGTGGATTCTTGAGTTACAATCGGCAGAAATGAGTCGAGCCCTTCCATTATGATCTAGATACCTCTATGTACAAGAGCAGCATCTAGTTGCCAGACCCCTCAAAACGGTGCCGCTGCGCAGCCTATGATGGGGTCTGGTAACGGCTGATGACGTTTTTGACCTCTTGCTTACGGTAAGGTGACAGAGTTGTGAAGTTTTTGAAGATGTCGTTATGTTTGGCTTTCTACGTCATTACTCGTCTACCTTCTACGTCATCACTAGTCTACTTTCTACGTTATCAATCATTTACCTTCTACGTCATCACACGCCTACCATTTACGTCATCCCTTGTGTACCTTCTACGTCATCACTCGTCTACCTTCTACGTCATCACTAGTCTACTTTCTACGTTATCAATCATTTACCTTCTACGTCATCACACGCCTACCATTTACGTCATCCCTCGTGTACCTTCTACGTCATCATTCGTCTACCTTCTACGTCATCACTCGTGTACCTCCTACGTCATCACTCAAGTACCTTTTACATCACTTATTTTTTTGTATCATTAAAACTTTGTATCATTGCATTATTGTTCGAGAAAATTCTAGAGACATAGCTTCTATTTTTAGAATAAATATCACAATCTAGAACATTCATGTCAGTCGAATAAATAAAATGTTATTGTATGGTTTAAGGGAAAGCGTTTTTAGTACACAGATGCGAAGTACAACGGGTTAGAATACACAGGCCCATTTGTGCTGACTTCGAACTATGTGCCTAAGTCATCTCATTGACAAACGGCACAGAGAACATTCAGTGTCACGGGAAGGTCGAGGTGCATGGGACTTTGATTCCCAACATCTGAATTTGAGGATAAAAATATGAAAACTTTGTAAAAAGTGATAAATTTAAGGAGCATCCAAAAGAGGGTAAGTCTAAAGATGTTCGCAATGCCAAGTCATGTACAACAAGCGGAAATCCAATTCAGCAGGGTCTATTGCGAAAAGTTCCAACGTCAGTTGAGAATCGATAATGGCATCCTGTAGGAGTCAGGTCGTCCTGTAAATGATATGCCACGTTCCATTCTCCTTCATCGTCACCTCAGCCAGTCAAAATGGCGAAAGGTTTTACCAAAGTTGTTGTTTGCCTAGTGAACATATTAGAAATGAACAAGATGAAAATGCAGAAACAGTACAGTCGCAATTTTCACTTTAATAATTTTTTCGTAGGATAACAAGTGTGGCTGAAAGTAAACTAGACACTAAATAACACTAAACCCAGTAGCCAAGAAACGCCTCCATCTTTCCCACATTCCCTCTTGAGCGACCGTTCATCCAACGTTTCCGAGGAAACTAATTCGTCTCCAGACCCCAACGAAAGCGAAAGTGAAAATGATTTAGATGACGCAAGTGAAAGCGACGAAAACACTAACGTCTAAATTCCAACTCGAGGCCAGCCCCGTCGTCTAAGAACTCGTCGAACAATAAACAACGCCATATCGTGGGGCATCATCAACCCATGAATTATAGCTAATTCCTGTCTATATATATTCTGTTTTGTTGAACTTCGTTCATTTAACAGGTGGAGAAATGTAGTAGTGCAACACCCCTCTCCCGCCTTCCCTAAAAATGCTTGCTTACTGCAACTTACATCGGTCACCGCTCAGTATATTTTCGATTCTCAGATAATTGTTGCAAAGAAAACTCTATACCAGTCTCGTCTGTTTCGAGTATCTTACAACGTCTGATGTTTTAGCCTCGTGCTTACGGTAAGATGACAGAAATGTGAGGTTTCTGTAAAAGTCGTTGTATTTGGTATCCTGCATTGATGAGATTTCTTGATAAGCGTGTGTTTTAATCCACTCTCTACCGGAGAAGTGGTGGTAGGCCAACAACTACAATGCAGATGTTGGAGAAAAATGCAACTGGTTAGAGGACAGGATGAATGTGAAAAGCATGAACAACTGTAGTAATATCTGCAATTCTGCACCATACATACATGCTTTCCTAAACAACAACAAAACAAACAAGTTTTTAAAGATTCGTACTTTCTACCTCACTGTTTCCCTCCTTTTCATCTTTTGCTACATAGGTACACTTCACCAAATTAAAACGCGAGAGTATCCACGTGTAGAACTTGCGCTTCGATCTACACAGCCATTCTGGAGTGCAGTCGTGATCTTTGACCAGTGCAAAATACACAGGAATCGCTGCCAGAACGAAACCAAGGCAAATGCTACTTTCAACCGGTTTTTTCATGAATGGAGTTATTAGGAGATAAAGGGATAATAATGTCATCACTATCGGGTTGGCGATCCAAACTTTGAAGGGCCTTGGTAGGTCAGGTTGGCGCACCCGCAGGACAATGACACTCAATATTGCAAGGCCGTATGAGAGCCAAGCTGCAAAAGAGAAGTACACGAGAAGCCGCTGGGTACCAGCTCCTAGGGCGAGAATCCAAACCACGGACAAGAGAGAAAGACTTAGTACTGCCGGCAAGGGTGTTCTTCTGTCACTGTGGATGTATGACAATGGCTCAGGCAAATGTCCCTCCCGGGAGGCAGAAAGGGCTAGCCGGGCGCATACAAAGTTGGATCCATTGATGGCACTGAGGCAAGAGAGGGCAGCAGCCAGTGGAACTAACAGGGCAACGCTTTTACCAAAAATCTTTGTCACAAATAACGTTAGCACAGTGGAAGATCCTGCGATTTCCGAGTGAGTTAGAACTGTCAACAGTGACAGGTTTACAGATACATAACACACAATTACGAAAGTGACTCCACTAAGAAGAGCTAGTCGAAGATTTCGATTTGGGTCTTTTAGTTCTTCTGTGATAGTGCATATTATGCCCCAACCATCGTATGCCCAGAGACCGTTGTAAAATGCAATGCTAAGGCTACCAGCATCCACTTTGTCGAAACCATCAAACATTGACACGTAATTCTGGGTGTGTCCGGTGGAAACTTTCCATATTCCTAATGCAATAAAGAACAGTACTGATATTGACTGAATTGCTGTGAAAAACACTTGACTTTTTCCAACAAAAGATGCGCTGAAAATGTTGATGATGGCTGAAATTACAATGGCAGCTACAGCAACACCTTTAACTATCCATGTGCCATCTGAGGATGTGACGTCATAAAACGGACCAACAATGTATTCGCCGATAGATACGCCTAGAACTGCCATTCCAGCAGGAATAGAAAGAAAGACCGTAATCCACATTGTACAGAATGCAGCTACTTCTCCAAATGCCTCTTTGATGAAAACAAATTCCCCTCCGGTTTTGCCCAGTGCACACGCGAGTTCGCAGAAACACAATGCACAGAATATGCAGAAAGTTCCAGAAACAATCCAGACCAGAAGTGCCATTCCCATTGTGGCTGTCTCTCTAGCTACCAGACTTGGCGAAATGAATACACCGGATCCAAACAGAATACCAACCACGTAGGCAAATGCTTGCCAAAAGCCGAGACTTCTTGCAAGCCCTTTGACATTCCTTGAAGACAGTAATAACGGTGGCTGAGAAGTCGACAGATCTTGAGGCTGCTGCGACGCGAGCAGTGAAGTCGATTCGGAGCTTTTGACGGCAGCCATCTTTGGAATATGCAGTTTGACAGTTGCAGGAAGCGACTCAAGACTGAACAGTGAAAGGATGTGATGAATGCTTTTCAGTCTTCGTCTTATTTCGCTGCTTGTAATAAATTTGACAGAGTCGCATTAGTGTTTCAAGCAGTAAGTTGTCCGTTCAAATGGAACCAGATCTTTTGCCGTTTGCTTCATTTGCTGAGAATTTGGAGGTAAATTCTTTTTGGGGCTTCAATTTGATTGGACAATCCATCGGTGGCCAGGGTTACTTCTTTTGAGAGGCTATAACATGGGTCACTGGAGGCGCTAAGTTTTACCGAATGAGGTGAATAGATTGGCGAGTGATTGGCAAATGGTTGGCGAGCGATTGGCGAATCTTAGTTTTGTAACGAATCATGTAACGAGTACGAAGTCAGGTGATAGTAAATCTGAGACTTTCGTTCAAACACATGTAATATGTTAAGTGATTTCTGAAATGATCAGTCTTTGAATTATCCAAATAAAGTGAAGTATGTTCATCTTATCTCTCTCCTTGTCGAACCGAAACGCAACCAATACATTTGTGGTAGACTCGTATGAAAATTGAAAAATTTTATCGTTCACTCCTTTCTTATTTCTATTTTGAAGCAAGTCTCAGCCTATTGCTTGGTAATCAGGTCATCTTGGCTATGTCTTTAACAATTCAATAGGGCTCGTATCGAATCAAGACACTTTCCTTATAGGCTGCGTTTACACGAGAATTCTGGAACCGTACTGCGTGGAACGGGCTGTGTGGAACGGGCTGTGTAGATCGTTCCGAGTAAGTACGGGTAGGCTTCCCGTTTACACTATGTCGTTCACACAAGAAAGTTTGAAATTGGAGCTGCATGTATATTAGCTTATCATAATTTAAAGATAATAGCTTTTTTAATTGCTGTTATGCTGCTGTTTGTCGAAAACTCAAGAGCTATGACACCCAGACCTTGTAGGAGAAAAACAAGAAGTACCGGTTAGTGGTACCTAGTCTGGAGCAACTATGAAAATGAAAGGTTTCGAAAAGACTTTAAGAATGTTGAAGGAAACTTTTCAGTTCATTTTCAGTTCATTTTGGCCTACAGACTACTGACAGCGCAATCTCCGCCCCGTTTTAGAAGATAAATTTCTCATGTTAATTGGTTCCTAATTAATGCATTGAGTTCGGCACATGAAGAATTTGACGTATAATTCGAAGCCGCTCCAGGGTCGAATAATGCGACTGGACATGTCGCTCCAAATGAATCTGCCTCTCCGAATCATATCTGGCGTACCTATACAAGTTAAGCGTCGTTCTTGTCATGTACTTAATTCAGCAATTAGATTCGGTGCATGAGAAGAGTGACGTTTGACCTAGACCTTACAATGTTCAAGAATGTCTTTTGCCAGCTTGACAGAACCACATCAAAGCCATTGCTAGAGAATGAAGTTGGGATATGGAATTACGTTGCTTTGCCTGTTCGTTCGAGCACGCGATGAAACGCTAACGAAATGGTGAATTCTTGAGATATAATCGCAGAAATGAGTCGAGCCCTTCCATTATGATCTAGATACCTCTATGTACAAGAGCAGCATCTAGTTGCCAGACCCTCAAAACGGTGCCGCTGCGCAGCCTATGATGGGGTCTGGTAACGGCTGATGACGTTTTTGACCTCTTGCTTACGGTAAGGTGACAGAATTGTGAAGTTTTTGTAGATGTCATTGTGTTTGGCTTTCTACATCGTTATAAAGTGAACCTTCCTCATTATTATTTAATGTACATGCTGAACCTTGCTTTGGTTGCCCTGTGCAACTCTCACTTTGTTATGCTTTATTGTGTGTTATGTTATTGGAGGAGTTAGTTCTTGGATTGCAAGATAGCAAGAAAGAGGAGTGTCTTTATCATGAATTGGCCTACTGAATTAAGATAATATAACAGTTATCACTCGCCTACCTCCTACGTCATCACTCGTCTACCTTCTACGTCATCACTAGTCTACTTTCTACGTCATCATTCGTCTACCTTCTACGTCATCACACACGCCTACCATTTACGTCATCACTCGTGTACCTTCTACGTCATCATTCGTCTACCTTCTACGTCATCACTCGTGTACCTCCTACGTCATCACTCAAGTACCTTTTACATCACTTATTTTTTTGTATCATCAAAACTATGTATCATTGCATTATTGTTCGAGAAAATTCTAGAGACATAGCTTCTATTTTTAGAATAAATATCACAATCTAGAACATTCATGTCAGTCGAATAAATAGAATGTTATTGTATGGTTTAAGGGAAAAAGTTTTTAGTACGCAGATGCGAAGTACAACGGGTTAGAATACACAGGCCCATTTGTGCTGACTTCGAACTATGGCCTAAGTCATCTCATTGACAAACGGCACAGAGAACATTCAGTGTCACGGGAAGGTCGAGGTGCATGGGACTTTGATTCCCAACATCTGAATTTGAGGATAAAAATATGAAAACTTTGTAAAAAGTGATAAATTTAAGGAGCATCCAAAAGAGGGTAAGTCTAAAGATGTTCGCAATGCCAAGTCATGTACAACAAACGGAAACCCAATTCAGCAGGGTCTATTGCGAAAAGTTTCAACATCAGTTGGGAATCGATAATGGCATCCTTTAGGAGTCAGGTCGTCCTGTAAATGATATGCCACGCTCCTATCTCCTTCATCGACACCTCAGCCAGTCAAAATGGCGAAAGGTTTTACCAAAGTTGTTGTTTGCCTTGAACGCATTGAAAGCAAAGCTAACCGATGCATCCAGTTTGAAGATATATATGATAGATGCAGACGTTGGAGAAAAATGCAACTCGTGGGAGGACTAGATGAATCTGAAAAGCATAAACCACTGTAGTAATATCTGGAATTCTGCACCATACATACCTGCTTTTCTAAACAACAACAAAACAAACAAGTTTTCAAATCTCTAATCCTAGAAAGACTCTTATCCACAAAGTACAGAATGCAGCTACTTCTCCAAATGCCTCTTTGATGAAGACGAATTCCCCTCCGGTTTTGCCAAGCGCACACGCGAGTTCGCAGAAACACAATGCACAGAATATGCAGAAAGTACCAGAGACAATCCAGACCAGAAGTGCCATTCCCATTGTGGCTGTCTCTCTAGCTACCAGACTTGGCGAAATGAATACACCGGATCCAAACAGAATACCAACCACGTAGGCAAATGCTTGCCAAAAGCCGATACTTTTTGCAAGCCCTTTGCCACTCGTGGAAGACAGAAATAACGATGCTTGGGAAGTCGACAGATCTTGAGGTTCCTGCGACGCGAGCACTGAAGTCGATTCGGAGCTTATGACGGTAGCCATCTTTTGAATACGCAGTTTGACAGTTGTAGGAATGGTCTCAAGACTGAACAGTGAAAGGATGTGATAAATGCTTTTAAGTCTTCGTCTTATTTCGCTGCTTGTAATAAACGTTGACAGAGTCCCATTAGTGTTTCAAGTAGTAAGTTGTCCGTTCAAATGAAACCAACTCTTTTGCTGCTTGCTTCATTTGTTGAGAAATTTAAGGTAAATTCCTTTTATAGCTTAAATTTGATTGGACAATCCATCGGTTGCCAGGGTTATTTCTTTTCAAAAGGCTATAACATGGTTCACTGGAGGCGCTCAGGTTTACCTAATTTAGTCGGCAACTGTAATCAAAACTTTTGAATTAACTATCTCCCCTGCTGCAGACTGTCTGTAAAAACTTAAGGTGCGCCAAGAGCACAAAATTCTGAAATATGGAACATCAAGTAAAGCACCCATTGCTAGGGAAGCATTTAATGCACCCTTTTCGTTGGTTCTTCTGAAGGAACAAATTTTCAGCACTTCGAAGTTTATTCCCTCTTGCATTTAGGAAATGACGTTATAACAAATCAATCAATCTTGAGCACTTAATTATCAAAATGAAGATAAGAGCAAATTGAAATAAAAATGTGTAATATTAAAACTCCAACAAAGAATAAATGACTCATTGTAATTAATTTCTAATAAAGCACACATCGAGTAAGGGGTTGACTATGCCGTATTCACCAAAGAATTACTCAATTATCATCGTTTGCAATGACACTGGTAAATATTTGTTGTCAGTGAGACATGCCCCTAAGATATAAGAATTTAATAAGCGTCCTGGTTTAAGCAAACTGTTGACCTATCAAACTGTCAAACTATTAGCTAAGATTTGGCATGTTCTTTCAATTCCTTTCCACCCTTCTCTAGTGTAAGAGATTTCACCCCGGTTTTGCAGTCACTAGGACTGAGTCCCCTTAGGACTGGAACTTCGAGCAAGATAAGCGAAGATGGCAGACTCTAATGGATAAAACGAAGCCCCAAGTTAGTTAAAGCATGATACTTTCTTTACCAGAAAATATGACAAAACCATGAAAAGAAATCATTGGTCCAAGACTTTTGCTCCATTCTTGCAATAGGTGCCGGTTAAAGTACAAATACCACTCCCTTCAAGTACCGAGTCAGGTGATAGTAAATCTGAGACTTCCGTTCAAACACATGTAATATGGTAAGTGATTACTGAAATGATCAGTCTTTTAATTATCCAAATAAAGTGAAGTATGTTCATCTTATCTCTCTTCTTGCCGAACCGAGATGCAACCGTTACAGGTAAATTGAATGTTTTATCGTTCACTCCTTTCTCATTTCTATTTTGAAGCAAATCTTAGCCCATTGCTTGGTAATCAGGTCAGCTTGGTATTGTCTATAACAATTCAGTACGGCTCGTATCGAATCAAGACATTTTCCATAAAGGCTGCGTATACACGAGGATTCTGGAACACGGATCTGCGTAGATACGGATAGGCTTCCCGTTTACACTATGTCTTTGAACCCATACTGCGCAGAACCGTTTCGCTTTATCTGTTCACGAGGACATTGATTATGAAAGCAACCAGCCCTGCAGATGAGAACACAACCCCAATCACTGTCGCTCTACTTGAGAATCTCCTATCCACCTTGATATTCTTCTAAGATCAATCCCAGTAGAAACTCTCCACGCAGCATCGAAACAGCTTCTTGCAAGGATTAGAGCATTAGGAAACGACCTGTTGCAACTATATTCATTGCGGGGCTATACTTAGTTCACATTGTAGCCACTCATAAATCCCTGTTCATAAAACAGTTCAGCATTCAGTAATGACAGTTATTATCAGGGCTTTGCTAAAGTAAGTAAACCAAAAGGGTCTAACTCCAAGAAAACTCCAAGTGAACTCAAAGAGCATGATGGGTATGTAAAATCCCAGAACCAGAAGGGTATGCCCTAAGGCCGGGGCCCACAGCATAGGTAATACATATGGTGCCTGAAAGGTATGTTCTAAGTCTGGGGTCTATGCCCGAAGCATGAAGGGTGGGTCCTATATTCCGAGCATGAAGAGTGGGTCCTATGTTCGGAGCATAAAGGGTGGGTTATATATCAGAAGCATTAAGGGTGGGTTATATATCAGAAGGATTAAGGGTGGGTTATATATCAGAAGCATTAAGGGTGGGTTCTATATTCGAAGCATGAAGGGTGGGTCCTATGCTCGGAGCATGAAAGGTCGGTCCTATGTTCGGATAATGAAAGGTCGGTCCTATGCTCGGATCATGAAGGGTGGGTCTTTTATTCCGAGCATGAAGAGTAGGTCCTGGAGTTTATGAATGGACAGGCAGCAAAACGGAGCTTTGTTTGTTGGTAAGTCGTGGTGAGTGAAAGCAGTACGTTCAGATGAGACTTCAGCAGGTCTTGGGCAGTCCCCATACTAGTCCCCTCCCATTCCCCTCCCAACTCCTGTTCTGCAAGGGAGAAGCCTGCAGAAGACCAGCCGATTGACATGCCAAAATACAAAACATCGGTTCCCTTTGTCATAGTGAATGCACACACGGAGCTGTTGCATACTTGCATCAACGTGGGCCGAAGTGTGATCACACTACCCAATGGAATGCGGGTGGTGAAGAGGACATACAAAACTGTTGGCACTGATAGAGGTACCAATGCAAGGCGTTCTGCGCACAATTGTCTGGTTTCATAAGTTTTATCGTGGTCCACCGATGACAATCTCTGACAATGCATGACTATGGGCTCAGCTGCAAATTGGCTTGACAAACCATGCAAGGGGGGACATGCAAAGTTCTTCTGAGCAATTTGGGTATTTCATGGCGATTCAATCTCATATGGGATGCTAGATAACGTGGCTTCATTTGGCACATGATGGGTCAGGTGAAGAATGTATTGAAGAAGGGCATTTGATGGTCACACGTAACATTTCGAGACCTCGGCGAGATGATGTTAGACATTGAACTCTGTTTCAACATAGACCTTTCAAGGAACAGGTCATGGGTTGGAGCCCTTAATAACGCTCAAGATGAGACGTCACCAAAAACTTATTTGAACAAGTTCTTTGTGGTACAAACTTCACAATGGCTGGAAAAAGCAGAACTAGTTTACTAGTTCACTATTAAAAAACATATTCTTAAAATTAATGAATGTTAGCCACATAAAATAAATATCACCAAAAAAACTTTCAAACATAAAAATTAGCCAAATATGTGCAGAATCGGTAGCCATCTTTGGAATACGCAGTCTTCGTCTCACTTGGCTGCTTGTAATATATTTGACAGAGTCGCATTAGTGTTTCAAGCAAGAAGTTGTCCGTTCAAATGGAAACAGATCTTTTGCCGTTTGCTTCATTTGCTGAGATTTTGGAGGTAAATTCTTTTTGGGGCTTCAATTTGATTGGACAATCCATCGGTGGCCAGGGTTACTTCTTTTGAGAGGCTATAACATGGGTCACTGGAGGCGCTAAGCTTTACCCAATGAGGTGAATAGATTGGCGAGTGATTGGCAAGTGGTTGGCGAGCGATTGGCGAATCTTAGTTTTGTAACGAATAATGTAACGAGTACGGAGTCAGGTGATAGTAAATCTGAGACTTCCGTTCAAACACATGTAATATGGTAAGTGATTTCTGAAATGATCAGTCTCTGAAATATAAAGTGAAGTATGTTCATCTTATCTCTCTCCTTGCCGAACCGAAACGCAACCAATACATTTGTGGTAGACTCGTATGAAAATTGAAAAATTTTATCGTTCACTCCTTTCTTATTTCTATTTTGAAGCAAGTCTCAGCCTATTGCTTGGTAATCAGGTCATCTTGGCTATGTCTTTAACAATTCAATAGGGCTCGTATCGAATCAAGACACTTTCCTTATAGGCTGCGTTTACACGAGAATTCTGGAACCGTACTGCGTGGAACGGGCTGTGTGGAACGGGCTGTGTGGATCGTTCCGAGTAAGTACGGGTAGGCTTCCCGTTTACACTATGTCGTTCACACAAGAAAGTTTGAAATTGGAGCTGCATGTATATTAGCTTATCATAATTTAAAGATAATAGCTTTTTCAATTGCTGTTATGCTGCTGTTTGTCGAAAACTCAAGAGCTATGACACCCAGACCTTGTAGGAGAAAAACAAGAAGTACCGGTTAGTGGGACCTAGTCTGGAGCAACTATGAAAATGAAAGGTTTCGAAAAGACTTCTAGAATGTTGAAGGAAACTTTTCAGTTCATTTTCAGTTCATTTTGGCCTACAGACTACTGACTGCGCAATCTCCGCCCCGTTTTAGAAGATAAATTACTCATGTTAATTGGTTCCTAATTAATGCATTGAGTTCGGCACATGAAGAATTTGACGTATAATTCGAAGCCGCTCCAGGGTCGAATAATGCGACTGGACATGTCGCTCCAAATGAATCTGCCTCTCCGAATCATATCTGGCGTACCTATACAAGTTAAGCGTCGCTCTTGTCATGTACTTAATTCAGCAATTAGATTCGGTGCATGAGAAGAGTGACGTTTGACCTAGGCCTTACAATGTTCAAGAATGTCTTTTGCCAGCTTGACAGAACCACATCAAAGCCATTGCTAGAGAATGAAGTTGGGATATGGAATTACGTTGCTTTGCCTGTTCGTTCGAGCACGCGATGAAACGCTAACGAAATGGTGGATTCTTGAGTTACAATCGGCAGAAATGAGTCGAGCCCTTCCATTATGATCTAGATACCTCTATGTACAAGAGCAGCATCTAGTTGCCAGACCCCTCAAAACGGTGCCGCTGCGCAGCCTATGATGGGGTCTGGTAACGGCTGATGACGTTTTTGACCTCTTGCTTACGGTAAGGTGACAGAATTGTGAAGTTTTTGTAGATGTCATTGTGTTTGGCTTTCTACATCGTTATAAAGTGAACCTTCCTCATTATTATTTAATGTACATGCTGAACCTTGCTTTGGTTGCCCTGTGCAACTCTCACTTTGTTATGCTTTATTGTGTGTTATGTTATTGGAGGAGTTAGTTCTTGGATTGCAAGATAGCAAGAAAGAGGAGTGTCTTTATCATGAATTGGCCTACTGAATTAAGATAATATAACAGTTATCACTCGCCTACCTCCTACGTCATCACTCGTCTACCTTCTACGTCATCACTAGTCTACTTTCTACGTCATCATTCGTCTACCTTCTACGTCATCACACGCCTACCATTTACGTCATCACTCGTGTACCTTCTACGTCATCATTCGTCTACCTTCTACGTCATCACTCGTGTACCTCCTACGTCATCACTCAAGTACCTTTTACATCACTTATTTTTTTGTATCATCAAAACTATGTATCATTGCATTATTGTTCGAGAAAATTCTAGAGACATAGCTTCTATTTTTAGAATAAATATCACAATCTAGAACATTCATGTCAGTCGAATAAATAAAATGTTATTGTATGGTTTAAGGGAAAAAGTTTTTAGTACACAGATGCGAAGTACAACGGGTTAGAATACACAGGCCCATTTGTGCTGACTTCGAACTATGGGCCTAAGTCATCTCATTGACAAACGGCACAGAGAACATTCAGTGTCACGGGAAGGTCGAGGTGCATGGGACTTTGATTCCCAACATCTGAATTTGAGGATAAAAATATGAAAACTTTGTAAAAAGTGATAAATTTAAGGAGCATCCAAAAGAGGGTAAGTCTAAAGATGTTCGCAATGCCAAGTCATGTACAACAAACGGAAACCCAATTCAGCAGGGTCTATTGCGAAAAGTTTCAACATCAGTTGGGAATCGATAATGGCATCCTTTAGGAGTCAGGTCGTCCTGTAAATGATATGCCACGCTCCTATCTCCTTCATCGTCACCTCAGCCAGTCAAAATGGCGAAAGGTTTTACCAAAGTTGTTGTTTGCCTTGAACGCAATTGAAAGCAAAGCTAACCGATGCATCCAGTTTGAAGATATATATGATAGATGCAGACGTTGGAGAAAAATGCAACTCGTGGGAGGACAGGATGAATCTGAAAAGCATAAACCACTGTAGTAATATCTGCAATTCTGCACCATACATACCTGTTTTTCTAAACAACAACAAAACAAACAAGTTTTTAAAGAATCGTACTTTCTACCTCACTGTTTCCCTCCTTTTCATCTTTTGCTACATAGGTACACTTCACCAAATTAAAACGCGAGAGTATCCACGTGTAGAACTTGCGCTTCGATCTACACAGCCATTCTGGAGCGCAGTCGTGATCTTTGACCACTGCAAAATACACTGGAATCGCCGCCAGAACGAAACCAAGGCAAATGCTACTTTCAACCGGTTTTTTTATGAATGGAGTTATTAGGAGATAAAGGGATAATAATGTCATCACTATCGGGTTGGCGATCCAAACTTTGAAGGGCCTTGGCAGGTCAGGTTGACGCACCCGCAGGACAATGACACTCAATATTGCAAGGCCGTATGAGAGCCAAGCTGCAAAAGAAAAATACACGAGAAGCCGCTGGGTACCAGCTCCTAGGGCGAGAATCCAAACCACGGACAGGAGAGAAAGACTTAGTACTGCTGGCAAGGGTGTTCTTCTGTCACTGTGGATGTATGACAATGGCTCAGGCAAATGTCCCTCCCGGGAGGCAGAAAGGACTAGCCGGGCGCATATAAAGTTGGATCCATTGATGGCACTGAGGCAAGAGAAGGCAGCAGCCAGTGGAACTAACAGGGCAACGTTTTTACCAAAAATCTTTGTCACAAATAGCGTGAACACAGTGGAAGATCCTGCGATTTCCGAGTGAGTTAGAACTGCCAACAGTGACAGGTTTACAGATACATAACACACAATTACGAAAGTGACTCCACTAAGAAGAGCTAGTCGAAGATTTCGATTTGGGTCTTTTAGTTCTTCTGTGATAGTGCATATTATGCCCCAACCATCGTATGCCCAGAGACCGTTGTAAAATGCAATGCTAAGGCTACCAGCATCCACTTTGTCGAAACCATCAAACATTGACACGTAATTCTGGGTGTGTCCGGTGGAAACTTTCCATATTCCTAATGCAATAAAGAACAGTACTGATATTGACTGAATTGCTGTGAAAAACACTTGACTTTTTCCAACAAAAGATGCGCTGAAAATGTTGATGATGGCTGAAATTACAATGGCAGCTACAGCAACACCTTTAACTATCCATGTGCCATCTGAGGATGTGACGTCATAAAACGGACCAACAATGTATTCGCCGATAGATACGCCTAGAACTGCCATTCCAGCAGGAATAGAAAGAAAGACCGTAATCCACATTGTACAGAATGCAGCTACTTCTCCAAATGCCTCTTTGATGAAAACAAATTCCCCTCCGGTTTTGCCCAGTGCACACGCGAGTTCGCAGAAACACAATGCACAGAATATGCAGAAAGTTCCAGAAACAATCCAGACCAGAAGTGCCATTCCCATTGTGGCTGTCTCTCTAGCTACCAGACTTGGCGAAATGAATACACCGGATCCAAACAGAATACCAACCACGTAGGCAAATGCTTGCCAAAAGCCGAGACTTCTTGCAAGCCCTTTGACATTCCTTGAAGACAGTAATAACGGTGGCTGAGAAGTCGACAGATCTTGAGGCTGCTGCGACGCGAGCAGTGAAGTCGATTCGGAGCTTTTGACGGCAGCCATCTTTGGAATATGCAGTTTGACAGTTGCAGGAAGCGACTCAAGACTGAACAGTGAAAGGATGTGATGAATGCTTTTCAGTCTTCGTCTTATTTCGCTGCTTGTAATAAATTTGACAGAGTCGCATTAGTGTTTCAAGCAGTAAGTTGTCCGTTCAAATGGAACCAGATCTTTTGCCGTTTGCTTCATTTGCTGAGAATTTGGAGGTAAATTCTTTTTGGGGCTTCAATTTGATTGGACAATCCATCGGTGGCCAGGGTTACTTCTTTTGAGAGGCTATAACATGGGTCACTGGAGGCGCTAAGTTTTACCGAATGAGGTGAATAGATTGGCGAGTGATTGGCAAATGGTTGGCGAGCGATTGGCGAATCTTAGTTTTGTAACGAATCATGTAACGAGTACGAAGTCAGGTGATAGTAAATCTGAGACTTTCGTTCAAACACATGTAATATGTTAAGTGATTTCTGAAATGATCAGTCTTTGAATTATCCAAATAAAGTGAAGTATGTTCATCTTATCTCTCTCCTTGTCGAACCGAAACGCAACCAATACATTTGTGGTAGACTCGTATGAAAATTGAAAAATTTTATCGTTCACTCCTTTCTTATTTCTATTTTGAAGCAAGTCTCAGCCTATTGCTTGGTAATCAGGTCATCTTGGCTATGTCTTTAACAATTCAATAGGGCTCGTATCGAATCAAGACACTTTCCTTATAGGCTGCGTTTACACGAGAATTCTGGAACCGTACTGCGTGGAACGGGCTGTGTGGAACGGGCTGTGTAGATCGTTCCGAGTAAGTACGGGTAGGCTTCCCGTTTACACTATGTCGTTCACACAAGAAAGTTTGAAATTGGAGCTGCATGTATATTAGCTTATCATAATTTAAAGATAATAGCTTTTTTAATTGCTGTTATGCTGCTGTTTGTCGAAAACTCAAGAGCTATGACACCCAGACCTTGTAGGAGAAAAACAAGAAGTACCGGTTAGTGGTACCTAGTCTGGAGCAACTATGAAAATGAAAGGTTTCGAAAAGACTTTAAGAATGTTGAAGGAAACTTTTCAGTTCATTTTCAGTTCATTTTGGCCTACAGACTACTGACAGCGCAATCTCCGCCCCGTTTTAGAAGATAAATTTCTCATGTTAATTGGTTCCTAATTAATGCATTGAGTTCGGCACATGAAGAATTTGACGTATAATTCGAAGCCGCTCCAGGGTCGAATAATGCGACTGGACATGTCGCTCCAAATGAATCTGCCTCTCCGAATCATATCTGGCGTACCTATACAAGTTAAGCGTCGTTCTTGTCATGTACTTAATTCAGCAATTAGATTCGGTGCATGAGAAGAGTGACGTTTGACCTAGACCTTACAATGTTCAAGAATGTCTTTTGCCAGCTTGACAGAACCACATCAAAGCCATTGCTAGAGAATGAAGTTGGGATATGGAATTACGTTGCTTTGCCTGTTCGTTCGAGCACGCGATGAAACGCTAACGAAATGGTGAATTCTTGAGATATAATCGGCAGAAATGAGTCGAGCCCTTCCATTATGATCTAGATACCTCTATGTACAAGAGCAGCATCTAGTTGCCAGACCCCTCAAAACGGTGCCGCTGCGCAGCCTATGATGGGGTCTGGTAACGGCTGATGACGTTTTTGACCTCTTGCTTACGGTAAGGTGACAGAATTGTGAAGTTTTTGTAGATGTCATTGTGTTTGGCTTTCTACATCGTTATAAAGTGAACCTTCCTCATTATTATTTAATGTACATGCTGAACCTTGCTTTGGTTGCCCTGTGCAACTCTCACTTTGTTATGCTTTATTGTGTGTTATGTTATTGGAGGAGTTAGTTCTTGGATTGCAAGATAGCAAGAAAGAGGAGTGTCTTTATCATGAATTGGCCTACTGAATTAAGATAATATAACAGTTATCACTCGCCTACCTCCTACGTCATCACTCGTCTACCTTCTACGTCATCACTAGTCTACTTTCTACGTCATCATTCGTCTACCTTCTACGTCATCACACGCCTACCATTTACGTCATCACTCGTGTACCTTCTACGTCATCATTCGTCTACCTTCTACGTCATCACTCGTGTACCTCCTACGTCATCACTCAAGTACCTTTTACATCACTTATTTTTTTGTATCATCAAAACTATGTATCATTGCATTATTGTTCGAGAAAATTCTAGAGACATAGCTTCTATTTTTAGAATAAATATCACAATCTAGAACATTCATGTCAGTCGAATAAATAGAATGTTATTGTATGGTTTAAGGGAAAAAGTTTTTAGTACGCAGATGCGAAGTACAACGGGTTAGAATACACAGGCCCATTTGTGCTGACTTCGAACTATGTGCCTAAGTCATCTCATTGACAAACGGCACAGAGAACATTCAGTGTCACGGGAAGGTCGAGGTGCATGGGACTTTGATTCCCAACATCTGAATTTGAGGATAAAAATATGAAAACTTTGTAAAAAGTGATAAATTTAAGGAGCATCCAAAAGAGGGTAAGTCTAAAGATGTTCGCAATGCCAAGTCATGTACAACAAACGGAAACCCAATTCAGCAGGGTCTATTGCGAAAAGTTTCAACATCAGTTGGGAATCGATAATGGCATCCTTTAGGAGTCAGGTCGTCCTGTAAATGATATGCCACGCTCCTATCTCCTTCATCGACACCTCAGCCAGTCAAAATGGCGAAAGGTTTTACCAAAGTTGTTGTTTGCCTTGAACGCCATTGAAAGCAAAGCTAACCGATGCATCCAGTTTGAAGATATATATGATAGATGCAGACGTTGGAGAAAAATGCAACTCGTGGGAGGACTAGATGAATCTGAAAAGCATAAACCACTGTAGTAATATCTGGAATTCTGCACCATACATACCTGCTTTTCTAAACAACAACAAAACAAACAAGTTTTCAAATCTCTAATCCTAGAAAGACTCTTATCCACAAAGTACAGAATGCAGCTACTTCTCCAAATGCCTCTTTGATGAAGACGAATTCCCTCCGGTTTTGCCAAGCGCACACGCGAGTTCGCAGAAACACAATGCACAGAATATGCAGAAAGTACCAGAGACAATCCAGACCAGAAGTGCCATTCCCATTGTGGCTGTCTCTCTAGCTACCAGACTTGGCGAAATGAATACACCGGATCCAAACAGAATACCAACCACGTAGGCAAATGCTTGCCAAAAGCCGATACTTTTTGCAAGCCCTTTGCCACTCGTGGAAGACAGAAATAACGATGCTTGGGAAGTCGACAGATCTTGAGGTTCCTGCGACGCGAGCACTGAAGTCGATTCGGAGCTTATGACGGTAGCCATCTTTTGAATACGCAGTTTGACAGTTGTAGGAATGGTCTCAAGACTGAACAGTGAAAGGATGTGATAAATGCTTTTAAGTCTTCGTCTTATTTCGCTGCTTGTAATAAACGTTGACAGAGTCCCATTAGTGTTTCAAGTAGTAAGTTGTCCGTTCAAATGAAACCAACTCTTTTGCTGCTTGCTTCATTTGTTGAGAAATTTAAGGTAAATTCCTTTTATAGCTTAAATTTGATTGGACAATCCATCGGTTGCCAGGGTTATTTCTTTTCAAAAGGCTATAACATGGTTCACTGGAGGCGCTCAGGTTTACCTAATTTAGTCGGCAACTGTAATCAAAACTTTTGAATTAACTATCTCCCCTGCTGCAGACTGTCTGTAAAAACTTAAGGTGCGCCAAGAGCACAAAATTCTGAAATATGGAACATCAAGTAAAGCACCCATTGCTAGGGAAGCATTTAATGCACCCTTTTCGTTGGTTCTTCTGAAGGAACAAATTTTCAGCACTTCGAAGTTTATTCCCTCTTGCATTTAGGAAATGACGTTATAACAAATCAATCAATCTTGAGCACTTAATTATCAAAATGAAGATAAGAGCAAATTGAAATAAAAATGTGTAATATTAAAACTCCAACAAAGAATAAATGACTCATTGTAATTAATTTCTAATAAAGCACACATCGAGTAAGGGGTTGACTATGCCGTATTCACCAAAGAATTACTCAATTATCATCGTTTGCAATGACACTGGTAAATATTTGTTGTCAGTGAGACATGCCCCTAAGATATAAGAATTTAATAAGCGTCCTGGTTTAATCAAACTGTTGACCTATCAAACTGTCAAACTATTAGCCAAGATTTGGCATGTTCTTTCAATTCCTTTTCCACCCTTCTCTAGTGTAAGAGATTCCACCCCGGTTTTGCAGTCACTAGGGC
The DNA here is from genome assembly GCA_003864495.1 of Nemopilema nomurai. Lineage (NCBI taxonomy): Eukaryota > Metazoa > Cnidaria > Scyphozoa > Rhizostomeae > Rhizostomatidae > Nemopilema > Nemopilema nomurai. Next base: position 149,541 of record PEDN01001354.1, read on the forward strand.
TGAGTCCCCTTAGGACTGGAACTTCGAGCAAGATAAGCGAAGATGGCAGACTCTAATGGATAAAACGAAGCCCCAAGTTAGTTAAGCATGATACTTTCTTTACCAGAAAATATACAAAACCATGAAAAGAAATCATTGGTCCAAGACTTTTGCTCCATTCTTGCAATAGGTGCCGGTTAAAGTACAAATACCACTCCCTTCAAGTACCGAGTCAGGTGATAGTAAATCTGAGACTTCCGTTCAAACACATGTAATATGGTAAGTGATTACTGAAATGATCAGTCTTTGAATTATCCAAATAAAGTGAAGTATGTTCATCTTATCTCTCTTCTTGCCGAACCGAGACGCAACCGTTACAGTTGTGGTAAAATGAATGATTTTATCGTTCACTCCTTTCTCATTTCTATTTTGAAGCAAATCTTAGCCCATTGCTTGGTAATCAGGTCATCTTGGTATTGTCTATAACAATTCAGTACGGCTCGTATCGAATCAAGACATTTTCCATAAAGGCTGCGTATACACGAGGATTCTGGAACACGGATCTGCGTAGATACGGATAGGCTTCCCGTTTACACTATGTCTTTGAAACCATACTGCGCAGAACCGTTTCGGTTTATCCGTTCACGAGGACATTGATTATGAAAGCAACCAGCCCTGCAGATGAGAACACAAAACCAATCACTGTCGCTCTACTTGAGAATCTCCTCTCCACCTTGATATTCTTCTAAGAGCAATCCCGGTAGAAACTCTCCACGCAGCATCGAAACAGCTTCTTGCAAGGATTAGAGCATTAGGAAACGACCTGTTGCAACTATATTCATTGCGGGACCATATTTTAGTTCACATTGTAGCCACTTATAAATCCATGTTCATAAAACAGTTCAGCATTCAGTAATGGCAGTCATTATCAGGGCTTTGCTAAAGTAAGTAAACCAAAAGGGTCTAACTGCAAGAAAACTCCAAGTGAACTCAAAGAGCATGATGGGTATGTAAAATCCCAGAACCAGAAGGGTATGCCCTAAGGCCGGGGCCCACAGCATAGGTAATACATATGGTGCCTGAAAGGTATGTTCTAAGTCTGGGTCTATGCCCGAAGCATGAAGGGTGGGTCCTATATTCCGAGCATGAAGAGTGGGTCCTATGTTCGGAGCATTAAGGGTGGGTTCTATATCAGAAGCATTAAGGGTGGGTTATATAGAAGGATTAAGGGTGGGTTCTATATCAGAAGCATTAAGGGTGGGTTCTATATTCGAAGCATGAAGGGTGGGTCCTATGCTCGGAGCATGAAAGGTCGGTCCTATGTTCGGAGAATGAAAGGTCGGTCCTATGCTCGGATCATGAAGGGTGGGTCTTTTATTCCGAGCATGAAGAGTAGGTCCTGGAGTTTATGAATGGACAGACAGCAAAACGGGGCTTTGTTTGTTGGTAAGTCGTGGTGAGTGAAAGCAGTACGTTCAGATGAGACTTCAGCAGGTCTTGGGCAGTCCCCATACTAGTCCCCTCCCATTCCTCCCAACTCCTGTTCTGCAAGGGAGAAGCCTGCAGAAGACCAGCCGATTGACATGCCAAAATACAAAACATCGGTTCCCTTTGTCATAGTGAATGCACACACGGAGCTGTTGCATACTTGCATCAACGTGGGCCGAAGTGTGATCACACTACCCAATGGAATGCGGGTGGTGAAGAGGACATACAAAACTGTTGGCACTGATAGAGGTACCAATGCAAGGCGTTCTGCGCACAATTGTCTGGTTTCATAAGTTTTATCGTGGTCCACCGATGACAATCTCTGACAATGCATGACTATGGCTCAGCTGCAAATTGGCTTGACAAACCATGCAAGGGGGACATGCAAAGTTCTTCTGAGCAATTTGGGTATTTCATGGCGATTCAATCTCATATGGGATGCTAGATAACGTGGCTTCATTTGGCACATGATGGGTCAGGTGAAGAATGTATTGAAGAAGGGCATTTGATGGTCACACGTAACATTTCGAGACCTCGGCGAGATGATGTTAGACATTGAACTCTGTTTCAACATAGACCTTTCAAGGAACAGGTCATGGGTTGGAGCCCTTAATAACGCTCAAGATGAGACGTCACCAAAAACTTATTTGAACAAGTTCTTTGTGGTACAAACTTCACAATGGCTGGAAAAAGCAGAACTAGTTTACTAGTTCACTATTAAAAAACATATTCTTAAAATTAATGAATGTTAGCCACATAAAATAAATATCACCAAAAAAACTTTCAAACATAAAATTAGCCAAATATGTGCAGAATCGGTAGCCATCTTTGGAATACGCAGTCTTCGTCTCACTTGGCTGCTTGTAATATATTTGACAGAGTCGCATTAGTGTTTCAAGCAAGAAGTTGTCCGTTCAAATGGAAACAGATCTTTTGCCGTTTGCTTCATTTGCTGAGATTTTGGAGGTAAATTCTTTTTGGGGCTTCAATTTGATTGGACAATCCATCGGTGGCCAGGGTTACTTCTTTTGAGAGGCTATAACATGGGTCACTGGAGGCGCTAAGCTTTACCCAATGAGGTGAATAGATTGGCGAGTGATTGGCAAGTGGTTGGCGAGCGATTGGCGAATCTTAGTTTTGTAACGAATAATGTAACGAGTACGGAGTCAGGTGATAGTAAATCTGAGACTTCCGTTCAAACACATGTAATATGGTAAGTGATTTCTGAAATGATCAGTCTCTGAAATATAAAGTGAAGTATGTTCATCTTATCTCTCTCCTTGCCGAACCGAAACGCAACCAATACATTTGTGGTAGACTCGTATGAAAATTGAAAAATTTTATCGTTCACTCCTTTCTTATTTCTATTTTGAAGCAAGTCTCAGCCTATTGCTTGGTAATCAGGTCATCTTGGCTATGTCTTTAACAATTCAATAGGGCTCGTATCGAATCAAGACACTTTCCTTATAGGCTGCGTTTACACGAGAATTCTGGAACCGTACTGCGTGGAACGGGCTGTGTGGAACGGGCTGTGTGGATCGTTCCGAGTAAGTACGGGTAGGCTTCCCGTTTACACTATGTCGTTCACACAAGAAAGTTTGAAATTGGAGCTGCATGTATATTAGCTTATCATAATTTAAAGATAATAGCTTTTTCAATTGCTGTTATGCTGCTGTTTGTCGAAAACTCAAGAGCTATGACACCCAGACCTTGTAGGAGAAAAACAAGAAGTACCGGTTAGTGGGACCTAGTCTGGAGCAACTATGAAAATGAAAGGTTTCGAAAAGACTTCTAGAATGTTGAAGGAAACTTTTCAGTTCATTTTCAGTTCATTTTGGCCTACAGACTACTGACTGCGCAATCTCCGCCCCGTTTTAGAAGATAAATTACTCATGTTAATTGGTTCCTAATTAATGCATTGAGTTCGGCACATGAAGAATTTGACGTATAATTCGAAGCCGCTCCAGGGTCGAATAATGCGACTGGACATGTCGCTCCAAATGAATCTGCCTCTCCGAATCATATCTGGCGTACCTATACAAGTTAAGCGTCGCTCTTGTCATGTACTTAATTCAGCAATTAGATTCGGTGCATGAGAAGAGTGACGTTTGACCTAGGCCTTACAATGTTCAAGAATGTCTTTTGCCAGCTTGACAGAACCACATCAAAGCCATTGCTAGAGAATGAAGTTGGGATATGGAATTACGTTGCTTTGCCTGTTCGTTCGAGCACGCGATGAAACGCTAACGAAATGGTGGATTCTTGAGTTACAATCGGCAGAAATGAGTCGAGCCCTTCCATTATGATCTAGATACCTCTATGTACAAGAGCAGCATCTAGTTGCCAGACCCTCAAAACGGTGCCGCTGCGCAGCCTATGATGGGGTCTGGTAACGGCTGATGACGTTTTTGACCTCTTGCTTACGGTAAGGTGACAGAATTGTGAAGTTTTTGTAGATGTCATTGTGTTTGGCTTTCTACATCGTTATAAAGTGAACCTTCCTCATTATTATTTAATGTACATGCTGAACCTTGCTTTGGTTGCCCTGTGCAACTCTCACTTTGTTATGCTTTATTGTGTGTTATGTTATTGGAGGAGTTAGTTCTTGGATTGCAAGATAGCAAGAAAGAGGAGTGTCTTTATCATGAATTGGCCTACTGAATTAAGATAATATAACAGTTATCACTCGCCTACCTCCTACGTCATCACTCGTCTACCTTCTACGTCATCACTAGTCTACTTTCTACGTCATCATTCGTCTACCTTCTACGTCATCACACGCCTACCATTTACGTCATCACTCGTGTACCTTCTACGTCATCATTCGTCTACCTTCTACGTCATCACTCGTGTACCTCCTACGTCATCACTCAAGTACCTTTTACATCACTTATTTTTTTGTATCATCAAAACTATGTATCATTGCATTATTGTTCGAGAAAATTCTAGAGACATAGCTTCTATTTTTAGAATAAATATCACAATCTAGAACATTCATGTCAGTCGAATAAATAAAATGTTATTGTATGGTTTAAGGGAAAAAGTTTTTAGTACACAGATGCGAAGTACAACGGGTTAGAATACACAGGCCCATTTGTGCTGACTTCGAACTATGGGCCTAAGTCATCTCATTGACAAACGGCACAGAGAACATTCAGTGTCACGGAAGGTCGAGGTGCATGGGACTTTGATTCCCAACATCTGAATTTGAGGATAAAAATATGAAAACTTTGTAAAAAGTGATAAATTTAAGGAGCATCCAAAAGAGGGTAAGTCTAAAGATGTTCGCAATGCCAAGTCATGTACAACAAACGGAAACCCAATTCAGCAGGGTCTATTGCGAAAAGTTTCAACATCAGTTGGGAATCGATAATGGCATCCTTTAGGAGTCAGGTCGTCCTGTAAATGATATGCCACGCTCCTATCTCCTTCATCGTCACCTCAGCCAGTCAAAATGGCGAAAGGTTTTACCAAAGTTGTTGTTTGCCTTGAACGCAATTGAAAGCAAAGCTAACCGATGCATCCAGTTTGAAGATATATATGATAGATGCAGACGTTGGAGAAAAATGCAACTCGTGGGAGGACAGGATGAATCTGAAAAGCATAAACCACTGTAGTAATATCTGCAATTCTGCACCATACATACCTGTTTTTCTAAACAACAACAAAACAAACAAGTTTTTAAAGAATCGTACTTTCTACCTCACTGTTTCCCTCCTTTTCATCTTTTGCTACATAGGTACACTTCACCAAATTAAAACGCGAGAGTATCCACGTGTAGAACTTGCGCTTCGATCTACACAGCCATTCTGGAGCGCAGTCGTGATCTTTGACCACTGCAAAATACACTGGAATCGCCGCCAGAACGAAACCAAGGCAAATGCTACTTTCAACGGTTTTTTTATGAATGGAGTTATTAGGAGATAAAGGGATAATAATGTCATCACTATCGGGTTGGCGATCCAAACTTTGAAGGGCCTTGGCAGGTCAGGTTGACGCACCCGCAGGACAATGACACTCAATATTGCAAGGCCGTATGAGAGCCAAGCTGCAAAAGAAAAATACACGAGAAGCCGCTGGGTACCAGCTCCTAGGGCGAGAATCCAAACCACGGACAGGAGAGAAAGACTTAGTACTGCTGGCAAGGGTGTTCTTCTGTCACTGTGGATGTATGACAATGGCTCAGGCAAATGTCCCTCCCGGGAGGCAGAAAGGACTAGCCGGGCGCATATAAAGTTGGATCCATTGATGGCACTGAGGCAAGAGAAGGCAGCAGCCAGTGGAACTAACAGGGCAACGTTTTTACCAAAAATCTTTGTCACAAATAGCGTGAACACAGTGGAAGATCCTGCGATTTCCGAGTGAGTTAGAACTGCCAACAGTGACAGGTTTACAGATACATAACACACAATTACGAAAGTGACTCCACTAAGAAGAGCTAGTCGAAGATTTCGATTTGGGTCTTGTAGTTCTTCAGTGATAGTGCATATTATGCCCCAACCATCGTATGCCCAGAGACCGTTGTAAAATGCAATGCTAAGGCTACCAGCATCCACTTTGTCGAAACCATCAAACATTGACACGTAATTCTGGGTGTGTCCGGTGGAAACTTTCCATATTCCTAATGCAATAAAGAACAGTACTGATATTGACTGAATTGCTGTGAAAAACACTTGACTTTTTCCAACAAAAGATGCGCTGAAAATGTTGATGATGGCTGAAATTACAATAGCAGCTACAGCAACACCTTTCACTATCCATGTGCCATCTGAGGATGTGACGTCATGAAATGGACCAACAATGTATTCGCCGATAGATATGCCTAGAACTGCCATTCCAGCAGGAATAGAAAGAAAGACCGTAATCCACATTGTACAGAATGCAGCTACTTCTCCAAATGCCTCTTTGATGAAAACAAATTCTCCTCCGGTTTTGCCAAGCGCACACGCGAGTTCGCAGAAACACAATGCACAGAATATGCAGAAAGTACCAGAGACAATCCAGACCAGAAGTGCCATTCCCATCGTGGTTGTCTCTCTAGCTACCAGACTTGGCGAAATGAATACACCGGATCCAAACAGAATACCAACCACGTAAGCAAATGCTTGCCAAAAACCGAGACTTCTTGCAAGACCTCTGAAATTCCTTGAAGACAGTAATAACGGTGGCTGGGAAGTCGACAGATCTTGACGCTGCTGCGACGCGAGCAGTGAAGTCGATTCGGAGCTTTTGACGGTAGCCATCTTTGGAATATGCAGTTTGACAGTTGCAGGAAGCGACTCAAGACTGAACAGTGAAAGGATGTGATGAATGCTTTTCAGTCTTCGTCTTATTTCGCTACTTGTAATAAATTTGACAGAGTCGCATTAGTGTTTCAAGCAGTAAGTTGTCCGTTCAAATGGAACCAGATCTTTTGCCGTTTGCTTCATTTGCTGAGATTTTGGAGGTAAATTCTTTTTGGGGCTTCAATTTGATTGGACAATCCATCGGTGGCCAGGGTTACTTCTTTTGAGAGGCTATAACATGGGTCACTGGAGGCGCTAAGCTTTACCCAATGAGGTGAATAGATTGGCGAGTGATTGGCAAGTGGTTGGCGAGCGATTGGCGAATCTTAGTTTTGTAACGAATAATGTAACGAGTACGGAGTCAGGTGATAGTAAATCTGAGACTTCCGTTCAAACACATGTAATATGGTAAGTGATTTCTGAAATGATCAGTCTTTGAATTATCCAAATAAAGTGAAGTATGTTCATCTTATCTCTCTCCTTGCCGAACCAAAACGCAACCATTACAGTTGTGGTAGACTCTTATGAAAATTGAATGATTTTATCGTTCACTCCTTTCTTATTTCTATTTTGAAGCAAATCTTAGCCCATTGCTTGGTAATCAGGTCAGCTTGGCATTGTCTTTAACAATTCAGTACGGCTCGTATCGAATTAAGACATTTTCCATAAAGGCTGCGTATACACGAGGATTCTGGAACACGGATCTGCGTATATACGGATAGGCTTCCCGTTTACACTATGTCTTTGAAACCATACTGTGCAGAACCGTTTCGCTTTATCCGTTCACGAGGACATTGATTATGAAAGCAACCAGCCCTGCAGATGAGAATGCAACACCAATCACTGTCGCTCTACTTGAGAATCTCCTCTCCACCTTGATATTCTTCTAAGATCAATCCCAGTAGAAACTCTCCACGCAGCATCGAAGCAGCTTCTTGCAAGGATTAGAGCATTAGGAAACGACCTGTTGCAACTATATTCATTGCGGGGCCATATTTTAGTTCACATTGTAGCCACTTATAAATCCATGTTGATAAAAACAGTTCAGCATTCAGTAATGACAGTCATTATCAGGGCTTTGCTAAAGTAAGTAAACCAAAAGGGTTTAAGAGACTGTTGTTATCAAAAAATAGTATTGGAGAAATGGTAGACGAAGAAGCTAATGACAACACACTCAAGAGAACAACCAATGTATCTTCCATCAAAGCAAATCAAAATCTAAAACTCCAAGAGCATGATGGGTATGTAAAATCCCAGAACCAGAAGGGTATGCCCTAAGGCCGGTGCCCACAGGATAAGTAATACATATGGTGCCTGAAAGGTATGTTCTAAGTCTGGGGTCTATGCACGAAGCATGAAGGGTGGGTCCTATATTCCGAGCATGAAGAGTGGGTCCTATGTTCGGAGCATGAAAGGTTGGTCCTATGCTTGGATCATGAAAGTTGGGTCTTTTATTCCGAGCATGAAGAGTAGGTCCTGGAGTTTATGAATGGACAGGCAGCAAAACGGAGCTTTGTTTGTTGGTAAGTCGTGGTGAGTGAAAGCAGTACGTTCAGATGAGACTTCAGCAGGTCTTGGGCAGTCCCCATACTAGTCCCCTCCCATTCCCCTCCCAAATCCTGTTCTGCAAGGGAGAAGCCTGCAGAAGACCAGCCGATTGACATGCCAAAATACAAAACATCGGTTCCCTTTGTCATAGTGAATGCACACACGGAGCTGTTGCATACTTGCAACAACGTGGGCCGAAGTGTGGTCACACTACCCAACGAAATGAAGGTGGTGAAGATGACATACAGAACTGTTGGCACTGATAGAGGTACCAATGCAAGGCGTTCTGCGCACTATTGTCTGGTTTCATAAGTTTTAGCGTGGTCCACCGATGACAATATCTGACAATGCATGACCTTGGGCTCAGCTGTAAATTGACTTGACAAACCATGCAACGGGGGACATACAAAGTTCTTCTGAGCAATTTGGGTATTTCATGGCGATTCAATCTCATATGGGATGCTAGATAACGTGGCTTCATTTGGCACATGATGGGTCAGGTAAAGAATGTATTGAAGAAGGGTATTTGATGGTCACACGTAACATTTCGAGAACTTGGCGAGATGATGTTAGACATTGAACTCTGTTTTAACATAGTCCTTTCAATGAACAGGTCATGGGTTGGAGCCCTTAATAACGCTCAAGATGAGACGTCACCAAAAACTTATTTTAACAAGTTCTTTGTGGTACAAACTTCACAATGGCTGGAAAAAGCAGAACTAGTTTACTAGTTCACTATTAAAAAACTTATTCTAAAAATTCTTGAATGTTAGCCACATAAAATAAACATCAACAAAAAGAACTTTCCGATATTAAAAATTCGCCAAATATGTTCAGAATCGGTGCTAACGAATCACTGTTAGTTTATTTCTGTTCGTAAAGTTATGAACGTAGACCAAAAATAAAGAGGTTTAATGGGGAAAGAGCCTATTGGATATGCATATTGGATATCATGTATTATTATGTATTATTGGATATAACCAAAAGCTGGCAAAAATAAATTAGACAGTTGTAAATAAAAAACCACGCGAGAGTCTGTGGAAAAACAAGAGTATCTGTCGCAAAAAAGTACTTCAATTTCGCTAAATCTATATAGTGTCATCACGAAAACAAGAAAACTACAAAACTGCATAAAGATCATTCAACAAAGTTCGAATGAAAACAATAGATTGAAATGGCACCAAAAAAAGATGACAAAAAGCGATAGACTAACCAGCTTTTGAGTCTATAGATTCGTACTCTCCGTTTGGCCATTTCTCTCATTCTTCTCGTTGGCTACAAAAACACACTTCACCAAATTAGAACGCGTGAGCACCCACGTGTAGAACTTGCGCTTCGATCTACACAGCCACTCTGGAGTGCAGTCGTGATCTCTGACCAGTGCAAAATATACCGGAATCGCTGCCAAAACAACCACAAGGCAAATGGTATTTTCAACCGGTTTCTTTATGAATGGAGTTATTAGGAGATAAAGGGATAATAATGTCATCACTATCGGGTTGGCGATCCATACTTTGAAGGGCCTTGGCAGGTCAGGTTGGCGCACCCGCAGAACTATGACACCGAATAATGCAAGGCCATATGTCAACCACATCCCAAAGGAAAAAAAAATGACGAATTGTTGGGTATTAGCCCCTACCAAGAGTATGTAAATTGCGGACAGAAAGAGCAGAGACAATACAGCTGGCAAGGGTGTTCTTCTGTTACTGTGGATGTATGACAATGGCTCTGGCAAATGTCCCTCCCGGGAGGCAGAAAGGATAATACGGGATGTTATAAAGAGTGTTCCGTTTATGGAGCTGAAGCAAGAGATGGCAGCAGCCAGTGGAACCAACAGGGCAACGTTTTTACCAAAAATCTTTGTCACAAATAACGTTAGCACAGTGGAAGATCCTGCGATTTCCGAGTGAGTTAGAACTGCCAACAGTGACAGGTTTACAGATACATAACACACAATTACGAAAGTGACTCCACTAAGAAGAGCTAGTCGAAGATTTCGATTTGGGTTTTTTAGTTCTTCTGTGATAGTGCATATTATGCCCCAACCATCGTATGCCCAGAGACCGTTGTAAAATGCAATGCTAAGGCTACCAGCATCCACTTTGTCGAAACCATCAAACATTGAAGCGTAATTCTGGGTGTGTCCGGTGGAAACTTTCCATATTCCTAATGCAATAAAGAACAGTACTGATATTGACTGAATTGCCGTGAAAAACACTTGACTTTTTCCAACAAAAGATGCGCTGAAAATGTTGATGATGGCTGAAATTACAATAGCAGCTACAGCAACACCTTTCACTATCCATGTGCCATCTGAGGATGTGACGTCATAAAATGGAGCGACTAGAAATTCGCCGATAGTCAAGCCCACTACTGACAAGACCGAAGGAATCGAAAGAAAGACCGTAATCCACATTGTACAGAATGCAGCTCCTTCTCCAAATGCCTCTTTGATGAAAACAAATTCTCCTCCTGTTTTTCGAAGTGCACACGCGAGTTCGCAGAAACACAAGGCACAGAATATGCAGAAAGTTCCAGAGACAATCCAGATCAGAAGTGCCATTCCCATGGTATTTGTCTCTCTAGCTACCAGACTTGGCGAAATGAATACACCCGATCCAAACAGAATACCAACCACGTAGGCAAATGCTTGCCAAAAGCCGATACTTTTTGCAAGCACTTTGGCACTCGTGGAAGACAGTGATAACGTTGCTTGGGAAGTCGACAGATCTTGAGGTTGCTGCGACGCGAGCACTGAAGTCGATTCGGAGCTTATGGCGGTAGTCATCTTTGGAATAAGCAGTTTGACAGTTGCAGGAATGGTCTCAAGACTGAACAGTGAAAGGATATGATGAATGCTTTTAAGTCTTCGTCTTACTTGGCTGCTTGTTGTTGGGAAACTATGCTTACCTCTTTTGTTTTCTATTTGGCTGCTTTTAGGGTTTTTAACGGATTGTTGAACCATTTGTTAACGCTTAACGTATTTTAATTAGTGCTTTCAACGCCTTTTATTATTATTGAGTCACGCTGTTAGATGCTTTGTTAATTTGCCTTTTGTATTAGGTGCCAGTTACACTATACCAGATTGCTATCGGAGCGGAGTGATTTTCATATCGGATAGGGCTTTCAGTTTCACTACGCCGCACGAATCCGGTACACAACGCTCTGATAAGCGGAAAATCACTCCGCTCTGGAGGTGATACGAAAATCACTCCGGAGTCACTCCGTAGCGGAGCGTTGTAGTGTAATCGCACTAATCCGATATACTCCACTCTGAAACCTCGTTTCATAGTTTGGCGCCTAAATTCAAGATGGACGACCTAGAATTTCAAGTAGCTCTTATGTCAGTGTTCATCCACTTGCCAGTATTTTACAATTGTCGTTTATTTTTTATCGACACACTTCGCATCTATATTTGATGCAGATACGAAAAATTGCAGAGGAGGCTTTATTTGTATCATCTAGCAAGGCAAATCGCAAAGCAAAAAAAGAAAAGGCTAGGCGAAGGTTTTGGTTAAAGCCAGGGAGATGCGACAGTTGGTAGTTAGGCTTTCAAAAGGGGCTGCCTGTTCCTGCAGAGTGGAAAGAGAACTTCCGAATGACTTTTCCTTTTTCGCCATTCTCGCAGAATTTATTGAAAACAAATATTTATTACACCACAACACAAATCTTCTACAAGATCAAGAAGGTGATGAATTTTGGCGCGCTTTGTAAACAAGCAAATACGCATTGCATTGTGGTCAAGAATGCGGAGGAATATGGGGTAGGAGCAAGCGCAGCGTCTTAGTGTAACTGCTACCCTAATTATCACTCCAGAGTAAAAATTACTCCGCTCCGCTCCGCTCCGATAGCAATCCGGTATAGTGTAACTCCAGCCTTAGCATGGCATGATTCGAGTCGAGTGTATGATGTGATCAGACGTAAAATCTTACAAAACTCGCCTTTTTCTTCGGAGTGCTTCTTGATCAATGTAAGAAAAAGAATTTCAGCAAGAGTTTGAAAAAGAGTACTAACGGATGGTCCACCGGAGTCGGAGGCATTGAATCAATATGGAAAGTTTGGGAAAAGCGAAGAAAAAAGAGAAAAATATTCCGGACGAGTGTCACGAAGACCGCAAACAGAGTGAAAGAATTGGTAGAGGACAGCGAGACTATCGAAGAGGGAACGTTGGAATATTTAAAAGCCGAGCTTAAAGAGAAACAAACGGAGATAAAAAAGAGTGATGAAGAAATTTTGGAATTGCTTTTAGAGTATGTTGAAGAGGAAGAGCAATTGGATAAAGAAATGGACGAAGTTGGGGAATACAAGAAGAAGATTTTGAATGCTATTTATTCAATAAACTGCCTTTTAAATACCAAAGAAGAACCAAAGAACAGCATCGCGAGGAGTGTATCGAAGGACAGTTTAAATTCGGAAGTATCAAGTTTGTCCCCAAGTTCGAGAAAAGTCACAAGAAAAACCGTTGTAAAACTGCCTAAATTGGAATTACGGAAATTCACGGGGAAAATACATGAGTGGCCAGAATTCTGGGATGGTTTTCAAAGTGTCCACGAGAATCCAGATTTGGCAGCGTGTGATAAGTTTAAATATTTGAAGAGTTTTTTAGAAGAATCTGCACGTAAAGTGGTAACAGGAATGCCCATGACAGACGAAAATTATGACATCGCTGTCAACCTTCTGAAGAAAAGATTTGGCAAACAGGAAGTAATACAGCAGGCCCACATTAGCCACCTCCTGGGGCTCCACCCTGTTTACAACGACAAAGCCGTCAGCCGATTGCGCAATCTGCCCGACGAAATCGAGACACATTATCGCGGGCTCGAGGCTCTTGGTGTCAACACTTCCTCGTTTTCTGCAGTTGTCGTGCCAACGCTTCTTGAAAAGGTACCGGGAAATATCAGGAGTCAGATGATTAGGAGTTCGGACAACAATTATTTGAAGTGGACGATAGATGAATTACTATGTGCCTTTGAAAAAGAAATCTCTATAAAAGAGTGCCAAATGCCTCTGGGAAGTTTGGGGGGCCGAAAGGATTTGACAAGCCGAGCGAATAACAACAACATTAGGCCCAGAAGCAACTTCAACAAGGAGGGAACTGCCTCGTCGCTACTGGTTAGTGAAAAGGCAAACAGTTGTGTTTTCTGTATGAGAGACCATGCTTCTGAAACATGCACCAATGTTTTGGGAGCGGAAAACCAGAAGAATGTGCTAAGAAGATATGCAAGATGCTTTGTATGTTTGAAATCTGGTCATCGAACATTCAGTTGCCGTCATAAGAATAACTGTAGAATATGCAATGGCCTACATCACGTATCAATTTGTCATAATGTTAGTAACATAGATCGACCTAAGCAAAGTAGTCTGCAAGTTAACGCAGAAAAGCCCAATGCACCCCTGCTTAACCCCACTGCAGCATCTTGGGTGGGAAGTACCGGTAGCAGGGGGGATGTAGCCTTTCAGACAGCTTCAGCAAATGTGAATGGAGAGAGTATTAGACTTTTGTATGACTCAGGTAGCCATAAATCCTTTATGACTGCAGAAGCTGTCAATAGGTTAGGATTAAGAGTGAGGAGAGAAGAGAAATTAGGTATTAAGCCATTTGGGAGCGTGAGTGCAGAATTTGAGGTAAAAGATGTGGTGAATGTGCCTATGGTATCTTTTGATGGAAAAAGGAAGATTGAAATTGAATGTCTTGTTGTCAGTAACATCCCCATATTAAGAATGTTCACCCAGAAGTTGTAAAGAAATCTTATACCCATTTGCATAATATATGGTTTTCAGATATTTCTAGGTTGGAATCATTAACAATTGACGTTTTAGTTGGCTTAGACTGGCTATGGAGTTTTATGGATGGTGAAGTTAAACGAGGGGGGCCAGGTGAACCTGTGGCCATCAAGACTGCAATGGGATGGGTGCTGTCAGGCCCATTAAAAGGTAAGAAATCAGATTTTAATGAGTCAAATGTCAACTATATATCTGAATCACCAATTTTGCTTTTGAAATGTGACAGATCTGCATTAGAAGACAAAATTCAGAAGTTGTGGGACCTTGAAACAATAGGAATTCGTGAAAGAAATGAAGTACATGAGACCCTGTTAGACAACATCACTTTCAATGGCGAACGATACTCTGTTGGTCTACCATGGAAGGCAGGTAATAACGTTTTACCTACAAACTTTGACAATGCTTCAGCCAGATTTAACAGCCTTATTAGAAATTTAAGAAAGACCCTTCTACACTGCAAAAATATGATGATATAATAAAAGAGCAGGTTGAATTAGGTATTGTTGAACAAGTATCAGAAATGGATGTCACTGAAAAGGTACACTACCTTCCCCACATGGCTGTAGTGAGTGAAGAAGCAGAGACAACAAAATTCAGGGTTGTCTATGACGCATCCTGCAAAGACAAAAAATTTGGTACCTCTTTAAATGATGTCTGCATGTAGGCCCGTCTTTCTCACCTTTAATTTTTGACATTTTGCTTCGTTTTCGTGAAAGTAGGGTAACTCTTGTAGGAGACATAGAGAAGGCTTTCCTCAACATTGAGATTAACCAAGAAGACAGAGATTTTTTGAGGTTTCTATGGTTAGATGGTATAAACAAAACAGAGCCTAAAATTTGCATCATGAGATTCAGACGTGTTGTTTTTGGTGTAAATTCGTCGCCCTTTCTCCTGAACGCTGTTTTACGACACCACATTGGTAAGTATCAAAGTGTTGATTCAAGATTTGTATCAAAGTTGACAGAAAGCTTTTACGTTGATGACCTAGTTACAGGTACAAAGAATTATAAGAAGTGTTAAGAAATGTCTGCGTAAAGTACTTGGAAATGCTAGAGTGACTTCTGACGAAATACGTACGGTTTTGTCGGAGGTAGAATGTATTCTTAACAACAGACCTTTGACATATTTATATGATGAGGAGGATGGAGAAGTATTAACTCCATCACATCTATTGGTAGGTAGAAGATTAAGCATGCTATCAACAGGTATTGGTTGTAAATTGAGATTTGATGAAGACGATCTTCATTCATCACATTGTAAGCGCTTTTCTTACTTAACCAGATTGTTGAATAGTTTTTGGACTAGGTGGAAGAAGGAATACCTCATAGATCTGAGAGAATCTCACCGAATGAATAAGAACAACCCAGCGAATATTAATGCAGGAGACATTGTAGTAGTGCAAGACGAAAATCTTAAGAGAGGTCAATGGAGAATTGCAATCGTCAAGGATGTAATTCGGGGTAAGGATGGTCACATACGCGGTGCCAAGGTATGCAAAGCTGGAAGAGGTAAGTATGAGCCTTTAACTAGACCAATTCAAAAACTGTATCCTTTAGTGAGTGGAAATGGAGCTATGAGTAAGGAGGATGGACTGAAACAAGAGAATTTCTCAGAGAATAAGGAGAATGAGAGGTCCGCAGGGGAGCGACCCATAAGAGCTGCAGCAAACAACGCGCCTCTTAAGATGCTACAGTTACTTGACGCATAGGAACATGCGCCAAGGAGGGGGGTGTGTTGGGAAACTATGCTTACGTCTTTTGTTTTCTATTTAGCTGCTTTCAGGGTTTTTAACGGATTGTTGAACCATTTGTTAACGCTTAACGTATTTTAAATAGTGCTTTCAACGCCTTTTATTATTATTGAGTCACGCTTTTAGATGCTTTGTTAATTCGCCTTTTGTATTAGCATGGCATGATTTGAGTCGAGTGTATGATGTGATCAGACGTAAAATCTTACAAAACTCGCCTTTTTCTTCGGAGTGCTCCTTGATCAATGTAAGAAAAAGAATTTCAGCGTTTGAAAAAGAGTACTAACACATGTAATAAACGTTGACAGAGTCGCATTAGTGTTTCAAGTAGAAAGTTGTTCGTTCAAATAAAACCAGCTCTTTTGCTGTTTGCTTCATTTGCTGAGAATTTGAAGGTAAATTCCTTTTGGAGCTTCAATTTGATTGGACAATTCATCGGTTGCCAGGGTTATTTCTTTTCAAAAGGCTATAACATGGGTCACTGGAGGCGCTCAGGTTTACCTAATTTAGTCGGCAACTGTAATCAAAACTTTTGAATTAACTATCTCCCCTGCGGCAGACTGTCTGTAAAAACTTAAGGTGCGCCAAGAGCACAAAATTCTGAAATATGGAACATCAAGTAAAGAACCCATTGGTAGGGAAACATTTAATGCACCCTTTTCGTTGGTTCTTCTTCTGAAGGAACAAATTTTCAGCAGTTCGAAGTTTATTCCCTCTTGCATTCAGGAAATGACGATATAACAAATCAATCAATCTTGGGCACTTAATTATCAAAATGAAGATAAGAGCAAATTGAAATAAAAATGTGTAATATTAAAACTCCAACAAAGAATAAATGACTCATTGTAATGTATTTCTAATAAAGCACACATCGAGTAAGGGGTTGACTATGCCGTATTCACCAAAGAATTACTCAATTATTATCGTTTGCAATGACACTGATGAATATTTGTTGTCAGTGAGACATGCCCCTAAGATATAAGAATTTAATAAGCGTCCTGGTTTAATCAAACTGTTTACCTTTCAAACTGCCAAACTATTAGCCAAGATTTGGCATGTTCTTTCAATTCCTTTTCCACCCTTCTCTAGTGTAAGAGATTCCACCCCGGTTTTGCAGTCACTAGGGCTGAGTCCCCTTAGGACTGGATCTTCGAGCACGATAAGCGAAGATGGCAGACTCTAATGGATAAAACGAAGCCCCAAGTTAGTTAAGGCATGATACCTTCTTTACCAGAAAATATAACAAAACCATGAAAAGAAATCATTGGTCCAAGACTTTTGCTCCATTCTTGCAATAGGTGCCGGTTAAAGTACAAATACCACTCCCTTCAAGTACCGAGTCAGGTGATAGTAAATCTGAGACTTCCGTTCAAACACATGTAATATGGTAAGTGATTACTGAAATGATCAGTCTTTGAATTATCCAAATAAAGTGAAGTATGTTCATCTTATCTCTCTTCTTGCCAAACCGAGACGCAACCGTTACAGGTAAATTGAATGTTTTATCGTTCACTCCTTTCTCATTTCTATTTTGAAGCAAATCTTAGCCCATTGCTTGGTAATCAGGTCAGCTTGGTATTGTCTTTAACAATTCAGTACGGCTCGTATCGAATCAAGACATTTTCCATAAAGGCTGCGTATACACGAGGATTCTGGAACACGGATCTGCGTAGATACGGATAGGCTTCCCGTTTACACTATGTCTTTGAAACCATACTGTGCAGAACCGTTTCGCTTTATCCGTTCACGAGGACATTGATTATGAAAGCAACCAGCCCTGCAGATGAGAACACAACCCCAATCACTGTCGCTCTACTTGAGAATCTCCTCTCCACCTTGATTTTCTTCTAAGAGCAATCCCGGTAGAAACTCTCCACGCAGCATCGAAACAGCTTCTTGCAAGGATTAGAGCATTAGGAAACGACCTGTTCCAACTATATTCATTGCAGGGCCATATTTTAGTTCACATTGTAGCCACTTATAAATCCATGTTCATAAAAACAGTTCAGCATTCAGTAATGACAGTCATTATCAGGGTTTTGCTAAAGTAAGTAAACCAAAAGGGTCTAACTCCAAGAAAACTCCAAGTGAACTCAAAGAGCATGATGGGTATGTAAAATCCCAGAACCAGAAGGGTATGCCCTAAGGCCGGGGCCCACAGCATAGGTAATACATATGGTGCCTGAAAGGTATGTTCTAAGTCTGGGGTCTATGCCCGAAGCATGAAGGGTGGGTCCTATACTCCGAGCATGAAGAGTGGGTCCTATATTCGAAGCATGAAAGGTGGGTCTTTTATTCCGAGCATGAAGAGTAGGTCCTGGAGTTTATGAATGGACAGGCAGCAAAACGGAGCTTTGTTTGTTGGTAAGTCGTGGTGAGTGAAAGCAGTACGTTCAGATGAGACTTCAGCAGGTCTTGGGCAGTCCCCATACTAGTCCCCTCCCATTCCCCTCCCAAATCCTGTTCTGCAAGGGAGAAGCCTGCAGAAGACCAGCCGATTGACATGCCAAAATACAAAACATCGGTTCCCTTTGTCATAGTGAATGCACACACGGAGCTGTTGCATACTTGCAACAACGTGGGCCGAAGTGTGGTCACACTACCCAACGAAATGCAGGTGGTGAAGATGACATACAGAACTGTTGGCACTGATAGAGGTACCAATGCAAGGCGTTCTGCGCATTATTGCCTGGTTTCAGCAGTTTTAGCATGGTCCACCGATGACAATCTCTGACAATGCATGACTATGGGCTCAGCTGCAAATTGGCTTGACAAACCATGCAAGGGGGGACATGCAAAGTTCTTCTGAGCAATTTGGGTATTTCATGGCGATTCAATCTCATATGGGATGCTAGATAACGTGGCTTCATTTGGCACATGATGGGTCAGGTGAAAAATGTATTGAAGAAGGGTATTTGATGGTCACACGTAACATATCGAGAACTCGGCGAGATGATGTTAGACATTGAACTCTGTTTCAACATAGTCCTTTCAAGGAACAGGTCATGGGTTGGAGCCCTTAATAACGCTCAAGATGAGACGTCACCAAAAACTTATTTTAACAAGTTCTTTGTGGTACAAACTTCACAATGGCTGGAAAGAGCAGAACTAGTTTACTAGTTCACTATTAAAAAACTTATTTTAAAATTCTTGAATGTTAGCCACATAAAATAAACATCAACAAAAAGAACTTTCAGATATTAAAAATTCGCCAAATATGTGCAGAATCGGTGCTAACGAATCACTGTTAGTTTATTTCTGTTCGTAAAGTTATGAACGTAGACCAAAGTATAGAGGTTTAATGGGGAAAGAGCCTATTGGATATGCATATAGGATATTATCATGTGGCACTTAACCAAAAGCTGGCAAAAAATAAGTTGGACAGTTGTAAACAAAAAGCCACGCGAGAGTCTGTGGAAAAAACAAGAGTATCTGTCGCAAAAAAGTACTTCAATTTCGCAAAATCTATATAGTGTCATCGCGAAAACAAGAAAACTACAAAACTGCATAAAGATCATTCAACAAAGTTCGCATGAAAACAATAAGTTGAAATGGCATAAAAAAGATTACAAAAGGTGTTAAACTGACCAGCTTTTGAATCTATAGATTCGTACTCTCCGTTTGGCTATTTCTCTCATTCTTCTCGTTGGCTACATAAACACACTTCACCAAATTAGAACGCGTGAGCACCCACGTGTAGAACTTGCGCTTCGATCTACATAGCCATTCTGGAGTGCAGTCGTGATCTTTGACCAGTGCAAAATACACCGGAATTGCTGCCAAAACAACCACAATGCAAATGGTATTTTCAACCGGTTTCTTTATGAATGGAGTTATTAGGAGATAAAGGGATAATAATGTCATCACTATCGGGTTGGCGATCCATACTTTGAAGGGCCTTGGCAGGTCAGGTTGGCGCACCCGCAGAACTATGACACTCAATATTGCTAGGGCGTATGTCAACCACATCCCAAAGGAAAAAATAATGACGAATTGTTGGGTCTTAGCTCCTACCAAGAGTATGTAAATTACGGACAGAAAGAGCAGAGACAATACAGCTGGCAAGGGTGTTCTTCTGTCACTGTGGATGTATGACAATAGCTCGGGCAAATGTCCCTCCCGGGAGGCAGAGAGGATAATACGGGAATATATGAAGAATGTTCCATTTATGGCGCTAAAGCAAGAGAAGGCAGCAGCCAGTGGAACTATCAGGGCAACGTTTTTACCAAAAATCTTTGTCACAAATAACGTTAGCACAGTGGAAGATCCTGCGATTTCCGAGTGAGTTAGAACTGCAAACAGTGACAGGTTTACAAATGCAAAACACACAATTACGAAAGTGACTCCACTAAGAAGAGCTAGTCGAAGATTTCGATTTGGGTTTTTCAGTTCCTCTGTGATAGTGCAGACCAAACCCCAACCATCGTATGCCCAGAGACCGTTGTAAAATGCAATGCTAAGGCTACCAGCATCCACTTTGTCGAAACCATCAAACATTGACACATAATTCTGGGTGTGTCCGGTGGAAACTTTCCATATTCCTAATGCAATAAAGAACAGTACTGATATTGACTGAATTGCTGTGAAAAACACTTGACTTTTTCCAACAAAAGATGCGCTGAAAATGTTGATGATGGCTGAAATTACAATGGCAGCTACCGCAACACCTTTAACCATCCATGTGCCATCTGAGGATGTGACATCATAAAATGGAGCGACTAGAAATTCGCCGATAGTCAAGCCCACTACTGACAAGTACGTAGGAACGGAAAGAGAGACTCTAATCCACAAAGTACAGAATGCAGCTACTTCTCCAAATGCCTCTTTGATGAAAACAAATTCTCCTCCGGTTTTGCCAAGCGCACACGCGAGTTCGCAGAAACACAATGCACAGAATATGCAGAAAGTACCAGAGACAATCCAGACCAGAAGTGCCATTCCCATTGTGGCTGTCTCTCTAGCTACCAGACTTGGCGAAATGAATACACCGGATCCAAACAGAATACCAACCAAGTAGGCAAATGCTTGCCAAAAGCCGAGACTTCTTGCAAGCCGTTTCGCACTCGTGGAAGACAAAAATAACGATGCTTGGGAAGTCGACAGATCTTGAGGTTGCTGCGACGCGAGCAGTGAAGTCGATTCGGAGCTTTTGACGGTAGCCATCTTTGGCATACGCAGTTTGACAGTTGCAGGAAGCGACTCAAGACTGAACAGTGAAAGGATGTGATAAATGCTTTTAAGTTTTCGTCTTATTTCGCTGCTTGTAATAAACGTTGAAAGAGTCGCATTAGTGTTTGAAGTAATAAGTTGTTCGTTCAAATGGAACCAGCTCTTTTGCCGTTTGCTCCATTTGCTTCATCGATGGCCAGGGTTATTTCTTTTTAAAAGGCTATAACATGGGTCACTGGAGGCGCTTAGGTTTACCTAATTTAGTCGGCAACTGTTATAAAAACTTTTGAATTAACTATCTCCCCTGCTGCAGACTGTCTGTAAAAACTTAAGATGCGGCAAAAGCACAAAGCTCCGAAATATGAAACATCAAATTAATCAATCTTGAGCACTTAAATGAATAAACCTTGAGCACAATTATTAATATAAAGATGGGAACAAATTGAAAGAAAAATGATCAATATCAAAATTCCAACACTTTTAGGTCGAAAATGGTTGTCAGAGATGAAACTGACAATTTTTTGTTTGAAACACTTCAAGATAATATCACGAGGGTAGCCATTTTCAATAAGGATACGTTTTATTATATCAAGTTTGGAAGCTAGCTTAGTTTTGGAGCAAACCATGAGCGCCCTGTGAACTAAGGTTTTAATGAGACCAATTTTCCTTTCTTTAGGGCTAAAGGAATTCCAGCGAATTTATTGACCAGTAAATTTCACTTTCCTATAGACACTGGTGACACATCAAGAAAATTCAAGGAGTTGTTTTGTTCCTTCTCTATAGTGAATTTTAAGGCTGGATGTAACGAGTTAAATTTTCCACGAAACTGGTCACAATCCAGCTCTGAATCGAAAATGACATACGTGTCGTCAACATAGCGAAGATAGACCGCGGGCTCTTTGGTTTGTTCAAAAAGCTTGTTTTCACAAAAGGCGACAAAGATGTTAGCTAGTGCCGGTCCCAAAGGGCTACCCATTGCTACTCCATCAATTTGTCTATACATTATGTTGTCGAAACTGAATTCCACTCCACGAGTGGCAATTTGCATGAGCTGTTTGAAAACTTTCTCTGTGAGTGGTGGGCAATCAAGATCGCCACGGTATCACAACGACCCACAGGATCACAATCTCTGCGCATGTATGTATGGAGCCACAAAGGCATGCACTAAGGCCGGGGAAAACATGATATGTAAAACTTAAGAGTATATCAGGGTATTACTTGTTTGGAGTATGCAGAGTAGGTCCTATATTCGGAGCACGAAAGGTGAGTCCTATGCTCGAAGCATAAAGGCTGGGTCCGTTGTTTGGAGCACGAAAAGTGGGTCCTTTGTTTGGAGCATGAAAAGTGGGTCTTATGTTCAGAGCATTAAGGGTGGGTCCTATGTTTGGAGCATGGAAGCTGGGTCCTATGTTCGGAGAATGAAGGGAGGGTCCCTTGTTCGGAGCATGAATGGTGGGTCTTATGTTCAGAGCTATAAGGGAGGATCCCTTGTGCGGAGCATGGAAGGTGGGTCCTATGTTCGGAGTATGAAAGGTGGGTCTTATGTTCAGAGCTATAAGGGAGGGTCCCTTGTGCGGAGCATGGAAAGTGGGATCTATGTTCGGAGTATGAAAGGTGGGTCTTATGTTCGGAGCTATAAGGGAGGGTCCCTTGTGTGGAGCATGGAAGGTGGGATCTATGTTCGGAGTATGAAAGGTGGGTCTTATGTTCAGAGCTATAAGGGAGGGTCCCTTGTACGGAGCATGGAAGGTGGGCCCTATGTTCGGAGCATGAAGGGAGGGTCCCTTGTTCGAAGTATGAAAGGTGGGCCTTATGTTCAGAGCTATAAGGGAGGGTCCCTTGTGCGGAGCATAGAGGTGGGATCTATGTTCGGAGTATGAAAGGTGGGTCTTATGTTCAGAGCTATAAGGGAGGGTCCCTTGTTCGGAGCATGGAAGGTGGGTCCTATGTTCGGAGTATGAAAGGTGGGTCTTATGTTCAGAGCTATAAGGGAGGGTCCCTTGAGCGGAGCATGGAAGGTGAGATCTATGTTCGGAGTATGAAAGGTGGGTCTTATGTTCAGAGCTATAAGTTAGGGTCCCTTGTGCGGAGCATGGAAGGTGGGATCTATGTACGGAGCATGGAAGGTGGGTCCTATGTTCGGAGTATGAAAGGTGGGTCTTATGTTCAGAGCTATAAGGGAGGGTCCCCTGAGCGGAGCATGGAAGGTGGGATCTATGTTCGGAGTATGAAAGGTGGGTCTTATGTTCAGAGCTATAAGGGAGGGTCCCTTGTACGGAGCATGGAAGGTGGGTCCTATGTTCGGAGCATGAAGGGAGGGTCCCTTGTGCGGAGCATGGAAGGTGGGATCTATGTTCGGAGTATGAAAGGAGGGTCCTATGTTCAGAGCTATAAGGGAGGGTCCCTTGTGCGGAGCATGGAAGGTGAGATCTATGTTCGGAGTATGAAAGGTGGGTCTTATGTTCAGAGCTATAAGGGAGGGTCCCTTGTGCGGAGCATGGAAGGTGGGTCCAATGTTCGGAGTATGAAAGGTGGGTCTTATGTTCAGAGCTATAAGGGAGGGTCCCTTGTGTGGAGCATGGAAGGTGGGATCTATGTTCGGAGTATGAAAGGTGGGTCTTATGTTCAGAGCTATAAGGGAGGGTCCCTTGTACGGAGCATGGAAGGTGGGCCCTATGTTCGGAGCATGAAGGGAGGGTCCCTTGTTCGAAGTATGAAAGGTGGGCCTTATGTTCAGAGCTATAAGGGAGGGTCCCTTGTGCGGAGCATGGAAGGTGGGATCTATGTTCGGAGTATGAAAGGTGGGCCTTATGTTCAGAGCTTTAAGGGAGGGTCCCTTGAGCGGAGCATGGAAGGTGGGTCCTATGTTCGGAGTATGAAAGGTGGGTCTTATGTTCAGAGCTATAAGGGAGGGTCCCTTGTGCGGAGCATGGAAGGTGGGTCCTATGTTCGGAGTATGAAAGGTGGGTCTTATGTTCAGAGCTATAAGGGAGGGTCCCTTGTGCGGAGCATGGAAGGTGGGTCCAATGTTCGGAGTATGAAAGGTGGGTCTTATGTTCAGAGCTATAAGGGAGGGTCCCTTGTGTGGAGCATGGAAGGTGGGATCTATGTTCGGAGTATGAAAGGTGGGTCTTATGTTCAGAGCTATAAGGGAGGGTCCCTTGTACGGAGCATGGAAGGTGGGCCCTATGTTCGGAGCATGAAGGGAGGGTCCCTTGTTCGGAGTATGAAAGGTGGGCCTTATGTTCAGAGCTATAAGGGAGGGTCCCTTGTGCGGAGCATAGAGGTGGGATCTATGTTCGGAGTATGAAAGGTGGGTCTTATGTTCAGAGCTATAAGGGAGGGTCCCTTGTGCGGAGCATGGAAGGTGGGATCTATGTTCGGAGTATGAAAGGTGGGCCTTATGTTCAGAGCTATAAGGGAGGGTCCCTTGAGCGGAGCATGAAAGGTGGGTCCTATGTTCGGAGTATGAAAGGTGGGTCTTATGTTCAGAGCTATAAGGGAGGGTCCCTTGTGCGGAGCATGGAAGGTGGGTTCTATGTTCAGAGTATGAAAGGTGGGTCTTATGTTCAGAGCTATAAGGGAGGGTCCCTTGTGCGGAGCATGGAAGGTGGGATCGTTATTTCAACATACGTTACAGCAATACTAGGAGGGGCTGGTGTTCAGAATATCGCCAATTACATCGTCGTTTTCGGAAACACACGTCAAGAGCATGCGCAGGCTCTAGAGAATTGCCCTACACGCCTTAAGGAGAAAAAGTTTCCTTTGAAAAAGTGCAAATGTCGTTTTCTCAATAGTGGGTTGGAGCTCTTGAGAGAGATTTTCACAAATCAGGGTACACGACCTGATTCTCGCAGAACAGAAGATGTTACGGATGCGTTTTAGGCATGGTAAAGTTCAATTTCAAGGATAAAGTATTGAATAAAATATGTTGTGGACACAGGGGTTCAAGGTACTACTTGAAACAACTAGCAAGCACCCGAGCATGTGAAGTGTCTATCAAAATTACAGGTCTTGTATGATTCAAAGAGAGTGTTAAATTACAAGAAGATGTTCGGAAATGTCCTAATACCTCCTTAGCTTAAACTCTCAAATTTCTAACCCAAACAAACCGGTCCCAAAAAGAAACTGCAGTTGTTTGACCCTAACCAACTCTAATCCACAAAGTACAGAATGCAGCTACTTCTCCAAATGCCTCTTTGATGAAAACGAATTCTCCTCCGGTTTTGCCCAGCGCACACGCGAGTTCGCAGAAACACAATGCACAGAATATGCAGAAAGTACCAGAGACAATCCAGACCAGAAGTGCCATTCCCATGGTATTTGTCTCTCGAGCTACCAGACTTGGCGAAATGAATACACCCGATCCAAACAGAATACCAACCACGTAGGCAAATGCTTGCCAAAAGCCGAGACTTCTTGGAAGACGTTTCGCACTCGTGGAAGACAGTAACAATGAAGCTTGGGAATTCGACAGATCTTGAGGTTGCTGCGACGCGAGCAGTGAAGTCGATTCGGAGCTTATGACGGTAGCCATCTTTGGAATACGCAGTTTGACAGTTGCAGGAAGCGACTGAAGACTGAACAGTGAAATGATGTGATGAATGCTTTTAATTCTTCGTCTCACTTGGCTGCTTGTAATAAATGTTGACAGAGTCGCATTAGTGTTTCAAGCAATAAGTTGCCCGTTGAAATGGATCCTGCTCTTTTGTCATATCCTCCAATGGCCGTGCACTTAGAGGAAAATCCATAGGTTGCGGTTTGAGCTGCGTTTACATGATACCGCATTCACTTCATACCGGATTCGTTGCACCGTTCGGATTGGTTTCATACCAGATAGGGCTCCTGTTTACGGTAGATACTCCGCATTGCTGGGCGCAGTCTTTTGTTTCGGAGCCTCAGCATTGGTATTTGAGTCACTCCATGTGAGGTTAAACCGGATATGGCCTCTGATTGGCTAACAGTGATATGTACCAGGTAGCAACGAGGCTAGCCAGATTTGTTCCAAATATAAACATAGTGTATCTTGCGATTTTGTTGTGCTTTACAAGCGATTTTTCGGCGATTTATGAAGTAGTTTATTATATTCGCTGGTCTTTTGAGATAAACAAACATTACTTTATTTGTAGCTTTGATTCGAAAAGTTTCTACTTTCTGATATAACCTTACAACAGAAGAACAATTTGTTCCAGACTCGCCTAGGCCGTTGCCGTTCGTCATCCGTTCATTACACTTCAACTGGTAGACGTCTACAATGGCATGTGCGATGATGACAGTCAACTGTGATCAACTGTTGTCTTTTCAGGGCGAAGATCCTTCTGCTGTCAATGGTCCTTTTTGATTCATAATACTTTTAAGGGTCCTAGGTCTTAGGGTCTGGTTCTTACGGTATGCCATACCTTTGTGCTGTTCGGGTATTTAATCCTTTCCACCTTAGTTTTAAGTTCGTCGTTGACAAGAAAAGCATTCTTTCCTTCATCTCCTTATCTTGAAAAGAGATCCATGAGGTGGCTACTTCTGTAAAGAAAACTTTCACTGCATCTGGTTTTCTTCAATAATCAAACCACAATTTGTTGAAAAATGCTCCAAACCTGGGGTTGAGGCCACAAGGATTGTGACTGAGGTTACGGAGCAAGTTTATACCGGATACGATACATATCGGGTTGGTTTCATACCACTTTCATAGCTGAGTCATTTCGTACCACAAAAGCGGAGCGATACAATACCGGACTGGGTCTTCGTCGTTTAAACGGAAGCCTTATCTGGTATGAAACGAATCCGGTATGAAACGAATCCGGTATGAAGTGAATCCGGTATTGTGTAAACGGGGCTTTGATTAAGCAATCCATCGGTGACAAGGATAATTTCTTTTGAAAGGAATATACAATTGATCATTAGACTATTCAATGGACACGTTGAAATTTGCTGAATTTATTGGACAACTGCTTTGCACAACCAACCAAACAACCAACAAAGAAGGAACAAAGAGGAATGTCTTCTTCATGAATTGGCCTACTGAATTAAGAGAATATAACAGTTATCACTCGTTTACCTTCTACGTCATCACTAATTTACCTTCTACCTCATCAATCATTTACCTTCTACGTCATCACACGCCTACCTTTTACGTCATCACTCGTCTACCCTATACGTCATCACTAATCTACCAACTACGTCATCACTAAATCTACCAACTACGTCATCACAAATCTACCTACTACGTCATCACTCGTCTACCTTCTACATCATCACTCATCTACCTACGACGTCATCACTCATCTACCTTCTACGTCATCACTCGTGTACCTCCTACGTCATCAATCATTTACCTTCTACGTCATCACACGCCTACCTTTTACGTCATCACTCGTCTACCCTATACGTCATCACTAATCTACAAACTACGTCATCACTAATCTACCAACTACGTCATCACAAATCTACCAACTACGTCATCACAAATCTACCTACGACGTCATCACTCATCTACCTTCTACGTCATCACTCGTGTACCTCCTACGTCATTTCTCAAGTACCTTTTACATAACTAGTTTTTTGTATCATTACAAATTTGTATCATTGCATTATTAATGATCGAGAGAATTCTAGAGACATAGCCCTTTTTGGAAAAAACGTTGCAATCTAAAACATTCATGTAAGTCGAATAATTAGGATGTTGTTGTATGGTTGAAGGGAAAGCGTTTTTAGTACACGGATACGAAGTACAACGGGTTAGAATACACAGGCCCATTTGTGCTGCCTTCAAACTATGGGCCTAAGTCATCTTATTGAAGAACGGCATAGCGAACATTCAGTGTCAAGGGAAGGTCGAGGTGCATGGGACTTTGATTACATTTTATTACATTAAATACATTAGATATGAACAAGATGAAAATGCAGAAACAGTACAGTCGCAATTTTCACTTTAATAATTATGTCGTAGGCCAACAAGTGTGGCTGAAAGTAAACTAGACACTAAAGAACACTAAACCCAGTAGCCAAGAAACGCCTCCATCTTTCCCACATTCCCTCTTGAGCGACCGTCCATCCAACGTTTCCGAGGAAACTAATTCGTCTCCAGACCCCAATGAAAGCGAAAGTGAAAATGATTTAGATGACGCAAGTGAAAGCGACGAAAACACTAACGTCGAAATTCCAACTCGAGGCCAGCCCCGTCGTCTAAGAACTCGTCGAACAATGAACAACGCCACATCGTGGGGCATCATCAACCCATAAATTATAGCTAATTCCTGTCTATATATATTCTGTTTTGTTGAACTTCGTTCATTTAAGAGGTGGAGAAATGTAATAGTGCAACAGCCCTCCCCCATCACCCTACCCCTCCCCCTAAAAATGCAACTGGTTAGAGGACTAGATGAATCTGAGAAGTATGAACCACTGTAGTAATATCTGCAATTCTGCACCATACATACATGCTTTTCTAAACAACAACAAAACAAACAAGTTTTTATATCTATAGATTCGTACTCTCCGTTTGGCTGTTTCCCTCCTTTTCATCTTTGGCTACATAAACACACTTCACCAAATTAAAACGCGAGAGTATCCACGTGTAGAACTTGCGCTTCGATCTACACAGCCATTCTGGAGTGCAGTCGTGATCTTTGACTAGTGCAAAATACACTGGAATCGCCGCCAGAACGAAGCCAAGGCAAATGCTACTTTCAACCGGTTTTTTTATGAATGGAGTTATTAGGAGATAAAGGGATAATAATGTCATCACTATCGGGTTGGCGATCCAAACTTTGAAGGGCCTTGGCAGGTCAGGTTGACGCACCCGCAGGACAATGACACTCAATATTGCAAGGCCGTATGAGAGCCAAACTGCAAAAGAGAAGTACACGAGAAGCCGCTGGTACCAGCTCCTAGGGCGAGAATCCAAACCACGGACAGGAGAGAAAGACTTAGTACTGCCGGCAAGGGTGTTCTTCTGTCACTGTGGATGTATGACAATGGCTCAGGCAAATGTCCCTCCCGGGAGGCAGAAAGGACTAGCCGGGCGCATACAAAGTTGGCTCCACTGATGGCGCTGAAGCAAGAGATGGCAGCAGCCAGTGGAACTAACAGGGCAACGTTTTCACCAAAAATCTTTGTCACAAATAACGTTAGCACAGTGGAAGATCCTGCGATTTCCGAGTGAGTTAGAACTGCCAACAGTGACAGGTTTACAGATACATAACACACAATTACGAAAGTGACTCCACTAAGAAGAGCTAGTCGAAGATTTCGATTTGGGTCTTTTAGTTCCTCTGTAATTATGCAGACTAAACCCCAACCATCGTATGCCCAGAGACCGTTGTAAAATGCAATGCTAAGGCTACCAGCATCCACTTTGTCGAAACCATCAAACATTGACACGTAATTCTGGGTGTGTCCGGTGGAAACTTTCCATATTCCTAATGCAATAAAGAACAGTACTGATATTGACTGAATTGCTGTGAAAAACACTTGACTTTTTCCAACAAAAGATGCGCTGAAAATGTTGATGATGGCTGAAATTACAATGGCAGCTACAGCAACACCTTTAACCATCCATGTGCCATCTGAGGATGTGACGTCATAAAACGGACCAACAATGTATTCGCCGATAGCTACGCTTAGAACTGACATGGCAGCAGGAAGACAAATAAAAACCTTTGTCCACAAAGTACAGAAGCCAGCTACTTCTCCAAATGCCTCTTTGATGAAAACAAATTCCCCTCCGGTTTTGCCAAGCGCACACGCGAGTTCGCAGAAACACAATGCACAGAATATGCAGAAAGTACCAGAGACAATCCAGACCAGAAGTGCCATTCCCATTGTGGTTGTCTCTCTAGCTACCAGACTTGGCGAAATAAAGAAACCTGACCCAAACAGAATACCAACCACGTAGGCAAATGCTTGCCAAAAGCCGAGACTTCTAGCAAGCCCTTTGACACTCGTGGAAGACAGTAACAATGAAGCTTGGGAAGTCGACAGATCTTGAGGTTGCTGCGACGCGAGCAGTGAAGTCGATTCGGAGCTTACGACGGTCGCCATCTTCGTAATGCGCAGTTTGACAGCTACAGGCAAAGCCCCGAGACAACACGCGAAGTAACAGCCTATCAAAGAACAAAGCTCATTGTTTGAGTTGTTTACATAAATGGTACTTCAAGCTGTTCAGGCCTACAATGCATGGTACCGAAGCTGCTATTCAATTGTAACGAATGGGTCTAAAGTGAACACATGCGAATTCATCAGAAAGCGGAAGATGAAGTCAGTTTGTTTACCCTTGGATAAGTCAGCAGTTTGAACATAGAGATAGGATAATTAAAACACTAGAGTGCGGACTCCTATTGTTCTAGCCCAATCGAGGGTGAAGCTTTGTGCGCCATTTTGCAAGAGGTAATGTAGAACGCGGAAGTACTATGGTTTGTATACTGGACCCTCTGATCATGCAAGATGATTTCAAAATATAATCAATTTTACGTTTCGGAATCGCAAGAATACATCATCGTCGATAATTTTTGTTTGTGGAAACTTATTTTATCTGCCGAAAATTCTCACAAATACATGATTTGCATTGCGCAATCACAGATCAAATCGCATGGAATTTCTCGCATGGAAACCACGTCTCTGGCTGGAGAATTCTTTTCGGAATTCCAATAGACTTTTATGATGCAATACTTAACAGCAGCGATAAAATGAATTGGAAGTAATGATGCAGCAATGAACAAATGACGCCTTAATTATTGGTCTTGTCTAAAATAGAATTTTCTGTAATTTATTTATATCAATCGTTGGGTTTTTGCAGATTATTTACTCAGTATACGAGTAGAGGGGAGAAAATTGTATTTTATTTTGTGAGAAATGTTTTTTGTTGAATAAGGATTTTTTAGTACGCTTCCATGCTGTACTCGTTAGTTCGCTTTGCATTAGAATGCCGAACAACTGTGTTGTTGCGCGTTGTACGCGTCCTTCGAGAAAGCGACACGAAGTAAGAACTGGTACAACCATTTTCTTTCACAAATAACTTCATGTTTCTGATAGCACAAGTGATATTTGATATACAGTTTACCGAGTAAATGTAAAAAAAGATTAATTCTTTCACGGGCGTCTTGGGAGGGGCAGAGGGAGAGTGCCCCTAGCATCTTCTTGAAGGAAAATTATACGTTTTCAGTCATATCCGTCGAAAGGATTAAAATTCTGTTTTTTCAGTCCCTCGTAATTTTTCAGATTACCAAACATTACAAGATGAAGCCTCGTATATATATATATATTCACTATATGTATAATTTTCTAATCTATCTATAGCAGACGGAATAAAAATGTACATGCATATGCTAGTCTGGAGAGTATGGCAAATGGCGTATCAGCTCAGCTACACAATGCACAATGAAATTCAGAATTTCTCCTAAAGGAAAATTGCTATTTTCCTGCCATATGATTTGTTTTGCATGCAATGCATGTTGCAATACCTAGTCAAGTCACTCTGCAGACTGGCTTTTATAAAACATAATACAATTTTAAGCATAACTACAGCCCAAGGTGACAAAAGTTCCATCTCTGATGAGCCTGATCTTCCTAACTGCCTGAACCCATTTAAGGATAATGTTCTTTACTACATCTCAGGATTCATTTGCAGAAGAATCCAGGCTTCTATTACTTGCAAAGACTGCCTTCTTTCAATAATCAACTCTGCTCCAGTCTCAATTGATGATCAAGGTAATTCCTCCATTTCTCTAACAAAAAGAAAAATAGAGGTGGACTTATTAATGCGAGCAAGGGGGTGTTTGAAATACTGAAGCTATTTGAAAAGCTTTTTACACTCAATGTTTTAGGTAAGAAAGATAAATTCACAACAGAGAGGGGGTAGGGATTTGCAAAAAATGACCACTGCCTGTTGCCATCCAATGTCACCAAAGGCTGCCTCACTGTTTCCTGACGCGAAACAAAGATGCACCGAAACTGAAGATCCAGGTTATGGAGACAGTCATGCAGCACAAATTATAAAGGAAGTTTCAAAAAGATATCTGACAATGCGCCTTCAAACCTATGCTCAACACTACAATAGATGTGTTGATTTAGATCCTAAATTTTTAAATTTTGACAAATTAGAAATGTTGACTGATGCATATTTACTTTCTTTCAGAATACCTTGTTCCATCAGTGCATGAATTGTTTTAAGCACAATCTCGCATGAATGAGGTGTAGTGCTTTGGTGGCTCAAGGGCTCAGCCTTCAATTAGATGATCAGTTTTAGCTTTTTTTCCTTGTTTCCTGAGGCGTGTTTTTGCAATGCCTTCAAGAGTCCCTTGCTGTTGTATAGCACAACATCGCTGGTCCTGTTCAACCCTTGGGCAAAAATGTTTTTGATATGTTTTCTTTAGATCAGTGAAACACGTGTAAGGCAGCCCTCTACGTCGAGTTTAAAGTTATGAAAGGAAATACGAATGGCTCTCATTTATAAAGATACCATAAACATTGTTTGTCAATAGGGTAGGAAATTCAACTGCAATGTAACGGAAAGGACCAGAAAAATGCCATGATCCGAAGACAAAATTGATCGCGATTCTTTATATCTAAGTAAGTGAAATACACATCAATCGGTTACTTCTCGAGAAAATCTAAAGAGAAAAATTTACCACTTACCATTTTAAAATTCGTAACAACTCCAAGAAGCTTCATCTGTGGATGCATTATGGGTTTTAGGATTGCGCGCTGTCGTTCCTTCGTACATGCCGACTGCCGAAGCATTTTATTTTGTACGGACACGAAAAGTTGCCAAAATCCATAGATAAGGACACTCAGATGGTAGAAGTATCTTTGCATCTTGCCATCATTATGATATTCACCCGAATTTGATTTGATTTGATTTGATTTGATTTATTTATTATTCAAATTCTACTACAATAATAATTGTTAACAAAATACTGATGATAATAACTTTGAAAAATAAAACAACAACGCAATGCAACTAGGTGTAGTAGAATTCTTAAGGAGGAGCTCTCAAAGTAGGTAAACTAACGAGATGAGAGACTGATGGACTGAAATATTTAGTGGGAAGAAATTGTTAAAGCAACTCGGTGTTAACTTGTTTATTGATTCAAAAACAAATGTTAATAACCGGAGTTTAAATATGTCATGAAGTCTGAGTAACTTCAGACTTACAAAGATTGGTTTTGAATGGGAAAAGGCCTTTTCATGTGAGATTGCTCTAACAGCTCTTTTTTGCAGTTTGAAAATAGGGTCAACATATGAGGCAAATGTTTGACCCCCCCAAACAATGATACCGTACTGGAGAAATGACATAAATAGAGAATTGTAGATGCATATTAGAGAATCAGTTGGTAAAAAATGTCTGATTTTGAAAAAAACTCCGCATGTTCTTGCCAGTTTTTTGAAGAGTTCATTTGACTTGAATTGACTTGAATTGACTTGAAAGTTTGCAAATACAATCTTTATTTCCAGAGCAACTTCGTAGTCCTCCATACTTAACCACCGTCCACGAGCCGTTGTTATTACCTCTTGCAAAATGGCGCACAAAACATCAGTTTGCAGAAGCCTCGTTCGCACTCTAGTGTTTTAATTATCCTATCTCTATGAGTTTGAAAGAAATCCGTAGAGACTTGAGACTTTCCCAATTCAAATGGTGAGGAATTTTAAGGAAAACACGAGTGCAGACTGCATTTGCAGGATAGCCATTTGCATTCTGATCACTTCTCATTTCAAAAATGCCTTTGCCGTTGCAAGGCTTGCCTCCGTTACTGGGCAAGCAACCCCGTAGCCATGGGGTGGCATGGGGTGGTCGTCATGCCACCCCTAGAACAATCAAAGCCAGGTGTTTGCCACCCCTATACATTTCTCTTGGATACTCATAACTTCTAGGCTTTTAGATAACCAATGCTTAATAGGGCAACTATTCATCTGAAAAATAATTTCTCAACACTTCATAGTCGTACGGCTATGAAAAGAAATAAAATAAAGTTGTGCCAAGTGCAAACTACACTGTATGATTCATGCAACGTTTTAATGCTTAGCTACCTCTTTGGCTTGCCAAATGTTAGTTTAATTCATTGAATTCATAGTTTGTACTATAACACAGATTGCTCTTAAAATAGGGCAACTGATTAAAACCAACTATTTAAAAAACACAATATTTACAGTTCTCTCTCATTTTAGATGCTACAATAACAGGGCAACCGTCTCATTCCATCCTTTAATGCTATGTTAAAAAGAAGCTATAGATTATCTGGACTATTTTTTTAATCGTTTAGCCTACTTTTTGTTGTTTAGCCTTACCACATTAAAATCAATAAAAATCAATTTTCTTTTCGGAGTTTGATTTTTAACTTTCGGTTTTTTCATCACTCCAAACCTTCAATGCCATATTCAAGTCAATTTTATCGGTCAGATCTTTCTCGCACGCCAATATAAACAAATTGTCGAGTCGCTCATCACCCATAGTGCTTCTTAAAAAGACTTTGACTATCTTCGTCTTGCTAAAAGTTCGCGCGTCCTTTGCAACACTGACTGGTGCCGTAAAAAGTAACTTAAAAAATAGTCTGTACATCATTAGGAAAATACATTTATTTGCAAAAGCATATTGGCAAACCTGATGTACACTTTCATAAGGTACCTTCTGGCTATTCACGTGATTGACAAATATATCCTACTCCATTTCGCAACAAGCGATATCTATCGACAGAGACGGGGGAACAAGCTGACCTACAGCATTCATATCTTCAATACTGGGCTTTGCAAACGGTGGTTGCAGCAGCTTTGCTAATGGCAACATTTTTTCTAAACATTGCTTCACGTTTTCGGTGTACTCGTGTATGAGTGAATCAAGAGCCTCTCTAACAGCCTTTCGATAGTATATATTAATGGCCAGCGATGCTTCTGTGTCTTGATTCTCGTCATACCTCCTTGGCATTTTTCGTGGTCTGTGAATTCGAGCGTATTCATCTTCTGGGTCTGTTTTTAAAGTATTTTTGCAAAACTGAATGCAAGCACAGACCTCATTTTCAATGTCGTACGTTCATTCTATCATCGATTCCAGAATTGTAACAGTTTATTTTACCAATAAAAGCGCATCCAAGATATTCAGCTCTTCTTTTTGCATTGCCAATGTCAAGAGCTTTGTCTTCTTCATGACTAATCGCATAAACATTAGTGCAAAGAAAAAATCAAACTTCTGCATACAGGGCTTCTGTTTTGTATTCCCAACTGGGTAGAGACCATAAATTCAAAAAATCAAGCTGGAGCGAAAAACGTGCGACCTAAACAAAATTTCCAAATTTGCCTGACAAATATACTAGCAGCGAAATATTTGCCCGACAGAATCCGCTTTTTTGAATATTGGTGGGGTGCAGCATCACCCCCCCCATACCCCCCCCCAGCAGTTTCGCCCCTGGGTGTGAGTACTACTAGACACGCCTAGGCCTAGGGTTTACAATATAGACTAGCGACACGCTATTTTTGTCAATGGATAGAGAAAAAGTAATTTCGGAGTGTTCATTATCTCCTTCTGACAGGTGCCCGTGTCCAAAATGCTCGACAGGACCTCTAGTCTGTGCAAAAGAGTACCGCGGCACCCGTGAAGTAAAAGAGGCGTGTGAAGCACAGAGAGAAAGGCAATGATTCGTAACCATAAACTTGACATATTCTTAGAACGATACACGCGAAAACGTGGAAAGCGTAGGTTGCGGAACGTGTGATACGGAGTGAATACGAAGCGAATGAAGCGAATACAAAGGGGATTAGATTAAATAGGTTAATGCGTCCGTTAGGGTCCAGACTCCAGTACTAGGGCCCAGACTCCAGTACTTGACAAGGCATACGGCAAGCTCGCAGTTGACGGTTCGCGAGAGAAATTCACCTGTGTAACTGAACACAATTCCTTCAAGGCTCTTGCTCAAAAGAAGCTCTTGCCGGGTTTTTCCATTTCAGGGTCTTAATTTTCTCAGCCGCCCCTGTGTCATGACTAATTCATCCTCACACAATCCTTTTTCTGTATACAAGGAACATAGTTTTTGGGGCAGCATGATTTGCCTACTTTGTATTTGTCGAAGCGTATTCTCCAAACGCCTTGGATTGTAGTGACACCTTTGTCTACATTCCATTGTCACACCATGTCATGCTGACACATCTTTTCTCGCTCCCCAGTCTAGACTTTTCCATTCAATTCACAGAAAGAAAAAGAAAATTGCTTCTTGACAAGCGAGAAAAGCGCTACAAAATACGTGAAAGTCGCTTTTCGTCTAGACCTTGCCCATCTTGGATTCTGTGCTTCAACAGAACTCCTCTTACAAAGAATCCAGAGTTAAAAGTATAAAAACGGAGCTTTTCCCCAGACAAGTTTCAAGAAACTTTATTCAGAACTAAAAGGGTTACTTCTATTGATCAATTTGGAAACAATGTGTAAATACAGCCATCTAGATAATGGTATTTCTATCCAACTCCATGTAGACAGGGAGACTTCGCCTTTTCTCTTGGGTTCTTCTAAGGAGAAGGTATAAGAATCAGGAAGTCTACCCCCGTGCGCCGTAATTACGACATTAATTAAATACATTTGCGGGTAAGCACGAATAAAAATCCTACCACAGTGAGCATTGTACATTGGACTCATCATGTAGGTTTCATAAGGGTAGACGAGATCAGCCGTGTAACCGTATTTTCTAATTGTTATGTATATCAAGCTGTATTGTTGTGTTTTCAAAATGAACACTATTCAATTCTTGAGCTCTTCGTCATCAAATCCAGAAACATATGGAAGTTTACAACACAATCTACAGACTCATACTCTCTGTTTGGCTTTTTCTCTCATTTTTCTCGTTGGCTACATAAACACACTTCACCAAATTAAAATGCGAGAGTATCCGCGTGTAGAACTTGCGCTTTGATCTACACAGCCATTCCTGAGTGCAGTCGTGATCTTTGACTAGTGCAAAATACACTGGAATCGCTGCCAAAACAATCACAAGGCAAACGGTACTTTCAACCGGTTTCTTTATGAATGGAGTTATTAGGAGATAAAGGGATAATAATGTCATCATTATCGGGTTGGCGATCCAAACTTTGAAGGGCCTCGGTAAGTTAGGTTGGCGCATCCGCAGTACAATGACACTTAGTATTGCAAGGCCGTTCGTCAACCAAATAGCAAAGGAGTAGTAGATAATGAGTCTCTGCGTACCGGCTCCTAGGGCGAGAATCCAAACCACGGTCAGGAGAGAAAGACTTAGTACTGCCGGCAAGGGTGTTCTTCTGTTACTGTGGATGTATGACAATGGCTCAGGCAAATGTCCCTCCCGGGAGGCAGAAAGGATAATACGGGATGTTATAAAGAGTGTTCCGTTTATGGAGCTGAAGCAAGAGATGGCAGCAGCCAGTGGAACTATCAGGGCAACGTTTTTACCAAAAATCTTTGTCACAAATAACGTGAAGACAGTAGACGATCTTGCGATTTCCGAGTGAGTTAGAACTGCCAACAGTGACAGATTTACAGATACATAACACACAATAACGAAAGTGACTCCACTTAGAAGTGCTAGTGGAAGATTTCGTTTGGGGTTTTTTAGTTCCTCTGTAATTATACATACTAACCCCCAACCATCGTATGCCCAGAGACCGTTATAAAATGCAATGCTAAAGCTACCAGCATCCACTTTATCGAAACCATCAAACATTGAAGCGTAATTCTGGGTGTGTCCGGTGGAAACTTTCCATATTCCTAATGCAATAAAGAACAGTACTGATATTGACTGAATTGCTGTGAAAAACACTTGACTTTTTCCAACAAAAGATGCGCTGAAAATGTTGATGATGGCTGAAATTACAATAGCAGCTACAGCAACACCTTTAACTATCCATGTGCCATCTGAGGATGTGACGTCATAAAATGGACCAACAAGGTATTCGCCAATAGCTACTCCTACAACTGACATACCAGAAGGAACAGAAAGAGAGACTCTTATCCACAAAGTACAGAATGCAGCTACTTCTCCAAATGCCTCTTTGATGAAAATGAACTCTCCTCCGGTTTTGCCTAGTGCACACGCGAGTTCGCAGAGACACAATGCACAGAATATGCAGAAAGTACCAGAGACAATCCAGATCAGAAGTGCCATTCCCATGGTATTTGTCTCTCTAGCTACCAGACTTGGCGAAATGAATACACCGGATCCAAACAGAATACCAACCACGTAGGCAAATGCTTGCCAAAAGCCGAGACTTCTTGCAAGCCCTTTGACACTCGTGGAAGACAGTAACAATGAAGCTTGGGAAGTCGACAGATCTTGAGGTTGCTGCGACGCGAGCAGTGAAGTCGATTCGGAGCTTATGACGGTAGCCATCTTTGTAATACGACGCACAGCGATGTACAAAATATGGCAGACGAGTCTTTTAGGCGAGTAAATGGACATGCGCGGTTAAGCGATAAAGTTTGTGGTTAGCACGACAATTGATCGTCTTTGCTTTTTGGAAACACTGGCACTCCCTCAAAACTAGGGCTTCCTTTGTATTTTTAAGGTCGGCTGGCTCGTTTCTCGGCCTAACCCAAAATTTGTTTTTGATTGGCTTAACGCGCCTATTCCTAAGAAAACCCAAGAAGTACGTAGCTAATTAGGAATGGCCAACTATCAAAGTAAATACATTGCCAACTATGTTACGATAACAGCACTATTGCGTGATTTAACGAAAAAGAATACGTAGTTCAAATGAACTGATATATGTAGTGATGACGTGTATCAAGGACACAGGGGTACAAGGAGTAGTTCTGGAAGGGAATGGAATTCGCCTCGTGATGCTGAAATTTAGTTTGATAAGTTGAGTAACTATTGAAATATGTGGCAGTAGATGCCAGCCCGGTTGGAGTGGCTGCAATTCTTTCACAGAAGTCCGAAGGTGATGCATGTGCAAGCAGAGCTCTGAGCGAGGCATCAATGGCCCTCAAGTGCAATCCAATCATATAATTTTTTTTAAAGTATATCAAAATACATGTAGTCTTGAAAGTTTATGATCTATAAGTATAGCCTTCTCAGATTGGCAACTCTGATGCTGTGGTGAGATTTGGAACACAAACAGTTCTCCAGGGTATAAGTTCTCATTCATATGCATTCCAAAAGTTATATATTTAAAGACACATGTGGCATATCTTGCCACATGGATATTTCAATTACAGTGGTGTTTGTTGAGGCGCATGATGCATCTATCAATTTCAGTAGCTATTTTTTGACCTTGGAATAGGAGCCTATTATATCTTATCGCACTGAAACAGGTTCTTAATTACAAGGTGCATGGTTTAGGAAAAATAGCCTCTAGGTTCTTACTTTTGTAGGTTCGTAAATGCGGGATTTACTGTATATCTATCACGTGCTTTGTCTATTTTCTTATCTAATAACGTATAACCATGCTGTTACATTTTGTTAAGCTTTTTAACATTGCATTCGCTGAGTATTTATATGCATTTCCATTTCTTTTTCGATTCGAAATCAATAGCGTAACAGACGGTCTGAATCTATGCCTAAAGATGCGTCGGTCTCTTCTGCAAGGGAACATTGATTATGATAGCAGAGTGCTCATTTTCCAATTGTCTTTGCGATATTCCGGCCAGAGTGGAATAACAGCTACAACATATCTGACACAGTTAGGCTAATTGTTCAAAAGGAAATCGTGGTAATAATTTTCGTAAAGCGACGTTGGAATCATGAACCACATGCGCTTAAGGTATCCAGCCGCACTGCTACAACGATGGTGTGTT
The DNA here is from genome assembly GCA_003864495.1 of Nemopilema nomurai. Taxonomy (NCBI): domain Eukaryota; kingdom Metazoa; phylum Cnidaria; class Scyphozoa; order Rhizostomeae; family Rhizostomatidae; genus Nemopilema; species Nemopilema nomurai. Next base: position 189,277 of record PEDN01001354.1, read on the forward strand.
CATTTTGAGCAAAGCAAATTTCCAGCATCGGGTACATGGCCATTTGAGATGACATGGGCATCAGGCTACCGTCAACTTAACGAAATGGCGATCAGGCTTCGACTATCTTATTTCAAGAAAGAACACGGCGTCAACACAAAGATTAAGGGACCATAACAGGGGCACGTTGCCGCTACTCCCCTGCACTGGAGATGAACTACGACTTCACAGCACATGAAAGTGCCCCCTTTTTTACCTTAAAACATGCTTCCAGCATCTATGCTCAATAGACTCACATGACCATTACACCAAAACCTGCTCGCATCACAGATTTACATGAACGCTTGGCAAATTGTTCCCTCCTAGCAAAGAAACCCTCATTAGACGGGAACAAATCTATTAAAAATTCCGTGCGCCAATCCATAAATTCAATTATACATATGATCTACTGGCAACGTCATTGATTCCAATAGATGCTGTAAGTAATATGCTTGACCTCAAATAAAGTAGTGCTTTAGAAAAAACCTTCCTTATCTAATTATATTATGTGGCATATACTGTAGTCATTAATTTATTCGTGAGTACAATGACTGTACAACATTCTTCAATGACTGTTATTGTCGGGGCTTTGATGAATTGATAGAAATCTTGATGTCCAATGACCGAACTATCGAGTTCACGTCAACAAATCTTTAACATAAAGCAACACGTCCCAAAGTCAAACTACAGATCCCGAATCTTAATAAACAGGTCCAGAATCTGAAATTGTGTACCATATCATGGGGTCCTGAATCCAAGCAGGTAAGTCAGGAATCAGAAGTCCTGGATTCAATCCAAATAGATCCGGTATTTACGGTCCGGAATGATAGTTCCTGGTGCCCTACTACCATGACTGAGTAAGAAGCAGCAGATCTAGAGTCATTCCAGGATCAGAATCGTTAAGCACTGTTTCTTAAAGCACAGTGCCTGAAATAAAAGTCACGAGTCCGGAACCAAACGAATGCTACACAGTATGCAGAAGCTCTTGTTGAGGCCACGAGGTCAATGGAACTCACTTGTAGGATGAATAAATAGGGCGACTATGCAAGAGTACTCCACAGCTTTAGACGTCAAATCATTCTACTCCGATCAGTCTGTAATCCACAGAGAAGAGCGTTGATAATGACTTCATGCTTATCCGTAAACAAAACAAGAGCACTCTCCAACCACGACTATATACTGCTTCTTGGGTATTTGGTATCAGCAAGAAATACTTAAAAAATTACAAAAATCCTTCGATGAGCCAGACTTTTTTAACCAGAAGGGAGGAGAGTAAGATGATCAGCAGGTCCCTGTCCAAATCACCGAATAATAAAGTAATAGATAGGCACATTATCATTTTTTACATTAAAGTCTTTTTGTACCTTGAGTTTGGAATCAAGCTCTTTCTTTTGAGTCTTCTAACGGCTTCCCTTAAGTGTTTTGGTTGTATTGGCCCATGATCTTTTCTTTCTTCCATTATATCAAGTGCTGAAGATACAAGTATACAATATCATAAACACTGCGTCAACATTTTGATAGAACACTATCCAATCAAAAGAAATCACTGCAATAAAGATTCCTGGCAATACTTTACACATATATATTTTTATTCATTGTACTGTAACAAAAGTTTGTAGTTATCTGCAATCAAAATTCAAAAAGTCCACATCAGACTACATCTGACCACCAATTATGCTATCCTTTCCCCACTTTTGTTTCATTTGTAATTATTTGGACTAGTATGAAGACATTGGTCAAAGCTGCAGTGAAGTAAACACAAGAAAAATTAAAGAAATTTTAGTCAAGTGTTTTGCTAGTCAGTTGACAAAAGTTTTTACATTTGATTCTTTACAAATCATTTACCCTTCCTTCAAGGAAAAATGTGGGCCTCTTCAAGCTGTTTTCTTTAGCTTGGAAGAGGGAAACAACCATTTGCACATGTAACTCAACACCTTGATGCGACAAATGGCACAAGCAACTGCTAGATTTTTTGTGCAATGACCTGCATATTTAAGTGTTCATGAATTGACATCTTACCTTCTTCACAAATCTCACCAATGTAAACTTTGGCAATACCAGCCATTGCAATCACAACATTTGGAGGAACAGATCCACCAGTCATGACACTTTGCATTAACTACAATACAAAACAACTTGAAATGAAAATGGCTTTTCAGGCAGTAGAATCATCAACAGATATTATTAATTTGGTATCAAATTATTCATAAGTTTGAAGAGAGAGCCCATGAGATGGAAATTACAGGAGGATAGATGTGGAAATAATGTGATACACTGCATTATATCTTGTTAAAATGAATAGTCGCAATAAATAAGGAGCATTCTAAAAAGCTGACCAGTAAAATACTTGAAAATAAAGATAAACATCATAAGAATTATTCCAAACAAACAACAAAACTATAACTGTGTACTGTAGGTGCAACAAAAACATGAAAAACCAAGAGAGACAACTATCCCAATATATATAAAATGAATTTTAGAATTTGGTAGCAAGGCATCAAGCCTTCAAGAAATTGACATTTTGGCTAAATTTAAGGAATCAGGTATTTCCAACAAGCTAGGTGAAGGAAGGGAATTTTTAGCAAAACTAATGCACAGACCCCTGTATCTTGGAATGCATTCAATCAAAACACTTTTCAGCAGCCATAGAATATTTACTCAACAGGTCTGCCACAATAAAACAAAAATGTGTGAGCTTGGATTGATATTCTTTAACATACCCTTCTTATAGCTGCTTTTGGAAAAGAAGCCCTTCTATACATTTCATATCTGTTCAGTTGTGACTCAGAAAATGATGCTACCAACGCCCTAAAAAAGAAAACTAAAAGCTACATGACATGTTAAATAAACATTAAACCTTTATAAAGAAATTTGTACTGTAAGTTTATATGCAGACATCAATGAGAACAATGAAAAACAACATCAAAAATGAATTACTTCCTTGCAGGCTAGCAAAACAATTTTTGAACTAGTGCTTTGCCATACAAAACTTCACAATGGCAAGAAAAAGCAGAACTAGTTTTTGCATACTTAAAGTACTTTTTCATCGACACTCCTCAGAGTATGCAAACATTGGAAAATAACCAAAAGCTGACAGAATAAATAGCCAGATGCAGATCGAAAACACTAGAGGGTGATAAGAAGAGCACATGATAGGTTATAATTGACCAATCATTGTTACTTAACACCTAACTTTAGAAGAGCCCAAGAGAAAAGGCGAACTCTTTCTATCTAAAAAGAATAGGATTTTCCATCGAAATATAGCCAGACTCTAAAACACCTAGGTGAAAAGGAAAATTGTCTTCACTGTATGTTGCACATTGCACGACAATAAAAATCTTGCAGCATGTTGTCCCTCTCTGGAAAATCAACTTGGAGCTATACTTGGCTCAAAGTTTACAGGTAATATTTGTTAAAAAGAAGACTTACTGCATTTTTATCCTCTCTCTATCGGACTCTGGTGCTGATGAAGATTCAATGGCAGTACCAGAAGACATGTCAGAGTTTGGAGGCAAGTCCTTTTTAGCTTCATCTTTTCTGCTAGGAATCAGTCTGTTTTCATCATGGACAGCTTGGTCCCTTAGATTCTCCTCCAGGCCGGTGATTGGTTCTTTACTAGCAGCCATTGTTTTAAAAATGGCATATGTTAGGCCATTTTCTAAGAAGATTCAACCCAAAGTTGTGTCTAGAATAATGATGAGCTAAATGTTTAAGGTCAGTTGCAAAGGAATTCAAAAGAAATGCTTCATGTTGAATGTTCTCAATAGCAGTATATGATTGAAACGCTTTGGCATGTATAGGTTTCAAATAAATAAATTTGTTTTTCATTTATCAATGTCTGTGGTCTATTAAATATTTTGCATTGCACTTGTAAGTTTGCTTTTGATGGGTCTTTTATGTTTCTATCTAGTTAAAATTTGATATAAAACAAAGAAACAGGATACTTCATGATGAAATTATTTACTTTAGTTAGACTTCATATAATCAATTAGTCTACCATAAATTATAAGTATATAATGTAATGTAAGTTCAACAGCTTCCCCTTGAAAATTAATTGACAATCTATAATCTGTTATGACTTCCTTAATTACAAGGAACTCTTTTAGTCTCAAACTAAAGAAGCTTTAAGCATAATCTTACTTGGCAGTAAACTTCGTCAATTTGGATATATTAATTTAATTTAGTCAATTGTGATTAAATTTTGATTAACTTGAAATATTTTAAAAAAATTTAGGATTCATTTCAAGGCTGGCGATTTGTATTTGAAAATAAAGGGGAGGGCAAAAAACTAAATTATTAGGCCATGTTTTGGAGGGCATCAGAAATGCTAGTTACTGAAAAAGTTAAAAAACGACCTCAACTGAAATAAATAGTAGAGTAATATTTCAAATTTTTAGATTTGATTGTTTTCCATCGAAAAACAGTACTGTCATAAATATGACTTTTTAATACAAAACTGGACTTAAGTTACCGCGGGCGGTTGAAATCCAGATTATAAAGCGTCTGTTTTGTTTTCCAAATGCAAATTCGTGACTTGCCTTTTCATTATAGTTGAACATTGAGTTGAACAGAAACTAGAATAAAGATTTAGATGCTCAAAACATGCTTACCTACGAATATTTTGACAAGAAGGACGCTTCGTTTCCCAGCAGCAACTCTAATACCAAGATTGATAAATGACCATCGGCAATCAACAACGAAAGAACTTTTCATGAAAACGAGAACACATCAATTCTCGTTTTCGTTTTGACAAGCATGCTGACTCCGAAACCGAGGCATATAATTTGAAATTTCAAAACAACCAGAACTATAATTCGTTCGAAAAAATGAACACTTACAATTTTGGTTAATCGAAAGATGAAATGGAATAAGATAACATGGAAGAGAGAATTAGATATCAAGAAAGAAATTATACGGATAGCGAAACCTTGCTCGAGTTGAACCATTCTCGCGCACAGAAATATTTATACCTCTCAGAAAATCAGTCTCGTCAAATGTGCTAATCCTCCATAAATGGAAAAAATGAATGGTGATAAGAATGATTATGGCTTTATTATTGGAAGTAAGCATGAACATTTTTTACAAGGGTGCACTTGAGAGAAAGACAGGATTGTGGATAGATGACTTATTGCCACCCGTTTTCTCTTTTTATCTTAGGGCAACTTTCATCACTGCTATTACAGCATAATTGCGGTGCAATCTTTTTCTAACATTTACACATTGTTGATAGTTCTGTAAAGCTGATACAGTTGACAACAATATTCGCATGTCAGATAAAGCATTTCAAAACGGCACGGAACGGTGGTTGTTCGGAGGGAAAGAGAGAGAGTCAAAGTTCAAGACACGTTATTGTATCATTAGATGGAAACTTGAATGCGTTTATTTACAAGTGAATACAAAACAACTTTGTCAATTGAATTTTACAAATAAACAAATTATGTTTGCGTTAGAATGAATGAGAACTATTGAGATGAACTTCTTGTTTCCATCGGTTCACTTAGTCTTCGAGATGTGCGAAGTAATTAAGAAATATTGGTCAATGTTCAGTTAGGTAGAAGGAGAAGTTGGGTTTTCTCTTAAATCCTGCCTCATTTAGCGTCCTGGATTGCCTAATGTCTCTACAACCTTCGAATCGAATTCGCAAATTATAAAATAGGCTTAATACGACGCTTCCTATTCGTTCTATGGACAAACGAGCTTCTAGTGGCATAGAACAGTGCCATCAATGTTAGAAAACGAGCGTCAGGACCTTCTAACAAGGTTAATCACCAAGCATCCTTGTTGGTAATGTCACAACCTTGAAGGTGGCTTCATTTGATTACTGAAGGAGCAACCGTATTTGGAGATACCCATGATGCTGCACTTTAACTCAGAAAGAGGCAGCACAGCGGAACCACAACAAGTACCCAGGTCACAGGCATCCAAACGAGGCCTAAGTAGAGTTGGAATTCTCGTTGACCTTGTTCGGTATTTCTTTGATGGCATTCTGGCACGATGCAAGCCTCTTTCGAAGTTGCGATACTTCGCTGTCACACTTCTTTCGCTTTCCAAACAACACGTCGACTTCTTGATTGATTTTCTCAATTTCGTGCTTCTTATATCGTATTTGGGTATCAAGATCTAAAATGAAGAAATAAAAATCTGATAAAAAGCAATAAAGCAACCAAAATGTTTTTTAAGGATTTCGAAACCAGCACTCATTTGAACATTAATCTGTTATTAAACTTTGCGTTTGCATTTCCCATTCTTGCATGTCTCTGTTTTCTTCTTTCTGCTTATGTCTGTCTCTGTTGTCTCTTTTGCCTTTGTCTGTCTCTGTCGTCTTTGTCTATCTTTTTCTGTCTCCGTATGTCTCTGTTGCCTTTTTTTCTCTATGTTGCCTCCCCAGTACTCTCCATTCTTCCCTCTGCTTTTCAATACAACCTATACCTTTTGGCTGGTAGGTAAAACATCAATGCTATAAGTTTCTCCATACAATCATTCTCACCTTTTGCTTGTTGTTGGATTTTTTTCAGATGTGCCTCGTCACGAACTTTGGCACGAAGGAGCAGTGAAGACACTTCAGTTAGCAATCCAGCTTCTTGCAAGTGTCTAAGTAGAGTGGAGTTGGCCGATACTGAAATAAAAACCAAATTTGCTAAGTTCAAGCAATCAAGGACAAGTATAAGAAAAAAGATCGCTCATCAAGAAAATGAATGTGGAAAAGCTCCACTAGATTCGCTGCAAAGAATGGTAACAATCGGTACCGATTAAAAATCATACGAAACGCTATAGCCTATGTCCAAATGAGTGGTCTCTATGGCAAGTCACAACAAAATATGCATTGACGATTCATGCATTTGCAATAATCCATACAAGCATACTTCAAGACGCTTATTACGGTCAAAGGACCAGCTGAGGTGGGCGCAAAGTCGATCTATAATTACGTGACACTTTTGAAAACACCATGAAAAAACAAGGGCAGTGTAATAATGCACTTTGTGTACTTGCTATGCGAATTAAGTGCACTGCATACTCTGCTAAAGGTCAAAATGACACACAGTCTAATCCACTCGAAAACGGCAATCTGAGTGGCAACTGACGTCACACTAATATTAATGCTACTTCTTATCTCTTTCACAGCTCGGCACTTAACGCTTGAAATTATTCGGAGCCAACACTTCGCTTGTCTTCAAAGAATTCAACGCTCATTTATTACATACAATGGTTAATGAAATTATGGCGAAGAACATTGGCTGTTTCGCATTTTCTAATGCGAAGTGACCCAGACTTTCAACTCTAGCCTAAAACTGCCTAATAAGCTAGAGTCGCCGATCTAGCACTCAAATTGCCAATTTACATCTACATGAGTTTATATAGTGATTGGTTTCGAGGCCGACTCATAATGGTAGCAAGAAGTCTTTGACAATTACAGGTACGCTAATTAGAATATTATACTCGCGATTGCAAAGATACCAACCTTCCCTTAAAAGACCTGCAGTATCTATTTCTGCGGCATCGCTTTCAGGCAGATCTCCTTGATATGACGACTAGCAGGAAAAGAGGAAAATGTGATTGCATTTAATAAATCCTTTTTGCGTCGCTGAACATTTACCCTGAAGTTTGCACAAAAAATATCCCAAAGAAATCTGATTGCTCTGAAAACATCAATGAATAAATTTTGTTCATAACTGCTTCACTTTCTCAATGGAGAACTACTGATAAAAGACTGTCGCATGGATTTAGAAAGCAGTGATAAAATTGCACCTGTATATAATGTGATAGGTTTAGTGCTTAAAATTCTTAAGAAATCAATTGACGTTTCAGAAAACAAGATAATTATCGACAGTTACATAAAATCAATGCGCAGTGACCGCCTGCAAGGGGGGGGGGGATATATGCGTAAAGACAAAGCACAGGAATGAGTTAAAAAGACAAAGTTAGATAGTTTTATCTCTCTGCTTAGGTGGATGAACAGACGAATTGCAACAGTTTCCTGGAAACGAAATATCAAAACATCATGAGCGGACAACTAGGCCGACTCACCTCGCCATTTGGTGACCCTGGCTCTTGCTTTACGTCAACGGGCGACAAGCTTTCCGTTTCGTGTTTATCTCCGGACAGGGACGATGCTGACCCCCTCTTCTGTCCGCCATTTCTGACGGCATCTACCACGTTCTCGGCGCTGCTCGGCCTGGACGGGCTTTTGTGGTGCGATGCCATGGAGCAAGGTGATTGGCTCTTCCGTTGGTTCTCTTGGTCCTTCAAGTGGGTAGATAATGGCTTCGAAGGGCAAATCTGAAATTTCAACCATATAATTATTAACCAAATTATTTTGGATCATGTTGATTATTACCCAAGTAATTACTTCTTCGTTTCACGTTACTATTTTAGTCTTACTGGATCGGGGACAAAGGGATGTGCAGAACATTTCGCGGGGTTGGGGTATGGGGGTTGAAAGTAGGGCCATCATTAAAATTTCTCAACCAAAATTATCACAATCAAAAATTCAATGCTTTGGCAGAAATTTGGAACTCTCCCCTCTGGAATCCCTCGAAAATCTTCAAGATCTGAATGAATATGGTGGGCTGGATCTTTGCGACAAGCTCGAGAAAATGCTACAATGAATGACTTTTGGCTTACAGCGAAGGGGTGCCCCAACTGTTTTGTCAAATACAGTCTGACTAATCTAATCGAAGTGAAGATCAGACAGTGGAAAACTGACGCAATGTAACATACAAGATGGAATATGATCAACGCTAATGCCAGATGTATGCTGAATACAAGAAAGAATGCATTTACTTTGCAACGATGCTGTGGAGTACACACAATAGCGGTTATTTCTTGGCTAAGTGGGATGCATAGAAAAACTGACTTTCAACAGATTTGCCACCAAAAGGTAATAAATGGGTGTATCGTGTATAAATGTTCACGCTGTAGTATCTTGCATTGACAAAATTGCCAAAATACTCACTCTTCCTTGGCAATAGAATTGATTGTCAACACAAGAATTGGTAGGCAACACATTTATAGCTACAAACAAGATATAATTCACACCTTGACCAGTTCGTCGATGATATTGTCGAATCCTTTCGCGATCGCGATATCCAGCGGTGTTTGGCCGGCATTGTTTCGAACAGTCTTATCGGCATTCGCCTGGATCAAAGCCGTAATTGCGACGCAGGCATACTCCGCCCTTGCTCTATCTCCGACGGAGGCTAGGATATGCAGTGATGTTTCGCCATCGTTGTTTCTCGCGTCCAGAAAATCCGACCGCTCTAAGTCTGGCATTTTCTGCGAAAACGCGGCCATAACTTCTATCACCATTTGGAAAAAGCTCACCCGAATGTCCGTGTTTAACAGCATCGATGCAGCCGTGTGAAGAGGCGTGTCCCGGTTGACTTCGTCGGGCAATGCGAGCACCGAATTCAGCAACATAACAATCTTCGTAAACTTTGGCTTCAGTTCTTTAACAGTAAACTTAGTCCTCGACTTATACAAACAAAGTATAGATCTGTGCAGCGCATTTTCGCCCAGTCCCGTAACTGTTACGGCTGGGTCGAAACTGTTATGTACCATCCACTCAAGCGCGTTGCATTTACCCAACGATGCGGCCCAGTGGATGAGCGGGTATCTATTTGAAATAACCGGGTCGGGAATGTCATCGTTTTTGTCCCAACCGATTGACTCATACTTTTCCACACAGTTCTTTAAAATCTCCAAATTTCCTAAATGTCCTAGCTGATCGGTACAGTTGACAATCGCTTGAAGGAGTTCATGGTGTTCAGGACATTCCACTGACTTTTCACAAAACGGCGTGCATCTCCTCCAGACAACCAGGGAATCCCCAGCTGCCATTGAAACCATCTGTGAATGAAAACGAGACTCCTGATCAACTCTAGTAAGTTAGCAGATTTTCGTAACAAAAAAACACCCTAAGGGCATCAAATTAATAGGGTAAAGACCAATAGAAGTGGAAATGACAGAACAACTTAGTGAAAGGGGGGGCTTCATTAACGGTGCTTTTTCACGGCAATATGACTATTAATCACAAAACACGACGATTCGTAGAGAGTGCGGACCCGACCCGAGCGAGGCTCGAACTCACGACCCCTGACTTTGTACGTCAAGTGCTCTACCGCTGAGCTACCGGGTCATGCAAGCCATCAATCAAGGTCAAGCCATTCGACCGCATCGCTCCTCTCTTTTGCCGATTGCACAGGGGCGCCATCACAACTCCATCACAAGGTGCAGAAGACCTGTGGGTTGAGAGAGGACTGCCCACACCATACACGATGTTGTAAGGGGGGGCTTGTTCAGGGGGATATGTGCTGTTCACAATACCCCAATCCTATTATCGTTAATGAATTTTAGAGCAATTTATCCCTTATAGTGTCTGCTGTTATAGTGTCAAATTTATCGAGATAATCCTGTATTGATGTAAATAGCTCTTGGTGAATCAGGAAAACCCATTTTCGAGAACATTTTCGAGGATTCAGACTTTCGATATACATGATTCCGATACAGGTATGCGACAATAATTTAGCAGTAGGCAATTAGTCTGCGAATACACCGATATCAATGAAAATCCTCAAATCTTTCTAAAGGCCACAAATTAACTATTTCATAAGGTAAGTATTAGCTACACAAATGAACTCGGCCCTTTAACCTGTGAAAAGCGAGTAATTCACCATCGAAATGTACTACTTCTTGATTACAGAATTGTTCTCGTATCGCCATCAAATCCTCGTTCAAATGATTGAAGCCCCGTTTGCTTATAACGCGAGCATATTGAGAAACTTGTTCTAGAAACGCAACATGCTTCCACAATATTTTTACAAAACCTTCTGAAATTTGCAGGTTCTTTTAGATGTTACATTTCCAGACACTTACGATTGAACTCTCGACACGAGACGGTTCAGAAACTTCCACGCACTTGCAAGATAAGCAAATGTTTATTTTCAGGACCATACGCAAGTAACTGGTTTGTTTGACCCCTTGGTCATTGGCTTCTTTATTTGAACACCAAAGAACATGTACTGCATGATTAAAATTTGACTGATCAAAATTTCATCAATTATTTCTTTATAGTCACGCTGACGACAAACAATCAGATTGCACAGTTGATTGGAGACTAGTTTAATAATGGTACTCTGTTCTTCCACTTTTTACAGTAATCGTTTCCCTCCGTATTTGAGTAACAATAATCGCTTTCAAGAAAGCATCTTCTCAAGAGTTAACATATCCTGAAAATATCTGATAACTTCAATTAAGGCGTTTGTCCTATAAAAAAAGCTGCATCACATAATAGTACGTTGGAAGTACATATGTGCCAGAAGATATGTCTTCTATCTCCAACAACACCATTTGCGTCTATTGCAACTCCGGCCCAATTACAAAAATGCCTTTTTCGCATGGAGAACAGCGCAATAGCCTTTCTTGGTATTAACGAACTTGATGACATTATTGGTGTGTTGGAGGAAATTTTGAAAAAAAACTCGTTTAAATATCCATTACGCGTAGACCTTTTCAGAAGCACAATTTGCATTAATATGCTTAAAACAGCTTTTTATTGACCGTTGAAAGTTCCCAAACCCGTCGAATCTGCAGATAACGAAACATAAAGGAGGCGCAACTGGGAAGGAATTGGCGGTTCGTTCCGTCCAGATTAGTTTTCCTATCTACGCGTTTAAGCTGGCACTGAAAAATAATGGCTGCCCGTCTTGGAAGACAGTTCTGGTGGATTCAAGTTGCGATCGAGCAGTCACCCGTCCGTGTCATGCTCGGGCGACGAACCGGGCACGAAAACCTGCATGCCCTGTCGAATACCACCTCGCCACACGGTCAAAACGACCCTCGGCTCGCAGGAGGCCTCGAGACAAAGGAGGCGGTTTCCTCCTGACAACAAGCGAAGAAGCCACTGAACAGCTGCGGGATTCCGGCCAATCACCGCTTAACGGCTTTGTGACGCAAAGCTCTCCTGCCAACCTCCTGCCCTGACTTGGACACAGGCCCATTCGCCGCTTTTGTTGTCCTAGTTGAAACGAAAAGCGTCTTGTTGCAAGGCCATGAACAAAGCCGCGATATTGCACGGTTTCTCGACAAAGAGGCGGACCAGCATCCGCACATTTTCATCAAAACACCACAACTGAGATTTATAAATACCACCGAACGATCAATAATGTATGCGGCCATCCCTTCATTTTCAAATGCTCCATTTTCAGCTCATTTGAAGAAGAGTCCCTTTAGACATCTCGTACTTGAAAATAAATCCCAAACAATAAATCGTCAGCCTGATCGGAGCCGAGACGTTTCCCTTTGAATTTTCAATTATTAATAAAGAGATTATGACTTGTCCTGAATTTTTGCAGAATGCCCCTAAAGAAATTAACTTTGTACCAAACAAATGTTAATGTATTACGCTGCAATGTTTCGATCAAGGTAAGATGCCTATACAGCACATATGGCAATAAAATTCCTTTTCAGTCAAATATTTTCTACCAGCGCCGTACTGACAACATGGCCGCTAGTTTGAAGCTAATTACTGAAGCGATTATGATGTATTTAATCATAATTATGTTTGGTAGCTGTAGGGTTGTGGTTATATTGCTTATGATGGTCCACTATAATCGTACTTTTTATTCACACAGTGGTTCAGATCATATACATCACGGTAATCATGATCACGAAGAAATCACTGCGGCTTGATCAAGATTAGGTGCAAATTATCAGCGTTATGACGATACTGGCACATGCAGCTAACTGCCCTAGGACCTACACGGCGCGGAGATATAGATGATCATAGCATGGATGGTGGTACTTCTGACGTCTGTGTTGTTGAAAAAGATAACACAGCTAACAGATAATTCCCTAGTGACAACAGAGGTGGCAAATGAGGCAAACACCGTGTGGAAGAAATTCCCCAATGCACCTTCTTCACCCCCGGTTTCGACACGATCTGTGTTCTCACACGTCGCGCTACAGCAGGTCCTTCTGCTGTCAGCTTTATCACCGCATCTCCATGACCCGCTTACCATCGATAATAAACACGCTCAGTATCCGGACCCGGCCGCTTATAGTCACTGAAAACCTCGCCAAGGTCAACGGAGAAGCCTCGTCAGAACCCGGCCCTGCAGTGTCGGACCATGCGAGTTTCTTCGGGCATCGCATGCACCGGCTGCATCTGCTTCGGCCATGATCGGGTTGTCTCTGCCTCCACTCATCCGTGGCAAGGTGCATCCCGTGTCTTCGACAGAGCGGGCCGGGTGCCCTCAAAACGCGCTAATCATGAACCAAACCTTGAACTTATGCTAACAAATGTAAGTCCCAACCACCCAAGAAACACTTAACGGTCGCCACATGCTGCTGTCTTTACATTGGTCTGTTGACCGGGGAAGAGAGTCGGTCGCTGTTGGGTACATGAAGACAGGGAAGAGGGAAGATTACCTGAGTAACATATTTAATAGAAGCACGCAGAAAACCATGAACAAGGGTAAATACGCCTGGGTGCCTGAATCTTTCTGATGATCAAACGAGAAATAACTTTAAGGGGCGAGCGTCACATGTCTGTGACTGGGAATGGATGCCGTCCCCCGACTTAGGCCGTCAAAACACAAGCAACCTGGCCAACAATAGTCTTGACGATGATATAATCAAAACGTGACATGGTTTGCAAATAAATCAAGTCTTACCTTGCCGTTTCAAATACCGTCCACGAATTCGTACCCTAGAACTGTGAAGTAACAAATTCTTGAGTTCCGTCCACTCGGTAGCCAGCTCCTCGCCAACGACTTCCTTCGACTTGTCAGCCGCTCCGCGCTAATCACGTAGACGGATGTATACCAGCCCCGAGCAAGTAGACAAAGCTCACACCAGATGCTGCCTATCATCCTGTTAGGGGGATGTCTCCGTCGGTTTGTTTTCATCCACGCACGTGACTAGTAGGCGAGCAGAGCAGGCCACTCCGGTCGTCGCATCCATAAAAGGCAGACCAGCATGGTCGGTGGGGATTCGAAGTTCGAACCTGCCACGTGCTTGCACCTTGCACAAAAACCTGCCTTCTTGCCAAGTGAATTGAAGCGAAGATTAATGTACGGTTGCGAAATATACGCAAGGTAATAAGACAGACTGGGAAATGGCTTGCTTATACACGACCTTCGCGAGAGGAAAGACATCTGTGCAAGCCGAACAATGAAAACAGTGCGGAATATTAAGATAGGCTAACGACATTTTGCGTTTTAAGGTTGGCAAATAATTAAAAAGTAGCAGATGCCTTGTTTAAGAGCCATGTCCGAATGTTTTAGTAATAACCCTTTAAAAGGGATAAGTGCCCTTGTTTATGAATTTGCTTCAGCAACCTGAGCCCCTCCACATCCTTGTTTCTTCCTTGCAGAAGATTGAATTCACATTGCTTGCAATATAGAGAGTCTTGACAGGAGTACTGTCTCCACATTCGCTAGACCTCTTGAAACAAGTCAGTGTCTGTTTAGACAAAGGGCTTTTGAAGAATCGCAGGAAACCTGCGAGGGGCAGTGAAGACCTTCTAAATTTCGAATCTTAGACATGCACGTGCACACTTATTGTCGAAGCGGGCAAAGGACTTGCTGGTTCACCTTCCACCACACGCAAAGGCCTCCTAGAGCGAGTCGCAACCTGGTCGTTGTTATTCATATCCTTTGACCGGGGCATTGTTTAGCACTTCGAGCCCAGGTTGTTTGGGTCGAATGAAGCTTGGCTGCTGAATAATGTCATCCCGATTCAGCGAATTCAATCAGTGACCTACTACGAGGTATTGACGGGGGTAACTGGTTATCGTTTTAGCAGAGTTGCGGTTCGTGGAATCTGTCACGACTGGAGTAGATACCAAATTGATGCTCGAAGGAGGCGGACTCTATCCTATGAAGACAGCTGCTCAATTTAATCAGCGACCCCGGCCTAGCGGGCACGAGCCCCCGGCCCCACATTTAGCAAACGAAGCAACAATAGCCCTTTGAATTCGGTTAAAAAGCAAGTACATTCGACAAGTATTGGGTGCTTTATTCACGAGCTACTTTCGGGGCAGAAACTTTCGCGTTTTTGGCATTTTTCGCGAAAGTTTCTGCCAAGGCATAATCTAAATTCGAATTTCGCGAAAGGTTTTCCATTCAATTGTTTTTTCGTTTCTTCAATTATTTTCGTTGCTGTTCCTTGATTAATCGAATCTTCAGTCTCTTGGGCCATTGAGTCTTCTAGATTGTCACCATGACTATTATAGCGAAACAGAGGGTATTGTGAGGACGAATGAGGACAAAAGCGATGGCGACTCAGTACGGGAAGAAACGGAAAGTGACAATTAACATAATATTTGATGTTGGAAGTACCGAAAACGAATTCTAGAAGATTGTGTTTTTCTTCTAACTTTTCTTCAATCGCTAAAGTTTCTTCGCGCGAAAATGCTAGTTTTTCTTGATCGCGAAAGTTTTTGTCGCGAAATTTGCAAAAAAAGTCATTTGCGAATTTTTCTACTCGCGAAAGTTTCTGCCCACGAAAGCTTCTGCAGGTGACTAGAACCACCAATGGGAATTTAGCACTTCTCACTGACCAAATTAGAAGTGATTTTCCGATTAAAATGTTGATATCCCTCCGTCTTTAAATACAAAGTACCATCTTCTGGCCGTGGATTGAAAGACCTTTAGAATGAGTATTTAGAAATTGAGATGAGGTAATTTTTCTCAAAACTGATTTTGTCATACTTGTTATTTCAATACACTATCCCATTGTCTCTTCGTCTCTTTGAATACTCCGGTGCATTTTGGCCATAAAAAGGCAATTTTTTAGTTGGGAGTGAAAATACTAGCAATTCAGTGGTCACGCAATAAGCGACGTCATTAAATAACAGATATTGCCTTGTCCTTGAGATATCAATTAAATAATATGAGATCAATAGTTTCCTGAATCTAAGAAAGAGGCCACAAGAGCAACATTGACATTCTGTAATTGAAGCTACGTTCTTATCATTAAAATCCATTTGAAGTTGAACATGCGCTATGACAGCTGGAATTGGAATATACGCTATTGTAATGGGTCTTATAGGGATAGGTGACAAAGGGAATAAAGGATGCACTAAGTGTATTACCGAGCGTCTTATTTATTGTAATTAGAGCTTGTTGATCCAGTCACGGAAACAAAAGTTGTTAACTGGAATAGACATTTGGAGAAGATAACAAGGGCTCCTTTTGTGTTGAAGGTGATCACGAAGTATTTGGAATGCTAGTAGCATTGAAGAAGCTTTTCAACCTCCAGTGACGACACTGCCTCACAGCTTGGCAACGTCGGAAGGAAGGGTACACCAGGGCTGTCTTCCGAACTCCCTTGGGGCACATTGCCCCTACCACGAATGCCCCACAGGTGCCACCTACGTTGAATGGTTTCCTTGCGTCTTAGAATGTGCAATGGCAATGTACGATACAAGGCCTTGGGAAAACAATATACGATACAAGGCCTTTGGCTTTTTGATTGACACTTTCAGAGCGGTTGGATAACAGTAGGAACCAGAAAATCGAGAGGTGTACCTACAAAATGTGTCCATTTACAAGGTATGGATCAAAAGCAACTACAAGGTAGAGAGTGGTAAGAACCCTATAACAAAATCGACATCAGAGCGAATATTAATAATCTGGTAACAATATTTTCAAAGCTGAATATGAGGGATTGGAACTCTGAATTCCTCTTGCAGTAACAGATACAAAAACATGGGTAATTAAAAGAAGCAGTATGAAGGAAATATTTGATCCTAACCACAGGATGCGGAGGCCTGGGCATGACACCAACGTGATCATTCTTGTTCTGTGTTGTCTAAACCTAAAATGTGGTTTTTGTTGGTTTGCCACTTGATGAAGCTTTAATAGAAAAAAACAATTTTTCGAGCATATCTTAAAGTTAATGTTTTGAGATGGGACCTAAAGCCGATGATGTTGGATTTAAAGCTAGAAAAAGTAAAAGTAACAATAAGCAAACTTGGCCATTAATAATCATTGCATCATACGGAATCTCACTTATATCACTTTGCACTGAGTGTGGTAAAGTGATAAGATATACATAAATTAAATACTGCATTAAGATCATTCAAGCCAATTCGAAAAGAATCCTTATTTGTGGTCAGATTGAAACTTTTTGCGACTTTCAGCTAGCAAATTCAGCCTCCAAAATAAAACAATTTCTTGCAGCTCTGTATTAATTAAGACTCCATCTTTCGAATAATACAAGGGTCAATTATGCCATTTGATTAATATGACTATTAAAAGGTATGCTTTGAAATTTCATTTTACTAATGAGATACAGTATGAACAGCTTATTACAAAAATTAGACATTCCGTTAAAAAATTCCGCCAACATGCAGTTCGAATAGCTAGTAATTTAGAAAGTCTACAGCAGCCTTTGCAGTTTTACCAGTCAAAACATCAAGTGCTGTGACTTTCAGCTCAGTATCCCCAAAAAGCATTGTCGCTTGTAACTCCCTGGGTTTGTTTCGCTTTTCCTCTGGGATATCCTCAATTGTCAGTTCCGGCATTTCAATTCTCAAGCGTCCGCATTTTTTAACGTGCCGGTCAGTCGTATACAAGACATCCTTCTTTTCACTGCAATATATATTAATAACAGTTGACTTCTGTCCAATACGCGCTGGTGCATAACTCCGCGTTACTGCGTCACCTAGGCCAACTGAATCATCAATAGTGACAAATGTATCTAGGATATCCTTGCACCACACAACCCCGTCTTTAACAACCTTTTTCGATTCGTCATGCTTGTCCGGGTTAAACTTGTTCAAAACACCCACTCCGTAAGTGAGGGCCGATCGACGCACTCTTACCACCGTCGGATCGAGGCCGAACTGAACCGCGCCCTTTAAAATAGTCAGGCCTACGTCATGCGGAATCACGACTCGCGCGCGGTCGCCGAACTCATCTCTGACCGCTTGTTGCAGGAGCGGGGACTCCGCAAAACCGCCCACTAAAAATAAGTGCTTAATGTTGATAAGGTCTGGTTTTTCGAGCAGGTTTCGGACGTGTGCCAGGATCTGGTTGACCACTGGCTCAAACAAACTCTCCATTATCGAAGGAGCGATTCGCATCATCCCTTGGGACGACCATTTTATGTCGGCATTTTTCAGCTTCTTTATCGCGTTCTCGACCGAGGACCTTTTCTTTTTCTTGTAATAATCAATAAACGAGTATGGTAATGAAATATTCAATGCAGTGTTGCTTCCAGGCCGGGCGGTCCGCTTTTTCGATTCAAATGCAATTATTAAGTCTACCCACCCAGCCGGTCGTTTCGATTTGAACCTCTCGATAAATTCAGCGTCGAAAATTCGCTTCATCAACTTCTCGAACTCTACGTCGATGCCGATTGCGCCGCACGCACCTCCAGTGCCGCGGTGAAGCTCCTTCAAAGTGCCAGTGTTAACGTCAAGTTCATGCACAGTCAAGTCCACTGTTCCTCCTCCGCAATCAACAACAACATACTGTGTCGCTCCTGCCAAACAATTTATTTTATTAAGAGGTGCAATGCACTTGATAAAAGTCTGAGTATAAAGCCTTTTATATAAGGAAGAAAGGACCAAAATAGAGTTTCCGAATAAAAAGCGTGTGGCTTCTGCACTAATTCATTTTACCGTCTCCAGGTATAAGTAAAAAGGCCTTCTTGTTTCAAGGAAGATTTCTAACAGGTATTTCCCGACCAACACAATGGTAACAAATCTATATTACTGGAGTTGATTTGATTGTTTTTTCGTTGACTTTTTTGTAAAGTTTTTTATGAAAATCCTATGCGTTTTTATATCTGCTGCATCAAAGAAAAACCGAAATTGCTACCGAATATCTGCAAGTGCTATTCGCAATAAAAAAGGAAATAGGTTTCCCAATTATCATCTGTTGCTTACCATTAAAATCTTCAGAAATCAACGAATCATCTTGAGACCTTTGTCTTACGTCATCTTCAATGATACAGTCTCTTATGCGCAGCTTCCGACAGAAAATCGACGCAGCCTCAGGTTCCAATGCGATTAGCAGCCTTTCGGGGCAATCCCAAGATGCGATGCCAGCCTAGTTGACAATTAAAAAAATGTTGAAGTAAGGGATTCAATTTTCCGCAACTTATCTAGTATAGCGAATGTCTGGAAATTCGTGGACATTTAAATCTCACATGGTCTTGTGGCCATTTATTATAATGCAAGGCATTGAGATTACATAGCCGGAAAAACTACCAGCTTAACGAAAAAAGGCATAATAATTTCCATCGCAGATAGATTGAATACTACCGGGAAGTAAAAAGTACTCAAACGTGCTAGACAAGTTTTTTACACATCTTAGCTTAACCAACAAGAATGGGAGAACAGCTAAGAAAAGGAAAGTAGATAAAATAACAGCTGGAAAAAAGATGACAAGTGATTCCTGACGCGGGCTAAAAAGATATAGGACGGTAGCAAAGACGGAGAAGGAAATGGCAAGGCGTTCTAAAGTCAGAAGTTTATAGAGATGAAAAGAGGATTAAAGAAATGGCTTCGTGGCATCACGCGTTAAAGTGTGCGTTACCTCGTGTGCGGCTGTTCGCATGAACTGTTTCGCTGGCTGTCTCCAGATTGCGGGCACGGTGAGCACCCACGTGATGTCCTCTTCGATAATCCTCGCCGTTGATTGGTCTGACAGCTCCGTTAGAACATGCTGCCTGAAAAACCGCAGCGCATGGGCAAAGACCTTCCAGGCTGGGAATGGCTTGCCGTTGGCCGCATTTATCAAAACAGCTGGGTTCAAGTCCTGCAATGTAATGTTACAATGCTTAGTTTCCCTGTCATCTCAAGTCACATGAGAAGTAGCTCAAGTCACATGAGAAGTAGCTACTGATTGCCTGGTCTGAAATGTTTACTCAGAGAGCATCCTCCTATTACCATTTAGCAAAAGGCCTACTGAAAAAGAACGACAGCCCTGTGCAGCCTTCCATCGCAGATGGAATCGGGACAAATAAGGGGGGGTAATTATGGGTCAGTTTGAAGGGTCCTCAGCTGCCATTGCCAAATTCTAACATGCTAAACATGTTTAAGACACTTAAACACGCGCCACGAATGGCAAACTATGCTCTGTTGCACATCCCCAAGTTTTCAAAAGAACACCAGAGATCTTGAACAACACATAAGCTGAAAACGAAACTTTTAATAAAAGTTTTTGCTTCAATTCCCATCAAGTGGAGCTGAGCAGGTGCGATGCATAAGACTGAATATCACATCAAAAAGAAATTTGACTTCGTGAACAGCGCTTTTCATGGCGAAGAACACTGAGTAATAATTAAAGACGATGGTGCCAATTTGACTGCAAGCCAGCGACAAGCTAGTGCCTTTAACCCTAAGTACTTTTGTATGCATAGCTTATTTCATACATAGAAAATGAAGATTGCATTCATAGCGATAATCTCTAATAAGCAAGGGGTGGCCACAAATCTTTGCGGCCATCTAAATCCTCGATGCTGTCTCTAAGACCTCAAAGTAGTAAAGTAAAGAAGTAAACAAAAGAAGATTTGAAACCGGTACTTTTAGAGTGCACTAGTGCCTTCAGTGCATCACATATCGGATTTCGTTAAGAATTGGCTCCAAATCTTCCTCTTTGTTTGGATGTAAAGTGCAATCATATAGAATCGTGGTCTACAGAAGCTCTTAGGGTAAGCGAGTTCAGAGGCCAGACCAAAGTAGCCATCTTAGCGCGAAAGCGAGGCTACGCCTCGGGGAATATAAACACGGACATGGCTACGTAGCTGTGAACATACCTCAGAAGAATGCAACGACATTTTGAATTTTTCAAAGTAGAGCCACTTCTTTGCCTCTGTCTGTTCGAGATCGTGGTAAAAGTCCCTTGCTCCGTAGCCGAACGAATGAAACGATCCATCGGGTCGAAGCAGCAGCGTAGTGGGGATCTTCTGGTTGTTTACTCCTGGGTCGCCCCCTTCCCACTTTCTCATCATGTGGATGCTCTCCGGATCACGGGTGAAGGCGAATGCGTAGCCGCTGAACGTCGTGCCGAAGTCGATTGCGACAACCACGACGGAGGAATGGGGCTCCTGGTATCCCATTCGCAGGCCCGAGTCAACGGACGCCGGAACCGAGCTGCTGTACGACCGCATCGAGCTCGACCGCGAAGAGATTGGCGACACCATCTTGCGCTCGAAGTCTGACCCGTTGGAGGAGAAGTGGCGCTTCTTGGCCTTTCCACTCATCTGGTTCTCATGAAAGCTGCTAAGCAACCCGTCGCTCGGCAGTTTATCGCTAGGGGTGTTGCTGTCTCGATCAGGCGTCGTTTTTCTGGCATTGTTTTTCTCGTCATGCGACGCTGCCCCCTGTTCTTCTAGGCCGCTGTCTGCGCCGAGCTCTTCCATCTCGTGGTAGAACAAGTTGTGCTTGCGTCTCACCTTGCTGCTGCCGGGCTTCCCGTTCGAGCTTGCGGGGCTATCGCTGCTGCTTGCGCCCAGATTCTGAATGCCCGCTATCCCCTCGAGATTGCACTCGTTATCCTCTTCGCGATGATTAAACAGTTTGCCGCTTTCTGTACTCAAATCACTGGTGTTATTGTCCACTTTCTCTTCGTTATTCATAGTCCCAATTCCTTTGGTCAGCTCTTTCATTCCACCGCATTCTTCAGCAACAATCCTCAGATCACTGTTTTGTTCCAATTCAATATCCTTTACAGCGAATTCCTTACTTTTGTTTGCGGCTGTTGCTTTGTCGAAAGAATTATTCGATGTTTTACTGCTGGTTGTCGATGAAGCTATGCTCGCTTTTCGTGCCTCCGTAGGGTACTCATCCTCGTTTCGTCTTCTTGAAGATTCACCACGTTGAGACACATCAGAATCGCTTTCACCTTGTCCGTCCTCGCCGAGGAGTTCCCTCAACTTCTTGTTGCGTTTTTTTGCACTCTTTGTTCGATACTTTTTCACCAAAACACTGAATGGGCCGGATGAATCACCCCGTTGGTCATCCATGGCCTATTTCGACACAATCTTGGGATTTTAAAATGACGTGATAGTATAGTCACAAGGGCATTCCTTTCCAAAGATTCATAGAAACTCTACCAATTTGGCTTCAACCGTCCTATGCAACACTGTTTTCCAATTTGAGGCGAGGCTTCCAATACTCATGACAGAGAAGTATCAAAACACGTAATCGCTTGACAAGAAGCGAGAGTACTCAACTCCCTTGAAATTTTGAAATCACTGCCAGTCTTATTCCGAATCATGCAAAAGTAGTCTGATCACAAAACACTGTTACCAATATCAGAAAAAGCTGAAGTGATCAGATTTAATAGTGACATACAGGGAACAAAATACTGTTTGATGAGGGCTTCGAAGTTTGCTTACAGAAATCCAAATGTTTGTCTGCCCTCAATGGTTCATTCACGAAGCCAGAATCAAAGTTTACAAGTTCCCTTGTTCAATTTTTGCAGGGATGTAAACATTGCTGCTTCCGTTTGCATTTAGGACGTGGAGTGTTGGGGGAGTGTTACTGCATTAACAACCGTTAATTCGTAAAGAGAAAGGACAAAAGTGACACGGGGCCCAAAAAGGTACTTGTCATTTCGTATGCTATATCATTAAGCTTTTCTCCTTGATAATCGTCTCCATTGCAGAGTTTTTGCCAAGCTATGCTATTGGAGAGCTGGTCTTTCACCTCAAAGCCAGACGTCTTCAGGATTTCACGTGCACTGGAACATTGCCCACAGAGAAAGTGGTACATGCAAGTATTTTTGTGCGGGTGATGATAATGACGTCATTAATTACAAAGCTTTTGTTCAAGAGATTGCCCATAATTCTATATAGAGGTAATGATCTGAGAAATTAGATAATTAAGTGGGAGGTGCCAATCTGGTACCAGACGACCCAGGTACAGGAACCCTGGTTATTTTTTAATAGAAACGGGATTTCATCTACTTCTTAGGAAACCCTGGTTATTTTTTAATAGAAACGGGATTTCATCTACTTCTTCTGTCAACAATTTGATGCGTTTTCGCAATGGAATAATTGTAACCGCGGTTTCACTTTGCGCCAGTATTGCCTGCAGTTGGCAAGAATACTGCATGTAAACAAGGTTTCAGAGGATGGGATTGGACTTTCATTACGTTGATATTTCTTCACCACTCTAAGCACTCCCGCTGGCATTCGCTAGAAAAATTATCAATGAACATTCTTCACTAACAGTGAACATCAATTGTTCAGAAGAAAGCACGTGAAGTATTCTAAAAGCTACTTATGTCCAATGGCGTCTTCGTCTAAAGAAAACAAGGACGGAATAATAGGCTGTGTTCAGGGGCAGTCAAGTAAACCACAAACAAAAGTGCGGAGTCCAAGTAGGCCCGTCGTATCGACAGTCGATCAGAAGCACCGTTTTAAGCGCCTTGATGCGATCCCAGGCCTTGGGAACACGGCCAATGTAAGCATGGATTGCGAGAGCGAAGAGGTCCACCGCCTGGAGAACGAGGTCAAGCGGCTACGAGGGAACCTGGCATCGGCCGAGGCAACGATCAAGAAACTGATGAAGCGAGATAAAGAAATGTCCAGCAGGTGAGCCCGCTTCGATGTTGAGGCAAGTCGTGTGATTATGAGCTTCAGCGAAGCGAAGACAGGGCTATTCATGTCCACAATGCAGGGTCCACCCCTTTGTTCAATTATGTTGAGTCAATGGCAAAGTGTTTAGAGACAGGTTGGTAGACTGGACCAGCATAAAGGGGGAAAATCATGAATCTTTGTTTACCTTAAATGCACTGTTAAGCCCCCTTCCTATAAAGCCCCAACCTATATGAAGCAAAATTTTGAAGTAAGTCCCCTCTATTAAGCCCCCTTTCATTGGCCAGAAGATATCAACATAAGAGAATGCCAGATGTGAAGTTTAAGTGGTTGTATGTAATGACCCTATGTTTAATTCTTCCTGTTATATACATGTCTTGTACATGTTAAAAGACATGTTTTTGGCTCTTTACTCTGAATTTTCGGTAAGCCTCCATCTAGTATACCCGCCCCCCAAACCCCCCCCCCCCCCCCCACTATTCTTAAACCCTTGCTGGGACCGAAAATGATAAAAATCCACCGGGCTTAGTAGAGCTCCTACGGTATGAAGACTTACAGTTATTATTATTGTTATTATAAGAACTAGAATTCGATGCAGCTGAGCTACAGAAAAGATTCTCCTCAGACTCTGTTGTCTAGATCATCTAAAGTGTTTCAAGATGAAAGATTTTATCACATTTGGCAAACAGTAGTTGAACTCATGAACTCCATGCCTAATTTCATTGTTATATAAACTTCTTCGGATCTCCAAGTTAATTCTCATGTTTCATATATCATGAAGGGCGCGTTCCTATCTGCCATTGCTTCATCCTAGGCTGTCAGAGGAACTGCAGCGCCATGTAAAACAAAGTGGGAAATTTGAAAACTTGTCATCACACGGCGGAGTACGACTTAACCAGCTGGTTGAAAAATACGAGACTCTGTACACCCAAGGGCGGCTGGACGCCCTTGATGAACTAGATGAGGTCCCACTTCTTCGTAAGATGAAGAAGAGAGAAGAAGTTAAGAACAAAATAATGGCTGGAATTATGATCGTAAGTATGTCCTTAAGTATCGGCATTATGATTTTATGATCCGTGACCCTGGGAACAAGATCCAAATGTTAGGCAAGTAAGGACTACAGTGCGGAGAAGAGCCTAGGAAAGGATGAGGAAAATACTTCTAAGCCTCGTTCCATTTTCTAAGTTGCCTCATTTTCAGTTTGTTCCAACAGTCCTCCACTCCTTCCGGTATTTGAATTATCCTGTTTTCCTGGTTTTGCCACAAGGGGAAGTTAGTGACGCTTTATAGTTGTCAAATGTCTGTCTTATCATTTAAAGGGCGTGTACCATTTTAGAACTTCTTACCCTTTCCTCTTCCCCTTTCAAAGGTCCAGTAAGCACAAATGGCCCTTTCTTATTTTGTTAACAATCCAATTTACTTTTTAAAAACTGACCTAATTCTCAGTGATTAACTCGAAGCCAACTCAACGATGTTTAATATTGTTGCAGTAAGCGAAGTTGTAGATCCATAACCGTTTATTTCCAAAGTATGGAAGAGAGGTAACGGCAGAGAGGTAACGACAGAGAATAAGTTGCTTTTTCACCTACCAACAACAAGTAAAGGTTCCCTTTAAGGATCATGAACGCGAAGACCTTTTTCCTCGTAGGCGTCTTTCAGGATATGCAGCGACTACTCCAAGCTGATTCGCTCCTCCGTCCATAGCCTTCTTGGTGTGCAAAAAACTCATACGGAATTCACATCAATTGACAGTGCTGATTCAGAAGTCAAACATCATATTGACGAGTATCTTCAATCAACCACTGAAAAATACAATATCGAGCAAATGGTTAAGGTAGGGAAAACATGATTTTGTGTCTTCAGATCACAGGGTAAATTATCAATGATCAACAAGCCATTTGGGTGGGAACTGTTTGGGAGCAATCTGATGTTTCCGCAAAGTATAGAAGACACCTCAATCTTAAAATAAATTGTGCTATTATAGTTAGGTTCATAGTTTAAGAGTCTTCGAAAGTATAATCAAATTAGATCAACTTTTGAAACTACCCAATATATTAATTCCATTTGCAAGAGCAGGCATTCTGTTTGCACCCAAGATGTCCCATTGCTTCAAAGCCACTCATTTAACATTCGCACCCATCTGCTTCGGGCATTTATAGTACCATATCAACGTTACCAGTACTAAACCCTTTTTTATCTATATTGAAAATATTTATCAATTTTTGCTAAAAGCTGTCTAGAAAGAGTCAAGCACTGCTTATATTCTCCAATATCGTCATCATTTTACAGTGATCTGGCATATGCAGATTATCTAAGTTTCTGAATTTTTGAAATATACCAGCTTGCTCTTTGGCCATTTTGTGATAGCGTAATTTCTATTCCAGTAGTTGTGATCATGTTTTTATTTTCACAGGATGTCGAAGATCAACTGAAAGAAATTCTCCCCGAGTTACCAGACTTCTTAACCTCGAGCCCGTACATGGCTACGTATGTTTGTGAGTGCGTCCGCCTATCCTGGGCAATTGTCAATCAAGTGCCTCCTATTGAAATCGAGTACACATCAGAGCGCTTTAGTGACGTCATGCATGTTAGATTTCATACATCTGACTCGAAGAATCAGTGGATTAGAATGTATGCTTGGCCTACGCTTGTTGATACGAAGGATAAGAATGTTATATCGAGAGGTGTTGTTATTACGTAAAGGCAAGTAGGCTGGGGAAGAAAGAAACAATTAGAACACAACGAAGAAGAAAAGTAATAATTATGTCATTCAAGGATGCAAATATTACGTCATTGACTTACATTTCACTTTCTAATTTATGACCTTTAGTGAGCCCTTTTTAAATCGCAAGCCTTTTTAAGTTCCCTCTTCGTCTGGCCCCTCAACCATGCTTTCCAGGAGCAATATACAAGAAACCACCTTCATCGATAATTCACCATGTTTACATTTACAGCAGCATTTGATTGTAAAGAGGGGTTTGTCAGAAGCAATTCTTATAATCCATATTAGCTTCTCTTATTAAGAACCAGTTCTACTTAGCACCGCTCTGTTTTAACTTGCATCTCTTTTTAGCCCACTCTTACACCCCTCTCGTGCCAACCCTCTCTCTTTTCATCTTTCACGTTAATCTGCTTCCTGTTGCAACTCAAAGCGTCGCCTGGAGCCTTTACAGTATCTATCAGTGTTTCTTGTATTTTGACATGATTGTAGTATGCCGAGTCTGGTAGTTTCTGTATTGACTCCTTAATGTTGATGTGTAGAGACGGGAATTAATGATGACTGCCACTTGCTTACTTTCAAATCACTTGTAAAAGGGAGCTTCGCCCAGAATCGAGTACACTTATGCAACTAGAAAGGCAATTACAGTTTACATTTTCAACAATTTCGATTTACGTTTAAGCTACTAGTAAAATGGCTCTCTTGTAAAAAGTTTGTCGAATTCTCTTTAAAGTTTATCTCCATGATAATTTATTTTACCAGTAATTTAGCAGTGAAGAAATATCATGCTATTTGATATGTAAATAACGTTAGTACTATAAATATGACACACCTGAAGCATTCGCGGTAGCTAACCAATCGCCATACCTAATTCAGTATCATCCAAAATTGAATATCAAGAATTTTTGTTTTTCCATTCTAACAATCAACAACAAATGGACATAGGTGCATTTCTGTCGATCAATTTCCAACAGTTTCCATAAACGTAATATTAAGTGTGGCGTTTTATCTCTAGAAGCAATTCAAAAGGCTAGAAGTTTTTTGGAAAATGAAGAAGCTAAACGCAATGCATGTATTTTTGGAGTACTAAAATCTGGAAATAAAACAAAAACGTATTTACTTGCGATTGTTGCTCAGAAAGCTCTGTTTGCTATAAGTAGGGAAAACGAACTAAGATATCGGAGTGACGTCTTAATTTCAGTTTAATTCCGCTTAGATTTTTAATAAGCATTTGCTCACAATTACTCATTGTTAACACAAATTTGAATTCATGCCTTTTGCTTCAAAGCATTAGGAAGTTTACAATAAAAGGTTGATTTATTACTCTACATACGTTGTGGAAAACAACTTGCTTTTTAACATATGCCCAAGCTTCGCGTGTAGCAACATGAATAGCTACTTTAGATCATCATTCAAAATATTCACACTTTTGCTTGATGAAGAACAGCAAAAAAGATTTCTTTGACGTTTTCAGTTGTCCTTGCCTTCGTGTCTCGTCTTCAAAACGTGGCTAGTCCTTGAAAATTGGCGGGTGGCCTAATGGCGGGAATTAGCAAGAGAAGTCTTTACCAGCCTGCAGCGGCTGGAAAGGCAAAAAATTCGCGTCGAAAGTAAGTTTAACGGATATTTTTGGTTGGTGTTTTCTCGAAACCTAACTTGAATGTAAGATAACTTTTAAGAAAAACTCAGGATAGAGCATTGTGGATGATTTTACCATTTTCATTTGCTGAATGCTGAATATAATTTATTAATAAATCATCACCAAATCATTGGTAAATTTATGTGATCTCATCATCACTCTGGTTAATGGTCTGACAGGTTGAAATTTGGACATAAAATTGATGTTTTCCTCTGTGATCAGCAAATCAAGATCGTCTTTTCCTTCAGGTTTTAAAATTTGGTCGAATCATTTATTATCATCGAATCGAATCATCAAGTCAGTTGCTATTGTGCATTAGGGATCGTGTTAAAAACAAAGCTTCTTTGTAATCAAATTTTGACTAAATTGATTACACTAGCAACACATAAATTTATTAATACCTGGACTCTGATATCAATGCTTTTGATAGAATAGTTTATTTGTTTTGTGTTTTATTCCGCAACTAATATTTCAGTATTAAATATGTACTGTCGATAATTTTATGTAAAATATTAGAAGAATCTACATTGATGTTTGTAGCGTTCTTGAGATGTAAGGTTGTTTTTAATGGTTACTTTGCAGACCTCTTGCCCAGGGCATTCTTGCTGACAGTGGTACATTTTCTAATGATGAAAGTAGCAGGTAGAAAAATTTTAAATCTTTTTGGATATTTAACGTATAGAATCTAATTTTTTTGCTAAAAATAATGGCAGTTGCTAAAATGTGACAGCTTTTCCACAATTTATCATAACATAGTAGTTAGTGCAAGTGGAATCATTATTTGAAATAAAGAGTATTGTAAGCATAACATGATACATAAGAAGCAATGTCTTTAATGGAAAATAATCAAGACACTGATTGCCTTAACAATCCAGTTATTAATCAAAATCTTTAAAAATTTAGTAACTTTTAAAAAATTTCTTGTGACAGCAAGTGTATTTTGTGTAGGTCATATTCAGAAGTTCAAAGTCATGTTGAAAAAGGTGAATTCACTTTCTAATTCCATCCTTTGATTGAAATTCTTACCATGAGTAGATAAAAATGTTTTATGAATATGATTCTTCATCACTCATACAATATATTTGCCCCAATTGATGTTATTTTCATTTCCAGAAGAGAAGAAGAAAATTACCTCTACTCTTCAAGCTAAGTTTGCAGTTCATGACAGTCCAGATAGGTTTGTTTGACACACACTTTGAAATGTATAATTAATGATATTTTCTATCTTTGGAAATTTCTCTTCAATTAACTCTAATGATATCTGAGTAATCTAAATTACATTCTAAATATTTTTCCTAATTAAAGTTTTTCATTTATAATTTTTATTCTAGATTCATGAAGACAACAGAAGACCCCAATGCAACAGGTACTTTGAATACAGCACTCAGATTTATATGGTAGTTTTGATAGCTTCTATTGTATGTTTTCAAGCATCAATTGTTCAGAATTTAGTAATGCAAAAATATCTTTAGCAATAGAAGATTGTCAAGACTTATTAGTGAAATGTTGTTAAGTAACCTAAAATCATGTCAGGTAAATAATAAGGTTAACTTGATCTCAAACAACATTGCAGAGGTTGTAGGTCAGTCTCTCAACTTAGAACAACCTTGTTCTATTTATGTTGCTTGTTGTTATGTCCTATAGCTAGACACTTAGTGTCATTCATTTCCCCTCCCATTTGTTCATGTAACTGACACCAAAGGATAGAGGTGGTCTTATTCTACCATGGCCATCTTTGTGTTGTATATTAAGAAATCTAGTGTATGTCAAGCTAATAGTATGTTCATTCATTCAAGATCAGTTTAAAACCCCTGAAAAGGAAGAAAGGGTTTCAGCCTACAAGTAAGGGAGAATCTTCTTCTGACACATGCTGTATATGTATTGTTTGCTCTAAAAGATACATTTGTATTGTTTTCTTGTTTGCATAGAGAGCATGTGCCTCCCCCAGTTCTCTGCATTCGTAGTAAAAAGCCTCTTTGCCTCTTTGCTTTCTGGTACTATGTAATTGAATCAATCTCTAGAATGCGAATGGCCTTGGCTTTCTCAATTTTTCCTTGGCACTTCATCTTTTTCCTTCTTCATGTTTATCTAAAGCTCTTTGGAAGAGCCATTTTCTAAACTGTAAGGCTAAGGAAAGTTGGTGATAGTGCCCTTTGACACATTTGCCTCCACATTTGAAAACATTTCTTTATTTTTGGCTGAGTTATAA
Organism: Nemopilema nomurai; assembly: GCA_003864495.1. Taxonomy (NCBI): domain Eukaryota; kingdom Metazoa; phylum Cnidaria; class Scyphozoa; order Rhizostomeae; family Rhizostomatidae; genus Nemopilema; species Nemopilema nomurai. Next base: position 219,418 of record PEDN01001354.1, read on the forward strand.
TTCTATGTTTTTTATCTTGTACAATTGATCAGATTGTATGTTTGAGAGATTTACACAAGTGTTGGAAACCTGGCATAAAATTTGCCACACAAACAGCTTTTTCTCATTAAAAGACATGTCATTAAACTCCTAGTTATTTCACTTAAAAAATGTAAATAGTATTATTAAGCTAGATATTACTTTGAAAAAAGTTTCTGATATTTTCCTCTGTTTTGCCTCAGAAATCAGGTTTTGGTTGTTGATGCATCTGGTCCAGCATTTGGAAGTGACACAACTGAAATTTCAACAGTATCTCACAAGGTTTTCTCACCAGCCAAAGTCATTTGCCACTCCCCATCACCTGACAGAGAGTCACATAAAGTTCTTTCCAGCAATGCAGACGAGACCCTAACTGTAAAGGTTGATTCACCTACCAAAATCATATTTGAAGACAGGACTATTTTAACAGATGGTAGATATTTAATATTATTTTATTGTCATACTTGTTTTATTGTATTTTGTTGTATGATAACAGGTACGGAAGAGTTTTTAAAGTTTGGGTTGAAAGGAAATTTCTAGAACTATTAAAAAAACTAACTTGTCTTGAAGAAGACAGAAACTAAGAAAAATCATACTTTTGTATAGTTGTGTTGTCAGGAAAAAACTCTTCTCTGTCATTTTGATTATATTTTTGATTACAATTGTATCTAGAAAGCTTCATATGTGTAAAGTTGTTTGATTCTTGATTGATCAATTTTTTCTTTAAAACCTGTTGTTACCTATAGCATTGTCAGAATTCCTTTAATGATTTTCCTTTTGGTTTTAATCATTTCAAACAAGATTTGACTTATCACTTTGTAGAGGCAAGCAATGAGGCAGATCATGATTCAACTGATAAATCATCAAGAATTGATTCAAAGTATGGTTGTAGATAAGGCTTTGTCATATCATTCTATAATATTTTTGTTTTCTCATTTGTTAAATTTTGATATTTTTATCTCAATAAGCTTTTTGGATTTTATTTTTTCTTGGTAAATTAAATCAGTGAAAATAATCAAAGTTGTAAATGACGTTTTGTTAATATGGAACTTCAACTTCCTAAGTTAGCTAGAGTATTTTTAGGCTTATTTCAAGCAACTTCATCTGTTCTAGAGTTTCATCTGTTTATTTTTAAGGCAGCAAGAAAAGCCAGTCAAGAAGAAGAAAAAAGGTTGATTATTATAATCCAAGTTTTCTTATGATTATTCAGTTGGAATTTTCCGAAAATATCATAGAATTATAGGCATTAGTTGATGCTGTTTAAAGTTTAATCGGTGCTCGTTTACTGTGAGTAAGTTAATATCATCAGCCATATATTGAATGATAATTTTTGCCACCATAAGTTATTCGCTGTGAACCAATAGAAGCAAAGTGACATGCTTACTAAGAAAGTATAATATGGAAAGAAGGTCAGACTTTCATTGAATCTACATCATCCCTCTCAGCTCCAAGGATTGTGCAGTCAAGATACAAGAACCCCAAGGTAATGTGACAATTTGTCATCATCATTACCGCATCACTTTTGTGACATACAACCACTGGAAAAATGCCTATTGTGTATCACATATACCGTTACCCAGTTTGATCTAAATGTGTTTTATCAAATTGGGAGGCATACATTGATGCCCTCCAATCTTTGTCAGATTGACAGCCATGAAGTGAAGCGTGATTTTACCCTCTAGGAGTCAAAGCCCTCAAGGGTAGCAAAAGAGGCTACGACTTCTGCAAAGATGGGGGAGCCCAGCTTTATCAACGACATTAGTGCAATAGCCTCCCATTCAATAGTTGAAGGGCAATCGAAGGGTCAAGATGCGAAGAAAAAGAAGGCAAAGGTCACTTCAACGCCCTTTGACCCTGCAGCTTGGAGTGAAAGGACAAGATTTATAGCTGACGGCAGTTATCTTGACCTATCACGGCACATGGGACACGAAACGCGGACGCAAACGACAATTAAGGACGAGAGAAAGAGGACTGGTAATTCTGCGCACTGTAATTGTATTTGTCAACCGTGTGTTGCTGGATTTCTGAAGCCTATCTTGATGCTAAACTGAAAAATGATTTGATTTGTTCTTTCTACAGGAAAAACTACTAGCGCTGACTCAGGAATAGCATTTGGAACCCAGGTAAGGACTCCTTGATTGAAACCGTAGAAGGACCTACAATCTCGGACAAAAACGGTTGAGACTTTTCAAGGAAAGCTTATCTTTCACTTTCCTTTCAAAATTAACTTTTCCCCCTCCCTCACTTCAATGTTAAATGCATGATACTGAAGAAGAAATTATAGAACAACAAATCCAACATTTATTCGGGGGGGGGGATTCGAATTTAAAGGAGCGACATAAATTAGAAAATTGCAGAAATTGCATTTTGTCTCAACAATTTTGCCGGGATTGTAGATGTCTAAATGTCGCCTATCATTTATGTATAAGCTTAAGTCTGTTCATCGTGACGTGGATCTTATTACGCCACCATTGCGTAAACTTCGTTCTTTCGTTATACCTCAACTCCAGTAACTTGGGTTCTACTTTTTGTCCCAAAGGAACAGCAAGAGACTGTCACAACCACGCAATTGGACCACGAATACTGCAGGATGCTGCAGGCGATGTATCTGCATGCTAAGGTTGTACATTTCAATTGATAAAGAATGGCGTAGATAGCGTACAATTATAAACGATTATTGTTTTGTATTCATCTGCGTTGTATTGTTTGTGATTTAAAATTATAGTTGCTCTTCTGAACAGCATACATTTTTGGCGATTATTTGGCGCTTCATTTTAATACTAACTAATGGCTTGATCTTGCAGGCAAAGGAATCTTTCACAAAACAGGAAAAAGAAGCAAAGGTTCAATTTGTTATTTCTTTGAAATTAGCTTTACAGAAAAAATGCGTGGAATAGGCTTAGACGATAGGCCACTACAGTTTACAATTGTAACCATTCTACTATGCAGTAATATATATTAAAACTGGAAGCTATCAAAATAACCTCAAATCTATATTGTATCTAGAAACATAAAAAGTAAGCTTAGAGGCCATTTTTAAAAATATGAAATATTTTCATTTGTGAACTTTTCTAACAGGATTGTTCCTTCTTCGATTAGAAACAAATATGCAATGAGAGATTCCCTACTAATTTTGATTTTGTAACATTCAAAGCCGTCTCTGTTAGCCACTTATATCTCTATCTGCTAATTTTGTAGAAACTATACTATACATACTATGTGAAAATACTTTATAATGGAAAAATGTATTTGATGAAGAGATGCAAGTCCAACCCATTCGCGTTTGCCTCTGAGTTGTTTTGTATGTTGCAACTGTGATCTTAAAACAGCGTATATGGATGTTGAACTGCCTTTGTTTGTATAGGACCAGATTTACAACATGTGGCAAGAAAACCAGAGGTTGAAAAGTGAAATACGTCAGCTTGAGCAAGCGACGCTCGCAAAAAAGCAAACAATGGCGTTAGACCAGATGCTCAAAATACAAGTTTGTTAAATAATCTTAAAATACACGCTTATTCCATATCAATTATCACATATCAATTCTCAGGGCTCTTTAATCTCAGATCTTTTAAGCTTAGATTACCTATCTCAGACCAATTTTCTCTTCCCTTCTATCTCAAGTCAATTATCTTAGACAATTGATTACTCAATTTATATTATCGAACTTTATATCTAGAATACTCTTTGCCACTTTCCCTGCCTTTTTATATAAGCTTTTTCACCTTTCACAATCGTTCAGCGGCCAAAATAAATTGTACATATTGAAGTCCCTCATTGTCTAATGTCACTTCATGTTAAGGATGCTGGGCTGAGACCTTTGGATGAGTCATTGGGCAGACTTCACAACAATTATTCGACAATGGGTGAAGCACTGGACAATACAAGACACTTCGTTCAAGTGGATGATGTTGTGTTGACAGAGCCAGGTAAATATTCCCATCTATTTTCGGCTGCTTGGATAGATGGTAGCAGGAAATCGGTAGTTTTTTGTATTCCATGAATGCAATTGCTTCATGCTCTGATCACATTAATAGGTCTTGATGGTTGCGATACTGAAGCTTGACGGTCTCTTGAAGCAAAACTGAATTGACTGAAGTTATCAACTTCAGACTATTTGTTTTCATTTATTCTTGTTTAACTGCAATCATCAAGACAGATCAAAAACTTGCGTGTCACAATCCTTGCGTTGCAATCATTTGTTTATCACTACTAATCTATAGCAACCGTGCCTTTATTTCTTTTCCAAAAGAAAAACTCGTCGCTGCTTTGAAGGAGAATCAAATACTGTTGGCTGAAATCTCATCCTCTACTGGCAGAAAACAACTTGATGTAAGTGATCCCCAGAACTCAAACATTCAACAATTACTAGAAACCACCGCATATTTATTGCAGGCTTTTATTTACCTTTGTTAGGTTTTATCCATGTTTATCCATCTATCCTATTTGAGAAAATAAAAGCTGTTGAACGAAATCTTAGGATGAATTTTTTGTCAGGTCCTATGCTGGAAATATTTTTAATGTACCATCCACTATTGTGGAATATTGTACTTATATGAACTGATTCATGAATATTATCTCAGTTTTTTGATGATTTTTTAAGATCGAGAAGATGGCTACCAATTTAAGTCAGATGGTTGAAACACTGGCGGTGGAGATGTCTAGCCTCGACAGGTATGTCATTATGTCTAGTAGCAATGGTTAAAACGCTTTTTGGAAAACTTAGTATTTATTGTATTGTACGAAGCAGGCAAAATTTAACTTGTCACTTCATGTCACAGGAACAGTGATACTTAGAAAACGTACTCTCTGCACTGATTTAATGTTCATAATTCCCAAGTTTTCCTTGCAAATTATCTTTTCTCACGTTACAAAGTGGCAGTCTGGCGGCTAACTGGGTCTGAAATTTCTTCTCGTAATAAGCAAAAAATTCTTTTTGTGTTTTTGAATTGATAAGAGAAAGAAATTATTTTTGTTTTTAAATCAAGTTTAGTTTTCTAATAACTAAATTTAATTACAGATGCGAAGACCTGTTAGTCGCTGCAAACACACTGACCACGCACGAGAGATCACTTCAGTCGCAAATCTTGGAGGCAGATGGCATCTGATGGCAAACTCCTTAGCTGTACATATTGAGTTGACAAGGAAAAGTTTCGTATTGCAGAACTTAGAGCAGGAAGAGTTAGAAAGGAAGAAAGGTCACGTAGATACCAAACGAACAGTAACAGTCTATAGTAATTTTTGTACCATTTGTTTGAGTTGCCAAGAATCCTCTTGTGTTGTTAATAAATAAGTACATCCACAGACCATTTCGTCCCATGCCTCGCTGTAAAGGGGTCTGGTTCCAACTAACCAAGAATTACGTCACAGAACAAACAGATGATGCAATCCAGCTTATCCTGGCGTTCGTTAGATTTTAGCTGACAAGGTCCTTGTATACACCGGTACATCGTTGAGAACTTCTTTGTGTTGTTTTGTTGTATTTAAAGTTGAGGCTATAATTTCTTACCTTAATGATAATCATAATGTCAAAACCATAATGTTGAAACCACATTGATGGGATCGGCGTGAATACACACCGCAGGCTGGTTCAATTGAAGAGTTTCTGAAAGGCTTATTTTCATATGCCATGCAAAAGATGACCATGTCTCAGCACATACCGTACCCAAATGTGACGACAATGTGGAAAGCTGCAAGTCTGATGATTTGAAATTATTATGTTTTTTTGTATATATTTGATGGCTAGGGTTTAAGATGTCAATGGCCAGACGCAAAGTCAGCCGCTAATCGTTACAGAAACATGTTAGTCTGAACGAATGTATCTGCAAACCCGTTCCCGGTACATTCGACTCCATTTAGCGTCAGTCCATTTATTATCACTCTTCTTCCATTACAAAAATTCTACTGTACATGTTTAACTTTATTTGAAGCATGCACATGTCCTCCGTTATGTTACTCAACTGTTCTTGAAAATGTCATTGTGGAAGTAGAGAAGCGGAAAAAAGTTACGGTTTCTCGCGTTTTCACGCAAGAATTACGCGCATCGTTTGCTTTCCCGCAGTTTCGTGCGAGTATGAGGCAGTCGCGTTAACGGGCTGTACATTTGCGTTTAGTAATTGTTGATATTCGTCTTTAGTTTTCTCATTTACTTCCTTTATAGTAAGTTTACTAAAACCAGAGTTGGTTACCGAAAATCCTATACACTCTCTCCACCAAATCTGTTATCAAATGATACAAATTTTTTGTGTTATAATCATGCGCAGTAATTTATGTATACTCGAATTATCTTCAAATTTCACTATTGGCCTAAAGATTCGTTGGTTTTAATTTTTCGTTTTCGACAGAAATGTTGCATTACAAGCAAATGCCATTTTTAAACAGCAAATCTTCAGAGCGTTTAACAGCCAATTTGCTTCGTGATAGTTTATCAAAAGCTTGTTAGGCGAGATTGTATTGTTTACAATCCCTGAACACAAATTGACGGGGTCAAGAGTCTTGAATGCAAAGTTCCTGAATTATTAACGAAGCAAATGATTCAAGCAACGGCTCTTTTCGCTTTTTGATTGGTTGCTCATTGACCAAACAAATGGTGATTGGCTGCCCACTGAGCTGCTCGGGCTCTGATTGGTTCCCGGCTGATCACTTTCCGATCCAAAAAAGAAATGATGCGATGTTTTGCATCGAACGCTCCAGTAGCCAAACCGGTCGCAACTTTCCACAGAAGATTTGAACCGTGACAAAAGATTTTCGGTAGGGGAAATTTTGAGTTGCACCGGGAAAAGAGGCTATATTACGGGAAAATAAAGGTGAGAATAATGATCTTTTGTTTAATATCTTGCTTAATTCATTAAAAAGGAAGTAAACAGATTTAATTAATAACTGAAAAATTTGCTTTTTGATCTTTTGCGTTGCGTTGATTTATGCGTAGTCTTTGAAAAAAGATTCAAACGGCTGAAGACAAGTACCTATAAGCACTAACTTTAAAAACAGATTACAAAGATTATTGGCACGGTACCCGGAATATTGATGAAGAGTTATTATGTTAAGAAAGTGTGTGGTACTTGCAGTAGCCAGCTGAAGGAATGCAAGTAGGATCTCATGCATAGCAATAAGAGATGTCTTGGGGGAGAAAAGGAATCAGACTACTGTGTGTCCATCTAGCTATTTAAATGATGCTCCATTGATGCAATAACAGCCGCATATTGATTTGGCGTTTTCGAAGTTGATCTCATCACATCTATCCGCTGGTTAAGTTTACTGGCCTAAAAAATGTTGCGTCCATATTGCGGTTATAATTGTATTATAGTCCAGCAATCTGAAGCCCAAATGCTTGCAAATGCACGCAAGCTCCAGCTACCTCCAGAGCTCTGTTCGGCTTATCAGACTTTTTAATTTCACTGGTTATTGGGGTGATAGAAGCTGTTGTAGCCTACGGTACTACGACAGACGCAATTAACTGTGAACATGCTATTCTACTCCAACAATGGCATTAACTCGCCAACTGTCGCTAACCATCTTTGCAATGTATTTGCATATGCCGCTAGAATCCCTGCCTGGTACTTTAACTACGGAGTTTATTTCACTTTTCAATAGCATCGTCCTTTATTTTGAAAATGCGACTTAATTACCAAATTACCATTGCATTGTAGAAAAACAAAGATGGTCTTCGTCAGGACGTTAGTGTCCGCATTACTGCTTGTGACAGTTAAAGGTAAATTGAATATTTGTACATCCTTAAATCTTTAGTTCATCAGTACCTTATTACCTTAACAATTTGCTTTTACGTTATTGTTTCTATTAGGAAAGAAATCGCTGAAGTTCAGTTCATCTTAAGGAAGCACTTCATCATAGGAAATGCTTTTTCTATTCGAAATTTCCTCTCATAAATTACATTGAAACCTTTGCCAATAATGGAATTTAATAAATAAGAACTACTTTAGATGACGATATCATAAAGCAGTATGTAAACCTTGCATCAGTGGTACAAATTAGGTGTAATGTAGCCCTTTTTATATGTGCACCTTCTTTAAAGAAATTATCAATTATATTGAAGGATTCGCAAGAAAATCGATAAGATATGAATTGAACCGAATCAAGTCAAACACGCGCTCAATGATCAAGAAAAGTTCGATTCGTAGCACTTTGCAGTTCAAATATTTGATCAATGTGTCTTTTTTAGGATTTCCCTTCCCATTTCCATACCCATTCCCAGACCCACAATGTTGTGCCCCTGGTCCAGCATGTGCAAACCCATGCCCACCAATGATGCCCCCTCCCCCTCCACCACCCGCACCCTGCTGCATGCCTTCGCCTACCTGCATGAACCCATGCCAACCTGGTATGATGCCACCAAACCAGCCTCTTGTATATGCACCATACCCAGGTATGTTCTAGTTACTTCATCGCCCTTTCAGCTCTTCGAAAAGCGTTGTAACTGTTTTAGAGTCAACTTGATTATGAAGCATTACTTCTGTGTATGATGAGTCATTTTGCAAGGTCTTTGCAAAAAAGGCGTGAAGTTTCAACTTACTAGATTAGCAAGTACACCAGTGACACGTGCACTGAGACTGCCTTCGACAACAGGCTAAAAACCAATCTCGTTGTTTCTTCAACAGCAAACACTCTAAGTACCAAATTACGCCTTTCACTATGCTACGTCAACGTGTCCTCATATATTCCGAGTTCAACCTATTTCATCATTTTTGTTGGTATTGAGATGTTTAGCTTGTTTTAACATTTCGAATACAAAGTCAATTTTTGGTGATCCCTTCTTGAACTCAAATGCCAGTATCTAGCAATCCAAAGCCAATGTGTCATCATTCTCTCACTATAACGCCCTTTACTCTACTGTTTAGAAGAAAACTTCTTACCTTTTCTCTCTTTGCAAAGTTTGCAGTAGTTTTATTTTCTTTCAACAGGTGAGATCACGTTTAAACTGATGCAGAAGTGGAACCCAGAGTATCTTGACTCACAAACCGCTGCTTTCCAAATACTTGAAGGAAACATTCGAAGAGCTGTAAGTAAAATAATATAATCAAATAAATATTGAAGGCAAATATTAAGCACATTAGCCACAAATGTTGATATTTGTCTGGAAAAAAAGGAACAGGTTAGCAATAAAGTAAGAAGACATGAATGAAGTCTTAGCCTAATTTTCCTTCATTGAAATGTTTGGCATTAAATTGAATTTGTTCAAAGGTTTCTAAGGGTCTTTCTGATCCCCTTCATAATATAATTCGCTCCTTTCAATTATATTTCACCTCGTTATAGGTACAAACTGTTCTTGGACCAATGACAGCGGTCTCTAATGTCTACTTCAGGTACGTTAATGAATAAATCAGGAAAACAGTTCTTAAGTTAAATCACTGAAAGTAGGGGACTAAAGTTGTTCTTAGCAGAATAGGGGCTGATAAAAGGACAAGGAGAAGCAGCGTTGGTCAAGACGAAAAGAGAACATAATATATAGTAAATCAAAATGCATTGTAAAATTTGCATAATTTTATGTCGTTATCACCCATCAAAATACACAAATGTCTCAGTACACGTAATGCAATGCTACTTGCAAAGTTCCTATCAAACATCATTTTTGCTAGGGTTAGTAAGATAATAAATACTTTTCTAGTGGAGGCTTTGTACACTCAGACTGATTTTTATCGAATGACTTATCGACTTCTGTTGCAAATTCTTTCAAAAACGCAACCAATTGGTATTTTCTTTTGCTATGGACTTGCAGGTTTCGGTCAGTTTAAAAATGAAATGTCACATAAAGTCTTAATGACACTTAGCCTTTCAACCATAGAGAGGGATATGTCCCAGGAAACCCAACAGCGAGGCCAAAGGTCGTAGTACATTGCATGGTTAACGGAGGTTCGGATGCTGCATCGCTTTTAGAAATGGCTGTCACTCCTGACGGAACTCTAGGAGATGGTCTTAAAGTGTATAAAGACTCTTTCAATGCTTACTAAAGGGAATTTCGAACAATTTTTGTACAGGTGAGACAATTGACTGACTGGCCTTTTTCATTGATCGTGTTTTTAACTAGGTTTCTAACATTTTTCGATATTCATTTTGAAGCTAGACATACAATGTGACAGCGATATATTTGCTTTACCTGTTGTCCTGTATAAATATGTCACTACTACTATATATATTGTTATCGTTGTAACTATTTCTGTCATTAAGTCATTATTGCTATTCGAATTCATAACGCACAAGTGGCACATTAGACAAGAGTGTTGCTCCCTAAATAAATGATGATGAAAAGAAATATTCAAATTTGCCTTTAAATCTTAACGCTTGAAAAATCTCAAATGATGCTTCTAAGTTAAGGATTGTCATTTTTGTTGCAGTTTTGTTGAAGAAAGCTAAATCTGGCAAAAATTCTGAACCTGATTAAAATTTGTGTCAGTGTAAATTTACTAGCACAACTTTTAATAATAGCAGCTAGATTAATCTGGTATATATAAAACTTTATAAATGTTGATAGAAATTCTTTATCATTGGTGATCTCAACTTTATCTAAACTGACAACACTCACTTTTTGTCTGTCCTTTTAGATTTGACATGTTCTTAGCACCGGAGCCTGTTGTATTGGAAAATGGTGAATTACCTTAAGATGTCTTGATTTCAAGAAAAGTGTTTTTACATTGGATTTTGTCAGCAGATCATATTACCAGATACATAGTGCATTGATGGATTTTACTAAGAGTTGCTTCATTCATAATCTTCTTAGAGCTAGATAGCTAGCCATCAACCACAGATCACATGCCTCTTGTCATTGAAAAGTCAATTTTGCATTGAAGATGTTAAACCCAATACATATTGTAATCGAAGTAGCAATGTACACAGTATTACACCTACGTTTATTGTTGCTGCTTGACTTGGAAAATATCAAGAAATAGCACTCGGTATATTAGCCCTAAAATTTTTGTGCTCTTTTGTAACATACCCTTTTCCTATTCATAAATCTAGCCATGTTCGTGTAAAACAGTTTTGTAAGTGCGTAGAACATGTAAAAAGATATTTCAAATTCTTGGTGAAAGATTATAGCTTGCCTACAACTGATTTTGTTGCCATGGAACAAACAACGAAGTGACACCCTCGTCTCTGTACAAAATTTAATCTAAAATCTTTCACCAAATATCATATTCTATTCAAGATTATGGCTTGTTCATATTTTTAGATTTGCTAACCTGTATGTAATTAAGTTCGATCCGCCTTTTATGGAACTTATTAAACTTCTAGCAAATGTTTGTTGTGGTGTCCTTTTCTGTGGCTTCATTTCCCGGTCTGATCGTTTGTTTGGCACCACATAAATGTCTCGAGCAGAATGCTATAGCCCTAACGATTCTTAATCGTTCTCGCAGTCATCTGATTATGTCAGTCATATTGCGAATTCTACCACTAATATATTTTTCAATGATTTATGCATTGAGCTGTACCTAGTTAGGAGATGTTGTTATTGGATCATATTCGGTCATTCTCATCAATAGCCCCTAGACTTACGGCAGATTAACAGCTATTTTTCGAGTGGGAGCAAAAAGAATATGAACATTGATCAACACCGCACAATTACCATTCCGTGGCTCACGAGAAAAATGGCTCTATGAGTTTATTGATGATCATATTTGCCGCATCACAAGTCGTGGCAAGTTGAAATATTTTCATAGACTTCAGTAAATTTGTTTTATCAAAGGGTAAGTCAGTCTGGATCCACCCTTGGTGTCTAGGAAAGGGGGTGACAAAAACATGAAGATAGTTGCACAAGCTCCCTTTTTGTCTTGCTCCCTGCTGCGAGCCTTTCTGGTCACTTTTGCCACCCGTACCTTGATAGCTAGTTCAGAAAGCATTGACTGTTTAAGTTGCTGGATTAGAGTCACCGTGAGAAATATAAAAAAAGGGAAATATCTTAAAGTCCAAAAGTATCAACAAGAGTGGAGACGATTTACTGGGTACTATGTTCCGTTAACTGGTTAGTTGACAAGAACTATGTGTGAAGACAGGCAGTACTTGTGCTCAGAAATATTTTCAATTACGTCTTTGAGTTGAAGTGTTTTACTTTATTAGAGTTTTATTTTTTTCTTAATCCACCTTGTGTTCTCCTCTTCAACAAATGAACTCGGGAAAGAAAGGTTAAGATACCAAAAGGATCATATTGGCTTTAGAGATTCTTGTCACATTTTCCCCGATTGAACTTTTACGAACGAAGGAATCAAATCATTTTCTGTAGCCTCATTCTGATTAGGTAGCATTCTGCATGTCCAGGTGCTCGGCCTAAATCACTTTGTCACTTGCCTGCAAACATGTCTGAAGAAATGAGCCAACAAATGGGAGAAGCAACGCCTGATGCTGGGATCTTGCTGTCCAGTTCCGAAGAAAATGCAGATGAAAATGTGTGCATAGCTGTGCAAGGTTGCTGTCATGGCGAATTAGAAAAAATATACGAAACAGTGGCGTATATTCAGAGAACGAAGAATAAAAAGATCGATTTACTAATCTGCTGTGGGGATTTCCAAGCGGTAAGAGACCAAGAGGACCTTAAAACGATGGCTGTTCCGCCCAATTATAGAAAAATGGGTGTCTTCAAAGACTATTACAACGGCGTGAAGACTGCGCCCGTACTTACTGTGTTCGTTGGGGGCAACCACGAGGCTTCAAAGCACCTTTGGGAACTTCCCTTAGGTGGTTGGGTTGCCCCAAACATTTATTACTTGGGATATGCTGGCGTGGTAAATTTTGGTGGATTCAAAATAGGTGGGATTTCTGGGATTTATAAAGACCATGACTTTTATAAAGGGCATTTTGAAATGCCCCCATTTAACGACAGCACAATGAGAAGTATCTACCACACAAGGATTTATGAAGTTTTCAAACTTAAAGTACTGAGGGAGCATATTGATATATTTATTAGCCATGATTGGCCAAAAAATGTATACAACTATGGTGATGTTGAAGGTCTTCTCAGGAAAAAAAGGTTTTTTAGAGAGGAGATTGAAACGAAAACACTTGGCAGTCCTGCCGGCTTGGAGCTCCTGAAGGCCTTGAAACCATCTTTTTGGTTTGCTGCCCATTTGCATGTTAAATTTGCTGCACTTGTTGAACATAAACAACATGGTGATGAAGAAAAAGCCTTTACAAAGTTTCTGGCCCTTGACAAATGCTTACCAAGAAGAGACTTTTTGCAAATAATTGATTTGGGGTCAGCAACAGGCAAAAAGGTGCTTGAATATGACTTGGAATGGCTAGCAGTGACGAAATCAACTTACAGCTTGTATAATGCAACATCCCGTGCCACTTGGGTTCCTAGGTGTGACAAGGAGCTTGAAAAATACAGGCTGACAGATGAGCAAATAGATGAGATGAAAGAAACATTTGGGGATGTATCCATCCCCCAAAACTTCCAAAAAGCAGAGAACTTGAAATCTGAATCTGGCAACATAAACAACCAAACAGTGGAACTGTGTGAAAAACTTGGTATAAAAAATCCATGTAGCATTTCAATTATAAGAAAGACTGAAAAGTATGGTCAATCAAGATCAAATGATCAGAGGTTTGGTACCCGGGAAGGAAAAGAAGTTTTATCTGATGCTGATTCCAGCAGTTCAGATGACTTTAATGATATCACAAATGCTGCAGGAGACCCTAGTGAGATATCACTACCTGATGATTCTTCTTCTGATGACGATGACGATGATGATGATGAAAGTGAGATGAGCAGTACCAGTTTTTCAAAATCTTCAGAAGTTGATTCTCAGACTGAAGTACCCGAAGAACTTAAAAGAAAGCACTCAAGTGATGATTGTTCTGATGAAAAAAGCCCAAAGCCAACATTTCTTGTGAGACGCAACAAAGCATTATATGCATCATTAGATGATGACAATTCTGGTTCGAGCAGCTCTGATTGCTTGTAAAACACTAATTTCATGTTCTGTTAAGCTATTTTTGGTTGAATTATGAACTACATGCCAAGAGAAACCTGTTGACACATTTGTTATGTTTGGATTATCTAGCTGATTTAGGGTTTATATTATTTTAATATCCACATATTTATTATATTCATCATTTAATGATGTCACTTCTAGGGTTGTAGTTTGGTACTGACATTTGACACCTTTGATTATTCTATAATAATTTTCTTTTTTTCAAGGCCACAATTAACACACCATATTTTTACATTTGATTCATTTTGTATACTTTTAGTTGCCTCATAAAATTTGATCAGAACATTGCTCTTCTCATTATCTTCACGTTGCTAGACTCCAAGCCAAGAGTCAATTCTTATGTCTTCCTTAGCTATATGTTAGCTCCCTTATAGTTATTTTTAAAACCAAATCAGAAGAATCTAATTGCTTCTTACAAAAACAAGAAATTGGAAGACACCTAGCATTATGAAAAATTAACTTCTTTTTGTCAGCGTGATGTTGTCATGTTGTTGGTGAAATACTACTTTTGCATCTTACACATTTAATTTGATTGCAGGAATTAAAGATTACTAAAAACTAAAGGTATCAAAGCAGAAATGGAGGGTTTCCAACTTACTATACTTCAGTCTAAGACTATAATCATGGTTATCCATCCTTGAAGTTTTAAACCCTTTTAATGGGGTTCAAGTATATACTATGTGAACTTGACCTACTACTACTGTAGATAGTGATGCATGAATTTGAGACAAACAAACCTGCCAGACATTTGAAATGTTAAAGCTACTTCTTGACAATCAGCTGGGGTTGGAAATTGTTAGGGCCCTCCATGCAGATTGGCTTTTGAAACTTTCTATTAATGCAAATAGGCCTCCAAAGAGCACTTGTTTCAAAGAGTAGAGTATCAAATTTGACCTGTCTTACTAAAAAAATTTGATCAAACATGACTCACGACCAATCCCACTAAAGCTGCCACAAAGAAATATTTCTTTCCACCCATTTTTCCTTTGTAACTAAAGTAAGCTAAGGTGCATTTAGAGTCTTGGCATGAAAGTGATGGTACATAGGTGGCTACTAGAATAACTGTCTTTAAAACTGATGTTTGAAATCGAAGGACCTAAAATTATTCTAAACAAGCTACTGCTTTAGAAATGGGAGTTTTATGAAAAGCAAAACATTCACCGCCACCATACGCCCATAAATATTTTGTTACCACGTTCACTCAACCCTTAGTCCGTACCGACACAGGAAGTTGATGCCCACGAGGAAATTTCTTGACCAGTGTATCGATTTGACGAAAAACTATCACGTACAAGTAGCGAGCTCACTGGTAGTAAAGGTTGACGTAAAGATTAAGCGAATATGAATGATTTTACCTTACTTTGCCAGTCTGTATGACATTGTTTGCTCAGGGCCAGCTGTAGAGGCAATCATCTGAAATTGAGACAGTTTTCCAAGATATTTGCAGGCGTGATATTTGCAAGTCATCGTTAATTGAATCAAATTTTTACGCCCTGCTTATCCAAAAATGCCATTCCTCCGTGCTCTTCTAAATTCCCCAGGCGCTTGATAATTGACAAAGCAGACCCGGACATGATGGCTCTTCACTCGCCAGTCTTTAAATGGCTCTCTAAAAATGTTCAATAAAGGCAAGTGAAATCAGGCTTCACGGGAATTTGATATCATAGGGAGTAGAAACATTATGTGAGATGTATCAGAACTTTGCAGGGATACACTTTTAACTATAAAAGCCAAGGACTGGATCTTAATTTATAACGCGCACAAGAATCAAATCATATTTGTAATTAACCGATCACTACTGAAACAGCAAAGGGCAGAAGAATAACTGGAATGTTTTGTGAAATAGAAGTTTGACTAGTTAGTATGAGTAACACGTTACTTTGGGAGTCACCGAAAGATTTCTCGATAAGAAAAAAATTTAATCATTCCATTGTAAAACATATGGAGATTAGATAGTACTAATGGATAAACCTATCGAAATTAACCATTTAATTGGTTCAAAGATAAGATTCAAGCATAATTCTTACAAGCAGCAAAATAGAGTAGCACATTAAAAAGATTATTTGATTTAGAAAATTTAATTAAGAAAATTTAATTTAAGGTATACTTACCCAAAAAAGGACGTAACACAGCATGAAATGCCTCAAATGCGTAACACAGGGCCACATTATTATGTACGCCTTTACAATACAATCTGACAAATATTTACAAAACATTGACGATATCATCAGATAGTTTTGATAGGAAAAGAGATAACGATGTGATGTAAAACACAAAAAACATTAGCTTTAATAATCAAATGTTCAGATCATCAACTCTAGCTTCATATACAACAAAATTTTATCGACAAGCAAATTTGCGACTCCTGTCTTTCGTTACAAAATACAATCAAACTTCCAATTCAAAAAGACGATCTGCTTGGAAAAGTGAATTGAGCAGAATCTCATACTTGGCTTTTCGTGTTGTCATCAAAAGACACTTGACCTTGAATAGCATACGATCGAAAATGATTCAAACATCAAATGACGTATTGCACAGATCGAAAGCAGATTTCAGAGAGGAACTACCATTTACGGACTGAGACAGTCCCCAAAAAGACCAGGAATACAAAAAAATCTGATTTACTGCAAAGGCACTGAGTATAGACGGTCTAAGTAAGGCGCAAGTTGGTCTTGTCACCAGGTATACGGTGCTTACGGGCTGTCATTCATATCTGCCAAAAATGACATTAAAAAAGTAGTCAAGAGGTATATTCGTTAAAAATACTCAGAGACGGGGGTTTAATACATTGCAAAGGAAGGGTCAGTGTACTTCTGCGTGTGTAACTCGTCACTGCTACGGCCTTGATGCATTCATAAATGACGCCGGGGGCTTTAGGGGGCCATAAGGCTTAAAATACTGCGGTAAACGTAGGTTCCTAAGCTGCTGGTAAAAACATTTACACGATTATTTCACTTTTACGTCTCCCACTGCGGTAACATTGAGACTCTGTGAAAAGACGCCGGCGATAAATAGTCGAAATATACTCGGTTAATAATATATACAAACACTACCTAGTCTCGTGCAGTCCTGCTGCCAACAACAAATTACCCTGCGAGAAATGCAGTTCAAGAACGCTAGTGGCCTTCGTTGAGTAGGCACTTATCAAGTGGTAAAGACTGTCACTAGCAGCGAGCCCTGTCGTTCCGTGCTTTATGATCGCCTCTGCATTCCACACACGTATACTATTGTCCAGTCCCCCTGATACGAGCATCGAGCCGTCCTTGCTAAACGCCACACTGTACAACGTATCCGTGTGCCCGCGCAGGTCCTTCAGCACTTTGCCATTACGAATGTCCCAGACGAGAACCCTGTTGTCGTCACCGGCTGATACCAGATGCGTCCCGTCTGGACTGAATGCAATGGTGTATATTGGGGCCTAAACGAAAATTACGGTACAAATCAACACCGAGACTATAAAAGTTAGACATTCAGCGAGTAGTGAAAACTAATCAGTATTAAAAATAATTCAACAAGCTAGTTTTAAACATTTCAAATAAATAAAGCCTTCCTTTCATGACCACGAGTTTATCCCGGCTTGATTTGATCCTGAAATACATTTTCATCAAATTTCCCAGAGTTTCAATCGATACGGAGATTAATAACACAAGAGAATGTGCTCCATTACGAGCGTCTCACGCAGCTTTTTGGCTTGTTTTGCAAGCCCTTCGTGAAAACTTAGAAATCAATTAAGCTAAGCTTGGCTGGTTAATCAATTGAGCTAAGCTGGGCTGATTTTCCCCTAGCATTTGATTTAACTGAACTTTCTTCCAACTCGTCAATTCAAACTCAAAATAAAAGCAGCTATGATTTAATGAGAGACTTTATTCGTGATCGGAAGGGTCTGGGTACAACAAGGTGGGGAATATCTTACGTCATGACCAACAAAGACACGAACGAACTGAGCACTTTGAAGATCCCACAGTCGACAGGTTCGGTCTGCAGACCCACTGGCTATGTAATTGCCGTTTGGATGGAACTGGACGCACTGCAAATTGAAGGTACAACATGAGAAATATCTTAAGAGTATACAAGAAATGTCATCCAGATATAATTACATCTGCGGTATGCATCAGCTTCAGCGTCTGTAGAGAAATTCGTCCACTGAAAAGTATTTTTGAACCAGCAAAACTCATCTACACAGAGCCTATGTCAGTGATCGGGTAAAAGGCTTATGTCATTCTAGGATCAACATAATAGCCTGTGGATAACGCCAAACGTGGAATGAAAAACTAAGAAAAAATTAACCGAATGCAAGATTGTTTGTGCTGTAAATTATGCTTCCGTTATTTTAGGGCAACTTCAAAGTGCAGATTACAAAAACTACTAAACTACGAGTCAAGATTCTTCATTAAAACATCTTTTCAGTTTTGTTCTAATTATAAAAATCACTCTCCCTAGTTCTGCTGTAGAGCGAACTGTATGCAAAGCAAACAAAAATTCTGATTCATTGCCAAAGGAAGTAGAAAACTTTCCTCTTAAAGCGGAGTTCAGGTTAAGTATACCACGAATCAAATGTCGAAATGGAGAATACAGGACCGATACAAATTGATCCAATGTACAGTTTACCTTATCCTTAAATATCTCTTAATGTTTTTCAAAATTCATAAGCAATTAGCAATTAGAGACACTTACATCAACACTGTCAAGGTGCCCAGCAAATACCCTGAGGGGAAATGCATACTCTGTGGCCCACAGGCGAACTGTATGGTCCTTGGATGACGAGACAAAGTAAGAGCCCTTGCAGCCTGAGCTGATATCCCAGACAGGCTGGTCATGTCCCTTGTAGTCAACCATAGACGTTTGAGACTGCACACTCCAAAGACGAACTATTGAAAAACATTCAGTTAAGAATAAACGCAAATAAATTGATCAAATTCAACAGGTAGATGAAAGTATAATGCTCTTTATAGAAGCTTTTATCTGAAATAAAAACAATGAAGTTAGAGCATAGAAACCAGGAAAGTGTAGACAAGACAAAATTCTTACTTGTACTTTTAAAAAGATTAGAAAACAACTATGTTTGAGCCAACCAAGGAATGGATTGCACTAGTTTATAAATAAATTATCATGACTACAATTGCTATCAAACATGACTTGCTGGAAAGAAAGATAGGAAAATAGGATGTTGAAGGCCTGGAAGAAAAGCATACCTTTTTCTGGGTGCTAATGATAACAAATGGAGATAGTGTAGAAAAGCCAAGACGAGGTGCTGAAGTTTTATTCAGTAAAATACCTGAGCAATCCTCTGAAGCAGAAAGCAGGGCATTGCCCTCAGGCAAAAATTGAAGGGAGTAGACTGGTCCTTGATGTCCTCGTAAAATGATACTTTCATTAGGAGATGTCTCATTTGAAGCAGCTCCTGTTGAAAAAGCCAGTGAAATCAATGGAAAGCCTGGTACTTTTCACGTCATCTATACTTTGGGTTCACCTTGTTTAGTGACTGACACAGTTCATTAAAGCAAATGTTTTGTTTTATGTTCAGTTTGATGCATTAATAAAGCAAAGAAGTGGTGTGTGCTTTTTCTAGATATATAGAGAGAAAATGTCTGACACGAAAAAGGAAAATTGAAAATTCATGATTTATCACACACACTTTCAAAGTAATTGACAAGCATCTAAATTAATATTCACTCTAGGTGGTCATTGTTGATATAGAACATGTTAGTTCAAAAAAGCTACTCTGAGTTTTCAGCTTTCATGATCATTGAGGAACTGTCAGTTGGATAGCATAATTCTCTTCCATCCACCATTAAGGAGAATAGGCATTGTAAACATTCATAGCTTAAGGCTATATCAACATACAGTGGTTGAGTAAGATTAAGCTGTAGCCTAAAATTTCTTAGTTTATTAGCAAACATTACAGAAATACTTATAAATACACATGGTATGATTTCTCTATCCTAGCATCAAAGTTTCAGAAACTATGATGCTATAACCTATATGCTATAGCCTATTTTCAATGCTAGAATAAAAAACTCTTGTCTGGTTGAGCTAGTCTTTACATATGTATACCTGTTTTAATACTGGATGTTTTCGTATTTGAAAGTCCAAATTTTTTCACATTTAGACTCCATAATCGTACTGAAGAATCTTCAAATCCAGCACAAATCACATTGCTATATGGAGAAAACTTGACTGAAGATAAACTAAAATGAAAAGAGAATAATATGCTTTGATAAAACAAAAGCAATATACAAGGACACCATATCAACAGGATGCGTTGAGCCTAAAAGAATAGAAAATCCAAAAACAAGCCACCAAGAGGTTGACCAAAATTTGGCATAGGGATGTTACATTTAATTGGCTGAAACCAACTCTCAGAGAAATAGAAGACCACAATTTTTGGGTGTAAAATACATAGTGGTAGATGCATAACATTAAATATCTTAGGAAAAAGCAGACTTAAGTATAAAAATCATGGGTGAAGAATGCCAGATGGCTTAGTGGGAACAGAGCAGGTTTAAAGGGGTTGTTAGGTTCAAAGCCTGGTGGGTGACAGGGATGACATTCAGCCCTTGAAGCACTTAAACTCAAAGAAAGTCTTCTAATACAGGTGTTTCTAACAACAGTGAGGCAATTTTCAACCCCAAAAGTTTAGGAAATATCAAGTCATAAGAGGAGGGATAAATTAGGTTCTGCATATGGATGTGTATTCTAATATGATGGGATTGGTTGGATGCAAATTCGTGCTAAATATTGAATGATAATTTCTGCCTACTAAAAATTGCAATAAAGCTGCAACATACCCTTGAAAGGAATTCACAAATGAGTACAATGTAATTGATGGTTTCGTCTTGCTGGCTTTCTCCACTTTTTTAATGCAGTCATTCAACTTTTTCACTTCTTCGCAATCTTTATGATTATCTTCAACAACATTTATTAGGTGCTCTTGCGTCCATTCCTTGTCATTATCAATATCCAATTGTCTTGATTCATCCAATATCCTTATATCTATATTTTTATTTATTGTTTGAAGTAATAGTGAATGGTTATTATTCCGCAAATGTTGCATCAAATAGTTAAATATCTTACACGATAAAACAATTGTAAACTTTTTCTGCCTCAACTCTCTAATTTTCGACTTTTCGTTTTCAATGTCTTTACTCTTCGTCAACAAGAGAAGCTCATTTATCTCTTCCTTATATTTTTCTTCGTGTTCACCACAATACCGAGTGAAGAATGTCTGGGCAGACGCAAAATGGTCCATTTCCATTTGTTCAACCACAAACATTGAAAAAACCGGGAATAACAATTGTAGTAATTCCGTTCTATAAGTTCCATTGCACGCGGCCAGGAATGACTTCAATCCGAGGTACTGCTCTTCGTGTGGATTTAAATCTGCAGTTATTGCAGTATAAGAAATTAGATTGTCTTCAGTTTTTCGTGAAACTACAGTTTTTCCATCTTGGCGGGAATTATGTCGATATTTGAATCCAGAAAGTTCAGGCTGTTCCTCCTCAGGGCCACTAAAGTCAATAGCTCTGCTTTTCAGATGCATTTCTAGAATATCCTGTATGTCCCTATCCTTCGCCTTGTGTAACCCATTATATGATAACCGGTCTTCTACCATGTTTTACCGAACTAATTACAACTTGCTTTGAACATTCCATTTGCTTTGGAATCTTAGGCCATTATACCTAGCCTCGTATTGAGTAGCCTCGTGTGTTGGTGGCATTGTCGGGTTTCCTTTTTCAACATCAAATATCAAACTTCCAGCAGCAGAAATAGCCCCCAAAAGCTAAACATCAAAAGAGAAACAATTGAGGAAAAAAATTCCTAAAGGAGAAATTAAATTTACATTTGGCACTCGGATGACAGAGTAACGGTAGCCAGAACAAAATAACCTTGTAAAACAGTTATCTGAAGAACAAGGGTCTATAGAAGGATATGAAAAGTAAAAAGCGAAAAATGAAGAAAAAACATGAAGGAATGAAAGTGGCAGTACCATGACAACAGATGTAATATATTTTTCCAGTGTGTGCTAAATGATGATAAAGGAAAGGGTGAGAGAATTGATTATCATCATATTTGAGTGAGAAAAGAAATACCCATATTATAATGCTAGCATAAGAATTGTAAAGACATCGCCCCCCTACAAGTCACTAAATTCCAGTAGACATCAAAAAATTAATTGTGCGTTGTTAAGAAATTAAGGTATTTCAACTTTCATTCTGGTTGATAAGGAACAATAACCTTTTGAATCCAGTTACTTTTTGCGTAAACAAGGTCAGATCCTTGTTAATAGGTGATTTTCCACCAAGACAAGCGAGGGGAAATAAAGGAATATGCATACAAAAGAATCACAGATAGATACTTGGGAAATTGTTTTGTTTAGGATGTCTCGAAAACTCATATTCAAGGCATGAAAGGAAGTCATGAAAAAGGCAAAGTGTTGAAAGCAAAAGATGCTTGCGCATACTGTATAATGTATAAGTAGAAATCGGGGACAAATAATAGACAATACCACTAGTTCCTTGATTACCTTAGAGGTAATAGAAATGACAATGAAGGAATTCAAACACTTCTGGCTCAGCTTTTCCCCTCTAGTCCAGAAAGAATGTAAATTAACCCAAAAGTTATTTTAGTTGCCCTTTGATCGAGTACACAGGCACGCATTGCGAATAGACTGATGCAAAACATCGTCGATGAACTATGAAAAGAAAGTGATGACTGTCACAACGGGTATGACATTTGGCTTGATATTCAGTCCCTATTTGTAGTCAAACATAATCCTGCATCTTTGTCATTAACACTTTCTATTGTCTACATTTCCATTCCATAGTGATATCATCAACAACACCTTCGTAGCGTCCCCTCTTTTCATGTGTATACGCCCTGTATTGTAGTCAGGTTATGATAAGCTCAGTAAAAGTAAACACGCGTCTCTTCTGACACTCCTCTGCTTACGAGTTCTCTGCTCGTTAAACAGGAATCAACACACTAGACACTAAATTGGTGACCAGGACGTGACAGATGCCATATAATGGCAAATAAAGAATGGGAATGCAAGCAATGATCGAAAGAAAGCAAGTTTGAGGCAGTTATTGGGTGCTATGGTAGCAGCATATTGCTTGGCAAAAGTGATCAAAGTAAATTGAGGAAATACCTGTAATGCTTCCATTTCAAAAGCCTCTTTCGCGTGCATGCCCTGTTTTTTTCGATTTTCTTTTTTCAGTTCTCGAATGGGTTCCAGAAATTAATCCAAAGGTATTCTACAATATATGCTTGCTATGGTCTGCTTCAAAATGACTTCCTTGGTGTTGTCCAGAAACTGGGATACATGCTCAATATTATCTAGCTTTTATTACTCGGATGATAAAAAAACATCCCTAGAAATGTTTGGCTAAGCTTATGCTTTGCTTTAAGTTTAAGACTGCAGTTTAAATCAGATGATATTGTTCTAAGTGAACGTTAGATGTGA
The DNA here is from genome assembly GCA_003864495.1 of Nemopilema nomurai. NCBI lineage: Eukaryota > Metazoa > Cnidaria > Scyphozoa > Rhizostomeae > Rhizostomatidae > Nemopilema > Nemopilema nomurai. The sequence continues at coordinate 242,836 of PEDN01001354.1, forward strand.
CAATTCAGGTTCTTGCTGAAATATCCGATGGCTCTTTCCTAAAAGGCAGGTGTAATTGTTAATCAGCAGTGTTAAGAGAAAGCAGTCGCTAGACAAGTCAATCTACGCCTCTTGAAGAAATTCGAGCTTTGTTCAAATCAACATTTTTTAATTAAGTTACAGTCCAATTCACTTTAATGTCTATTGCGAAACTCACTTCCCATAGCAGAGTTATATTTGCCCTACTAATAACCAGGGCTTGTGTCGAAAGGAAAAGTATTCAGACTTTGTAAGAAACTAAGAGCAAGCGTTGTTTTAGAACATCCTTAACAGGTTTCGAAATCGCTGTTTAAATCGATTAAGGTAACTGGTAATGGAGATCTGATTACATTAATTTCTTTTAATTAGCAAGGAAATAATGCTTGACTGATGGCACAATGAGGAAGGGACTGATTCAATGAAGTCTAAACGAACTTGACAGCGAATATCAGTTAATTGCTAGACACTGTCTATTTGGTCCAATAAGAACGAAGACATCCTAATCAACGCACTTCTATTGCCTCGGTATGAGAAAGATGATTTCACTTCATTCATAATTCCAACAGCCCACGTGGACTGAAAACTCGAAAGAAGAAGAGAGACAGTTGCTCGACAGGAAACGCGAGAGAAACTGCGAATCATAATTTATCTGACATCGAACGAAAACAAGTCAGAAATCTTAAAGCTGGTCTCCTTGGCTCTGGAAGCTGTGGTTTTAGAAAGGCTCTGGTAGCTGGATACAGAACATAGGCATATAGTATGATGTGTTCGATCAAAACGATGGTGAGTGTACTTTTAGTAGTTGACTGGCCATCATTGCTATCATCAACTTTGATTTTACGTGCATTACGTACTGACGCCAAATCTTCCAGTGGTGTCGGTGGGGGGCATTCAAAGAAAGGGCGTTTATGGCAATATGCTGTCTAATAAATTCAACACTTAAAACCTTGAATTAGAGTATTTAGTTGTATATAAAAAAGAGGATCTTTGGGCTTTAGATACCTCAAAATGTGTGTTACTAGGACTTTTTATTCCTTCTTCAAGATGTCAATTCATCCAGTTGAACATCATGTAGTAATCATAATTCCAAAATCAAATAAGTATAATTTGCCTTCATTAGCCTGCCCACGTTTGTCATTGTAGATATGAAGCTAGTTTCATTTTTGCCATTGTACAAGATTGTCACCATTAAATATCCATGCAGCCAATTGCCACGGAATTTTTGTGGCTCTCGAAAGCAGATCAATTCATAGAAAGACAATTTACTTTCAATTAACAAAAACATATTTTACAAGACTCTTTTGGGGATCAATATTTTATAATTAGTTTCCATTAAAAAATATCTTTACAAAGCATTCGAGACTCCTTTATCTCCACCCTGCCAACACTTCATCGTCTGATCCCCAAAGTCTCTCTTTGACACGTACACTATTTAACAAGATGATGTTTTAATATGCTAATTAAAAAAAGCGAGCCTAATTATAAATCAACTGAAAGGTTTTTTTGGCTCGACGACCACGCTTAATGGGAACGTGGCGAGAATATCTTTACAGCAAAACCTAGTCATTCATTTGGGCCATGAATTCATCTAGTAGCTACAAGTAATACTTGCAACAGTTTATAAGCGTTTCTAAAAACTCAAGCTAGTACTCTAACGGCACTGAAAGGCCCTAACCTTTTCAATAGTTGCCATTCACAGCCATGCCCCCGCTGTTCTGCAAATTGTGCCTTTTTAGTTTCTTTTCTTTGTAATCTTTTTGTATCTGCCTACTCCCCACTTTCTCGGTCTAAACGGATGCCTTGTACTGTGCTTTCTTTTTGATAAACATAAAAAAATATATGGAGCCTTTGCTCCCCATGTTTATGCAGGCAATCAAACATTGTGGTATGAAGCACTAAAAATCGTAGCGTGCACTAGAATCCCTGCGTATGTAGGGGCTTCGTATCATAGCGACCCTACGAAGAGGAAAACTACGGTGATTGCATCTTAATGTAAATGAACTATAGGCATTCTTCAAAAGATTCTATGAATGGGAAGAGTAATTCTTCAATCGCCAAATGATTATCCTGAGGTGGTTTTAAAGTATGGAAAACATTTATCATTAAGTGACAATCTTCAAGATAATTACATAATTTTGATATATGCAGGAAAAATCATGCACCCCAAATTATCAATTTCCTACAGGCATTCTCGAGCTGCTTTGTCAAACGAGGGTCGAAATGCCATTTCCAGGAAGTACGACGTCAAAACATTGCAAGAAGACACCCTAATGATACTGTCTGAAGACAGTGGCTTTCTAACGATTCGAAACATAAAATTGTGGCTGTTCTTGTTAGCATATCATTATTGAGTAATCTCTAGCCAAGGGGTTTTGAGTCTCCAAATTCTCATGCTAATTAGATGCTAACACTATTCAGTAGGCATATACATTAAGTAGTATTGCTCAAGATCACATCATATCCAACTAGAATAAGATAGTGTTTGGTGTACAGAATTTAGCTTAAAGTGACGAAAAACTTGATAGCTAATTCTCCTGCAAAAATGCAGCATCGAGCCTGACTAAAAATAGTCTGGAATTCCTAATCGAACTCTCTATGTGTCAAAGTGTCTACCATCCTAAAATTTCTTCTTACGTGTCTTGTCATATGTATAATGGTTGACAAAGCCAGTAGCTTGCCTTGCCGAGAAAATTATAGAGGCATATGTTTCAAGTGTGATTATTCAATTTTAGGTTCTCTCCTGCCTCCTGCTCTCATTAGAAATGCCACCTATCAGTCGTTGTCTTACTTTGGGAGAGAGTAAGCACAGATTGGATCAGTTGAACGTTAACGACGATCCTACAAAGCTGGTTAAGTTCTTTTTGGAGCGGAGCATTCTAGCAAGCCATAGACGACCAAGGAAAGCAATTTCGTCCACTAGTATCGTCACGTTCAAAAACAAAAACAAAAAGCTAAGAAGAAAGTATACATATCCATCAACATGGAGCAATTTCATACTGTATTGCAGGACTGGCTGGCTGCTTCAGATTCTGCCTAATGGCGTCGTCAATGGAACGAACAACATCAACGAGGCAAATGGTATGTATTAGGCCACGCTGACTTGCGTCTGTCCTTTGTCATTGTTGCGCCTTAGCTACGAGGGTTCATGGCGAAAGGTTCAAAACGACAGGAGAGTGGTATAAGAACAAGCTCTAAATTGAGGGGCAAATCACTCTAAGAAAATCTCGTACACCTTTTGTGAAAATCCTATTGTTCTATCAAAAAATCCTTGGAAATCCTACTGTTTTCGTGGAAATCTTGTACGCCATTTGCAAGAGTGAATTGCCCCTCGCTCAAAACGCGGACGTCGAAGCCTCTCGTTCGTTGATTTGCTCACCATCGAAACGCAGGCCCTTTGGAAATTATAAGGCTCTTTTGAGAGTTCACCAGTATCCCCAGCAGAATGCTGATTGTTGTTACGAAGTACGAACACACTTGAGATGAAAGAAAATAATATTCTCGAAATGGAAGATATAGCCTGGGCATGCATATCCCAATTTTATCCCAGATTCTGCCTCTTATTTCAGAGTTATCATTCTTTCCTCGATGAGGATTTTACTGACATAGGCAATAACAATGTAAAACGAATTCGCTGCATCCTTGCTACCTTCTTCTAAGATGTGATATTGTTTTACCATATGGTAGTGCGATTTAACAAGGTTATACGAGTCTTGAACACCTAATGCTGCTCAATGAATTCTCTATTACGTCATCAGAGCATATGATGTTGTTGCAAGAGCAGTAATAAATGAGGATGGCTTTGCCAAAAGGTGTCAAACACAAGGAATTGAAAATAGCTTGTAATATCAGTATTGCAAGACTATTAGACAGACATTGCATATTTAGAAGGGAGATTTCCAATGGAGAATCTATTGAATTTTTTTAATCACTAAGAATCCCAGAGATAAACAGCCGTTGGGATGGGCTTTAAAAAACTGCCAAAAGGTAGACCAATTTTCAAGCAGTTTCTCGGTTGCACCAGGGCCTAGACACAGGATCATGCGTGTGTTTATACAAACGTCGGCAAAAGCGCTAACTTCGGCACGTGTTTCCAACACTTTACCAATTAACTCGCAGCAGAACGGAGCTAAATATCCTTTAAACATTCTACATAGCAGAAAGTAAGATGGGCTTTGTTTATCAATAGCTGAGCAACACCTCTGGATCTAGCCTGGTTATCTATAGGCGTGGGGTAAAGCGTCCTCGGGATAATATCCTTGCTGTCTAGGGCAAACAGATTATTGTCTAGCCTGAACGGGGCCCAACATGGCCTTCCAACGCAAGAAGATGCCCAAGTCCTAAACAACCAGGTTGCAGTCACGAACCAAACTGACCAAATATGCCTAAGTTGTCCAGTAAATAAAATAGCTGTACATGAGCGGCTAAGCAAAGGCAGCTCCTTTCAAATATCATAATGCAAGTAAAGTGACTCCAAGTGAAACTTCATCGAGCTGAGCGCTTTTTATATAAGGAACCACTTTATAAAGAACCTACATGTAGAAGGCCGAAATATATAAAGAACTTATACTACAAAAAACGAAATCCCTAAGGAACTTTTCTTTTAGAAAATTTTTTATAACTACAAGCATCAAGAGCTAAAAAGCCCGTTCCATTCATTTGCAGCCAATACTCGCATAGATTGTTTGCTATTCGTGTGTCAAGTGCTTTATCGAGTAGTTTCCGCATAGTCTATCTCGCCTCTCTCTCTATTAAGTGTTAAGGCTCATTGATGTGCGGTGAAAATTAAGGAACTTTTAAGGAACTTTTGGTACTAAAATCTGATGACTTGAGGTCTACGAATAAGGAACTTTTGGAACTAGGCCTTGTGGTAGGTTCCTTATAAAAAAAAGCGTGTATTAACTGCAAGTAGGCACTTTAAAACTACCGCACCCATGGCATATACAGCATCAGTAAGGTTTCTAGTTGTGCACTCATGTTCCAATTTGTCGGTATTCCTTGTTTATTTGCCAATAAACAGGGCTTTCGCTTCAGAAATGCGATTCAAGCTTGAGTATTCCGTAGGGTGGCGGAATAAACAATTTCCAGATCTCCTTTTTGCCAATAACATTGCGACGGTATATTAGAAAAAGCGCTTCCTACGACATTTAATGGCAAGAATTTTCATCCTAGCTGTGATGCAAGTGCAGGTTCTGGCTCCATTGAAAATGCGAATAAAAGGAGTTGCATCTGGAAGATACATAGCACTGGACTCTAGAGGCCGCCTAACCAGCAAGGTAAGCTGGCTTTTACTGGCCTTGCTTGCAGTGTTTGATTACTCTCCATTTATTGCCATTGCTCCCCTCTTATCTCACTTGTATTGTGCCTCCTTATCTAACTTGTATTGTCCCCTCTTGTAACGCATCAGGCACCCCTGGTTGATGACTGACGCCCTTTTTCTATGAAAACCTTTTAAACGACTCGTTTATCAACTGCCCCTCCCCCTTTAAGGGAAGCTCTGGATCTTCCCCTACTCCTAACGTATATTATTTTTCTTCTTTCCCAAATAAACAGTAGAAGTAAGATAATATGACAGATCGCTTGAAGATTTCGTTTTTGAGTGTCTTTTAAAAAGGTTTGCAAAGGTGAATAAAAGTATGATCTTCTTTAAAAGCGATATCCCACAAGAGAGACTGTTTTTGAAGAAGAGGTTCTCGAGAACTACTATCACACTTTCAACTCTTGGCAGCACTCGCAAAAGGGGACCAAGCCGTGGTACATTGCAGTTCGAAAAACCGGACGTCCGAAGAAAGCTTCGAGGACAAAGGTCGGAAGTCTCTGCATTCAATTCTTGAAGATACCGCTTTCTGCAAACTAATTTTGTCGTGTTTATGTCATAAAAGAAAGGAAAAACATCTTTTTCTGGGCTGCGCGGGAAGGGTGTCTCTACAAAAAGAGAGAGTGCTCCGCAACGAACACAACAGTGGTTAATCCTGCAGATCATACCACTCAATGGAAATGCGAACTATCCAAGTGTCAAGCACAATCCAAAAATGGATGGAACAAAAAGAGGAAGCGAAACAGCTGACAATTCTAAAAGCAAAGATCAGTGACCTAAAGAACTGTTAATTGGTCACTCGACATTGATTCCACTAGTAGCTTGGTGACTGGTGGATTGAACGAAAACGCACTAACTTAATGTTATACTATTTGTGTAGAAAAGGTGGGGAGAAACGGCGAATGTATGATCTTGCTGCGAGGTAAAGTGTCTTATTAAATCAACTGCATCAGTTTTTCGTATTGTTAAGTATTCGTCAGAGAAGTGATTACGCGCTGATAATGGTACGACTGTGTGTAAACGTTTAGGTTGCGATAAGATTCCTACGAATCAAATGACCTTCAAAATTTGCCAGCTGGTCTGGTACTTTATGGGGGTATAGGCTTTCACCTAAACTTTCATTTGAAGACGAACAAAATTGAAATCAGAGCAGCTTGAAGATCGGGGATGCTAAGGGTGCGCCCTTTACAAATAGAAAAAGTTGTAGAAGATGAGTTAAGTACATTTCAAATGAGATCATGTCATTAATTCAGTATACTTCATGTTATATCCCTTTGCAAGAGATGGCTTGAAGTATAATACTCTATTTGAAGTATAAATGGATTGGCCAACGAAACTCCCAACTGCAGTTTTTTGGTATTTGCGAAAGCAGTTGAACCACAGGTCAAAGGTTACTCACCCCTCCCCCCCCCCCTGAATTGGGACAAGGAGGGCTTTAATGAGCTCCCGTCTATGGATAGCGAAACCGAATAAAGATGGGGAAGGGTGTAACTAATTAGGAAATTTTGATAAATTGAGAACATTCAGATTTAGGTTTAATTTAGCATAGTCTTTGGTTTCGCACGAATCGCACTATAACAAACCACTTCATGTAAATTAAATTCAGCTTCTTTAGCAATTATTGGTATTTGAAAATAAATATCAATAAATTGTATCAACGCTTTCATCTTTGTAGCATTTATTGTTGAATACAAGAAATATTTCATGCATGAATTCAGCACTTTTCGGTCATTGGAATCATCCTTTTCTTACCACAATCAATTTTTTAAGATTAGTTTATCGCAGCCTGACGGCCCCAACATTTAGAAATTTTCGGCACCGAATAACTCCAACATGAAGATTTCAATTCTATGATCCTTTACTGCTAAATGTGAAGTTAAACTAGTTTTTATCGACTTTATGAACGAATGAATGAATGACAGATACATCTTTGCCTGCATCAGAATTTAATAACTTGCTTTTGCAGTCAACCCTCGCTGAGAAACAGAGACCAGTTAGAGACCGCTCACAATTTTTGTTTTGTTCTGAAGGAAGACCGACCCACACTGAATCATTTGAATCGCACTGAATCACACTGCATCGCATGAATCAGACTGAATCACATTTTATTCATTATAGTTGACTTGAACTAAAGATTGGAATTCAAAGCTAAACATTTCTACACTCAAATTTTATCAAAATATTGCTACATGCAAATACATACTTGGTAAGCCGTTAAACATTTACGAATGCTTTATTGAAACAAGATAACCATACTGCTAATATCTTCATAAAATTTACAAATATTACAAACAACAGTCAGTACACATTTTCCAGTGCAAAAATCTACTTACAGACAGGATTAAATGTATCCCAGGATCATGAGTTCTTGCAAATGACTGGCAACATCATGATCAAATTCGGCAGCCTGAAAGAGAGTTAATACATAAATCAAAAGAAACAGGTAAATAAAAAGACTGTCAAATATACAAAGAGATTGTCAAATAGAGCATAATAAAATAAAGCATAATCTGCAAAGGTAAAGTATCAAGAAGATGGCCTAAATACAACAACTGATTCTTGCGTACCTATCCTGCTCTTATCAGAGAGAACAATAATTCTACAAAAGCTACCAACAAGAGTACATTTAGATATTATCCATGTTTAAATATATTCAGTAATAGGTCTGTAGGCTTTGCCAAAAGCATTAAGAAGTAAGCTTGAAGTGGAGAACAACATAATCGACGTTCTGCATTTTCAAGGTAAAGAAGCAAACACAGAGCGAAGCCGCAGAGTAAAACCCTGGGATGTGCATAGCACTGACTTTATATTTATTTGCAAAGCTCGATCTCGAGAACTTTGGTGAATAATGAAGAGATTCATGGCACTGGGGATATCAAAGTCCTGACTTCAGTACCAATGACGTAAGCAGCGGGGAAGGATTCATTTTTGCAGCCAGATCTTTTCATCTAGTGAAAGGCCGATTGTGAGGGTAGACTTGATATGCTGAGGATTTTCGGTCAACATCTCGCAACATGAGGAATACCCACCAATTCAGGAGGAATATCAGATACCAGGCAGGACGCAGATCAGCTTTTAACATTGCACAAAAGTCATACGGTGACAATAAAAATAATTGATCCCTCCTTTAATGAAGATTACCTAGACAGGTAGGACTCGGGGCTTGGTCAGAAACTTTCCTCAGAGGCTTCAAATTTTCATCTGTGGCTATAAACCTTCCCTTATGGGCCCTAGATTCACTTTGGTGCGCTGCAGTAAGAAAGCAAGAAAGCAATATATTGCCCTATTCCTGTTCATTGAGAGTATAAATGATTTTCTTCCTCAATTACTGTGGTGTGCCACAAAACGGAACTATTCACTTTTAAGGCAGTGAGTTGTATTGGCCCTCAGAATAAAACGCTTCTATCTCGAGTTGTTTACGGCTTTCTTGAAATAGCTCTGACTTCCTCTTTGAATATATTTTGTCAGGAAACAACGCTAATGAGGGCCCCTTTGAGGCGTTTGCAAACATGAGTGCACTTTGACCTATTACTGCGCACCCCTGTTCTTTGGGAATATAATGAGTTCAATTTAACACGTTGAAGCAAGAAGATGCAAGGTACCTTGGCATAATACTGGAGTGCCAGCTTGATGTCTCGATCGATGCCGTAGCCCCTTGCGAGACATCTTCCGTACACAAAACAACTCATCGCAATGCCCTTTTTGACGTAGTGCTCGAGGCAGCCTGTTGTATCTGCAACTCTCTGTGAGTCGGTGATGCAGATCGCCCTGCAATGGAAATCAAACTGATTCAGGATACAGCACTCGAATGACCCGAAACACCTTTAAAGCTAAATGGACTGCAAAGTACGTGTTTTTAGGCTTCTACGTGTTGGCGCCTGAAAGTATTAGAATGACGTCACGAATCAAAAGCCTTAGCGTAATGGTCCAATCTCAAGAAGAGTGAAAATACAATGAGCATTACTGTATATACAAATGAATTGATCTGGAATGGCCTACGATCGTTTTGGTGCTGTAACGGTACAATTTGTCCTGTTAAATGTTAATGAGTCGATTGATGCGAAAATGAATGCCATGAAAATTTAAAATTATTGCCAAACTTCAACAGCAAGAGTCAGCTTTCCCTGACCAGCAATTTACCATTTTGCCAGTTTTGGTCACACAAGACGCAGTTTCGAGGATGCCATCTGTTTACGATTTAATACTGGCTGTTGGAATCTACGGTTCGATACTGGCTGTCTCACTTCAAAGATTAAAATACCATAACTTAGAAATGAAAACCAAAACTTTCAGGCTGGTGCCATTTAAAGCTGTTATGGCCAAAATCTGAATAATTTCCGTGACCAATAAATAGAGCACATACAAGAACTTAAAACTGCTTTAAGGGTAAATCCCAAATTATCCCATAATCAGTACCAAAGGACTTGCATTAGGTGCTGTTGAAAGGAAGAGTAACACCAGTTCCTTTGAGCATATTACTTTAAAGACACCAAGTTCATATCATTATATATTTATTAGGATTTTACAAAGTTCTTATCAACACTAACTTGCACTTGCAAAAGTACTAATAATCATCTAAGAACAGCGAAAGGTATATTCAAATACTTCCCAAAATCAGGTCTATTGTTTAACTATTAAACAGGTTGATTCAAAGAAATGCGTGCAAGATATTGAGGAAACCTTTTGTCAAACGTAAAAAGAGCGCCAAATGATAGTAGCATCCAAAATTTTGTCAGGAACAACTGCTGTTTAGTTGCACACATGATTCCTCCGTCAGCCCCCCATCTTCGGCTTCACTCGTAGCTTCACGATTTCACAATCATATTTCATAGAAGCTATCTACGTATAGACATCAGACTGCCTCAGCAAGGGCTGTTGACCATTGATAAATAGAACATCAACACTAACCTCTGAGCAAAGTCAACAGCATTGTTGAAGAGCTTTAGCTTGTAGTAACAATATGACATGTTGCCAATCGCATAAATGTTCCCTCTTTCGGCGGCACTTTTTAGGCAGCTGAATGATGCCTTGTGGTCTTTGGGTACCCCAAGACCATGCTGGTACAGAAGGCCTAGCGCCGCTAGAAAGAATGGGTACATTGTAAGCAGCTGCATGAATTTCGAGAAAAAACCTTGCATCGATATTTGCAACTTTAAAAATGCCTGTCATCTTATCATTAACTTAACTCAACTGGCACCGCGGAGCGTTGAGAAAAGTGGGGGGTCTTAAAAAAGGTGGGCTAAAACCATAGGCGCCGACTTTTATTTTTCCCAGGGGGGCTCAAAATTTAAATTTAGAAAAAATTAAAAAAAGTTCAAAGGTAGAGAAATTACCAGTCGCTTTAATAACGTAATACAACATATGTAGTATGTATAATAACAAAACAAAACATTTAATAAAGCAGATATAACATCATGGTCTGCAGTATCATCAGTTCAATTCTTTGATTGATTTAAAACGAAGTTCCCAGGGGGGGGGGGCTGAGCCCCCCCATAGCAATTCCCAGGGGAGGCTCGAGCCCCCAAGCCCCCACGTAGACGGCGCCTATGGCTAAAACCATTTAAAAAGAGGCTTCATTGGTAGTTTATTACACTCCGTGGTGCCTGCCTAAAGACTACACAGTGCTTTGAGGCAATCAAAAACATTACAACCACGTAGGTACCAAATGTCAAATAAGCAGGCAGAGAATTGCAGATGGAGTATGAAATTGCATTATATCTATTGGTGTGAATTATTTTGGAGCTTCTTGGCATGTTTCTAGAAGGCACCCCTGCCAAATGTCCTGAATATAGCAGCAATTTGATGATTCTTTTCTGTATCCACTGAAACGTTGTAGTTAGTTAGTATAATATACACAAATTACCAGCAGAATTGCATGTTAGTACTTTTACTGTTTATACCCTTTAAAGGCTACTAGTAAAGAATAAATGTCTTGAGTGAATACTTGAAAACTGTACCTTGTGATTCAAGCGAGCCATTTCCTGTTGCTTCTTGGTGCCAAAAATGAGCCTGACACATAATTCAAGATATAAGAGAATGAAAGTGGACTTCAATGGAACTTTGTAAAATGTAAACGAAATTGTCATGTGATATCCAAAGGGGGTTATGACCCCCCTATTTTTTGGTGAACCATACAAACATGCCCCCACATTACAAGTAAGTGCCCCTTGCAAATCAAAAAAAGGAAACAATCATGTGCCCCCGTTTTAGTCTGACCCTCACTTTAGATACCTTCTATGTTTTGAGATGTAGGGTGGTGCTGCTGGTGAGAAAATATTTAATGATGTCCCTAGGTCATGAAAGCAGACATAAAAAAGTAATCCAGCAGTGTATTTCTAGATTAAAGTTACTCTAATCCAACCCCACCATTAATCTGTTAAGATGTCTACTTGTTCTGCTCGTTGCTTGACTGAGCTGGCAGCTTGCTCCAAATGAAAAAGTACTTCTTGTTATTGCTAGGTATTCTGACTGAAACTAGTTTCCTAGGAACATTATGTACTTATTCCTTGGGGTACTTTGGTGACTAGAAAGTATCTAGCATATCAACACCCTGTTTGATAGACCTTGAAAGTCAAAAGTTCATTCTCCAGGACCATAGAACAACAAAATGTCTTTCATTCAAAGATCACTTTTATCAAAAGTTATGGCCTTACTTCATTTATCTCATTAAATTGCAAAACTAGCAAAGCTTGCAAGTCATTTCAAAGTAGCCACCTAACAAATTTTTACCATATACTTTTGACACTTTCATACATTGATAAATTGATGACAACAGAGCAAGAAACCATTAGATTTAAGTGGTAATGCATTTGAAATGATGCTTCTATGCTTAATATAAATTAAACATATACAAAAGGCTGTATATTTACCTTACTTATGTCATATGTGTCTTCCCCAGTTCGGGAGTAAAACATCCCCAAGGTAGTTTGTGCCTTCACTGATCCGCTGGGGTCACCATCTCTGGCTGCCTTAATCCAAAGCATCTCTGCCTCACTATCAGATTGACGGACTCCAAATCCCTCATAAAATGCTCTCCCCAAATTATACTGAGCATGAGGAATAAGGAAGTCCCACTTCAGGTCTTGACAGTTAATGATTGACTGCATCAATGCAACAGCTTTTTTCTACAACATAAAACATGCTTTTATTTCTGGTTTCATAAAGCAAGTGGAAGCTCTACTAGGTAGTTTAAATTTACCTTGAATCATTGCCTTAACCATTTAAAAAAACTGGATTATTTTATTCTTTGCAAGAGTTTACACCTATGCTGGATTTTTATGAGGGCAAATATAGCCTCAAAGCCAATAGTTTAGGTAAACTTATATATTTGAACTTAACAAAAAACAATAAAATATTAGCTGAGATTCAATATTATCTAACAAGATAAAAGGGTATGGCATTCAACAAAGGTATCATCTTATCAAGACGTACTAGGTATTGTAACACCAAAAGGTCAGTAGCAAGATTAAGTTCTTCCATGACCAATGATTGTAGATAAAAAAATGGCATTGCCAGAGACTCAAAATTGAAAAAAATTAAGGAAATGAAGGTTGAATTTATGCTTATTGTTTGAATATCGATTCTTACATAATCTGCTTCGATCCCCAAACCATCATAATACATCACCGCGAGTTGGTATTTGGCTTGCATATTTTCATTGCTGACTTCCTCAAATAACTTTCTCGCTTCTTCATACTCCTCTCTCTCAAAATAAAATTGACCTAGTTCAAAATTAGCGTTTGCATCTCCATCTTGTATCCTTTGAAGTAAATTTGCGATTTTTTGCGACTCAATTATTTCAGCTTCATTGACATCAGTCTCTGCATCTTGCTTTTGGCCCAACTCAGAGAATGGTAAATCCACGTCTGGCCTAGTTTGTGATACTGGGGTATCTTCTTCGTTAAGGATTTTGCTCAGTGGTACAGCTTCACTGGGCAACCTTCCCTCGATAGACATCGGTTCTGCATTGCCATTTTTTAGCAGTTCGGCGGCCATTTATACAATTTTCCCGCTACCTTTTAGAGTTTATACTCTTGCACATTTTCCTAAAAAGAGCAATCAATACTTCCCAACCGCAACAACATAAGTGGATGCAATCACCTAGGCAACTGCAGAAAAAGATAATGGCAGCCCGGCATAAAGCCTTCTGAAAAACAAGATTTGATGGTACTTGAAAGCATTAAAATGTTGCCGGTAGGGAATCAGACGCCGAAAAGGACTGCAGGCGGCTGAGAAATTACTTGCACATCTCTAAAGCGAAATTTTTGACACAAGGCAAAATGGTAGGCACCTGTAAATTCACAATTAATGCACACCATTGCTTCCATTTGATAGCTTTAAAGGGATGGCATTATCGTTGCTAAATTGCTACTGGCTTCAATGAAAAGTTGCGGAAAAGACTTGAATCTAATTTATGCAACACAGTATTGAACCACTTCTGAGGTGGCCTAATAAGCTGTTGCGGAATTGCTGTACATCAAGTTAAAGTTTTAAGCACCAGGAAAATATCTCAACGGCCGACCCAACAATCTTATCATTTACAGTTACCTAGTTACATAGACAGTGTAACTTCAGTTTTCGAGTAGACTTTAGCCGTAAAGTTGAGTTTAAAAATGAAGTGAGTTAATTTAAAAATAATTTCTCTCTGCAGCCCTTTGACGATATAACCAGCATAAGAAGTTACGAAAAATAATTGTTAAACAAGGACTTTTTCACGCGTGACGAGTTTGTTTTGAGATACATTAACGTAGCTTGCAATGGAATTGACATTTAAAGATATTTAGAATACTGAACATTTGAAACTAAATTGCGACTTTGTCTTTGAGGTGTGGCTGGCACAACAAAAAGAATTCACAAAGCCAAAGTAAACTTCATTTCCAACAGACAAGCCTCTGTTCAAATGTTAAAAGTGACAAAACTTTCCTAATACACCCAAACAGACTTCAAACATTTATTTTCCCAACTTGTCAGGCGTCTGCTTCTAATACAGATCTCAATGCACATCGAAATTGCTAAAAATTTATTATGGTGAGTTACCTTAATGTCTTCCGGGCATTATTCCATTAAACAGAAGGCGTCTTTAAAATGAAGGAAGATAACCTCTAAGGTTGCAGGTGCTTTCATTAACGTTGCGACTAAATTCTACTTTAATGAAATCATTACGTCCAACAACCCTGAGTTATTCAGTTTGCCAACACTCTCTTGACAAAGCGAAGCCAATGCTGTGTCGTTGAAATTTAGCATTACAAGAGATATCTTTAAGAAGCCGACGATGATAATCGCACACAAATGAATTATAAATGTATTGTGGTTGATGAAGACAAATGATTTCTTTCCCTTGAAAGTCTGCTTTGAAATGAAAGAAGTTTGGTATGATTACGAATTTCGTCTAGCGAAATGCTTCCGTTTATCTGCAATTTGCTCTGCAGCTGCATCGATAAATGGCGACAAGCTGTTTCGAGATTGGGATGGTGTGACGAGCCTGATAACATCACACATACCAGGTTTTCTAAATCACAAGCAGTACGTTACTGCAATAAGAAATGTCAATTTTAAAAAAGAAGGAGGAGATAGCTTCGGTGGTTCACGCCTTTCGAAACTATTTCACTAGAGTAAAACACAGGCAGTGTACTCGTGCCAATGCAAAAAATATTGTTTTGCCCAAAGTACAATCAGAAGCAGGCAAGAAGGCCTTTTACTTTCAAGGAGCAAAGATTTTTAATAAACTAACAGACGAAATGAAGTGTGAAACTTCAATTCTAAGATTTAAGACTTTTTGTAAAAATTTTAACTTCGACTTTTAAGATTTCATTTTCATCATGTATTTAATTTTTATTTCGGTAATCCATGTATATTTTAGACAGGTCCTTTAATGATAACAGCACGTTGTTGCTGACCAAAGTTAACCTGTATAAATATGATATTATTATTATTATTATTATTCACTGATGATAAGAGATTGACAGCTATAAATTCACTTTTAATGGATTGAAACTGGGACTTGTAGCATCTGTTTTGAGAATTTCCATTTTTCAGATCATGGTTTGCTGAAGTCAGGTGATCACTTAGCCCAATGATGTTCTCGATGACGTACAGAGATAGCTCTTCTTTGCTTTTATACATAGGATTCTGTTGACTGTACATGTTTACTGAAGTTGGCCTAAAATCTCCAGTGAAACACCTTGCTGTAAACTATGCAACACAATAAGGACAGACAGTTCTTTTTGCAAATATTTCTACATAGAAGAAGTCCAACATGGAACTAATATTTATCTAAATTCATTTTTCTAACTTGTGAATAAACTAGCAAGTTGAATGGGAAACGTAAAAAGTTCACCAATAACAAAATCAAGAGCACAACAGGGCTAATCAACATTATACTGAAAACCACATGACTGCCAGGGTTATCACATAGGGCTATTTACAGGTTGGGTACAAAGGTTTAAACACTCACCCAAGAATGCCTGCCTATTTGAGGGTACGTATAAATACGAAGGAAAGAACGATAGCACGTGCGCTGTTCTGCAACGCAAAAAAGGGCAAAACAATCTACTTACAAAAATCTTAAACCTAAAAGGAAGTCAAGCCTTGGCGAGCGTTCACTTAATTTGCAGTTTAGGATGAACAATGAAAGTGCTTGCAGGGCAGAAATAGACATGCATTTGGCTTACATTCACACTCAACTTATTGGAGAAGCCCTGAAACTTCGAGCGAAAACAAAACGGGAACATATCGATTGATATTGGAATGATTATTAGAGACATACTTCCGACTTTGCAGGCTTAAGCTAACCAAGGTCAATAAAACGCAAAAGCAAATCTGGAAATATTTAAATAACTTCCAAAAATGAAAGAATTTCTAACTATGTTCACTCTTCTATATTCTGAGCATTGGTGATTTTTCTATTCCCATTACTTGAAGCTGGGTCACTTTTGGCTACTCGTTTACCAGGGGTAGGCCCATCGTCTTCTTTACCACTTTTCTCAATAAATACGTCACCAGTATCACGCACCCGCTTCTGTTTCCCGCCATTTCCTTCCTTTGAAGTTTTGTCCTCATTTAAACTTTCACTGCTAAGTTTCCTATTGTCAGTTCCTTTCACTGAGCTGTGATTGCCTACGTCACTCGGCCCAGACTTCTCGCAACTTTGCTTATCAGACGTAGCGTTGGGTGGATGTTTCCTTGGTTGCTTACTGGCTTCGGCCGATTTACCATCACGCACCTTACCGTGGCCGTTCAATTCGCTACCCGTGTTGTCTTTGTTTGGGCCTCGGTTTTCAACTACAATCGGGACATTGTCATCACTCACAAAACTCACGCATTCAGTTGCACCCTGCTTTACCGCACCAGTCTTCTCCTTCGGACTAGAGTGCGCTTTGCTTTGCATTACTGTTTCTTCACTTTGACCCATTAAGTCCCTCGGCTTGATAAGGCTTGGATTCTTGAGTAAGTGGGCAATGGACTCCTTCTGTTTCAGAGAAAACGATGCTGCAGTCAGAGACTTGATAAGAGCAGTTTGTATGCTGCCAGGCTTGCAAACCTTAATCGAAGAGTTGTCTTTCTTTGAAGTCTCAGCAGCAGTTGATTTTGGTGTTGAATTCGGCACTTGCTTGGCTGGAGCAGATTTAGGCCCTGCCATTGACGGATTCCCGGCAGATTTGACCGCGGTATCAAGACTGATAACTCTCGTCTGGGCCGTTGTTGTTGTCGTCTGGGCCGGCTTCGAAGTGAACACAATCGTTGGACTCTGGGACTGGGGAGAGCCCGGGGCACTTCTACTTTGCACAGAGAAATGAATAGGCGACGACATGGGACTTCCATGTTTCTGGTTCAACAGCCCAATGAGCTTGATTTCTGAGCCATTGTTCTTCATTCCTTTGTGATCTTTGAGCATGGCAGAGTTTGGAATGTGCAATGTTATTGTCTGAGGGCTTCGAGTGTTCCTGGCAGAGGGGCCCTGGATCTGCCTACTGGTGAGAGTGAGCTGGGCAGGGCTGCTGCTTATCGACGCAATCGAAATCGGTTGGCGACCTGTGGCTAGGCTCGGCGCCGAGGACGACAAAGGCAGCATTGGCCTCTTGACAAACTGAGACAGCTCCACTGCTGAGCCCGACTGTGTCAACTTTGAGTTAACGATATTCCCTTGACTAGAAGAGGAACCCATTGCCGACGTGCCTGTTTGAAGGTAAGCAGCTTTGTCAGTTAGACCAACAAAAGATAGACTAGCCGAGACAGTGCTTTTAATGGATACAGGGCCTGTCACAGTATTGGATATTGGTTTAGAGGACAGAGTTTCTGCACTTTTGGCTTTTCGGAAGTGATCATTGTTTTGCAATGACTGAGAACTAGATTGGGACAGTGATTGCTGGCTACTATGGAGAACGTTGGTACCACTTGGCACTTGAGATGTGGCTACGCTTGTGACAGCTGATCCTGGGGAATGCTTCGTAACACTTCCAGGCGAATGTCTTGTTCCACTCCCTGGAGGAGATCCATCAGCTAGGTTTGTAAGTGTACCTATCCCAATTTTAGCCGAAATCGGACTATCAGGAACAGAACGTGCTTGCTTGTTCCCTGCACTGCCAGCAGACGTGTCCACGGAGCTGCCGCTCAGCTTTGAGTCCGTCTGGCTTTTGGAGAACAAATCATTGAGGTACTTCAGGTCACTCGGCGAAAGCTGAGATGTCGAGGGGGCTGGTGACGACTGATGAACAGACACGTCAGACACTGACTTGCTGATTGAATACCCAGGCTTGGATGGAGTCGTATGACTGTTGTCAGCAGCTACCCTGGTGTTCTTGTGGCTCAACGAGGAGGAGCCACCAACTACAGATAAGTTCGTGAACTGGGACATTGAAGTCGATACCATTGGCTGAGCCTCTGACACTTGTCCAATCACCTTCAAAGTTGACGGCACGACGCTGCCTGTTTTAGATTGATCTGCGTTGGGGATAGAAATCGTGCTACTCAAACGCATTGTCTGGTGGCCGACTAGGGAAGTCCTCAACGCACTTGCCGTCGATATTCCTGGGGTCAGCTGCGTTCTTTGACTTTCTACGCCAGAAACACGAAGGATTCTTCCATCTTGAAGACGAAGATGGGCACCCGTATTTGACAACAGTATTGACGAAGTTGTAGGAAACTTTTGCAGGCTCGAAAAATCGGTTTGCACATCGGCCTTTTTCGGGACAGCCGGTACATTTCTCACAGCAGGAGTGGGTCTCTTGACAACTTTCGCCTTTTTAGATGCCTTTTCGACGTACTTACCATGCAGGCCTTTCATAAAGAGCTTAGAGACTTGGGTCTTAACAGACCCTTCAGTAGTAGCTGATATGCTGGAAGGTATGGACATCTTTCCATCCCCACGCCCCGCTACTGACGATGCGCTCGACGCGAAAGCCTTGGTGGCTCCTGTTGTAATCGTGCCGGTGGAAATCAATGCATCGCTGCCTTCCGATTTCGACTTGTTCTTGTTTTTACTCGCCTCACCCTTCGTCGCGGCGTGCGTCCTTTGCTGCTGTGTTTGCATCACCTTCGGCTTCTTCCTCTCAATGGCCGCTTTGTCCGTCTCTGTGCGTTTCAGCTTCCTTTTCTTCTCTCCAAGCTTGACTTGCTGGTTCGACGACGAGGCCGATTCTGGCTTAGAAGGATCTTTCGAAGCATCACTCTTGGCCGCTACGTCCGCGATAAATTTGTCTACTTCATCCTACAAAGAACAAAAATTTCCAAGATTATTTTCAACTAAAGATAAATTTATTATAGAATAATAATTAGACATTATGATTCACAAGATTATGAATGATTATAGAAATGCGACCTTCACATCAAAGACAGCTTATTTGCAGCTTTTAAAATTTTTGACTGTGGTGTAAATAGCTTAGGTTACCGGGTAACAAAATAAGTCTCTCTTGTTTTGCAGCGTTTGACAAAAAAACGCAGAAATAACACGAACTACCAGCAGCATCAATAAGAAAAGTTTTTCTTAACTGATTTCTTAAGTGGAAGGATCTTGTGCCAATTTGGATTTATCAACCAGTTGATTTTCTCCAACACGATTTACAAATAGTTGCTAGGCTTAAGACACTTCGACTGGAGAACCCGATGAGACTGTAAACGGGCCTCAGTTGAAACGTGACTGACTTCTGCCTGCTGAACACATTCAGCCAAAAAACGGGAAAGCACTTGTAGTTTTTTATCTCATGGTATTTTAACAAAAATTAATCAACACGCAGAAAAACCGTCATGTTGATGATCATTTCACTTTAGAAGAAGGAAATTTCTATAACTAAAATTTATACAGAAAAAAGAACAGTTTGCAAATCAGCATTTAATGTTTGACCAAATGGCGTAACACCCACTGGTGCATCGAAATGAACTCAGCAAATAGGGATGTTACAGTGGAACATATGAACGTGCTTCCAAAGGAAATAAATGGCATTGAAAAAGGAACAAAAGTCGAGACAAAAACGATTTCCCTAGAAATCGTTAAAGTAGAAGGTAAAAAGTGGTTTACCAAGATCAATCTGTCGACCATGTCTTGGGTGATTCGCATCCGTTTCTTTTGAGAAGAAGTCAGTTGAAGCTTGAGAAAAATTGAAAAATTAGAATCAGGCTGGTCAGGTGGGTAAATAAACCAAAAGATATCCATAGAAACGTTTTTATATTGTATGATTGATATAAACACACAAAAATGTCTAAGTTATGTATGAGAATGAAGACTAAAGAGCCATGATTTCACTATAATTTACGGTGGTTTTTCGCAAATTGCCAATATTTTGATGAGATGTAAAGAAAATATTTCTGAGAGTGGTTTTACGTGGTGGAGAAAAGCAGCGAATTGTGATTACAGTTATTCTTATTCACGGCAGTTTTTGTTCAATATTAGAAAGGTATGTGAAGATGAAACATCTAAAAAACGTATGAAAATGGACAATCATCAACGGTGGCATCGACACATATTGTTATTCTAGTTTTAGAAAGCCACAAGCGCTCTTCCTTAACTTACCATCTCATTGCCTCCTTCAACTAGAAGCATGTTTGTGTCAACACGGAACTTCTCTCTCAGACCCTAAAATCATAAAAGTATGAAGTCAAAGAAGGTAGAGCGGAAAGCCCAGATCTTCAAGAACAAGGTAAATTGCAAAGACAGCCACAATCAATCTCCTGTTTGTCACTATTATTGTCACTATTAATTTACTCAATAAACGAGTAATGGTCTGAAGCTGAGTTAAATAAATATTGAAGAAAAGCTTGCATTTGCACAAGTATATCTACGTCTAAATATTGACTTAGCCCAATCTAGGTCAGCTGCATTTACATCACTGAATTTAAAGCCTGGGTTAACGTTATGTGAACAGGAGTTGACGCTAAGTTGGAGAGGAAATAAGGAAGAAAGGGCAAAATGGACGAGTTGGTGGAAAAAAGGGAAGTGGGAGCAGGCATGGAAAATGGTTCAGCGAGTGCTGCTTGAACGAACAATTTAAGAAGAAGAGCGGAGAATTAACAGCAATTAGCCGTTTTTAATTTATCATCTGATTGTAATACTTTTTCAAAATATCAATGAGATAGACTGAAAAAGTTCGAATAAAAGGCAACTGCTAATCTTGTAAAGCATGAAGGATGGTTTTACCTCGATAAAATCAGCTGAGCTGGTTGAAGAGTGGGTACCAATCACAAACATCACAGGGCACTTGATCTCTGAGATGTTGTATGTTTCGGCCTATGAAAAAGCCATTACTTAATCAATGCATAATTGTCAAGTCTATGAAAAAGGAAAACTTCTTTTAAATTGAAGGCAGGGACTAGGGTCTTCCTCGTTGATGTTGAATATTTCAAAACGCAGAGACATGACTACAGAATGAATTATCAAGTTTGGCGATCGATAAATTTTTAAAACTTTCCGGTCCTCGGCATAACTTGACTGTATAAATCAGAGGTACAAACGACGTGATATGACGACAAGACTTCGCGAATGTTAATTAATGAAAACATCAAAATTAATCGAAAGGTGAAGCGAAATGCAGCTCCCTGCTGACAATATTTGCATCAACTTTGAAGAGCTTGCAGGTCGATTTGAAAAATTACATGGAGTGACTTTTTGTAAATATGATAATATTCACATACCTCTCGAATTCCATCCAAACCATTGGAAGGGTATCCAAGGCAGACTATCCCAGATGCTTGCTCTAGTGCTGCAAGCTGTAGAAAAAGTCAACAAATAAACTTCATCATGTTTACTAGGTAAATTTGAAAATTACAACAAGCAATATTAGTTGAGAAATATCAATTTAAAGCAATATGGAAAAACATTGCGTGTAGAAGGTCTTTAAGAACAAAACAAGAGCGAGTTTTTTATTAAAAGCAAAACCAATTCCAAATGCACAAAGAGATTCGCACAATTACTCATAGAACAAGGCTCAATACAATACGATATACAATACGAACGAAGCTGAATCCAGGTCCTTCAAATTAAAAAGTTTCCAAGAGCGACTGTTTGCCAATGCCAGCACATTTGTGAGAGGTTTCGTTTTTGTTAATAATAATGCAATTAGTGCCGTTGCTTAAAAGTGGGTTTAAAGGAGCAACTGCATTTCCCCCATTTTTATGGCTGTCGAAGAAACAATTGCCTAATAATACCATATAAACTAAAGTTTTTAAAAAAATTCACTTTGCCTGTCTTCATCTTCTAACATCTTGGAACTAATTTTATTACACTTTCCTTACTTTCTAAACCTACTTAATTCAGCTTTATTCTCTTTTCATCATTTGTGATATACTGATATACTGTGACATAAATCTAGCAATTGTAGTTGGTTTTTTTTCATGAAAAAAATTATAGCAAAAAGAAACAAATAGCCAAGTTAATAATGATTTCTAAATAAATCTTAGATCTCTATCACCAAGTGTTTTATTATATAATTATGTTTGATTCTCTTCATAAGTGCTTCAACACTTACGTGAAAGGCTAACAAAGCACCAATTGACCATCCAATAAGAATGACAGGTCTTCCTGGAAACTTGGACTTGAACTGTGAAAGAAATAGAGAACAATTTATCTATAAAATAATAAAGAAAGGTTAATGCTCTGATAATTGTGCATTTAGCCCACAAAAATTTGACAACCACTCTATTTATGTACATATATATTTATATCATGAACACAGAAACTATTTCACATACCATTGAGATTTTTGACCTTGCTACACCAATCATGTTATCTAAGAAAGCAGAAGCTGCAAAGTTTTCAGGTTTCTCAACATCAAAAATGTTCAATGGTAAAACTCTCCCAACACTGCCAAGTTGACTCTGCCAAAACTTGGACCGCTTTGACTGTGACAACTTGACCAAGGGTCCTCTTGGTAACAAAACCAAGAGTGGTTTGTTATCCAATTTTGACTCTGGCCCAACTTGAGATTGGTTCTCCTAAAAGTGACAAAACAATCTCTTTGACAAATGTAGATAAGAAATATCCAGACATGACAGATTTCTACAACTAGTGTAAAATCCAGACTTCAATCAATATCTTGCTTTACAATCTGTCAGCCTTCTTCTATTTGAATATTGCTTGTGTCATCAAATTTTTACCAGAGGAATGATAAGGATATTATGTTTCAAAGGTGAAAAAGAAATTATACATATTCAGTTAAAAGGAAAGTTTTAGTCAGCACAGCTTACAATCCATTTGATGGCTTTATCTAGCAATGTATGATAACTCAATTCTCTACCTTTGCCTTCATTGATTGTATATTAGGTGTTGGTCCCCAAGCTCTCTTGAGACAGCTAACAATATTTGGGGAATTCAAGTAGAATAACCGGTCATCTGTTGGTGTTGAATGCTGAATCATTTTGTCAATAAGTTGGGGAATCTATGAATTTGACAAAAATTTAATTTAACAGTATATATATTACCTACTAGCACAATTTTCATGTGGCCAAACAAATCCATAGGTATCTATTGGTAAGACAAAATGCATTGATGTCTATATGCAAGGAGTAATTCATAGCAGATGGCAAACAATCATCATGTACTCAGTATTGAAAAGTTTCTATACGACAACGAAACATATTACCATGGGGTATGAATGTAAACTGACCTTTGCTTTAAGGGTTTGCAGCAGCTCCAAATAACAAATAAACAAAAACGAATTCACTCCATCCACTAATGTTGTATGCAGCCAGGGCATTAACTTCAGGTCCTTCAACGCACAAACAGAGCAAGTCAGTCATGTTATAGGGAGTTTATCAAGTACATTGCAAAGTAGCAAGAGGAAGCTGTATCTTTTAAATTATGCATAGAAATGATTCATGAGTAGAAACTCCAAACAAGACTCTTCCACATTAGCTATTGCTTATAACAGAAAGAGCTTAGCTTGAAAACATTATGAACAAATTATGAACAAAAAACCCTCTTTGGAGATTTATATGCTTGCGAATTCCTATGCATATATCTTTGAATGCATCGCTTAGAAGCATTGTGTACAATCACTTCATTCTCAGCCATTCAATTCCACAGACCAATGTGCAGATACTTAAAACACAACAAAATATTCACCCAAGCAGCTGCCCCAGCAATGTTTCTAAATCTCTTGGCTGACTTCTCAAGAGCAAGACTTCTTAGGATTTGCTCATTTTGATGCTGTAAAATGTAAATAAATATATATATGTAACAATGTTGAAGTTTCTTCTAGTCCTGCACATTTCAACAATATTTTAAATTCAAAGGTTCCAAAGAACTTTCGAAATAACTTTTGGTATCAATTTCACTGACAGAAAAACTATATGTATATGTTCTTGGTTGAAAGCAAATTTTCATCTCTTTCCAGTACATCTTCAATTATCAGCAAATACAAATAATAACAGAATGTCCATTCAGTTTGTTTCAAAAGGAAACCTTCCGAGCAGTTTCCTTTTCTGAAGGTTTTAGCCTCTTCCCAAGGCAATAAGTAGCACCTTGGCTTACCATTACAATTCCTTGAGCCTCAGACAAAGTTATATGTTCAAATCTGACAAACATGCTTCTTTGATTGGCTTACCCCTTCATAACAGCATCTGGCCAATCGATATGTAGATAAGACCTTGTGGGCTTGATCAAATAGCCTTGCCTGGTCTCTGGTCCATCCCGACCTGAGGTACAGTCAACAAGATGGATTTGTTTATACACTGATGTATTAAATATACCAAATATGACAGTTCAGTTTTTGATGTGATAAGGAGAATCACCAGCAAATACCCCAGGGGATATTCTTAAAATAGTGCAAACAAAATTTGGTTTGAAGAACCAATAAAATTTTTGAGTTTCATGCCCAATATGATTGCATAAACATCATTTTATCTCATCGATTTCTTCATTTCATTTTTGTTACACGAGTTAAATTTTCAGATTCAGTCCATTTCATGCCAATTAGCTCCAATCAATGGAATTATTTACTTCAAATGACTATTTTGAATTTAAAAGGGAGAAAATGATATTCTGCATACACAACAGTTTGCAATATTATTCAATCATCCATTGTGAAAAAGTACATACCTGGAAAACTGATCTTCCTCCTGCCAATGCTCATCCGAGTTGATAGCTCTAAAGCATTCCTCCATTTCTGCCATCTGCCTTTTCCCTGTGTTCCCGTCATATTTAACAGAAAACGACGCGGGGTCTTCCATCTTCTCTACATCTACTTCTCCCTCGACTGCTTCATCATCCTGTGAAATTTGCTGTGACTTTGTAAATAGCAAAGACGTCGAATGAGTCCTGTTGAACTCGGGGTCCAGCGACGATGGCCTAGCATAGGTGTGTTCAGCTAGGATAAGATCGACAAGGACCTTCCGCGCAAAATTTGTCGGATACTCATACCGAACGCCTTTCGCCAAAGCCTCCATCCTTAATTTACGATCCCCAGTTGGCATCATTACTCCTTATTCTTCCACCACTTTGATTTAACTCTTCACAACAGATATATCTTTCGCGTAAACAGTAGGCCTATTTGTGATTGAGCGCCAAAAATGCTTGAAGTAGTAACATGTGCCCGTTATATAACCTGAACTTGCAGAACCTGACGAGGTAGCAATGGTGCAATTTAGGCAGATCGATCTTCGGTAAATTGCATAAGAAGTATCCCTCCATCCACGCAGCCTGTGGGACGATCAGCCATTCGTCTCAACGGGACACATGGCTCTGGAAGGTTACAAACACACCGGCCTGTGCAGTCAAAAAGGTTGTAGCTGCGCAGGAGGTCCAGGAAGCTTGGCCACCTGGCACCCCTCAAAAGTGGAGTCACGATGACCAACATACTGAGAAAAAGTTTTTAAGCTTGAATAGTTTTTTTCTGGAAGCAGTTATGGAAGTCTACTAGATTTCTGGACCATGCACCTCTGCTTTTTCAATCCTTTTATGAAAATGTTTTCATTTCAGTCAAGCAACATTTTAGATGCGGGCCTCGTGCTCCTCAAAATGAGGCTCTTTGGCTGTGCGAAAAAAATAATGTTAAATTTTTGAGTTTGGGGTAGGAATAATGCCCTATATGTCAAAAACTTATACGAGGGAAGGTAAATGAGAGCAACTTACTCGTTTATCAAACTGCGCTTGACAATAAAAGGTCCTGCCTTGAAAGACTTGTAGTTACACGGTTGTATTCAAATTGTGATGCTGAAAATATGGACCAGGGGACTGAAAGAATAACGGTTCTGGGCTTCTCGAGAGGTAGAAGGGTAGAAGTAAAGCGTACAGTGGGGAATATTCTATAAGGGGTGCATCAGTTGGACACAGCATAGTGTGTGGTACCCTGTGAGTCTGGTACCCTGTGAGTCTGGTACCCTGTGAGTCTGGTACCCTGTGAGTCTGGTACCCTGGGTAAGTGTGTGGTAGAGTGGCCAGTTCCTTTCCCCGACGTCTTTCGCGTTGTTAGTGTTGGTCTGAACTGGCAATCATTTTAAGCTGAGAGCCGTCCGCCAACCGGAACCTGACCCAGAACGCTGACATTGTAGTTGAGCGTTGGCTACCGGGAATTAGAGAAAATGGTGGCTATCTAATAGCAGAAGATAGGAGACAGAAGATAGAGGGTAGCAGTTGAGTATAATCAATCTAACCGAAATTAAATAGAAATAGTTTGCAATTGTTGATAACTAGATGAAGCTAGACACAAAGAAAAAGACAACAACATTTGTCAGTTACACTCGTATTATCTTAGCAATGATTTTGACTCTCAGCCAAGTATTGAATATTGAGTAAATACAAAATAAAGCATTGTTATAATGTGATTAAGGGTGTGTACATCTGGAATTCGAAGTGTTGTAGTTCTATTAGTCAGTCTGTTCGATAAATACACCTGAAGCGAGAGGGAGCTTGCTCAAAGGGTCAGTGGAATGAGAAATGATCCGGGGTAGAGCCGACACTCGCAACACGTGCGAATATTGATCGTTATGGGCGTCCACTCCTCCAAGAGTATGCCTGACCCATTTGGTACGCAATTGCCAGTCTTCTTAAGGAACACGATTGGGACGCTGTTTGCGGTGCATTGGCCTTGGCCTTGGAAACAGAAACTTGACTGGTTAGGGTTGCAAATGACTTCGTTAATGTACTGGGGGAAGTGATCAGCGGGCAGCACGGTGGTCGAGTCACAGCTGTGGCAGAGCAAGTGCATGTTGTTCAGTGGCGTTCCTGGGCCATAGCAGTTGCCGATTGTGGTGCTCCTAGGGTACAAGCAGTATCGACATTACACGGGCACATGGGGAACAGATCGTGGAATATCACAGTGTTTGTATGGCCAAAAAATACCCGTAGCTTTAATAATGCCAATTGTATCAATTTATTTTAAAGAAGATAACAGCCATTTTAAGAACAATCTGGTAACTACATGGCATTATTGCTATCAATTAAAGCTTCTTTGCTAGCGATAGCCTTTTGAGTAGTAATACAGAAAATATCCAAAACTGAAAGTACTTGACATTTTTACAATAACTTTCACGATTGGCGATAAAGCTCTGGAAGTCTACATGCGATTTGAATTAATGTTGATTTACAAAAACATGGCTACTCTCTTTGGTTGTGGATGCAAATCCGCTCAAGATACAGACTGAACGCATTGTAAACAATTGGACATCACAGTACCATCAAACTCAATCGCAATTTGTCGCTTGTTGGAAAGATTTAACTATGTGACTAAACTTTGTAAAAAACGATTCCTTGTTGGCAATAAAAGTAGATTCATCATACCCAGTGCATTAGTGCTATTGATATAATGCAAATTATGACAGTTTTTATAGTTTAAGGCTCATTTTATAATTAAGGTTAGTAACTTCTAAGTGCGGCTTAATGAATGCGGCTTAGATAAGTTCTTCACCTGCGCTTTCGTCTTCTTCTGACGTCATCATTGTCATCATCTCTATCATTCTCGAAGTCCTCATCTTCGGCAATGACGTCATCCTCATCAAATTCCCGGTCTCCGTCTTTCTTGCTCCTTCGCAGGGACATCACTCGTTTGACCTTGGTTTCCTTTGTAGTGAAGTGCGATTTGAAAAGCCTTGCGCCAGCCTGATTAACGGCTACCATTTGGGGGTTGAGCGTGCCCCCTGCGGAGAGCAGCATCTGCTTCAGAGCTGCGGTCGACTGGGCTTGACAGGCTGCATCTATAACTTCAGTCACTGTGATGGCGATGAAAATAGCAAGAAGGGCCTAAAAAACAAGCGCAGTAACTCAAAACCCGCTGGGTGCTGCATAAACAAAGTCAGGAGCGAAATGTGCTCCTTTTGCAACTAGTGCCTAGATTCATTTAATTCTTAAAAGGTTTTAAAAGTACTCATTAATACAAACTAATTACTGTGCAATAGTAATGACGTGTCCATAATAAAATTTCGACAAACACTCACGAAGTGTAGCGATTAGCAAAGGCTTTTTTCTTGTGAAAGTTTCAACGGCTTCTAAAGCTTTAGGGGAGGGGGGGGGGGTGTTTACATCTAACAAAGTGCCTCTAGTCGCTAAAACAATTTCCATCTGGACAATATGAATAGGTATTGTGATGCATCAGATTATGATGTGACAACAGAAAAACGTATCATGTTACATCCCCCACTACTAAATCGATTCGAGTCCTAGACTGTAGAATGTACAAAACATTCCTTGTCGAGAAACTGCGTTGTTTGTAACTTGCTTTTAGCTAGCAGCAGCATAATTCTATACCATGCAGTAGGATCCATTCAAAGTGCTGAGAAATGCATCTATTGTTAATACCGAAAGTATGCATTGAAAGCATGGTGTACCATACTTTGCATCATGTTTCTAAAAATTTGACCGATACTTGAATTATTGTGAGCCACAGTAAACCACAATTTTAGCTAGTGATCCGTGCACTGGGATCAATGAGAACTCAACCAAAAACGTCTGCAACCGGCCTTTCTACGTAAACCAGAACGCGGAAGACTTTCACGGACACAGCTTCTGACGACATACAAAGGCGGTGGGGTCCAAAAAGGCCTTGTTCTTCTCCTACCCTTTCATGGGGCATTGACAGGAATCTACCTTGAGGTTGTCAGCAATGGCCAACAAAGAGAACCAGTTGAATATATTTTCAGGTACAAGTATTGTTGAACAGAGAAAGCAAACGTCCACGGGCAGCCTTTTTAAGCAGCCTTAGGGAAACCGTCGGTATATTGGCGTCAGATATGTCTGCTATATCATAGGCAGGGTCCAGGGGAAATCACTTTGCCTATGGGGGTGCGTTTGGACTTCACCCTGGGCGGCCCCTACTCTCCTGTGCTGGTTCCAATTTCGATATGGCTCGTTGCAGTCCACTCATTTCACGATTCCTCAATAAACAGCAAAAATAAGTTGAAACTATAGCGTAGAATACATGGTAAATTATTCTTTTAGCAATGGAATAAAGAACCATCCATAATCCCTTTCGTCCTTTGTGACAACACACTTCATCAATTTGTCAAATTGTACTTCTAAATGGATTAGATTTTGTTGCTTTAATTTTTTGTAGATGCGTTTCATTCAAAGACTGGCTTTTAGAAATTTCAACTTATCTCCTACCGAACAGAGATAGAAAACTGTACTGCTCAAAACTACCCCACGTTGACCCGGAGAAAAGGTCAATATTAATCTTCTTAAGCTAGCATCGTAGTTTTTTAAAAAACGAATCGAGGGCTTTGGAAGCACTGGGAACAGAGAGGTTGACTATCGAATAGTTGGGTTGGACAGAAACAGCCGTGTACTTTGCTAGCAGTAGTTGCCTCGCATTGAATCAAACTCTAATCCCATTGTTCTGTTTGCCAGTGTATTAGCAGGGGAATAAGACACATTTAGGATTGGAAAAGAACGACGAAAATACCAAGAGAAGGGGAGTGAACCGGAGGACATGCAGACCTTAACGAAAAAAACAAAGCAACTACTACATTCCTCAAAGCTATTCCACCCTAAAAAAATTCGCACGATAAAAGAGTGGCGAATTGTCAATGATTGGAGTAAATTAGGTTATTGCATACTCTGGACGTAAGATAACACGGAAGTTAAATGATAGGGCACGTAAAGAACGATGCCAATGATGCTACAATATTCATTGCTGCGAAATGATTACGACGATAGCTTTACCAACCTTGCTTGCCGAACTCATGTTGCTTGTGTTGTGTACGAAGGTACTCTGATCAAAGAAAAGCGTCTTGAAGAGCTGCTGGCAACTGTCTTGGCTGCTTGATCGCGTCGTCCGCTCCTGGCAAATGCAAGAGGAGGCGCTTATATAGCGATCAGCAGAAACAGGCGCATAGTGATTGTGCGCACGGAACAATGCAGCTTATGCTGAAAAACAATGCTGTGTTAATTGGTTAATGGGCGCGAAAACACCCGGCATATAATAGGAATTACGTAATTAAACTGGAGCAAACAGTAATCCGTTTCGCCTTTAGCGATTTTTAGACTAATAAACACACCGTAGCTGGGGGACGAGATTAACACATCAACCAGTTGTAATAGAAACAGATCTGCGGGGGCCAATTTTAGGTCTCTAACGACCATCAAAGAATACACACAAGATGAGCGAACACAGACTATTGATGTCCACAATGGTTAAAATAAAATCTTCTTGTATCATCAATTGTGAATTGTGCTGTTTCAATTACCGCAAAATTGTTCCAGTTTGAAATCGGGCACGTCGTGTTCTACACGTGGGTAGCAAAGAATTTTAGGTTGAGCAAATTACGGAGGAGATTTTTCCTTCGGATTCACACAATGTTTGGTAGTGATTCAGGACTTCTCGATTTCCGGGGCTATTAAAATGATTCTTACTTCGGATGAAATCTGATTATGTCGAGGGACTGTAACGTTTTATGAAGTTTGTACAACATTGACTTCAGCTGCAAAGCCAAAGAAGTCGTGCTGTTGGGCACAACTCAAAGTGCTTAGATTTCGAAATCCATTCAACCGAAGGGTGGGGTTGATGGTAACCTGTCCCCCGGCAACTGTCGTACAAGGCAAAGCTTGCCTTACGTGATAGGATCCTGAATTTACCTTGATGCAGATGTCAGATGCAGAATTTTTACTCATTAAGTAAATAAGGAAGTTTTCTTCCACCACGATAAACAACTAAATAGATTTGCACTATTTCATCAGGAAGCTTTTTCTCAGTCGTAATGTAGTTTCAATTGGACTTCGTTTCTGTAAAACTTTTGAAAGATATCATTGTGAGTATGTACTGATAAGATCTCTGACAAAAATCCTTTGTTTAAAGCGACGTGACAATTTGAGTTACGACAAGAGGTGTCAGCAAAGTAAAATGCTACTTCTTATCATGTTGCCCACAAAGTACCAAAGTTCGTATGAATTCAGACACTCCTTATGTGTACTATTTCTTACATCCATTGTGTACACTGGAAGTGGATATCGCAATCACTATTGATATTTTCTTGGCTTTCCTTGTAGCTAGACATTTGATTGCTGTGAAAATAACACTGTAATTGTAAGCAAAAGTCATACAAAGGGTGCATTATTGCATGTCTTTTCTCAAAGAATGTTAAAGTAAGAGGGTACAAAGCAATCGGGGAATAGTGGGTAGCCTGGCTTTGCGATTTTGCAAGTTTCTTTGCATGGAAGAAAAGTTTACTCCAGTCAGTTTTACCATACGTTGATTGGGTGTCGTTAACGGACAAATAATTTGATGCCCTGACCCTACGATTCTGCAAGTTTCTTTCCACATAAGTAAATAACAACTACAAAGTTTCGTATCAACCGACTTACTTACCACTAAGAAAGGAGGTTCACCCCGCCCATGTACCGAAAGTATTTTTATTGACAAGATAGCATATTGGAATTTTTTTTAATTTGACTTATCTTTGCCTTATAATAGGGTCTTGGTGAGCTACAAGCTGCTTCAGTCAAAAAAGTGGTGGGCGCATTTTGCTCGAGGAAGCCATTGAGAATGCTGCGTGGGATGAGCCAAGGGTAATCGCGCAAACAAGAGGCCTTTTGATTTCTTCCATAATTCAATGCTGCAGAATGATTATTGAAACTGCAGACGCCGTTTGATACATAGACCTGTTGTTGTGAGAGCATTATTGTACCGATGCTGCAATACCAGGGTGGGAATCGAAACCATGACAGAATTCACCAAAATATTCCAAAACATGCATGCCCAAACACGGTTCAGAATCAGGAAATGAAACGCCACGTGTTAATGCCCTATAGATACCTGTTTCTGGTAGCTATTATTTGGGGTTCGTTCTGTGAACATGCCAGAAAGATTGCGTCATTGTCTATGTCTACTTCGGGGATGTCTTGACTACGCTATATTTGTTTTCCGTATGAAGTTGACTGGGAAACAGAGAGGCAAATAAAACATGATATTTCAGACATATCATCATGCAATCTTGATTTATTTGAAAAACCGCACATTTGAACAGTACTTTGCTCAAACAGCCCAATTGTATGGGACATGCCCAGAGTCACGAGCCGGACAGTGCACTGAAAATTCCCAAGGAAGCAATAAGGCAGAGCATAGAATGGCTCGGCAGAGCATAGAATACGTATACAAAATTTCCACCCTTCTTTTCAGCTCCAGTCATGTTTATCATTATAGATTTTAGAATGAGGCTCAGATGTGCCATGGCTCAAGATTGTCCACAAACTACCAAATAACCAGAGAGAGATTATTTTTATTTTTGGGTTGGGGGCTGAGAAACATAGCCCCATGCACAAATCAAGAAATGACTTAAAAAGCTCCTGATGTGGAGGGACCTAGCGATAAAAGAAGCAAGATTTAAATTCATTTTTTTCAGATTAACCCAGCGACTTCAAATTTTTTCTGTGCTTTTCATAAAACTGAGTTGTCCCTGAATAATGACATGCAGCACCTATTTCGCGTTCTACTATTAATAAAACTTAGATACCTGGAAACATATCGGATGCGGTATGTGAATTAAAAATCGAAATACCTAAACAACATTACCCAAACGTTAACCTGGGCACTGCAGTAAAACTTTACTCTATGGCAAGCATTAGTTAATGGTAGATTTTGCAAGTCTTCTAAAGGCACACAATATAATTCATACGACTGGAAATGCGAGACCGTATTTAAAAAGTTAGGAAGTTACTGGAAATGAAATGCACATGGTAAAATCAGGAAAAAGTCTGCAATGAGTGAAACGTGGGGGTGAGGCATGTGTCACCTTAGATAGGTGAGTGAAAACAGGAGTAATACGCTTCCCACATAAAATTGATTTGATACCAAAGTCAAAGGGAAGGCTAATTAACCGAAACGAGCCTGAAACACGTGATGGAACATTGATGTGGCAGTAAAGCCAACGAGCGTAGCTCAAGGTTGTATGCTTACTCCTAATATTTCTTCATTCCCCAAGAAAGCCAAAATAGCTTGAAGCTGTGGTCACTGGCCAGGACGGAGGTGACGTTCACGGGGCGGGGGTGAAAAGTATGGGGCGTGGCCTCCCACCTTTTCAGGGGACAAAGAGCATGTTTCTTCTGTTTGAGGTGTGGGTCGGCTTTGACCACCCATCTGAACTTCTTTGATTTGCCTAGTTAGTCACTGTAAGTCATCTGATTTAACGTTGTCATTTGGGAAATGTGCAGGCGTCCATATTTCGATAAAAATTTGGCGATATGTTAATTATATTTAACCACCTGTGGACCATGCTATACAGAGTAACACTAGTCTATTAAAATACAAGTTTCAAACACGAGCGTGAATAGTTACGAATGAAGTGATTATAGTTTTGCCCGCTTGTTTCTACAACAAATGATGAAATAATGTTTTGCCCCCGCTTGAAATATTTTTCACATTGTGCTATACTGTCTCTTGGATTACAAGCGGTAAAGCTTCAAAATTCTTATGAATGTTTACGTTAATGTTTGGATTTCCAAGGGCTCGGTTGTGATTTGCTAAAGGTAATTTGTCTCTTACTTTAACGAACATTGCATGCTCTTAATGAAACAATAAATACATTTTTTCGGTGAGATCTTTTCACCCACTATTTCCCGTTCATTGCAGTCAGAGAGAATCTTATTTCCTGGGAAGTACTTAGCAAGAGTAAACAGGAAGCTGACATGCTTTGTGAAAAGAAATGGAAAGATGGGCCCAAGCCTAATTGAAAGAATTTCCCTTGTACAAAGAGGCCTTAATTGGAGGCTTCATTGGAGGCAAATTAATTGTAAAGGAACAGACAAGTAGATGTCACTGGGTATATTCATACCCTTTTATTTATTATAGTCTGCCATCCTTCTCTAAGGTAGCTCGGATTCCCCATCGAATCAGGCAAAATTTCAATGAATTAATATGGTATGAATATTTTGCACGAGTGTTCCAATAATCTCTTATAGTTAACATCAAAGCAAATGACCTATTATCGAGAACGTTATCATTCCAGGTATTCAGATGTCGCCGATACCATCAGTACATCCATCAAAGAACGCAGATTGCACAGCGCTTGATGCTCGCATGTTTATAAAGATATCGGTATTTACAATAGGGAAACATAAACAATTCCTTACGTAAACAAACATCTCAACGCTCAAAACTCCCCCTTCCAAAATATCTTAATTTAGTAGCTTCTCTCTTTTTCTCCATTTTTTTCTGTCATTGACCGGGATGCAGGGGCGCATCTAAGGGGGGTTGTGGGGTTACAACCCCTATCCTTTTTGGCAAGGAAGTTGATTTTGCCCTATTCCCATGGAAATCCAATGTTATTATGCCCCATTCTACCACGAAACCCCTACCCTTAAAATATCCTAGTTTCGCCCTTAGGATGTTAAGCCCCCAAACTTTACTGGATCCATGACTATAATATAGGAGTTCCCCTCTCAAGCTTCACAAGGAGAGGTTGGCCTGGTGTTCGACATCGAATGGCATCATCGCTTATGTATCATTGGTCAGTGCATGCCCGATTAAGGCCGCATCGACCCCGCCTCTTTACCTCCTTAGTATGACTCAAGCGTGCAAGGATCGATCACTCACCACCGGCGCACCAGCCAAGGCCGTTCTTTTCCCGACTGCTTGGGGTTAGGCTAGGCCTGTGCACTATTATTGTTGGAAAGATGGGCTCCTAGAGCCCTGACGCGTTACAGTCCACTAAAACATTGAAAATAATTCTATCCAAAAACGACTTAAAGAGTACAGCCGGACTACGTTTTAAAGGAAATCTTGGTGGTGGAAAGCAGGTTCAAATGTTTGGAAGCGTTTCACTGATACTTCACAAGGGGGAGTGTTTGTTTATTTGCTTTTTAGTAGTTGCATGACCTAAACGCTATGCCGTTAAATCACTAGATCTCTTACTGGGGGTGTTGCATTTAGCCTTGCAATGGTGAAACAACAATGTAGTCTTTTATCTTATGCGGAAAGTTAGCCAATGCAAACTGACCACTGAAATGATAGGTCACTGTATCCAGCAGACTGCAACAGCCCAACACGGATACCCTGAGCCCTAGGGTCTGGAACTCAGGCTAAATACAGAGAAAAGGCTCTCAAGTTGGTTAATGGCGATTGAGCAGAATGGCCTGGTTCGTCGAATTTTAAAAAACATCATAAAAGGGTTGGGCTGTGTAAGAAGCTGCGTGTCCTGCCACTGTGGCATATTCCCACGGTATCTTAAAAAAAGTTGTTAATGATCCTAAAGAACGCAAAATTAAGTGGCTCTCCTCCTTTAACAGCCCTTCTTCTATTCAAAGCACTTTTGCGATTGCCCTTTAATGGAAAAAAGAGCTTAACACCACATTCTTCGATATTGTAGCAAATTACTGTTGTCACTTTATTCTGAGGGCAATTGAGTGTGCAGATAGCTAACAGCAACACCGCAATCAAGCTAATTAGCAATAAAATTCATCGCAAGTTTAAATTTTCACTAGAGTAAGGATAAACCTATGCTTTATGATATCTTCGTTTGGTGGAAATTTAGAAAATGTCCTTGATGGCTAATTTGCAGAATCATTACACTTTTTGTATGATAAAACTCTAGAATTAGATACTAAAAGCTCTGGCTCTAGGAATCAAGGTTTATCCAAATGGCATGGATGTCTTCCCACAGGGGTGTAGCGAAGATCATTTCTGCTGTGCTTGGTGTGGGACGTAGAAAAATGTTTTTCTGACCACAATTTTTTAGACCTGTATACAGACACCTTTTTTTCTGCAGGTAGGGTGGAGAGGGGCGACAGGAGAATTATCATTTGCAATTCTATTCAACAATATAGCCATTTATTAGAGGTGTCTTCAAAATCATACTGAAAGGACTTAAGAAAATTACTAAACATTTTCAGATTTGCTTCATAAAACACTTTAGAGGCTGGAACACTTGCAGTCTTATGAATCAAGAGATGATTGTTTGTGCTCAACTCTGCCTATCATATGGTGGTGCCTGACCACATAGGGCAGCTACTGATGGTTTCGCAATGGTAAACAGCCATTGATTCTCCTGATAGGCAATCTTTGGCAGAATGGACTCAAAATTAGTAATTCTCATCTATTCCAAGTACCCCTTATCACAATCACCTATACAACGCACGTTATCTCTTGTCATTCTTAATGGTCTACCTGAATCTAGAATATGTTTACTTTCACGAATTTCCATTTCAGCCATAATTGTGACGCCTGTGATTTGCCACCAAAATACTTTACTTTCTTCAAAGATCTTTCCGTAGGCTCTGCTCAAAACAGAACTGCTCTGTGCAAAATGCTATTTAATGTTGCAATGCCACTAAGTATGGTTACTGCCGCCACATGCAAACGGGTTACGCTCATTCTTTCTTCCTTTCAATTAAAGCCTCAAGAGGCCTAGATGGCTATTGAATTGTGTCAGCTGATGAATCACAGTCGCTGCATAGTCGATTTTCAATTGTCGAAGGTGCATCTTTCACATCTCTGTCAAATGCATGCACTTATTGATGATGCTGGAAAAATCTACGGAAATCTGACCATAAAAGATTCCTGACTGATTAGAGAATTTGCTGAAAACCACCAAAATCACTTTGAAGCTAGTAATTTAAGCTGCAATTGCGTAAAATCTCGCTGTGCCGGCTGGGTCAGACTGGCGACTTCCTAATTCCGAAAAATGTTTAATTTGACAGGAGCTTCGCCCTTGCTTTTCTGTAGCATCTGTAGCACCAAAGAAAACAGCCACGTGCGCTGTTATATAATTTCCCGAAGCGCGGCCGACAGGAAATTGAGATTGACATTGGAACGAGGCTGCAACATGGAGCGAGGCGATCGCGGGCGGTTGCCATTTTGCAAGGACTAACCAGTTGAAATCACCTCATGGATTATTAGACTTCACGGCACTAGAGATTATTAGATTTTTTTTAAAGAACTTTTCCTCAACTTTTCAAAGCTTAATTGAAAGAACATGAGAGATTCATACGATAACTTCGTCTCAGGATTGACCATCGTGGAATCCCTTGCTCTAAAGTCGAATTCCAAATAGCACTACAAACGCATTAAAGTTTGTGTCCTTTTGTTTTAGATAGAAAGTAGCCAGTCAGTAAAGCGTATTGATAAAATTTAAAGTACATCATTTGAGGAAACCTAGTAGTATTCTTCTCGTTTGGAGAAACTAGAGAATGCCAATTTCTTTTAGATCCATCTCACACGAATCGATAGTTGAAACAATATAAACCATTCAGCAGATTTATTTTTTAACAAATTTCTCTATCGCTCTTTAGTTGCGGAAATCAAGAATGGGATGTTTAAAATGAGATTTGCATCCTCACAGGTCTTCCCTTTAGTGATTCTACTGGCAATTTTTACTTGTTATTTTCCTGAAATGGCTACAATCACAATTACTTGGCAATTACTTCTTGATTGCCTGCAATTGACTGAAGTTCGAATAACGCTTATTAAATTGCCTCTTGTCTCGCTGAATGTCACAATCGAAAGAAGCAGAGATTCTTGAATTTGCAGCTAGATCAATTGACGTTTGTAGTCATTACGCAGCACATAGGCTTGGTATAGCAGATGTTCCAGCAGTACTCATTAAGGGCCCGCGGCAACCAGCACACCCTCTGCTGTTTTTCTGCACCACGGCAGGACATCTGCCTTCTTCTCACAGTCGCTGATTGTTCTTACAAAGGGATATGTGTGATTCCTAAATCCTCCTTTGCCACAAAAACCTTCATTCTGATGTCAAGTAACTGCACAGAGCGATTGGTGCAATTGAAAGCCGATTCCGTGTAATTGGTCAAAGCAAAAACAGGAGCAAAAACATTTTCCACGGCTCTAGATTTGCTGGAAGTAACTTTCTGGCAAGTTTGAAGAAGCACCAATCTATTGATTGAAGGCTGTGTTTAAAATCTTGGCTGGCTGTCTGCGCAGAGACCTCGAAAATATTTTCTTGAAATCACCTGTTTTGTAAAGTCTTGAAATACTCTTCAATGAAACGTTTTTAACAAAATTGCTTGAAAAGTACGTTTATTACAATGTTCACTAATTTGTTATTACTCTTCCCTTTTCTGTCTTTGTCTTTCATTAAAATTGTATGGACATATTTGGCATAATGGCAAAAGGGGAACGATCAATTGGCAGGAAAATGATCAGAAGGGTCTGTGAAAGGAGCGTATGTTGACGATCTCCTAGATTTAAAACTTTACTTTAAAGTATAAAATTTCTTGGAAATAGAGGAATCAGGAGCATTGTGATGCTGAATTTCTTGGGAACAAAGCTCTTCCAGACCTCCTGTTGGAAGATTCGTTTTAGATTTACTTTTTAAATGAAAGGCTTGCCAAGCAAAAACATGATACTTCACCGAACTTTATAGGTCTCTGAGTTCGGACTTTAAAGAACTTAAGGCGTGGAAATACGAAGTTCGAAAGCTGAAGGGAAGTCAGAATCTTATAGAAAAAAGATGAGTGTGTTATGGGAAAAGTGTAAATCAAAATGTTGCCGAAACATGTTATTGACTAAAACTTGAGACAGGGACTCGAGAAAATAGGCTCAAGTAGCCTGTTTGAAGGAGGGAAGAAGCCAATGTAATCCTGTCATTGCCGGGAAATTGCTTGAAGCCGGCAGCAATCGGATTGGCAAGGTCAACTACTTGGCTGGAATCCTCTAGTTGCTGCTAGCAACAAGCACGGCGAGGCAACCTGCTTCCTGTTGTACTTGCAGCCCTGCTCGCATAAAAACACTTTGTCTGAGGTCTCAGTAAGAAGAAATACCATTCACAGTTGTAGCCGCGGATATTGGTGGTTTTTAGTCCAGTTTATCTCTCTCGAAATTTGACGAAAGCAGCTGGCCCTTTCCACATATCTCCTCATAAATATTTAAAGCAGAACAAAACACTTCACTCGTTGTACATGCTGAAAGAAAAACACAGTATTTGAACAAGCGGAATCACGTTTTGCGAACTCGCCTTCAAGAGTAGTGGTGGCATGTTCTGATGTAGCGACACG
The DNA here is from genome assembly GCA_003864495.1 of Nemopilema nomurai. Taxonomy (NCBI): domain Eukaryota; kingdom Metazoa; phylum Cnidaria; class Scyphozoa; order Rhizostomeae; family Rhizostomatidae; genus Nemopilema; species Nemopilema nomurai. The sequence goes on from PEDN01001354.1 coordinate 282,027, forward strand.
CTGTTGGATGACATGACTTCCTAGGCCATGGGGGTTTTCTTCTTGAACTGGCTCAATGCACTGCAAGGACCGACGAGGAATCTCCTACTACGAACGACGCTTTTCGTCGTGTATCTGCTGGCAGGGTCCGCAATATTCCAAGCGCTGGAATCGAAGCAAGTGGTTAAGGAAAGGCAGCGGTTTGAGGATGTCAAGTATTACATGAAAACCTCGTATGGCATAAACGAATCCGAGCTGAATCGCTTTATTTACGAGGTGAAGGAAGCCTTAGAAGAAGGACTCTATGACGTGGACTACGAGCGATGGGGCTTTATGGGCTCGCTTTTTTTTACAGCCACCGTAATCACGACAATTGGTAAGTACAAACAATCTCTTCTTTGGCGGTTCAGCTCTTTGTTGTCGTTGAATGAACGCTTGAGAACAGGCCTAAAGTTATCGTTAAAGGAACACATGCTCCTAATCAGGTCTGAGCACAATTTTGCACGGAAACGAATGAATGAGCGCACGAGGGGAAAGGAAAAACTTGAACGTTGATCTGGAAATTTGATGAAGAGGGTCGGTCTAGGTGCTCTGTTAATGCTACGCAAGGCCTTAAAAAGGATATGTTCAAAATCAGGCATTAATTACGGCGATTTGCTTCTAATGAAAGCGTTATTTGCTTCTTTGGTAGTTACTAATTGCGAAAACTATGAGCCACCATGCAGACTTTGTGTGATAGCAGAACAGCAACTGGCTTTCACAAAAACTGAACACACAGATCTCAGTTTTTCAAACGGAAGCCGGGATATCGGTTTTGCGCTAAAAACCACGGAAAACCTTCCCGGAGAAATTAAGACCAACCAAATTTGCGGCCCTAAAATTCAAGTTAACTGATGCGCTTCTGTATTTTTCGCAAGCATCTAGTATCTTCCGTAGGCAAATAACAGTAAAATCTCATTTGTGTATATACGTAAGGCTTAAGTGCATAATATTATTCATGCAACAGCTGCTGTTTGTGACACTGGTAGAAAAGTAGTTTCGAAAGGTTATGATGGATGTACTAGTAAGGCCTCTTTAGTGGCAGAAGCTCCTGATATGTGGTCGATTCACTGATTACACTCGCCTTTAGCCTTGCTTGCGTGAATATGTCCAACCGTCCTATCAAACTAATGGAGATGTGAATTCGTAAAAACCTATTATTTTCATGGCGCTGTTGGCAGAGATCTTTTTGTCAAATGTGCTTGTGTTCCTGTTTGCCGCAACAAAGTATTAACAATCAAGAAGAGAGCGTATTTGCGTCGCTCGATATGTTGACGACAATTTTGCGAGTACTGTGCATTTCACTTGTGTTTGCCAAAACCAAACAAAATTCCTTCAACAGGTTGGAAGGCATCAGCTCGCATAATCCTCTATTTGCTCATGTTGTTTACCAGAGAAAAGGTTCTAGTCTTCATTCGAAACTGGCAATCTGTTGTTTCATGAGGGAATAAAAAACATCATAGCATTTGGGCTGTACACCATATATGATGTATGTGCTGTTAGCTGTCAGAAACAAGCAAGAAACAGCCCACATGTTAGAACTGGAATTGTACGAGCAAATAGATGCCAAAATCGCAACACCTAAAGATGCTTGTAAACCTTAATTGGTCATGTCTTTTGCTGATCAGGCTCTAACAGACACATCCTCCCCCATTCTGACTGCGTGATTCTCATTTCAACTTGACCTTCTTTATACGACTCGTGATTTAATGTCTCGTGAAAATACTGCGGCATACTTGTTTTGGCTTATATCTGCAACTACATGTTCTTTAATTATATTCAGCGATGGCAGCCAGCCAACAATTTTCCAGGCCAATTGACCAGTATTTCAGCATGCAGCATATTACTGGATCGATTGTCATTGTTGGTTGCTCAAACGAAAAGCATACACAGCCAGGAATCTGCATAAAATTTTCCTCATCCTAGTTAACTCCTAGTTACAATTAGTTGGTGGGAACATTTTCCAAAAAATTTCATTTTGGTGGAAGATTTTAGCAAAGACGAGATTTGAATATTTTGCGAGGGGATTGATTTGCTCTGTGGAAAATTGTGCTGTTTATTCATAGATGACTCATATCAATAAAGACCTAGAAATTCGAATAGATGAGTCAAAATAATTATGCACAACTTTGAACCATTTCTTCCAACTTGAATTATTCGTCGCTGTCATTTTGCTTCATACCGAAAGAATGTGGATTTATTTCTCAGCCTGACATTGTATACCAAGGTAATTTTGGTGACCTGCGTGATACTTTTGGTAGCCGGATCGACATTTCTGATTCTGTGTACCTAATTCCACTTCGTTTCTTTGCTCGCCCATTCTCCTTTCCAATAGTTGGAAGCTATCTTTAACCAGTCAATGGCTCGAAGCGTCGTTCCAGAATGAAGGGAGAGAAATTTTGAATTTCGCAGCAATCTTTCTTAGGGACTCTTTCTCTTTTGCAGCCACAGTTATGCTTTGCTTGCTGTGAACTTTGCGGAGATCGAAAAGCATTATACATTTTTCAATAGTATCTGATTCTCATAGCTCTGCCAAATCTGATTCAGACTTTTTCCTAGCTTCTGATCGCCAAAGTACATTGCTACTAGAGCCTACACAAGATTTCATGCTCATTGTTGAATCTTTAAATATATTGCTGAAAGCTATTCTGATATGATACTGGCTATTTTCAAAAGGCGATCTAGATCCTCATTTTCCATGTACTTGTAAGAATCTTAGAAATATGGCATTGTATTATTATACAACTTTATCAAAAGTAAAATTTGTCAGTGTTGATATCGACGGATCAAAAATTCCTCCAAATAACAAATCATCAACATATAACTTCGCTTTGGAGAACACTCCGCGAACTCTTCATCTTTCGAACAGACATGCTTTAGTAATATCAACAGTGACGTCATTTCAAAGCTCTCCTTACTATTTGGAATTGAATAAGAATGAATGAACTTGCGGATGAAAAAGCTTCTCAACTTTTGCCAAAGCTTCATTTTAATTTGCGTTAGCCGAAATCTCTGCACGGTCAGCGTTGTCTTTCCCAGCTAGTTGGCGGCCTGGGTACGACTACCCGGCCCTGTGTAATGGAAGTTCCAGCTTTGTTTGTAATGCTGATTTACCTGCAAAGCTCTTTGGAAGTTAGACTTCTTTCATGCTAAACTTTAATCGTCTTTAAGCCACTGAAAACAATTTCTCCCGACAAAGCGTATTTTTGAAAGAAGCCAGTTAATCCAGCTCTGTAAGTCTTATCACAAGCGCAAAAGACGAAGGAACACTGCCGAAATTCAGATAATGCATTAAGACAGGTCCAATGCTTCCCACTGTAATGAAGAGGACTGCTATCTGGTGCTTTATGAAGAAAGACAAGGAGCATTTGCAGTAAGATGTAGGAATAAAAGAAGCAAAATATACGTTGAAGCTAGCAGTAATTTTCCGTATATGACTATATCAGGTTGGTTTGGTAAAATGTCTGCAAAAAAGGCTTCAGGGATCGCGTAGCTGAATGAAAGGGCATTCCTCCAGAACAGTTAGGCTGCCCCAGCTTCTGTCGGCGATTCTAGTGAATTTTACTTCGCGTTGCGAATTGAAAAGCTATTTGACTTAACACAAATCCCTTTCAGATTCTCTGTAAATAAAGCTTTGTGAACAAGTTAAAGATCCAATTCGACGTGAATGTTGTTATTATATTGGTAAGGGCTTTTCAAACACAGCCAGGTGTTTCTCGTCTGTCTACCTACATCTTTAATCCGCGTTTAAATATATCGGCCTCTAAGGCAATGAGGAGTAACAGAAAATTGCTAGATTCTGCATCCGCGTGCCTGCTAATTGCCGAGGTTTTCAGCGAAAGAGTAAACAAAGCTCCTAGAAGTGATAGAGCTGCTGGAATGGATCATCGTCGACAATGAATGGATCGCTTTCAGTATTGGTAATTTCTACATTCTTTTGGATAAGGCAATTTCATAAGAATGTTAGGTACCTCAATGGCACTAGCTTTTCAAACAAGTGCTAAATGGTAAAGATTCTCATACTAAATTGTGACTGACATCTGTCAAGAGATCAAATTTTACACCAATGTTCAGATCGATCATCCATTTGCTACCAAATTCAGACCATACATTGTTTTTTGTGAAATTTTTTTAAGAGCCTTGAAAAGCACGGCATCAGATGCATTCCTAAGGATCTGTTCTTCTGTATACAAAGTTGAGCCTGATTTGCTCCAATCTCAAGTGCTTGGCAGAAACTTCATCTGCTAGAATGCATTTCTATATACGAATGCTCTCTCATTCAAGTGTCAAAAAGGGACGAAAAGTATTTGTATGGATATAGAGGTGTAGCTGAAATACGAAAAGGTACTGCATCAAAGATAACGCCGAGTTGACGATGAAAAGAACTTGGCGGTTTGTCGATGAAGCCTAATAGACGATGAAAAAGATTCAGGTCCCAGCAGAGCATCTCAGAGATTCGTCCTCTGAGGAGCGCCGGATGTGAGGTCTCTTTCTTCCATGCTGTATTTGAAATTGTTTCCAAGGCTGAATTATATTGGTGGAATGAGCAACTGTGCATTACCAAAGGATACATTGAGACTGCGATAGAGACATTGAAATTGCCCCTGAGCTTATGGTGCATGACTCAAAGATTAACAGTGTTGGTCGTAAAGTGCCTCAGTATCAAGTTCTGCTCCCTCGGCGGAGGTTACCAAGTAGATTAAAACTGACCTTCGGAGAGCCTCTCTCCAAGCATCGTGTGAAATCGGGTTACTTAAAGGCCTGTTTGTTAGAATGCACACGGCGTTGATCGAAAACAAATCTGCGGGGAAAGTCAAGTTTCTGTCACGAGAAAACGCGTTTCACACGCATAACTCTCGGCCTATTTGATGGCTGATTGCAGAGAATGGCGACAGAAAAGTTCTCTTCTCACCAGAATATTGAGCAAGAAACACGAACCTGGCTTGCTCTAGTACAAAATGCCAGCGTTGAAATATTCAATATCATTGAAAGGCCGGTAGATGACGTAATCAGTAAGAAATATGGACGGAAACTGTGTGTCAATCAAAGCAACTAGACTTATGTGTCTGGTTTAAGACAATGGAGAAAGGCTTGGAGAAAATTGTAATTTGAGTTTTATTCCGTTACACTTTACCTATTTATACGCTTTAAGATTTTTAAAGTATAAAAGTATATATTGTTTGGAATAAAATTTAAAAGAATGAGCATATATCAAATTGTATAAAAACAAAATGTCATGTTGCAGAAAGCAGGTAGCACAACAAATATGACAACTGCTGGACATGCCAAAATTATCACTTAGCTAGTGACGCGGCATTACCCATGTATTTTGAACCTTCAGGTAATATAAAGAAGCGTGTCTAAAAGATCGTTGGATGAAGGACTGGTTTGTCGCCGAGGAAATCAGAAATATAATGCCTAATCAAGGCTGATTAGAAATTTCAATTTGGAGTTCTAGACCTTGATTGCAAACCTTGTTTCACCAAAGGATATCTAATTTATTACATAATCAGGAGCTGGTTGTGATTGTAACAGCTGAAAAATAAGCGTAAAAATGAGCATAATCTAGGCTAATGATGAACTTTTGAGCCGTAGTAATCGCCAAAGAATAGATTAGAGACAGAAAATTACTCAATTATCATAGCCACGTGGGGGCGGTGCTGAGCCGAAATGCTGGCACTGCAGAGGAAGCAAACAACAGTAGCTTGCCAAGAGGCCGTCCTCCTAATATCAGCAAAATCTTTGCAGATGTTGAAGGCTTTTCTGTATTTTTCGTGATAAATGCGGCGAGGTGCAGCCAGGATTTCGTTGAGCGGTGATAAGAGCTAGCAGATAGGTGTCGTGAAACCATGCCAACAGGGCAAGAATAAAGTCTCATTATTCATTATACTACATTGCGAGATGAGTGCGGGAAGATGAGTGGGAGATAAAGCAACCAGTATCTTGATGCCAGTGCTATCTGATCCTGACGAATGAATGGAACAAGCTGCCATTCTGAAATGAAAGGTGCAAAAACGATTCCTTGCTAAAAGGCGGTTGGCTTGGTTTTATGCGTAACATTAAAAGACAAGTACTTGTTGACAAAAGAAGGCCCTGCTAAGACTTCTGTAATGAGCTGAAAAGCAGATGTTTTGGAAAGGAAATTCATCAAAAAGCGATTGCCAAATAAAGCTCTTTTGAAAATTGTACACCCAGAAACACGATTGCTTGAGATTGTGCTAAGCCAAGGCTTTCAAACTAGCAACTTCGCTAATCATCTTTCTAAGGGTCTTTTAAAGTATTCGGTCAAAGCAAGCTTTTTAAATCAATGATGCATAAATCAGGCCTGCAAATCTCTTCGCAAGAGTTTGGCGTTTACTATGGAAAAACACTTGTGATGAGCAGCTTTTGATTTTCGTAAAATGCTTGGTAAACTTTATAGATTGTAGTTATTTCTTATTAAAGCAAGAAGCAGTTGTTTCTGAATTGAGGTATTTTCTGATTTCACATTATTTCTGAATTTCGAAGGTTATAGTTGATGTTTTCGAGAGAAATGACCTTTTCAAGCAAGAACATAATTAGCAGAAGTCTATAGTTAGTAGTAACATCAATATATTTTTAATAAGTTTGTCGAGAAGCCAGCTTGAAATGCATTGAAAATGGCAGATTATTCATAATAACTAGCGTGTCATAGAATGTGAGGAAAATGTGCTTTTGAATATGTCATAACATTGTGCACTAAAAACGAGGCCTTGGAGAATTGCATCCACAATAAATATGAAAAGGCTGAATTGAAGAAAGGTGGGTTGCATTATGTTAACAGATAAAATGATGTCTGTGAAAGAAATGTCCGTGCCATTTATTGATGGAAGCAAGGAAAGCTATCTTGGTTGAACAGACATAGTCAGGGCGCTTCTTTGGTGCGCATGCGTGAAAGGAGCTGATATCAACACACACGTGAGATGGTTATAAACAACGGCGCTATCTAAAGCTGAGAAAAGCTTTTTCGCTCTACTCGAGCAAAACCAGTGAACAGATGAATAGGCCACACAGTTATCAAAAGAATAAATGTTATTTCAACACACGAAGCTTATCACCCATGACTTTCAGGGGAAGATAGAGCCGATCAGAACATGAACAGTGTTATTCGAAGCAGGAAAATTATCTGGTAGAGGTGCAAAGTGTTCGGAAATAAGAAGAGTCTTTGTGACAGCAACAGCATTTATTTGCGCTGGTTGCGTTATTTATGTTGAATAAAATCAAACATCAAAAACTCTTTCGTGGCAAGGAACAAGCATCCATAGGGCGAAATGTCGCATTCGTATTTGGTTTGCCACCCGTCGAATTCAACCAAATTCAAAACAGGTCCACTGTTTTTAAGTACCTCAAGCAAATAGTTGAAAAGCACTAGAGTTACTATAGAGAATTTCCTTTGCATTTTTGCATTGTTATTGTCATGTGTTCACAGTCAAGAATATAACAGGACATAGTCAACCAAATTCCCATTCATAGGGCGCAGCTTTTGCGGACGGCCTAGGGTTAGTGTGATTTCAAGATGTCACGTGATGACGTTGAAAGAAATAGTAATTCTTCATTCCGTAGCACTGAATCACGGGAAGCCTTCCTAACTCTTTGTCTTTGAGGTTTAGTTATATTCAATTTCTTTCCCTCAGTAGCGTAGAACCAGAGCGTATTGAGCCATATTCCTTCTTCTCTCTCAGTTCCATGACTTATGTTGAGCCTTTTGTATTTCTTTTATGTTGATCAATTTATGGCTTGCTGAGTAATGTCACAGAAACAATGTCATGGGCGTTGAAGTACAATTCATGATAAATAAAATCATTATAATCTATTTCAATTCTAGGTTATGGCCACATGACGCCCAGGACAGTTGGCGGACAACTCTTCTGTATATTCTACGCATTTTTTGGAATACCTTTGACCGGTTTGATGCTCAAATCGATTGGGGAACGACTTATGGACGGAATAGACAAGATGTTTCGCGCAATCGATAAACGTTTTCTACACAAAGATGTCCACTCAACGAACGTTCGTACAAGCATACTTCTCTTTTCGATCATGATTATTATGATTATTGTTCTCGCTGCATTAGCTGTCTGCTACGAAGGCTGGTCCTTTTTCGAGGGTGTCTATTTTGCCTTCATCACCCTTTCGACCATTGGTTTCGGCGACCTCGTTCCGTCGCATCCGACCGCGAAGTTCGGTCACGAGGATGCGCGGCATTACCACGTGGCGCTTTTCGTTCTGGTAACCTTTGTCTACATCACGCTCGGGCTGTCTGTCGTGTCCAGTGTCCTCTTGTCAGTTACGCGGATCTTCGAAAACAAAACGGCCTGGGACTTTGTCTCGCTCGAAAACGAAAGTGACGATGACGAACTCATGGTGAAGAAGGATTTCGACTCCAACCTCAACAGATATGGCGGCACCAGTAACTAAATAGGTTCAGTGGGTGGCCGCGGGAAGGGACAAGTGGACATCAGAAGGGACAAGTTTAGAAAGTAGTTAGTTGAAATATTTATTAGTTAATATCAAATTTATGACTTTTTAGTTTGGATTGTGTATAGGACTGGCTTAAATTTGTTATTTAAACGGTATATGAAAAAGTTTGAAATTCTTAGTGATAGTGTTTTTCCCTAGCAAGAGCATCTAAGGAAATTGAATTACCGATTGAATTAGGAGATTGAAGTAGATAGGGATCTTCAGCGTGAATAATAGTTTTGTTTGTGTTAATAAAACGTATCGTGAGTGATAGGGCGTCTATGATGTCAACATAAACAACTAGTAATGGCATCGCAGTATTAGAGATCTTTAGATGCCATCCACAGGTTTACTTTCACTGCGGGTATTTAGAATCGCGTGAGAGCAAACAAGAGACGCATTCGTCGTATTGAATAGCAACATTCAAATTTTAGTGTTCAAGTTCCTCTTTGGAGTATGCACGGGCACCAAAACGAAGCTAGAAGCAAGGAAAATTGGACCCATTGTGGCTGTCCAAAAGTGGAGTTACCTTGGCTAGGTTTCTATTGACCTTTCTTGAGGCCTTTAGATCACGTCTCGACTGGCAGAAAACAACTTAAGTCATTATCAACTCAAAGAAAACGCTGAAATTATACATACAAATAATTTCACCGCAATGTCGCGCTTTGTCCTAATCACAAAATGCCACACAAATTAGTCTGCTTCATACACAATAAAAAGTATTGCGTTTCTGAGTAAATACATTTGCCAAACAGGCAGTTTTTCGGTACTTCAATTTGGGGTTTGTTTCGGCATTGACGCATTCCAACACATTTGAACGCTTTTTGAAAAATCGCAATTTGCCTGAACTGGGCACAGCGCTGTTAAGATTCGACCTCGTGGGCAAGCAAAACAGCTGTCGATATCTCCTTTATTTCCGCGATGTTTCGCGGCTAGAATGATGTGGTTCGGTTATTTTGCTGAGCAAACTGTCATTGAATTTGAGTTGCTTACCAGTCATGTTCTGTGACTTCGGCAAAAATTCAGTAAGAAATTTTTTCAGAAAAACCAATCTTGAAGATCAAGAGAAATCATAGCGGATTAGTCTAGTCGGCAAAATTGTGCAAAGAAAAATTCTTCAGCAGTCGATTACGAGCCGTCGAAGCATTGCTCCTCCACATGCAAGAGTCTTCCGCATGCAAGAGTCCTCGACTAATTGACATTTCAAGAAACGTTTGATGTAGAGTTCGCGCGAGGCAATGCTTTGCTTGCCATTTAATTTGGCATTAAAACAGGCAATGGCAGCAGCAATATGTCTTAATAAACATACCTCAAAAGCCGGCTTGTATACTGGCTTTGAAGTGTCTTTCTTGTGGATGCTCTTCAAAGGATTCTGTGTTTTCAGTGAAGTCAATAATCTGAAAATTGATATAAAATCAAATTTTGCGTGGCATATAGTCAACAAACATGTGGAAGCGAATGAGAACATAGCAATAGAATTTCCCCAATAAAAAAGGCGATGAATGAACTCAAGCTACACCAAATCTACTCATTCCTAAGTAAGGCAGGAGAGATATGAATTGGTGAAATATATGCCCAGTCTTATTGTACTTTTCCTTGCTTCCTATTTTACAACTCCCTTGCTCTCTGTCCTTGATGAAATCTTTTCCGACTTCTGTCATTACTGACAGACTTGATACGCAGCCTGATCTGCCTTTATTATTCTGATCAGATACTCGCTATACTTACGAAAAAGATCGCAGAACTCAACATGAACTTCAAAGCCCGAGATAAAACACTAAACCTCTACATACATTTCCATTCACTTTATGCCATGCAACGAACGAATACTAATTTGTGATACCATGTAGACGTGGGAATCCAACTAAGAAAGGGGTATCTTATAAAGCTAGCAGTTTGAAAATGTAACGCAATATGAGGGTTAGTCCTAATTGTAAATAACAATGAATTGTTTCTTTAATGGAACGTTTTACTTGTATTGTCAATAGAATATAAATGAGCTATTATCGTTGTCTTTCTGCCTCGGTTCTCCTATTGTTAATGCAAAGCAGCCCGTAAGAACTATGGCTCTGATGGGGCTACCTTCTAGTTCTTAAAGAGGCCTGGCCCCCTCTTCATCCAGGGATGATAGGCTATGTCACATGCTTGTGAACTGTAGCAGGTTTAAGCTTGAGTAGAAGAAACATTTATAGAGGGGTTGGTTCAAGAGTTTATTGCGGAGGGGGGTTCATATGGTGTGTGATCATATCATTCTTTCAGTACTGGGTAGGTATAGAAATCTTCGTGCACGTAGGGTGATTTTGAGCAAAGTTCGTTAACTACAAATGTGCATGGTGAAATGGGGAAAGAGATGGCAGAGAAAAACATTGAAGAAAGTTGGAGACATGCGAAGCCTTCGTATGATCCCAAGAATAATAACTAAAGACGATTACAAAAAGATGACGGACAGCGCGTTTGTAAGAATGCCCTTCCTAACAATTTCAGAAAAATAACTGCTTCACATAGCGATTGAAAAGACAAAATTGAGACAAAAATTTAAACAGGCAACGCTTGAAGTAAATAATAAAGCAGATAAATAAATATGTATTCACAAAAAATAAAAAGAAAGGGGTTAGAAATTATAAAGGATATTTTAATATCAATTAATCACAAATATTTCATACACTAAATAGATCTTAATGAAAAGGAAAACCTTAGAATGAAATAATTATTCAAATGTTTGAACCTCTGAGTTGGAGCATTTGGGTGTTGGAACGATTAAAAGATAAAACTAAATCTTAATAAATTTATCTCACGAACTCAATAAAGATGTAACAAGAGTGTAATATGCATGAAGACAGGCCAATACTCATACCTCTCTCTGTCCAATGACCTTGCTTGTCACGATTGGAGCTGCAATAGTAGGTATGGTTGGTTTTTAAGGGGATTAATATGAAGAGGGACGTCAGGAACAAATAAAACCAATGAGAGCTGAAAGAAATGTGAACGATTTGACAGGGAAGCTTGTCAGCAGCTTGGGTATCAGAGGGACGGGGTGGGGTTGGTTCCCACGTCAGCTTGCGTGTAGCAAATTTTCCAGAAGGGTGGACGCAAAAGTTTACATTAGCGTTAGTTTCGAAAGTATGAGTAATCTCTATAAGACCCTGGGAAGAGTACACCTTCCAAAATAAGGAGTGGTAAGAGTCTGAAATAGGGCCACGAAGGTTTTTAGCTGGGTACAAGTTGTTTTGGGACGCCGATATCATATTGTTCTTTATTCTAATATTCATATCACAATATAATTTCCGATATCCAGGTATTGAGACGCTCCAGTGCTGATCGAAAGCTTTTTTCCAGGTCTTTTCTAACATTAACTAACGAAATAAAACAAACTGCTCCAAACATGACTTCTACCCTCGAGATACCTTGTTGTAGAAATAAACACTCTTTAAAATCTAAAAAACATATTTTTAAAATCGTAAAAGCAAGGACTTGTTGTAGAACTTGAATATGACTATTTCCCTTAGGCATTATATGCTCTCTTCAAAAGCCGTTATCTCTTTGCATATAGTTTGCGGACTTTCCAGCAAGAAATGTAAGACTCACTTTCTTGACTTCATCTTAACATCAGCGGAATGGTCATACGTTTGTTACCATATTCTAAAATAAAAGCAATTATTGTTACCTTGGGGCTAACTAAACCAATTATACCTCAACAAGAAATCTGGCCAGCCCTTGTCAAACCTAAGGTATCTCTTCGCAAATATCTTACTGCTAGTGGGCTGTTCTATAATTACCCCAGTAGAAATTGAAAGACTTATCAGGACTTTTCCAAACATTTTTGAGAATTCCATGTTGACATCGAAGTTCTCTGAAAGGCTTTGTGCGATTCAGACATTGAGCGAGTCCCAAGACCAGTCTGAAAACATTGATATCAAAATATTCTTTTTCATAAGAATGTTTCTACATAGATCACGTTATACGTAGAAAGAAACTATTACTATGTTTATGAATAAAATGGAAAGCATTCTTCAAATTTATTTCACTATAGAACATCTCTTTCGTTCGAGATCACTATTTCTCTTGCGCTTTGCAATCACTATTGTCCAATGCCACTGTTTGAAACTGACTGACTTGAATAACCGCGTACACTTCAGCCTTGGTGTGTCTGAAGCCAACAGCCAGCACGCCCACAGAAAGCAGGATTTGACAATACACAGGTGAACGACAGCCCTCTCTCTCAGGAGCGACTGAATGGGTGATAGTGCTGCCAACAACAGACAGTTAAATCAACAAACGACCCAAACACAACACGCGTAAGAGGTAGCAAGGATGTAGGCACGTAGAGCTGAATAAGCATTTTCTTATATCAACTTCGAACGTGGGAAAATATCGTAATTTTCTATCTGTGTGCCGCGGTCGTTTGCTGTTTGGTAAAGTATCCAATTGTTGGGATTCACGCCTATTTGCATATTAAAATACTTACGTAGCAATAAATCAAACGATTCTGGATAGTTGTAGATGAAAATTTGTATCCAACTTAGCACCAATGAAACACTCACTCAGCGAATTTCCCCAGTAAGATACCTGGTAAGGGTCTTTAGGCACAACGACTCGAAATTTGGAGACAAAGCGTGAAATAAATGCCCTTAAAATCTAAGAATCCGTTTTCCAGTTTTCTGGAGAATTAAGACTACGGAAAGGCCAGGATAGTGGGACTGTAAGCTGTTTGAAAATGGGTTGAAGGATGGCAAACGAAAATACCAAATGGAATGAATTTGTTGAAAGTGTTTTTTTCCAAAGCGGTAACAGCGGTGGATTGATAGGGAGGCATATTTTCACAACTAAAAGTAAAAACATGAAAGTATTGTAAAGAAATATAATTCAGTATTTAAATCAGCAGATCTTTTTAACATTGAAATATATAATAAGGCAGAACCCTCGTTAGCAGTTCGATAGTAAACGTGTGGTTTTGTTGACAGAGGTGGGATGGGTTAATATCTCAAATGAACTCCACTATTCGGAAAATCTCCCTCCCACACTCAAATTTGCTCAAAAGAAGCTTTTCTGTTTATCACTAGCAGAGTTTTGTCATCGATAATGAAAATGTGACCTTTAATCCAACATGACCTTGTCCATAGGGCATGTACAAGTATACCATATTTGAGAGCACGGATATAAACTTGATTAAGAAATCATTTTAGGCAATTCTGGACTCCATCTCATGCTTTTTTCATAATGCTCCTTATTGCATAAAGAAAAAAAAAATAAAATCTGAACTGATACAAAGGTAACTTTTATGTGCCAAGAAACATAGAACACATCCTTATAACAATTAAATTAATTTTGGTTTATCATAAAAATGTGCAGTTCTATTGTGCAATATCAAGTGTTGAAACATGGTATGCAACTGTGTAAAATCGACAATTTCACATGATATGTAAGTTAAATGCTCTCGAAAGTTTGAAAAGGTTCCAACTTCCGAAATGAACGATACGAAAATTCATAATATCCAAGCTGAGGTAATTTCCTTGTGCTTATCATTAATAACTCTTCGTATGTTTGTATTGAGGATTTTTTCCATATAAGGCCATTTGTACGAGGCGTCTCCTTCCTTGTATAGTTCGAGGTCTGGACTCTACCAACTTCTGTGTAGGCCAAGAGTGGGAAGTTCTAAGAAAGATCTCTAAGGCTGTCTTCTCTGTGTGGATATTCAGACAACATATTAACAATAAGCAAACAAGAAGCATGTCTGAGGGATTCCAATTAAGTATGTATTCGATGTACAATCGTGTCTTTTGGAAATCTTCGAAGTCTCTTGGGGTTTCCCCGAGCAGATTCTGTAAGCACCTTCTGCTCTTAACCCCAGGGTCAGCTCTGTGCGGGTTATTGATTGTTTTATACTGATAATTTATGCAAATCGTCTTTTTCTTACGTTATATCATAATATTTCTTGGTCTTGTGGTAGCTGTACCTTATTTATTGGCAAGAACATTCGCGTATAACCATGTTGTTTTAGGCCACAAAGCCCTGCCCCCTTCAGTATTCCTGACGACACGCCCTTTTGAACCTTTTGGACTGGAATAAGTCAACACTATTCCAAAACCGCACAAATTTTCTACCCATCCATTGTGTTGACTAAAAGTACACTCTAGGCAACATTTTAACTATTCATCAAGTATTTGTTTTTATTGAGAATGAACAGGCAACTTTTTTCAGGCATTTACTTGATTGTTCATGTCCAAAGACATGGTTCTTTGACAATTCAAATGTATAAAATATTGCAAAAGTGGTTGAATTTTACCCACATCTTACCATTGCTGTTGAAAAACAGTAAAGACCACACCCATTTCTGCATTGTAAAATTTGTGGATAGGTGACAGAGTCATTAGGTGTATGGAACAGGAATTGTGTAAGTTGTCACTCAAGGATCAATGGGCACATATTGCTACTCTATATTGGTACATTCTATCAAGCTGTCATCTCCCTGGAGGTGGTGGAAATTTCATCTTTATGAATCTTTGTTATCTTCATAAAACACTGAAAGTTCCCTTTTTACTTCCCATTCATAAAAATGGTTTGTCTCTTTTTTACAGAGGCAATCTTTGCAAGTGCCCCCAAAACAACAAGAGGAAAGCCTGTTGTACTTAAAGCTGATCCTAAGGGGAAGAAACTGCTTTATACCAATGGAACTACTGTTTTCATTAGAAACTTAGATGTGAGTCTTTCTATTACCACATTGGGTAAACTTTCCATACCAGAACAGCATAGCTGTTACTTTGCTAACTGACTGTGCTCTTTAGTTTTGACTCCTCAAATTTTGCTAATATGTAATTTGGAAAATAACCAAAAGTTTAACAATTAAATAGCATTGACATATACTTTAAAGGGTATTTGTTTACACAATATGGTGGCTTTTGTATTGCTATTTAGACACACTCCAAAACATCATAAGAAAATGAACCATGCTTGCACAATTATTCCAAAGGCAATAACATAATATATATATATAATCACACAATACCATCAAAACTGGAACTAGACCAAAATATAACCACATGATGCAATATATAATTTTTATATGCTTATCATGACAACTTCATGTATGCTTTGCAACAATTTATAGTTAAGGGAATTTTAGATAAAAATTGAACTTCAAAGCTTTTTGTGCCAAAAATAGTGTTTGCATAAACAATTCATGGATTGATATAAGACTGGATCTGCATCATTATATGATTAATTTATTTTCCTTAGATTTGTAATGTGTGCAACTGTTGCTTTGTGCAATTTGTAATCCTTAGATGTTGCTTTGTTTATTAGGTTTGTTACCTTACCAAGCCATTTCAAGCACAGATGATGTGATTACTTAAAGTTAAAAGCCACTTTTAGTTGAAATAGCAGTTTTAAAAATTTCTACCAAAGAAAGGCTGCTCAAGATTTCAAAAGCTCAAAATAAGCTTGTTACTCTTGAATAAATCTCCAATCATGCAGCTGTAAATCTATGAATAAATCTTTCAGAATCCATCAGAATGTGACACATACTCTGAACACTCTAAAGAAGCATCTGTGGCAGCCTATGCACCATCAGGAAACTATATTGCTTCGGGAGGTAATGAAAGTTTACCTATTGAAACCTGTTTAATTTTCTCGTGTTAACCCCAACATTAAATCCTTTTAAACAAGCATTAAGCATTTCCCTAGCTTAATAAAATTTTGTTTAATTTAGAATGTCCAGCCAAGAAAACTGATGTTAGGAAAATAATAACCCAACATAATTCATTGATATACCAAGCTGACAAAGAGAGAGTACGTCCACTGACCCTTTGATAAGCCCTGAATTATTTGGTATATGTAAGATGCATTTTTGTGTTGTGATTTAAAACCAGTGAATTTCATTTTGTGAATTGTCAGCTTGGTCATGCATTATTCTCACAACAGTGATGCTATGAAAAGTAAATTTCCAATTTGAACTAAACCGATATGCAAAGGAAATATTAAGCAAGTTAGTTTGTTTTGTAATGAATTAAAAGGAGTCACCAGTCAATTCACTGGATAGCTTATGTGAGTGATGCTGTTATAGGCAACATCTCCCACAGGGTCACATCTGTGTGTGTGCATGTGTGAAAGACACATTTATGTTTTTAAGACTGCTTAACAACCTGTCCCCCATTTGCTGTATTGCAAACTCTGGTATGTAAGAGTCAATTGTCTGTAAGTAAATTATGACATGTGTCTGCTTGAAAGTAATGTAGTATATATATTGTAAACACAAAAGAGTTTATTGTTTTTTGAATTACCAGATGTCAGTGGAAAGGTCAGGATTTGGGATGCTCTTGGCTCACAACACATCTTGAAGTATGAGTATACAGTCCTTGGAGGAATGATCAAAGATATTGCATGGACAGAAGACAGTAAAAGAATAATTGTTGGAGGAGAAGGAAAAGAAAAGTAAGTACATATTCATTGTTACCTGGGTATTTTTAATCTCTGCAAGCCCTGCTACTGCTTAGGAAATGCTCTGCAAATAGCACAGCACTATTTTATGGACATGATAATCATTAGGATAAAACAGAGATAGTAAAGGTGTATTCATTACCAACACATCACACCTTGTGTTTCAGAGAAATTAATGCAGATTGATTAACACAGAGGCCTTCAATCCAGTTTACGGTCCAAACACTACCAACAAACATGCAGCAGCATCTTATTTGTAAAAAATAATCTTTAGCTAATTTTGGTCCTATGTCCAATTATAAAAGACTACTAAATTTTTTTTGTTAGTTGAGTTTTATCCATCTCACATAGGATTATATCCTTGTCATAAGACTAAACTAATTAAACTGGTTTACAAAATTATTATTGACTTAGATTTTTAAATAAATTTTTTTAAGGAGCAAATAAAACCTACTGAATTTTGTCTGCATTGAGAGAAACATGCTTTGGAAATCAAGGTCTTTAAATGGGGAAATGGCCTCTAGAAAGCATACAAAAAGCTTGTGGCAGCACTATCAAAGTATCTGCAATGCTGGTAGAAATATACGTCTCTGTGCATGTATTATCAACTCTAGTTAACTCTTTGAAATCAAATAGTTAAACCTGAAATGTGAATGGCCTCATGTTTGACAGTAATGCTTTTTGATGCAGACAGCAATCTTATATTTGCTTTATAACCTGTTAAAAGTACTAGTTTCTTTTATTGGATAAATTATATATACATGGTAAATATTGTTTCTAGGATAACAAAAGTTATTATGGTATTTTGTAAATAAATCATTCAAAGATTTGTCATGGTGCTTGTTTGCAAGTGTAACATAACGGGGCTACCATCTATGATGTAATTGGTCCTTTGTTGAAAAATACAGATATTCTGCAATAACATATGGATGCCTTGATTGGCAAAGCACACATAGAAAGCAAATGAAGAAATAGGACTCATGTGGATTTCAAGCAAAATTTAATCGTTTGACCTGTTGTTTTGGTCTGAGGATAATGCTAGGTTATTCTAAAGACACCTGCCATTGTAACAATTCTGTGTTTCATTTAACAGGAAGTTGAAATAATACTTTATTCACCACCATTCATAACACATTGTATTAATATTCATTCATAAAAGTATTCATTCATAACATGTTGCATATTATGTAACATGTGTACGCCCTTGCAAAAAAAATCCACCTTATCTCTTATGCCGCACCAACCAATGTGATATTACGGAGTTAGTTAGAATCCTGCACCTGCAGAGCAATATATCCAAAGATGCTCGCCATGCATCTTTATCGAGCAGGGAATTACAGTTGCCATTTTGGATAACAGTAAACTGCAAGTAATGTACGACAAAAAACATGTCAGTGCAGAAACACACCGTTTTCAATGCAGCCTTGAAGTAAGGCTTTACAGGGAGCCATGGTGGAGGTAGGCCACGGTTGAGATGGCAAGAGCAGGTCAGGAAAGGTACTTAGGCATGTACAGGACCGTGGTGAATTTTGAGTGGCCACGAGGAAAGCTATGGGCCACAAAGGCCTGTACAAAAAACAAATGGTAGTTTTTTGGTCTATTTATCGATTCCCGTGTTGAGTGTTGCATTCTGCGCCAATGAAATGTAGCAGCTGCATAGACAAAGGTTATGAAGACGGTCTGTGAAATAGCCGAAGTAGCAATGCCAGGCCCACTTGCTCCTTGGACTCCTTTGTGTCGTGGTGAAATGTTTTAGTGTATAACAACAGCTATTAGAGGTTAAACGAACCCAAGCACACCCCACCCCACACCACCTACACCCCCACCTCCACCTACACCCCCACCTACACCCCCACCTCCACCTACACCCCCACCTACACACACCCACCCCCACCTACCCCACACCCTACACCACCACCTACACCCACCTACACCCCACCTCCACCTACACCCCCACCTCCACCTACACCCCACCTACACCCCACCTCCCCCCACCTCCACCTACACACCCACTCCCCCCCTACACCCACCCCAACCTACACCCCACCTGCACCCCCACCCTCGCCCCCACCCCCTTTGCAATGACTGTATGCACTCATTTGTCTGATTCCTCTAGATATGCGCACGCCTTCATGTGGGACACTGGCACGTCAGTTGGTAGCTTGACCGGACAATCGAAGACCGTCAACAACGTGGACGTGAAGCAGAACCGGCCATACCGTTGCGTGACAGCCAGCGAGGACTACACCGTCAGCTTCTTCGAAGGGCCACCTTTCAAATACAAGGACCTCAAAAGCGTAATAACATGTTTCGTTTTTTTTATCATTTCTTTCTCTCACGATGTGCACAGTGTTTCCTGTTAGCGAAATCTCACGAGAAACTCACTGGTTGTGCTTTCGTCAATATTAGAAATTATTTGCATCAGCTACAGTCTCACTTTATCTTTTGAGCAACAACCACAATGCGAGTCGCTACTGTGTATGCATCAAACTTTGTTCAGGGAAAAACTAGGGTATTCAACACGATCTTTGCATTATTTCGAAACGGCCCCTATGGAGTAGAGCCTGTAAGATGTCTCTTAACCTACCTAGTTTCGTGAAAACAGTTTGTGGTAAGCTATTTTTGTCATTGAATGAAAATATCAGTGACTGAGTTGATGGTTTGATGATTCCTGACAAAAGTGACTGTTGCAGTGACTGTTTCAAAATTCCTTATTTGACCTGAAGTTGAAGACACAAATAGCACTATTTTAAATGTCTCTTTTAGGAACATTCAAATTTTGTCAACTGCGTGCGATTTGCACCAGATGGCTCTGTTTTCGCTACAGCTGGTGCAGATGGCAAAGTGAGTTTTTCCTTTCTACCCAAACCTTTCGAAATTCTCACCAATGTGTCAGTATATTGTCCTTACTTCATCTTCCGCATAAACTCAACAAATTGTTATTGAATTGTATATCATGCAAATGCTATCAACAGGCTTTCACTAAAGATCTGGTTATTTTTCTTGAGAAGTATCATTTATGGACCATTCTAAACTTGTGTGTCGATGTAAAAACCATCTGAGATAAGGCAACAGAGAGAATGGACGGTTTTTCATTATTAACACACCCTAGGCATTCATCCTTATTTCCTATCAACAGACGAGTTCAATAACATCATGTTTTAATTTTAAAATGCTAGTTGATAGTTCAAATATATTCAAACTAGCGTTGATTTCTGCACCTATCTGGGCTCTGAAGGAGCTCGATCCCAGCATGCACTTCACTGGTCCTTATCTCTTGTTGTTAGTGCTTCATGTATGACGGGAAGACTGGACAGTTCCTTGGACAAATGAACGATTCAGAAGGAAGAGTTCACAAAGGCGGTGTTTATGGGGTGAGTGCTACCTCTACTTCGTCATTCGCACGTGAGAAAGCCGTAGAATTCCTGCTTGTTTTGGTTCGGGATTGGGTAAAGTTTTGAGCTAGGCAGAAACCACTCTTCTGAGACAACGTAGATATTGCATTACTTCAATCCCTAATTGTAGTGTCTCTTTATAAAATGTAACGTGACAAATGTTTGTCCTGCAAGTAGACATACCACAATTTGTCTGCACGGCATTAGGCAGTGTTAAGAGGACTAGTACTTTTTATTGGAATAATGGCGCATGCTTTGGCTACAGAACAGCAAGGTTCTCATGCGAGATGCAGTGGATGTCTGTTTGTCTCTTACAAGATGGCATCGTTTTTACTTCATTTAATGTCGGTATAAGACAATGTTGTTGAACATTCGACCTGGAATAGAAACTTTCCTTGAAATAAAAAGATCCTTTAGAATGCCTTTGACAATCTTGATCTAGATAGACTTTCGAAAGAAAAATTTTTAGACAATTTTTTAATGCTATTGTCTTGCATGTACTTGGCCCCTTCAAAAGTGATGAATCTTTTGTTGCATCTTGTTCATATTGGAATACTTAAATCAGCCATCACTTTGTGCATGATGTTTGTGCTCTGCTTTGCCAGATTGCATTTAGCCCCGACAGCAAACAA
The DNA here is from genome assembly GCA_003864495.1 of Nemopilema nomurai. Classification (NCBI taxonomy): domain Eukaryota; kingdom Metazoa; phylum Cnidaria; class Scyphozoa; order Rhizostomeae; family Rhizostomatidae; genus Nemopilema; species Nemopilema nomurai. The sequence goes on from PEDN01001354.1 coordinate 302,983, forward strand.
CTTCTCACTGTATCTGCTGACAAAACGGCAAAGATCTGGAACGTCGAGAAGAGACTTCTTGATGTGTAAGTAAGCTTGATTGGAGAACTCTGAGTTTTGTTCATTTATGAGTCCCTCCTTTTTCTTCCTACTGGGAGTCTCCAACCTTTAATCAGGATCTCCAAATCAAGATTTTTTAATAGCTTGTTTCTGTCAAATTTGAAGTGAAAACCTGTGTTTATTTCTTCAATGAGCCACATGCGCTACCTTAATAATGGCCGACACAGGCTACCCTGTTCTTGATTATCTACTAAGTTTTAATAGTGAATTAAGATTACTTTCGTGTCCTGTTTTTGAATCCTTCCATCTTTTTTAACAGAGAGTTCAATTTCCCCGACAAGCTAGACAACCAACAGCTTGGCTGCGTTTGGACCCAAGATCATATTGTTACGGTCTCTTTGAGTGGTAATTTAAGCTTTTTGGACAAAGACCATCCTACATCACCCTCAAGAGTCGTTCAGGTAAGAGAGTTCTTGTTGCAAGGGCCATCGGGATCGAAAGACAATTTCAATTTCACCTCATTCACTTGATAGATTCTCGAACGTTTGCTAACCATGGCCATGTTCTCTGGCATTTCCATCTTATTCCAGGGTGGAAGTAGCCCTCTAATATGCGATGAACCACACAATAGTTTCTAATCATTCCGAAACAATGCTAAAATATTTCCACTGTATTCAAAAGTCATCCACTTTTTTAATTCCATGTGCCGACGGTTGAATGAAGCATTGAATGTCTCCAGCATCTCGCGTTCGCCCAGCCATCACTTGATCTAGTTTATCCATTCAACAGTCTGTATCAAATGTCCCAGTCACCTTTCCTATAATGTTGTTTGGTCTTTATGATAAATGAAGAGGCCAGCAGGTTTCTTGGCACAAGTCTTATTAAATGTCCATCAATTATGTCAGATTTCAGCCATCTTGATTCTGCTTTCCAGCATCACACACACTAATAGCATTTACTCATCTTGTGCATACTCCACAGGGTCACAACAAGGCAATTATGGCCATTGCTGTTTCAGACGATGGCGAATCAATCTTCTCAGCAAGCTACGAAGGCTTCGTCTGTATCCTTCTTGTGCTTCCTTGTGCAAGTCAGCACAATTATAGTCCGATTCCCTTTGATAATCATTTTTAAGGACACCATTATTTGAAATTAAGGCACAGAATCGGTAAAAGTTTGGCTTGATGATGCATTTATTCGCTTTGGACGCATCATCGCTTCCATGATGCATTTGGCTCTAAAGCTCTGATCCTCATTTAACGTTAAAACAACTTGTTGTATTTTCATCGTATGAAGATGTTTTCGATTCCATATGGCTAGAGTTGGCTTATTTAGACGAAAAAAATTGGTTTTTCCCAATCGGAAGGGTGACCTTTTCCAACTCTTCAGCTACATTAGAAAGTGTCATCCCATTTCGATCCTCAACTTTACTCTGAATTTAAAAATCACTTTTGTTTTATATCATATACCCCATACCCTAGATGTGCCTATGATTTTTGTCTCCCTTGACAAACCCCTAAGATTAATTTACTACAAGAATGTGTTACTGTTTGGCACAATTTGATAGGCTAAGTGGCTCTTCAAGGCTTAAAAATTACTGAATACCTGGATCAGAAAGGTTCAATAAATCCTCAGATTTTTGATTGTGAAACAGACATATTGTTTTTCCTGTAAATGGGGTGATTTTTATGTACCGCCCACCCATTTTCTGCGATTAAATAACTTTAGTTGGCCGTGAAATGTGCTTCAAAATGGCATGTGGACATTTTGTTGTTATTCTAGTCTTGCTAGATGATTACTTGACTATGTGTTAGTTCACTGGAATGCAAAGACTGGGGATGGCACGAAGATCAGCGGCAAACCACACACAAATCAAGTAAACTCAATGGCAATCAGTGGAAATTTCCTGGTATCCTGTGGCATGGATGATACAGTCAGATACATCAATGTTCCTGGCAAAGAATTTCTGTAAGTGTCATCCATCCCCTTGGTCATGGCAACTTTCTTTAAGGGCTGTTGTATTGTCCGATTATTGAAGAGCCTTGAGTTGCAATGGCATTTACCAAGGCAGAATTCGGGGGTATCTGCGCTCATTAAGGGGTTGTCTCTGGTGAACATACATCGAAGCTGTATTCGTTTACTTGTATATTTATTATTAACCTTTTTTACCCGTTTTTAACCGTATAACCATATGACTGATATGATGTGCAGTGCGCATGGCAATGAGCATCCAGCCAGCAAAGATTATTGATAGAGTGGGAAATCGAATGGGCCTCTGTGGCTAGAGAGGGGTGATTGGATGGTAACATGCAGTAAACATTAGTTCTTGGCCGTTAATTCGGTTCTAGAATAGCAATTAAACTGCCAGTGCAAGGGCTTTTCAAAAGGATTCCAGCAGGCGTCACTTTGCACCTCATTCGAAGCGAAAGCCACCCAGTGTCTATTAACACCGATGTGACACAGAATTGAACATGTACACTTTGTAAACCTTAAAACCACATTAACGGAACTATGGGGATTGAAGCAGGACCGTTCGCAATTAAAATGTCTCCGCGTGCATTTCCAGGATTGACAGCAAAGTGGCTTTGTCAACAGTGAAAACCGATTCATCAATGGTTCACTTAGATTCAAATCCTATCAAGCACGCATAACCTGATATTTTGAGTCTCGCTCCACTTTGAACGTAATAAATGTCTAGCTGGTATCTGCCACCTGGAAAAGTTCCATGTAATTGGAGGATTAATAGATGGCACTAACCATCACACCAAGACAATCACTTTATTGTGAGAATATATAGGCAATCTTTAGGACATGAAGGACAATTAAACGACGAGTACCGAATAGATGAGAAGGTAGAAAATAGCGTGAGTAAAGAGGGCCTAAATCCAAGTAAACCGCTCAGTACCATTCCATAAGCAGATGAGATGACTTTTCCAGGGATCGATTTGGTTTTAGAGCCAGCTTCACGCGGATTTGTCGTGAATCACTTATCAATCAAGACAGTACCGTTTGCCCAGTTTCTGTCAATTCAATGCGCCTCCAGTCTTCTTTCTAAGAGCTTATTTCCACTAGAGCCAGGCGTAACGGTTCCGAATAAGACCGCCCCTGAAGCGTATCCCCAATCCTCCCCCCCCCCTACCTGGTCATTGACGTGGTCAAGAGTGAGTGCATCTGAGTGATGGTTACTGTTAGTTATACAGAAGTGCCACTTTTACACGCTTAAGACTCTCTTAGGGGGAATTTCACATCTTGACAAAGCATGTTTTATTTGGTTTCTAATTTGTGACAAATTGACGAATGCCTCAAAATTCTCACTTTGTACTTTACCAAAGCGACTATCTCTGCCGGCCTAGAAACATATATAAATATCTGATTGTTGCTTCAAGGAATTCAAGTTCTAAATTTAAATTATTTCAATGAACGAATTGTATTATTTCAATGAACGAAGACTCTGAAAATGAATCGTATGCTCGACTCGTTGCTGTTTCATATTAATATTTTTAGTCATTTACTGTAATTTCCTCTATGACGTTTTTCACAAAGGCTTTTGTACTATGCTTCTTGCTCAATCTTTGATTCTGAGCGAATCTCTACTTCACTGGATGCGAGAAAAGTTATTGGAATTAGAGGTTTAGACCCATCCTTTTGGTTTCTCTTCGCAGTGACGAGTCGATCGGGATGGATTCTCAGCCGAAAGCTTTGGCTGTTGGTAAAGACGGATTGGTGGTCGTAGCATGCATCAAGGAGGTATGTCTAGGGGGGGGGGGTGGGGGGTGGGAGTTGGTAGCGGGCGCCTCTTGGTTGTCTTGGTTCCCCTAATATCTTGTGCTATTTTGGCCTTTTGAAATAAATAAATAAGAAATAATAAATAATTTACACTTTATGTTGGTCGAACAATTACGCGTTTTAATGGTGTTTTTACAATCTTATGGTCACCAACGCTGGTAAGAAAATGATTTTAAGTATGAAGGGAGTACAAGTGTATAGTGCATTGTAATCCTTAATTATGCGCCTATCTTGACTTCCATGTATCTAATCACCCGAGCCTTGAAGTAGCTCAATGTGTGCGTAGGGGAAAGAATCATCTGTGTACCCAATTATATTTTTCCTTGCAGATCGTCATCATCCGAAACCACAGAGTCGTGCACAAGGAATCGGTTGATTTCGAGCCTAGTGCTATAGCCCTCTCTCCGAGCAATACAGTTATCGCCGTGGGCTCATCAGGGGTGTGTGCTTCTGTTTCCTTGCCTACGTCTCTACATCAACCCCCTTATGATTCTAGTGATTTCACGTCGAGAATGACTTCGCGTAGGACTTTGTTCAATTAACCTCGTTCCAGTTTCACAAGGTCCATATTAGGCTTTATATCGAGGCTACGTGACACGATGTGTTAGACGCAGTTGTGATTTACTCAAATTAATTAGTATTCAGAGTTTTGAAAGTCAGTGTCCCGCACTGAGAATGGATATGCACCTAGTCAACAGTCATTTCTTTTCGCCATCAGCTATCGACATCTAGTAATTGTAGAATTAATTTTATTAAGAATCATAGAGAGTGCGGAAAAATAACCGACCCGAGCGAGACTCGAACCCACGACCCCTGACTTTGTACGCCAAGTGCTCTACCGCTGAGCTATCGGGTCATGCTTTCAAGCCAGCACTCGAGGCCAAGCAATTTTTACTCAGAAATATTATTACTCTGTAAAAAATCTCTCAAAAGCTTTTTAAATGTTTCTACTTTTGCCTCATTATTACACTCAAATGTATATGAAATAAATCCTTCTTCTCCTTTGTTGCGACCACTTAATTTCTATCATGGCCTAAGTCTAGCCTCGTCTCTCGTTTCCAGGACGGTAAAATTTTCTTTTCTGCCATAGACAACTCCACTTATCTCTTACGATCTTGTGCACGATGCCTTGAAAAACAAGAAAGAAAATGGCGGAAACGGTCAGGTTACAAGCCTCAGGTTCTCCAAAGATGGCTCCCACTTAGTCTCGACGGATGCCGCCAAAAGCATGCGTCTTTTCAAGCCCCATTCACAGGGAGGCTTCAGGGTAAGCAAAATTGTTTTTTGCTAAATCTTTTTATTATTTTGATTCGCGGCCTTCCTTCATTTTGCTTCGTGGATTGCAATGAAAGGTTGTCTTGGCGTAGTTGACACGTGACTGTTTTGACGTTTCACCCAGGCCTAACTCAGCTTCAGTTCCTAATTGCTTGAATGAAAACAGCTCTAAATCTCACAGACGCTCTCCTTATTTCTCGCTTCTGTATATTCAAGTGGCCCTGCCCGCCGTTATATAAAATTTTTCAAGCTCTTCCTCCTGGAAGCATTCCTTCGTGGAGGTCTTATCGATTTGCCCGTTTCAATTTCTATGTTTTGACTGGTGGCACTTTTAATAAACGCAGAGTAAGAAACCTAACTTTATTATGGTGAACTGTTTTGCCATAAAAGTTGTATCTCGGTTGCGTGAAATTGACAAATTTCATTTCAGATAATTTAATATAGCTACAGGTGATGTGCATAGGCTGATTTGTTTAGGACCCATAACAATTTGCGAAGAGAGAAATTTTGAAAATTTATCCGGTTCTTATCCCTGTTTCCTGACAACGAAAGTATATGGCATCTGATAAAGTTACCCTGAAATACAAAAATGGCTTATAAAGACTTGTAAATAATAAACAACAAGTTGGATGGTCCTAACGCTAATTGAGATTGCTTGCAGATTTTGAAGCAGTTTTTTCACCTTGCCTCTGTATCTTTCATTGCCGCACAAACGCTTGCGGCCATTTTAACTGTCTGCGCATTTGCTCCTCCACAGGAAGTGAACAACTGGGGTTTCCACGCAGCGCGCGTGAACAACGCTGCCTTCAACCCCAGTGGCCGTCTGCTGGCTTCATGCAGTGTAGACTCATACGTCAACGTGTGGGATGTTGCCAAGGGATACATCATCCACAAAATGAAAGGTATTTACATCGTCGCTTTGCATGAAGACGTTCTTAGAGCGTCGAATGTTTAAGGTGACTTCTCTTGCGTGAAAACCACATAAAATGTATGTTCAACGTTTGATCCCATACCCGACTGCTTAAAGATAGGGGGTTTAAAAGTTTACTATGCTGCGCGAAAGAGGTTGCAGCCCCTTCAGTGCGGAACTGGCATTTAGGCCGATAACGGCATCGAAGTACTCTTAGCTGGCTTGCGCAAACCGTTATGTCCTCGCTATGTATACCAAACGTTCTCAGTCAAATTGATACTCTTGCTGGTTCGAACTGTACTTTAAATTCTTCCCTCCCAGGAAATAAACACAACAGCTATCATAATTTGAGAGCTTGTTTATTTTCTTACTCGTTGGGCCAAAATTAGCCTTGCTCATCCGAAAATGCATAATCTCAAACTGTGTCTATTGATCAGGCCACGTTAGACAGCCCTTTTAAGGTGAAGTGTTTCTCTCTAAAGGTTTGAAGTTATTTCAGCAACGCCGGTCTCTGCAAAATGCTGAGATTGTTTCCTTTATTAGGAGCTACAAAACTTTTGAAAACATTATCTTAATCGATAAAAAACCAGATTGTTAAGTGAGTTACTTTTTAATATTTGATTTGAGTGCTTTAGCACTTCCTGTTTACCAGCTCTTGCGAATGTCACTTGAAGCCAAGTTCCCGATAAACCACTAGACCCATGCCTCGGATATTTGCAGCGACTGAAAATCGTTTCATACTCCGGATCTTTTGCATTATTTAACAACGTTTTTCGTGTCTAATACAGCTTAGCCAAACCAGAGCAACAGTTTTGCCTATTTTACTATGTTGTTTTACGGGCGAGAATGTCGTAACTGGTGTGGTTCCGTAACTGATGTCGTAACCTATACAATTCGTTGTTCTGGTAAGAAGCAATACTGTGAACGCTTTCATCTGTTGCAATTAATCTGTTAAAAACGCGTTTAGTTCCTCAAAGTATTTAGCCCTACATTCCGTCCCTTTCTCGAGTCCTACATTCCTTTAAACAGCTTAATCACATTCCAAGCCTTCCGTGAAATGTTTTCACGCTGTAACGAACTTTTGCGCCCCTCTGAATACCATCTTCTGTATTGATTGTAGACAGTGTGTAATGGAATGCTTCTATTTCAGCTGTTCACGGATTGGCTGTCAACATCACGTGTGTCGACTGGCTGGATGACAACACTCTGGTAACCGCTGGCCAACAGGATTGCTGTATCAAGCTGTGGAATATCACTGGCTAGATGGATTCTTCAACACGAAATTGGCAGCATCATCAAATTGCCTTTTTACCGTAAATAGTTCTTGAGTTTATGTGATAGTGTATTGTTTCAAACTGATTTTGTACGTTTTTGCTAGACGTTCCTAATTTTCTACTCCCAAAATGTTTGATCCCGCAACACCATCTTGAAGGTATCAAATGAAACCAAAAAGAACATTCGTGCCATAGTGCAATACGACGAAAAAGATGGATTGTAGATACCTTTTGTATATTCCTAATTGAATCGAGTTTCTACCTGTAATGCTGCCATTGTTTAAGCTGCCTATTTTCATGGCCGTTCCATAATTTCCAGGATACCGCACCCTTTTTAAGCAGCCTCTATACCACAGAGTCTCGTTTCTACGTTATCCCCCCATTGCATTTCAAAATATCTTTGTCATACAACTGTTCGTGCTCTATTAAAGTGGCCATCCAATAAGCAGTCGTAAAGGGCCTTGCTATGTAATAGGCATCGTCCTTTGCGCTTAATAACAAACAAAACACGTGCAATTGGAAGATAGGCCACTATGTTCTCTCAACCTCGTTTCTAATATTCCACAGTGAACGGAACGCTATCAATTGTCTACGAGCAACATGATCACCGTCCTTCAATAGTTATCTAATATCAAGGACAAAATAAATCGATTTCGTTATATCAATTACGCATCTTTGAGATATTGTTCTAATTTTTGTTTCTGGCTTTATTCATTGCCACACCACGTTGAAATATTCGGTTTGCATTAAAATGAAACTATTTGGAAAAGTTGTCCTATCTTTTTGTCGGGATCTTGCCGAGTGCCTTTTAGGGGCATGGGGGCTCCTGTTCTGATCGATCAAAGAGTAATCGACGAATTAATCTCTTATGTGGTCACCACAAAATTCTTCATTGTTCTTCGTATTCCTGATCTTGTGATAAATCGCGCTAGGAAGATCAGTTAACCCAACTTCAGAAAGGTATTTCAGAATCTGAGGACCGTTCAAACCCATTGCAGTCAGATTCTGAAAGTATTATCCTGCCTTTCCTTTCCATAGTATGAAATGACCAACATCCCCTTTCATGGTTCATACAATCGATGTAATCATTCAATCGATGCAATCGTGAAATGGATGTAATCATGCAATCGATGTAATCATGCAATCGATGTAATCGTGAAATGGATGTAATTATGCAAGTACAATAATCCATTAGGCCATAGTATTATTTTTCTTGTCGATTGTGTGAAAGACCCCTTAAATCAAAAAGTGATAAGCTTTGCTAGCCACTGCCGTCTTAGAGCTTATGGAAACCCGTTTCCAAGCAGCAGCAGCAGCGGTCAAGTTTAGGTTGTGTTGTTTCAATATAAAGAAGGATTGTCTGTTTCTTTTTCGATTGCCTTCTGGGTCAAATGTATATAATCTTGTGCCCTCTAGATCCCCCTGCAATTATCTGAAGTTTTGCGTCAAGCGTGATCACTAAGCCAGTTGTAATCTGTACTTGGATTCGAGGATCAAGGTGGCACACTGTAAAACATTCCAGCAAGATATCATCTGTGTGCAGAGTTGGTAGGTTTGGTATAGAAAGCCTAGCTGAAATGAAAACCACTTCGCAATTTGTGGCCTCTGATTCCGTCACATTTGAACTGTATGACGTGTGTTTTGCAATACTTGGGAAGCAACAACTGATACCTAATATCATTGCTAATAAGTTGCATTTGTCTCGTTGATAAGCCTTCCTCGCAAAGTGAGCGATGTTTTCACCCCCAACGCCCTCTAGAAGACCCGTATCAACACTGGTTTTCGATGCTCATTCTCGAAATGTGATTTATGGGTAGCCCCGTGAAAACCTCTTTGATGTGGTTCAGAATCTGGCCTAAGTGATTACCGTGTACGAAGGCACGTAGCAGCCAAGAATGTGTCTTGCGAACAGTTGATAGTGCCACATGGGGAAGGGCAGGGCTTGGCACTATCACTCACGCCAGTGTCACCATAAAGCTGCCCTTGTGTTTTGGCTACAGTATTTATGGGAAATCAGACTGGTGTGGAGTGTCCGTGGATAGAGTGGCGCCTGGATATGGGTGTGGTTTGAGGCTACGGTATCAGGCCGAAGAATCTGGTTGCAAACCACTGCTGAAGGACATGCTATAGGTGAAGACTTCGACTGAAAGGCTCTTATTGTGACAATGTTTCAATCAACTATGGTGCGGAAAAATATGACAACATACTTCTTCGTGGACCCTTGATACAAGGCAAGGCTCGCATACATAAAAATAAGCTTAGTTTTTGCAATCATTGCTCCTAGTTTGAAAATATTACATATTCATTCGATGGACAAGGGGCTTTAAACTGACGCCTTTCTCTCTGAAACCTTTACTAAACAAACAAGAAATAGAGCAGTTAGGAAGTACAAAGTATATGCATTTTTTAGCGCTGTAGAATTCTTCCTCGCTTAATGAAAATGAATTTTCTTTTTCCTTTCCTTCGCAGCCACGGCTTTCGCCTAGCCAACCTTCGACTTCAGGTGAGAATGACATAATTTTTCTGGTTAGAATATTTTCACTGTTCCAATTTTGTCGAATTTTAGAGTTCGAAAACAATAGTTGATTCTTTATTAGAATTCTGCAAGATTCAACATAAAGGCGCTTCCCGCAAGATTTAGTTGCAAGAACTGTCACGTGAGACTGTCATTAATGACTCTATTGAGTAAAATAACATTGATGTTGCGGAATTTCTGTTGCCAAGACATTGATTTTATTTATGACACATGAACCTATGTAAACGACATGTTAATGTGGCTCAGGGCCATTTTAAATGCATAGCACAAGTTTTTTTACCTCGCTGTTAGTACGACTAAGTGCGCTAGCATGAGAGAAAGTTGTTGGTCGGGGGAAAGTGAAGAGGCCCCTTGGGGTACAGTAAATTGAGTGCAAAACAGTACCCCATATTATGCCCCTTGATTAACGAAGGGATGGGCATTGTGAACATAAGATGATGTATATCAGCTAAAGTGGCCCCTATCAATGGAACTTTGAAGCTAATTACGATGCAAAGAGAGTAAGTCTCATAGCCTGCCAACAAAGACGCGGAAGTAACAAGGCGACAGAAGTACCGTTTTCGTTGTTGCTGCAAAAAATTGCTGGCACTCCAAAGGGGTCTTTGTATAATTGAAGATATGAGAAGAAACAAAGCTGCAAGTTTCAGGCTGTTCGATAAGGGTTGTTTAGGTGGAAAAGCGAGCTTCAAGCTGGAACAGATTTCGACACGTTGTCACGATAAAGCTCATTCTTATCTCCATATTGTTAGCGAAGCAACACAATAGAGTGATTTGATTAATCACAAATTAGTAAATTTTGCTGCAGTTTGTTTGTTGCTGATACAGATAAGCAACACAAGGTCTTTAAATTTTCCAACCGCCTGCAGGGCTAGCCCAGAATCAGCTGGCGGCTTGAGATGATTCTGCTATCTTTCACACAAAACTGTGATTTCCAGCAAGCTGACAAACGAACAACACAGTGGATCACGCCTTGGTTCTTCTATATTAGTTTCCATAAATTTAATTCAACATCTAAAAGCATTTATGTATTTTGATTGTAAACAGAGCCGGCCTCTTGCCACTACCGACACGGCTTTTCGTTTCTGAAAAAGGAAATAATGAAACTATATGCGGAGATCGTGGCGCGATAAGACGGGCACTTGGGTGTCCCCTGCGTAGCCTGGGCATTCGTCGACTGATGCAGCGACCTATCAGAGCTGGCAATTCTTCCTCTGGGGCAACCAAGGTAAGACATGCTCCTTTTTTGTTTTTACCTGAACAGTATTCTCTAACTAAAAAGTATGTAGATGTTACTCGCAGTAGAATTAGACTTACGCTAATGCAGCGCTTTGATAATCTTAACAGCCATCTATCAGTTCATTTCGACAGTGTCTAACGGGGACATATGCATCTTGCATCGATTAATACAGAACAGAGCAGCCAACTTGTCATATTAACATATAGGCACCAGCGGGGCCCCAATAGTAGTTAGCGTTTTGAGCAGGCGATATAGGACTTTGGGAAACCGCTCTTAAAAGTCGGTATATGTCTTTGCAAAGAAGTACCTTGGTGGCTTCCAAAGCGTTTCTCCAAATCACACAAACGTAGGCCGAGTGCTTGGTATCATATGACTGACCCTTATTGGGTGCGTATGGAAACAAGGCCAAACTTTGCTCAAACTCACCAAAACAATGCAGAGGGTCCGCAATGTTATGCCTCTGCTGGTTTTTAATTAGTCATTTCTTTAAAGCGCTTTTAAATATTGATCACCAAGTTAAATATACGTAAGTAGGTGACTAAGAGCGGGACTAATGTGACGTCACTATCAGGAAATTTTCCTGGAAAGTGGTAAGAGGGGATGGTTTCGAAGCGATTCGCTTTTGCCGTTGACGAGTTGGATTTGGAATGTGCGGATATTGGCTGACAAAGAAGTCCAGGAGAGCGCGTGTCTCTTGGGACAGGGTTTCTCTATCTGCGAAGGTATCTGTGACGCGTGGTGTCCTTGAAGGGGTGTGGTACGTATGTGCCAAGAAACAAGGAAGACTGTTATGTTTCCGCAAACCACTTTACCAACGGGGCGTGTCGATATCTATGAGCAAAAACTGCCACTGTGCTTCAATATAATATCAAACGAAACTAGATATATTAATAAAGAGAATAAAGTCATTATTTCCTAAAGTCATTTCTCGTTCGTATAATCTCAGTCATTGTCCTTAGGTGAGTCCATAGAAATGAAATTAAATCCTTATTCCCCACGTTCCTGTTTTCTCTAGCAATGTGTTCAAAAAGGGCGTGACATACTTCTTCATAGCAGTTTATACTCTTTAAAGCAGCATCTTTTGAGTAGCATTTTCAAGATTTAATCATCCTGTTCTTTGGAGCATGATAGAAATTTGCAATCCACTTTATTTAGCTTTTTCCTGTTCATCTGATTTATAGTGGTGGGGAATGGGTCTTTAATAATCATTCCAGGAAATCATCTAATCTTTACGTAGATGGGAAATTACACAATGTCCTGGAAACGGCATTCCAATAGCGTAAGGGTAAAACACAGACCTAGATTTAAAAGCCCGAAACTTTCAGTAGGTTTGTAGTGGGTGAGAATGGATGTGATTAGATATTAAGTTTGGGGCTGCCCATCAATAACATTGATTCAGGTGTTCAATGGAGACCAGGTCACCAAAAGAGATTGACACAAGATCAAGCTGCGAGAGACGATCGGAGGTTTATTGATCCCCAATATGCAAACGCTATAGCAGCATAACGGTCCCTGTGTAAAGCATACAAAAACGACTGGCATAATGGCTCTTGTTAGAAGTTAATTACATTGACATTTGCAGAAATTGGATGTTATAGCGTATTGTTGCTTTGGTCCAGCCTTACATTAATGCAGTGGACCACTGGCCACTGAAAAGCTCTCGAGGTTAGAAATCGAACGAGAACAATCAACAAGCATGAATTCATGGCTATGCATCAATTAGAGAGGGGCGTCGCTACCTTGATAGCAGCTTGGCTGGTTCCAAACTGGATCTCTGGAAAGCATTGTGATTTGTTACAGAAAACCAGTAATCTGGTCAATCTTTTTCTGAGAGCGTTATGTGTCAACCAGTCCTGTTCAAATGATAGATATTGCAGACGTGATGGCTTTTCAACAATCCTCAATCCCCCTTTTCTATCAAGATAGGGTCAAATGGCTTAAGACCGCTGAACGCTCAAACTTCTCTCCATGGGCATTAACGTTCGAAACTTTATTAAAGCCCTCTAAAGATTGATGGTAGTTACTGAGATGCCAAGTCAAGAGCCAGTCTCTGCTTAGGTAAGTTGTCTGCAAACACTGTCGCTCTCATGAGAACAAGAAACCTAGGCCCAAGCTGTTTACTATAAATTTAGCATGCACATACTAACTGCGTCTGTTTTGTTTACTTTGAGTCTCTCTAAGGATGTATTAGTTGAAGCACCATCATTGCTACATGAATGTTTGTTTCATACAATAGCTAAATCACTGCTAATCAGGTTTTGGATTATGCATCTAAGATTCACTTCAGTTCTTTTAAAGTACAAGCACACCGAGGATAGGAATAATTTTCTAGCTTTCGTTTAGATGAAGGGGGTCGGGGGAAGTCTAGCTAACAGCTTCAGAGCATTCTAGTTTAAATTATGACCAGTAATGTCTCCGATTTGTTTCGTGTGTTCTAGATTTTATACCAGTTCTAGAGATTTTGCGTTTAGAAGCTGTTCTCGTTTAGAAGTACAGACCTAGCGTTTTGCATACTTGATGGTGGAAATTTGTGGATAGAGTACAGGTGAAACGCGTTGCGTCTTCCAGATAGTAGTTTTTGTTGGCAGATTAATCAGCCCCTGATTAGCATGCATACGTACGTTGTGGAGAAATGTGCTGAGCTAGCAAGCTGAACTCGAAGACGGTTTGAATAGCTATCCTAACCATACACAAAAGGCAATGATAAGCCCATTTGAAACTTTCATTCGTTGTAATTAGTCTTACGTGTTGGTCCAGTAAGTCCAAGTTTGTCAAGGACTTTGCATAGAATTAAAGTCTAACGAGCTTGATTTGTTTTGCACAGAGATCGCATAAACCCTCAACTATCCGAAGAGCAAGACGATAAGTCAAAAGAATGTTGGCAACGCGAGTTTTATCCGTGCTCCTGCTAAGCGGACTCTTGGTCAGCGAGCTAAGCATGCCTGTTGCTGCGAACCTTTCGACGATGCAAGCTTCCTGGAAGGCCATGCTCAAGCGATTGAAGCAGAGGAGGCGTGTTTACGTTCCAGGCCTCGTCAGCGTTAGAAGAGTCGGTAAAAGGGTTGTAACGGGTGAGACGGTTTGACTTTAGAAGAAGATCTGGGGTTTAGCAAACAATGATAGAATGTTATTTACAGCAAACATACCGGAGAAGATGCATCCTGTGTGTCCGTGCCAGTTGGTTTTATGCAATTGAGCTTCACCTGTAAAGCAAATTTGATCAGAATTGATGTCAGTGAGAAAAGCCACGACTCAAGGAAATATTTTGTCTTCCATCGTGGAAAACCCTTTAGCTTTGGTAAAATGGATAAAACAGAAAATATCCTAGAAACGAAATATTTTCAGCCCTCTACTTTCACCTAGAGCTCTAAAAGGCCAAATTAGTTGCAGCATCTTAACATTCAAGGCCTAACAGAATATCACTCTATGCCTCTAACTGCCATTTGAATTACAATCCAGAGCGACGAAGGCAGAGGAAGTAGCTGAATATTAGCAAAGCAAATTGGAGAACTTCATTCGAGCGTACTGCTTCTCTGCGTTGTCATTGAATATATTCTTAAACATTTAAGTACTGAAATCTTTCTCTCATTGATAGGAAAGATTTAATGCAATGTTGCCTGTTTATATAAAGTTTGTTTGTCCTCTTAAAAGCAATAGTTCGTCATAATAATTCGTTGTCTTTTCCGCAGGAGACCGACGACTTGCCTGTGTGAGTTATGATTACAAAGGAAGATGCAAACGGTTCCAAATAATGTTCCTCTGGGGCTGAAGGCTCTTAATTTCTGGTTGTAAATAGCTAACTCAAGATAAAAAGAAAGAGTAGGCATAGAAGACACAAAAGACAAAACCTTCTCATTTCAAGAAGTCAAAGAACTCTTGGTGGCAACACCCAGAAGCATGCTACATCTACACTCGTGCAGTTACAAGTTTGGAGCTACTATTAATGCTCAGATAGGTCGCTGAGAGACTTTTGCCTGTATCCAATTTTGAAACACTAGAATCGATAGTTGCAGAGGATGTTGCTTTACGAATCTTGATTTGCTGTAACGTTGTCGATGTTAGAAAGCATGTTTGTGTGTACAGCATGCGCATGACTGTAAACGAATTCTTAGAGTGGTTTTAGAATTTGAGTTGAAGTCAGCTTGTTTACTATAAAAGTATACTCATATAGCAGCATGTATTGGAATGTTTATTCTTTATTTGCGATTGTCCTGTACATTCTGTGGCGTACATGTTGTTTTATTACCCGTGTGTTGCCTTTGACAGAGCGAAGGCATTACGCACGAGTCAGGCATCAACCTGTCGACTTGTGGTGCTGAATGCGAGGTAAACTATTCGGGGGCTTACCTCTCCATTAGAAACATTTTATTTATAGAGCGGAAATTTTAATTAAGGTTTGATCTCAGAAAGTCACATTAAATTATGCAAAATGACCCTTTTTGTGAGAAGAGTGAATTATATAGTTAGGTGTTTCTGCCATTCTTGCCCTAACGTCAACAGTGAAGCCAATGGTAGCCACAATTGATAATGGGAGAAATTCATTTCGGGACCACCCAAATCCTGTGGCCTAGTCAACACTTCGGCACATTCGACAAAGTCAAGATTTAACCACTAGGAGAACATTTCAAAGATCTTTGCCAATAACTTGGCTTGATTTAATTTTCTCTGTAAATGCATCTCAGAGAGATGAAATGCTAGAGAATTTTCAAGTTAGTAAAATATAGTAGTTTTATCAATGTTTGCAAGAGTGGCTGCATTTCTACTAGATGTAGCAGTTACGTTATGAATCAAGATATATTTCTTGGCTCTTGAAGACCAACGTCCAACAGTTCTTGTCTCCTTCCGTCAAGTAGGTCTAATTTAGAATACAAGTTCAAGGATTTTTTAGGTAATCAAGTCAAACTCATAATACCAAATAAATGAATAATAAATAAATAAATGAAAAATTATATTACCAACAACTTGCCTTTGAGAACTATTGGGGTGCATAATCCAAAAGAACACAGCAACTGTCTCCCTACCAAGAAGAAATAGTTGAATAGTTTCACTGATAACAAACTAGCATAATATTTTAATTCAAAAACTTTCGTATCAGTGTAGACACCGCAAAGGCCACAAGACTCTTTGTCTTTGACCCAGAAAGGTCCCACTAGAATTTTCAATCACGAATAGTTTCTATATATTTTGGAAACGAATTTTGGAGCTTTGGAACAGTGAACAGACCGAGTATGCCATGCAGAGGCAAAAGTAGTCCTGTAAACCACAAATTATTCGGTAACGAAGGCCTAAGTAGTATTAAGATTAAACACACCCTGTAAATCTTGATAAAAGTTCTTCACCGTCTGACGTGACAGGACGTTACCAGCTTTACAACCTCTTCGAGATTGATTTTAGGATTATGTAATCTTTAATTGATCGAGCCTATCCGCAAAGTTGTATCTAGTACTTGCTTTCCAATCGAGCCAGATCAGAAATGAAAAGTAGCTAAAATGTATGGAAAGTCGCCAAACATGCTCGGAGATGAAAGCAAAAAATGAGTTGAAGCTGGCCTGATAAAGTACGCAAGATGTTGAAGAATATTCAAGCTTTGTGTTCGCGAATATTTGCTCATAAAGAAATAAATGATAAGCAACAACAGTCAGTGGAGTTTGTTACCTTGAAAAATTATTACTGAAAAAAGAGCGCAAAAATTGTTTTCATTACATAAAACAATGTATTAAGCGATCTTATATTAACTCTTGTTGAATTTCTAGGTAGCATGATTATGTAAGCATACTTAGCGTTCTAATGTTAACTTAAGTTCAATTTCTAGCTAGCATGATTATGAGATGCAGCAATTTATACTTATTCTCGGCATGATCCCAATTTGATGCCTTTCAGGGTTTCTTTCTATTAAGAAACACTTTATGAAATTTCCCTTGCAATTTAAGCTTATTGCTAAACATACATTAATTTCAAGCAGTGCCTCATTTCATTATTAACTTTAAGCTATTATTAGCAATGCTTTATGAATAGAATACCTTTGAGGAGAATAAAATGAAGAATATGCATTCAGTGAGTAAAACATGACTAAAGATAAAAAGACACAGAGTTAGGTGGTTTATAATTTGATATTCAGGTTTACTGAGAGTTAATCCAAGCTTGATTTTCCACTTGATAAACACCAATATTCATTATTCGATTTCCATTCAAAGAAACCCAAGGAATCTATTAGCAGAAACAAATCACAGTAAAAAGCAAGTTTCAGCATTTATGAAAATATTTTGCGTCAGGAATATCGATCCAGCAGAAAATTAGGACAAGGCTTCGGAAAGGACATCATATTAAATTTGCATTGGGGCTGCATTTGTCACCCACTAGCCTTTATAACGAATATGTAAATGACATTTCTGGAATCGCATCAAACAAGCATCAAACCAACAGCCTTAGCAGCTTCATAAAGGCGTCCACTCATTCACACCTTTATATCAGGTAGATAAAAATTAAAGGCTTTACCTGCAATTCGTCTCAGGTAATAGGAACTTGTCCAGCCAATCTCAGAGATTTTCTATATATTCATTTTCACCCCGAGTTAGCCAGCAAAAGATCATCGAAGGTCTACAAATACTGGTCTCAAAATGTAAAGTTGAATACAGCGTTAGCAATTCATTGACATAAGAATGTCAGTTTGTTTCTCTCTGCCTTTTTCATACGGAATGTAGCGAGAAGGAGAAAATCTCCTGAATGATACTTCCAACATTTGATATCTGCATTTTCCGAACGCAGGTACAAAACTGTTAGCCTTACCATATATTTTACAACATCTTTTTGCAGACACAGTTGTCTATGTGATGCGGTCTGCAAATTTGTTTTCTTTGCTGGTGAATGCAAGGTATTGATTTGAAAATGTCGTCAACGTACAAAGAATCTGCTCTGGTAAGTGCTAGATGGATTATGTAAAGCTATTGGGTAAGGACGTCGTATCAAAAAAACCAATTGGTACTGTGTCGAAAGAGAAATATGGAAAGTAATAAATCTGGGTAGCATTCCTCAGCTAAGGAGACGAAAAATGCGGTACGTTACAAAATAATGATTTACAAACAATGTAGACTATTAAGGCAGCGAAAGGCCGCATTTTGATGCATGATACAAGATCAAATTGAAACAATAATGCTTGTAAAGTAATGTTTATATAGGTTCTTTGCGTAAGACGGCTATATTTGCAAATGATGATGGCGATGTATCAAATGGCTCAAATGGAAATGCAAACATTCAATTTACATAGAGCGGTGGAAAATGAGCAAGGAAAGATAATCGTCCCTGTTTTATGAAAATGCACTGTCCATTATGCATATTGCAGTGATTTTGACAAGAATGTGCCATTATTGATGCTTGCGGTTGTGGAGGAAAGCACAGCTTTTCAGCGTTGTACTGAATTTGTTAGAGATTACCAAGGTATATCTTCATTGACTGCATGGTTGCCAGGTGTATCGAATTTGTCAAGGCACACCATCACCTATGCACGTGATAACACACGTGATAATGATAAACTAAAAACGGCCTACCTAGCAAGTCCCAATCTTAATTTAACTATGAATTTCATCAATGTACTTTGTGGACTATCTCAATAGAACAAACGAAACAATGTCATGAGAAGTAACTGAATCACTTCAACGTAACGTTCATTCATCGGTAATTCCAATAAATGATCCAAAATTCTGTGCAACCAAATTCCAATCGTGTATTGTGTTACTTTGCTACTACAATAAAACATCTGTTTCTTTAATTTTTGCTGACGCCACTGGAAATTTTCGCGCCAAAATCTTTTATAAATATGCAGTATCGTCAATGGTGTTCATTTAGGCTACATTTGTAGGCCATTGTTTCCATACTTTTGTTCCACACAAGTGTATAGCAGCCTATCTAGCCAAATCATCTAGGCTGTGTCTGCCTTCATAGGCCAACAGACAGCTTGTTACTTAGAAACCGGCAGTTTTGTGGAGCGATGAAGTGTGTACCTATTACGTGTTCTTGATCCAATGCGATACCTTCAGGTGGACAATAGGAAAAAACGTGTGGCCTAACTGTCTCTCCTTGTTCTCTTTCTTGTAGCATCAAACTGTAACTTCTTGAAGTTTAAGCTATTCCCATACCTCTGAGGCGATTTGGGTAAGTGAAACCTTTTAGTCGACTATTTCATTATGAATCAAGTTGCCTTGGAGACGCTGGCTGCCTTGGTGACGCTGGCTTGTTTACCTTCTTCGGTGGCCTTGCTGTACAAACGCAACTTGCTATGTTTGTTAGATCGCGATATATCAATTACCAAACATAATGGGCTTCAGAATAGATTATAAAGTTAGGCTCTAAATATAGTAGCATGATATGATCTGGGTTTTATAATAACTTGGTTTAAAGTGAATTAGGTAGGATTACTTTGCCAAAGGCAAAAGGATATTTACTCGAAATATTGGAATAATCATGTTACCATGTAGCTATCAGTCTTACTAAGAATCTGATTCGAATATCGATTGTTATCAATTTAAGACCTCTTTGTTTCTCTAATACAGAACCTGATTTGCTAGGTTAATGGGAAATGAATCCTTCCTTTTTTCAAGTACTGAATGTCTGTTGAATCGCAAGTAGAGTGTTTTTTTAATTGACATAAAGCTGATTTGCCGCAAGATTGAAATATGTTTGTTGGAGATAGTAGACGATTGGCAATTCGTGTATTTAAATAGTTCCTGGGCAATTGGCGATCTGATAAATTTGTCAATAGACCATCACTTCATGACTGAAAGCTTTTCCTGGAAATTAACCCCAACATTTAATTGACGGTAGTCAATTAATTTTCTCAAATAATGGCAGACCAATCGGGCACTTTATGGCTCGATTGAAAAATGTGAAGAATGACACGAAAATACTTGTTTTAATCATTCTCACGTCATACAAGTGTTTTTAATTGCCCAGTAAGTGGTAGAGGGAAATGATAATGTTCTAAAAGCGCAGATGACAGTTAAAGAGTCCCATGAGCGGTGATGACTCGCCTCGTGACAAGATTACCGTAAGTTAACGGCGAGACGAACTAGGCCTTTTAAAGAGGATAAACAGCTGTCAAGGGTTGAAAGGCTCTTAGAGAGTGCTGACGTAAGGATTGCCAATCTTGGAGATTGTACTTAATGGTGGTGTGGTTACTGTGAATCAAATTCACAAGGACTGATTTAATAATTAATGAGCTTAGCAATAAATTAGACTGAAGACAAAAATTGCAACTCTCCATTTTGATTTGCTACGTTGTACAAGATTTGTCACTTCTTGACTTAAGGCGATCACTATTTTTGAATTGTAAGAGCAATACACCAAACCGTCAAGTATTTCTTGATTATTGGTAAAAGTTAAGCGCTTCAATTCTAATCAAAAAGGGACATTCATCAATTAAAGAAGTCTTTGAGCATCAATAACTTGCAATAAGCCTAAAAATATGTGTTGTTTTTGGCTTGATGCAGGCTGAACCATTCAGAGAGCATAAAATTAAAGCATGTTGATGTGTTATGTTGGTCTAATCATATACCATTGAGGAAAACCTTACAAACATAAAAATATTGTGAGCAAAATAGTTTGACAGCAATTGTTCTCTTGATGACTGCCTACTGAAAGCCAGTTGTTGACAAAGCCTTGGTATGGCTTCTTGTTCTAAGCAGCGTTTGTCGATTAGAGTGAGTTCATTCGTCATAACAGACGCTATTTCATTTTACAGTGTTGACTACCGCTTGCATCTTGATACAAAAGCGCTCGATGCCCTGTGAGCTGGGTCGTATACGTTTCTATCATATAGAACATGACGGCCAAGTCGCTGCTCCATGAGTTTCATACCCATTGTGACCATTAGGTAACAAGAAAACAGGTCTACGAGACTATCTAGGTTTTCCAATATTTATGGATAATCTGGTGCTGGCATGGGGCTACTTTCCACCACATCAGATTGCGGTATCTCCTTTTTGTATCTCATCCAGTCCACCTTGAGCTTGTTCAGGTTTTTTTGATGCATCCTCTTGAGAAGGTTCACAAAACAATCAGGTACTAGAATTAGCGTGAGAACTTTAAGAAGAGAGACTGTCAATTGTCGGTTATCCGACACAGGAGTCTTTTGCATCACAATCTAAATTTTTCTGGCCTCAAACTATGGTATCTATAATAAATTTAGGTAAATTTCATCGAACAAAGTCTATGAAATGGTACACGATTTGAAATAGTACATGTCTCTCTACAAAACACGACGTAAGTCAAAGAATCTCATACAAAGCACCTATCGTCAAATAAATGCACCGAAATAACGTGAAAAAGTATCCAAACGAGTAAATCTTCAATTAAGTTAAGCAGACACAATCTGAATTTTTTAATCAATTTTGTCTGTATCTAATACCGTAAGTAATAATTGCACTGCCAGCAACGACAGTAATGTCAGCTGTGGCAAAATCACTTGGTTTGAATGTTAACTACTCAGTTTGATGTAGAGAAGACTTTAAACATCTAATCCACATATAATTCCACCCCCCCCCCCCAAATCGACATCTTACAGCCATTTTGATGGATCTGGTTTTCAAGATGTTCAAAAAATTTCAAAGTGGTTGTGCTATAATACTTTCCTTTCTACCTTGAAAGCTTTTGATTAGCTTCTCAATCCTTTTTTTCAACTGAGAATTAGAGGTTATTGTAGAACAAACCCATGCATTCCTTTGACTTGAAGACAAGAAGCTTTATTGGTAATTACTCTTCTGTCAAAAAGTGACATTTTCTTTGTTGATAAAAATTCCACGAGTATATCCCAACCAAACATATAACAAAACTAAACTTGCGATATTAGGAAGTTTTGTGAACATTTATGTTATAAGTAATAATAGTTTGTGAAACAACAACAATTGTAGCTACGGAGATAACACAATCTTATTGAATTTAAATTGAAAACAACTCCGAGACTTTTGAGAATTTTTTATTAACAATCTCCCAGCTAAATACGAAAAACACCGAAAAATTTGAAACGCCTAAAAAAGTTCCATCCGATTAAAGCTGGATCATACAGCCTGAAATAATCATGACTGGGTACATACAGCCTTAGAGGAAAATGGGGGAATGGACCAGCCGATGTCACACCTACTGGAAAGAAATTCTCCATTGTCAGAGTCAGCACTCACTGATAAAGTGACAGACGTTTCGATAATCTCTGGGCAGTTTTCTATGACAGCAACATTTTTTAACGGTTAAGAAAATAAAGACGGGCAGCTTTGTAGCCTGGAGATGGTAGAAGCTTTGGTGATCATTATCAGTAAAGTCAAACATAGCAGTATTTTAGAGAGCTATTGTTGCAAGAGCTCTGGCTTGAAATAGGTCGGAAAGCATACTCAATTTGAGAAACTTGAAGGTTTACTTTTTGAAGATATGTGAACAATTGTTTGTAATAAAGAGCTTCACTATAACTAGGAATAGTGGAACCAGTTGTTGCATAATTAAATGCTTTTTCGTCCGACACTAGACAGAGTATAAAAACGTCGGAAACTGACCAAAAGCTGATAAAATAAATAGCCTGACAAGAAATCAATCGTCTGCGGAGTTTCGGACGAAAAATTCTCAAGTATACAAAAACTGAAAACTTGAAGATATTTGTTTGAAAAGCCACACAATCTTCACACAAAAATAATGAATTCTAGCCTTCTTTTTTCATCCTAGTAGGGGATTTCATCAAAAAAGGGTACCATGCTATTTTCTTGACGAGGCTGCTTCGTAGAAAACGATTTCACGAAGTTAAGTACTAGAGCGTGGATTGATTCTGGGTTGCATATTCGAGTCATTTGTGATTCACCGTCGATATTTGGTGAAGGGTTGTTGTTCGATGCAACTGCATAACATGTTTACAATGCAGAAATTTCATTGGCCATACAACAGAATGAAAACACGAGTATCCTATATAAAAGATATACACGAAACCAAAATTAGATTAGACTAATAATCCACATGGTTGGACGGAATCGCAGCATAATTTAATGTTGATCCAGACTGCCTCGAGGCTTAGATTTAACTCAAACAAACATATACTTCGTCAATTTGGATAGAACAGAAACTAAGTGGAACACGAAAAAACAATATGGAAATAAACCTCGTTATTAAAAGCAGCCAATATCGAAGTCGAGTTAGTTTAGTGAAAGCTGCCCGTGTCAGAATGTGAACGATTGCGGTTCTTCCACATAATATCCTGTGGTGAGTTATGACGTATTCAGGTCTCTTGTCCTTTCGTGTTGTGCTTCTCGACTTGTTTTTTATTTCAACAAAGGGCATTAAGACCTCCATGATTCAAGAAAATACGATTGAGTGAAATTATGATAAATCGGCTTTTTACGCCCAACAACAAGTGCCCCTTTGATTGACAATGGACCATACGTCTTGTGTCTTCAAAAGACAGAAGGCAGGGTCAAATAACTGAATTAATCGAACAGACCGTATTGAAAAAATATACGAAAACCTTTTTCAACATCAAATCAAAGCTTGAAAAAGTTGTTTCAGAAGCCTGAAATTTTTACATTTTTAATTAACTTGAAGATCAGTAGTAACTTTAGTCCAATAAAAAGATTTAAATGAAACGCTAAACTTATTTCTTGTTATTTATTTATTTATTTATTTTTTATTTATTTATTTACTGATGCTAACATTGGTATTTGACGGAGGGAATTGATAGCATTGAAGCCGTAAAATTGGCATAGTGGGTGAAAGAGAAACAATGCTTTGGATCGTGACCTGTAAGTGGCAAGGATTTCATCAACGATGCAAAATTTATTTTGGATTAAAAATATTAAAAAGCTTGCTATTTATTTTATTAGCTTAAAGTCATTTTCCGACTTTTTACGACGTCCTGAGACTTAAGTTTAACCAATGCAACAAAATGTTTGCTTTTAAGACACCAATGTTAACACTCATTGGTTCTTACAAACTGCCTACTTTTACTAGAACAAAGGATCAATAAAAAAGGCAAGTAAAGGGACAATGTTTCATGTATATTTACTTTCAAAAAACGTGAAACTCTCTAGGAATTTCAGACATAGAATAAAATTAATAGACTATTCATCCAGTTAATAAATACAATTCTTCTATTTATTTACAAATCTTATCATAAATTAGTGTTGAGTCGTTGACTCAGAGTTTGATTCCTCTGACGTTGCTTGTTGCTAGCATCTCAGCCTATTCAACGAAAGCTGATATGCCTGCAGGCCCAAGGTAATGGCAAGCCACGTGCTGCTATCGAAGCCATCTGTTAACTGCCTCCATTGGGTGCAAAGATCTGGACTCGAGTGTTTTGTATTCTGCGCTTGTGAGGTCATGAAGATAATTATCCTTGCCACATTCCAAGCATGCGAAATCGCAGACAGCGTCCCGTTCTGGGGTCCCAACGTAAGCAGGGCCTTTTTCGTCTCGTTGGGCCACGTTTTTGCCTTTGCGTTCTCTCAACCTGTTCCAACATTCTAAAGGCGCCGTTCAGCGCTTTGTGGAGAAGATGCCTCAGTCTTCTGATTTCTACAGCTTGAACTGTTATTGGATCGGCAGCCTGTTGGGTTGCTGCCGGCCTGCTTGGCTCTTCAGCTGCCGCCGCTGGCACATTTGGAACTGGTTTGGACGAACTTGTCCCAATGTTAATGACAATCAATAGTAGCACCATATACATCGCAGTGTTCATTCTCGATTCTAGAATAGAGAAGATTGATACGTCAAAAGTGTGACTGGATAATGACCCTTCAATCACTGTCAATAATCAATTAGCAACAGCCCCAATTCTGGCACTCTATAGTGAATGACCGATGCTTGCAAGTGCTCGGCGTGTACCGTGCTTTCGAGGCCCAATCAGACATGCACACAAATCACACCAATTAGACATGCTTTGGGACACGCCGAAGCTAAACAGGTCATTTCCTCTACAGAAACAAACAGTGGATAGGCTTTGCGCCTCAGTCAAGAGCCATGACGCATAGTATAATGCCGAAGCCCCTTAATCTCATCAATTTTCGAGGTATTGTCCTAAATGACATAAGGAAGCAGTCATCATACGGCATGGCCTTGTGGGATTTGGCTGCATTGAATCGTGGTAGCTGATCAATGCCCCATTGAGGTGCAGGCTAATCTGGCAACACTGCGCTGCCTTTATACGCCAATCAAACGCCCCTTGTGGCATCGGTCGACAGATTACAGCAACAACCGACCTCGCAGTAAACAGCCATTACCTTCGGCAATTAGCGAGCGGGGGATAGGGCACCCATTAACAAGATTCTAAAATGCAAATATGATTTGGACAATTCTTTTGTTGCATTACAACTAAACGGATACGGTAAGCTTCTTGGATTTCGAAATTTACTCACAACTGCATAGCCCATGTTGGATTGTTGTGTGTCGTCGGAAGGCTTTGAGAATTTAAAAATCGGGTTTGGCTCATTGATTTTTAACGGTTTTTTCAATGACCACATCTACCGTTTTTCTTTTCTCTTGCTACCTTGGCTTTTTTCTCATTCCTAATGCCTCAAATAACACCGAAATATGTTGCTAGGGGCATGGTAGAACTTGAAGTAATTTTAGTTAGAAAAATGCAGGCAAAGATTATATTGGCTCGGAAACCTTGCCTAGGGCGACCTGTTCCAATCAAACTGCTAGATTATGGACGTGGCTCGGTGCTGTTCTGTTCACCTGCATGCCTGATTATTTACCCTTGGCTCGTTCAATTCCACTAGGGGCTTGCATCGCGAGAGAAAATTAGAGAATAAGGGGGATAGAAACACCACGACGAAGCAGGCATTCCTGTTGGTTCGGTCAACCGTTCTCATTTCCAGAACAGATGCAATATTCTGCGTCATTAACTACGTCTAAGAAAGATCGACTATTCACGAGATGGCTTGCATTTCAGACATGTGAATATCGTGTTTCATTAGGCTACCCATACTTTGATTTATACACCTGTTTACAACCTATTAGAAAACGAATGCAATTCGTGTACAATATTGGCAATACAAGTGCCTCTGGCTCCTCTTTGAGAGAGCACCAGTATCAATTTGGCAGCAACAAAGTCCCAACGGGCCTTGCCAATCCCGGGAGCAACGCCTTCCGCCAGTGCTGAAAGTAGGAAGGCGTTAGACATGGCACTTCCAATATAACAAAGCCCTTCTTCGGTCACTTGCAAAATTCTCTACTTCGAGAACGTGATCGCTAGCCAATAATGGCCGTGCGGTGTCCCGGCTTGCTCGGTGATTTCTCCGCCCGAGGGTTGTGTTGGACTCAACTTTGGGAGACAGCCGACAGATCACAAAGACAAAGCTAATATTACCCGAAGAGCGATTAATTGGCGATTAATTATTCGGATCACCCAGCAAAATATTGTACATTTGATTAATGTCCGCATTGATTAGTGTGGTGCGATTAACCGGCCCATCGCAAACAGCTGCTGCAGGGCCATCGCCCGCTTGTCTTCGTAGTAATCTCTTTCTACAGTTGTATCGAGATGAGCAAACCTAGCACTTGGCTGTCGTAAAATTGCAAGAGAAAATGCAGGGTATAACAGCTTTATATTTGCACTACCCGAAAGCTATAGATAACTAGAGAAATGATTGTCGTCAATTCTCAAGTTCAAATATCTAACCTAACATGGAATCGAACTTGGTTCCTTTCTTGACAAAAAACAGCTCCATTTATTCTAAAAATTTTGACATAGCTTCCATAAACATCCTTAAAACCGAAACGTGTGTATTTTGACATAATTTGCAGATCAAATAGATTTTGTCGTCCGAAACAAGGAAATATTTTAGATATCGGTTCTACCGGAGTGAGGCATTAGCAAAATGTTTCCGCCTTACTTTCTGATTTGAGGCTAACTTCCACCAGGCTTTGATGGCATCCACTAAAGACAGCGTATTACAACCTTCCGCATTGCTTTTTCCATACAGCTCTTTCGATGTGAAACTTCCGACCTTATCGTCGAAACACTAATTCAAACTACATGAAATTTCCGAAAATAAAAGAATGGTACGCAACCACGTTAAACGCAGTTTGGAAGACATTATATCTCTATCCCCAAGTGTTGATTTACTCGCGAATTGATTCATCGGCTTCATATTATTCAACTATTGGATAGAAAGTTGCCCCATTAACTTTTATTATCGAAAATTCCCAAGATCGTGTGCATGGAAGAACACGATGATATAAGGTTGATGTATAAAAAGTGAACTCACCTTCTTCGTCGCAAGTAAACAGAAGATTGCTTTGCCGAAGTTCAAATGCTGGCTGTCAGTAGTGACACGATTGTCTTGTTAAGTGTCCCCTCCAAGCAAGAGACGGCGCTGCTCGCATACGACCGCTCCTCAACCACAGCTTGTGTAATGTAACTGCAGTCCTGTACCGTTAGACGGTTTTATAGCCAATGAGGACGCGTGTGCTTTCGTGTGGTTTCGTTCTAATCAAAGGCTGATTTATAACGGTTTAGATTCATAAAGCTTAGCCTTGTCGACTTTATCACCAAAATCACTTCAGGTTTAATTTGGGTTGCTACCATCGGGGGGTAGTGTGCGATAACCCATTCATGCATCGTCAATTGCCCTTGGCTCTGACTCAGGTGCAATGGATTCGATTCATTATTCTAATCACCCTAGTCATCTGTACATCTCCTCGTATACTTGGGTGCCCCCACTCAAGGCCCCTCTCTTGAAGCTCTGTCTTCTAGGGAGCACTCTGTTAAGCTGTCAAGAATTCGTATTGATAAAGAATTTAATTCCCATCAAAGTCGAGCAGTGTCACTTCTCACCAGTGAATACGCGTTATGTTATTCAAGAACCCGTTGCAAGCTGAAACCAGGAGAAATAGCACTGGCAGCTATCGCGGGGAAGCTTTGCCAATCAGCTTGGCACGATTGAGTTTCTCGCCATTCGAGACATCACAAAGATCGACAAAAACATCAGGGTTAGTCATAGAAACAGTGCGCAAAAGGCAACAGCAAATATGCAAACAGTATTTCTTGAGCCAAATGACATGAAAAAAGATCATGATGAGCTTTGTTAGCCGCAATTCTCAATCAATCTACTAGTTTTAGTTTTTCACACGAAAATCTTTCACAAAAATTCCACGTATTTTTGAATTGAATTCTAGGGAATTAAGCAAAGACGTTTTAAGCTGCACGTTTTGCATGAAATCGCACTTCTACGAGGTTTTCAGCAATAAGAAAGGCTCATATTCTGAAAAACCAACACATTTACTTTCGAAAAAGACTCCAAGACAAACAATCAAGATTTACGACTAAGCTGTGGTTGCACTTCTATACTTTGTTATATCGAGCATATGGAAGAAATTCAACTGCTCCTCTTTATCTTAATGATTCTCTTTTTCAGACACATTTAGTCACACCTTTTTCGCAAGTTACAAAAATAGATTATCTTTGACTTCGTTTCAAGCAGCGATAATATTTTTAGCCTCGTGCAAGTAATTACAGATCTTGTCAACGAACACAGATAACGAGTTATAAACAGCTGATTAGAAATGCAGATTAGCACATGAAGGCAGCAGTCCAGCATTTAGATGTACTTCTATCTTAACAGCAGGCAAATTTGTCGAGTTTTTACTAGTTTTCAACACATTAAGTTATCTACCTGAAAAAATATTCTCCTTGAACAATATCGTATACACTATTTGGGTGTGACATTCAAGATATTGTTTTTTCTTTGAGAAAATCAGCTGTACAGGAAAGGTCACTTTAGTAGATTAAAATTAACTTCCATTAACAAATTCACAAATAGCAAATTAACAATTTAACTTCTCGCTGCGTAGTCTATGATTGATGCTTTATTGGAGTTGATGAAAGCAAATGACTTTAAACATTTTGGTTGAAAAGTTTTGAAAG
This sequence comes from Nemopilema nomurai, assembly GCA_003864495.1. Classification (NCBI taxonomy): domain Eukaryota; kingdom Metazoa; phylum Cnidaria; class Scyphozoa; order Rhizostomeae; family Rhizostomatidae; genus Nemopilema; species Nemopilema nomurai. The sequence goes on from PEDN01001354.1 coordinate 331,927, forward strand.
AATAGAAAGAATAGTTACGTTGAAAAAAGGAAATAGTGGAGAGAGTTAAAGAAAAACACTGCCAGTACTGTTTCTGCAACAAACATGCTTTCATGAAAGCCAGTTAACAATCAATCCAGATATCTTTAATTGAACATAAACGAATAGTTTCACGTAAATCATCAGGACAGTTTTTTGAGTGACCGCGTCCTAATTGTTTAAAGTCAAACAAAACGCTAGGTTGATTGATTCGTGGGTCGTTTGCGGGCTCTAAACACTACGTATGAAGCCATTAAGTATTGATTGCTGGCCATAAAGGTTCATTGATTACTGTGCAGATCGATTGTGAGAACTATATAATAACTCATGTAAAACATTTTCTTAAAAACGCATTTATGAGAGCCAAGAATCATACTGTATCAGTTGGCCTAGAGGTCAAGGGGGACTCACTGTCCTGCATGAATACAAGAAACATCAACCGCCAAATTATTTAAAAAATTTTACGAGGTAACAGATAATTGATCATTATCAATGACTATGACTAATATCAAACTGATTTGGTTTTATGCCAAAATTTACTAACAGTTTGCGAGGGCAGCGTTTATGTTGTTATCAGAAAGCTTCTCATCCGAATGCAATCTGCGATTCGTATCTGTACTTTGCTTTTATACCGGAAATTAGTACCTTATGTCAAACCATAGTTACAACAACCTCGAGACCTCTAATGGAGAAAGAACAATTTATCCACTTGATTACGATTGTTGAGTTCGGAGCCAAAGACCAAGATCCCAGTTCCCTCGAATCGATAGAGATAAACAGTAAATCATCTAAGCCTACAATCTACACCACTGAAATAATTACGTCACACAAGTCAAGAACATTGTTGTACGTCAGACGCGGCCCACAGATAAAGTGATCCACCATATTTCCAGCTTCACAACAGCCCTATAGATTCATGGATAAAGTTACTTTCACTGCCAGCTAGCAAAAATAATTCGTAATAGGTGCTTTAATATAACTCTAGTTTATACGTTATATTCTTCGCAAATTTTATATTATAATAAGAATACAAAGAAGGTAGAATTTTTGGAAAAACATTTTTCGTTTAATAGTTGGTAAACCAGTACATATGATTCTTCTAGTTGAAGTGCAAAGGAAGACACTTCGCGACAGCTAAGCTTTCACTACATCATGATCCCCCCTGGACGATGCGAACATCAAATGATCGTTAATCGCTTTTTGGATTTTTATTTAAATACAGCTCGTTATCTAGATAGTCATAAATGTAAAAGTGATTACTTAATCTTGTCAGCAGGGCAAGGAAGCCAAAGCATTCAGCAGCAGAGCCGTTTGGTCCTGGATTAGAGGAAGACCGAGGTGTTGGCCCCCACCCCGGTAGAGTCGCCTTGTCAGTGAATGTCCACTCAGGTCATTTCGAGATGAAGCACCACTGCATCAATAGCAAAAGCATTCATAACCAAATTGTCAATTCCGTTGCTAAATTTGGACGCAAAGAAGGATAGGCACCTGGAACTTGATTATGCTGGCCCGAAGGCGGCCTAGCCGAAGGGTTCTTCTTCTTGCGACAACGTAATCCCCACCCTAATTCTAATTTCAAACAGAGGGTATTCTTTATGTACTTTCTAGAACAGTGTAAACTGGTGCTTTTCTTCAAATGGAACCTGAGAGTTGTCGTTTGGACCCAAACCCCATCCAAATTCAAAATCTATTCTTCTCTAAAGTAAGGTATCGATGGAGAGTCCTCCCTTGCAGCATGTTGTCAGAGAGTGAATTTACAGAACGCTCGGTTATGGCTAGATAATTCTTCGTTAAACGAAATAACGAGAGTGGATAAGAGCAATTAATAGAGGGCTTAAATATAAGGTTGCCCTAAATCTTTGGCTCAGCCCCATTGAACGGTGCATCATATAAACACTTTTAAATGATCAGGTAGTATTTTTGGAAGCCCGAATGAAACTGGCCCAGACAAATGCACACCAAAATCGCAGTATTATTTTAACGGGGTGCCGAAGGTCACTGCTTCGATTTTGCTGTGGATAACGTTGAGCAGGATCAACGGCCCTATGAGATGCTGGCCTCGATAGCGTAGTCGCTCATCCTTGCTTTGCCTGCGTAATATCTCCTAATAGTTAATTCACAGCTTTGCTATTTTTCTATTTATGTAGTATCAATAGAAGATTGAGGGCAGTTGGGCATGAATGCATCCATCCGTGCTGGATGAGAACCCAAATTATTGTTTGGACCACACCCAATCGACAGCATGTGACTTCGAAAGCAGGCTCTCGATGATCGACTGGTTACATAGGGAGCAGCTTTGAGCATAACGAAATGTCGAAAGCCTGTTTGAGAATCCATTAGAATTTTGTAAAATGAGCGCAAACCTTTTAAGCCACCATTAAAAAGTCTCCTACTAATTAAATACTTGTCAACCACATTTCTAACCAAGGCCTGCTATGAAAAAAATTATCTCTGACGAAAGCAGGATCAGCCTACAACTTGTTATTGATGACTGTTTGCTGGGTAGAAATGTTTGGCTCTGCAGAGTTCAGTTGAGCTGACGAGCAATCTTCCTTCGTTCTGGTTAGTATGACGAAAATATGCAGCTTAGAATGAGAAGACATACCTTGAGGAGAAAATGATTCGTCGGATGCGGGAAGAAATGTCTCATCAACTATCAAATGATCAGTTCGTGATGCTTGCTTCTTCAGCAACTGAGTGTAATCTTGCATATACACGATACGGGATATTCTTGGGTATTCTTGCACATAGATCTTGGCTTGGACCTGTGTGAAATCAGGCAGGTATTTTAGCGTGAGCACTGATATGAGGCCTATTATACGCTGGTGTGTCTCTGGGGAAGACGGACGAATGCTACTTGCAGGTGTGGCACGCAGCCTTGTGGTATGTGACGAAATACCTTTGCTGCGATGCACTAGCCATTTCTCATGGTTGAAATCATTGAAAGGAATTGGCGAGAAATGCAAGCAGATTGAGCAATACACTCTAAGGGGAGTTTGTGCACTTGACAATTTGCAAAGAGATACAGATTGGGAATGGTAAAAGTGTCCTTAAGTGTGGACCTTTGAAAATTCTCTATAGCCAATCAATGCAAACAAAGACGATCGTTTGGTCATCTTCCCAGAAGTGCAACATTTCACTCATGTTCAACCGCAGAGAACTAATGTTAATAAAGAACGCTTTCATTCATTATACATTTGAATGCAGAAAGATAGATCAAATCTTTTCATGACGTCATGTGCCTATCAGCTATCAACAGGAGACAAGATTGTTCAAAAGGCCCGGAAAAAGACAAGAGAAAAACGACAAAAGAAATCCAACTCTTGAACCTTGTTAATTCTCCGGTAACCTTCTCACGGCCTGCACTTTCTTAGCAAACAAACTAGGTCATTCTTGTGGGCGAGCATATATCAACTTTCATCATTAAAACTTACTCATTTTTGTTTATTTCCTATAGGAACAGAAGCTTGAGCTTTGGTATTAGAGTAGTAGAGTAGCAGAGGGCCCGCAAAGGGTCCTCGTAATTAAGTAAAGTAATTTCATCGTCTGGAAAAACCCATTCATGAAGATTATGTAAAGAGAACCAACCGGATCAATGTTTTGCATTGGAACAGAGTCATTCCTACTGCTTTTATTTAATATACCCACGGGTATACATAACAAGATTAAATCCTAAAGCAAACATTCCCTTGCATTTTTAGAAATCTTCAGCAGATCCCTTAAAAGGGGCACTTTATTTTGTCGATCCATTTGAATGGAACACCCATAAGTGATGCATGAATCACCATTTTTAAGGGAGCATCTTTTCTAGCAACACCAGAGCTATTACTTCAATCCCTCAGCCCGTTTCAAGGTCAAACCATGATGTTTTTCGCAATATATTTCAAATGCATGCTGTAACCAGTTTGATTGCTGCTCATATTACATCTCAAGTACTTTCAAGAGGGAGAGACCAGCCAAACTTTGTACCTAGCATGTCACATCCAAGGTGGCATCGAATTTTTCATTGAAAGAAGCTAGCTATAGTTGAAAACGTGCTTCATTTTTTCAAATCCTGCCCTGTGATTGTAGCAATTAATTTTTTTCACGAGATGGAAGATATGTTTTTGTTTTGTTACGAAAGACTTCTTCAGGCCGATTTAAGTATGGGACGATGGCATAAACTTAGTGGAAAGTGAAAAATTAACATTATTTGCCATTTTCAAAGTAGGGTGTGACTGAATAACTAGCGTGGCAAGAAGAACGCGAAGCAAAACTTTGCTGGGAAGGATTTGGAGATATGTGTGAAGAGGCTACCTTCAACCTTTCCTTGGCGTTGGCACGTGCTGAAATGTACAACACCAACACGAAGCAATTGACCCGGAGCCTGAACCCCATGACATTCTTCCTCAAGATGTAGAGAGACCATCTTTGAGGCGATAATTTTACAAGTGTGCGGAAGGAAGACATTCTGCTCGATTATTCCAAAGTACCAAAGCAATTTCCTATCGGTTTTCGGCTCAAAGCTGATCGATTGGAGAATAAAGAGGTCGCGTCAATCACTGGGCAGGTCATAAATCTATCCACACCAGCAATTCCGTAAAATTCCTCAGCTTCTCCAGGCCCATAAGAAACGGGCCATTGTTGACTGTCCAAGCTTTTCGTGTCAGATCAACACACGGTGGTACCTGGTCAAACGATGATGTGCCTTTTCTTCCTATGTTTGACAATTAAATGTGATTGCACGGAAGTCGGTAGGTTTGAGACGATTACGTTGGCACGCACCGTGATCTTTTGCCTCGGGATTGGAGGAACTAAATGTCATTGCATCTGTGACGTCATCCACAGAAAAATGGCGCTTGCATACTTCAATGGCACGGACACGCCTCTTGTTAAGAAATCGTCATTGGTCCGTTGTGGCTTGGTTCTGTCCAATAATTTATGGGCCACTCGCATGTTGGTGATGAAGCCGTTTTTTATTGCAATTACAATTAACTACTATCCAAACAGTGGTGCTTCAAAGGTTTACTTGGCATCTACAATTACTTATGCTTGCCAGTCAAGCATCGCATAGGACTATCTATTAAAAAGAGTCCAGCATCGTTTACCAACTGAGTTGCTTGTCTTTATCAACAAAGATCAGAACAACAGTAATTCTACCAAGAATATCGCTTGTTTTACACTGAATGCATATATTGTTACGGGCTATTACAGTAAGGCATCTTAAAATGGTCCATTCTAAGCTAAAAGTTGAAATAGTTGACCCTTCAGATTCTTTTTACTTCGACTTGAAATTAGCCAAAATGCTCTCAACGTGTAGTATTTAATCAACTGTGGGAATGAATTATTTGCAATTTAGACATATTATAATTTTCCAGATGAGAAGGAAATTTTCTCAATCATAAAGAACAACTACAAAGCAAAGGTTAGATATGGGAGATCCCATTAGGTATTTCCTCTTGCAAATCAATTTACCAACAACCAATGGAGACAAAACTAAACAGCTTTGTTGAAGCAAATTAAGGGACAGAACAAGCTTACGAAGGTGGGAATCCAAGACTAACAGTTTAAGGAAGCAGAAAGCGATACAAGCTCAGTTGATTTACAACAGACAATAATTGAAAGCGATAAAGATATTGGAAAAATATACTCAATTATTTGCTCGTGGATCAGATTTGCAGGGATTAGAGAGAACTTTTTTAATTTGAAACACAAATGACAAAGCTTGGTACTGTTGAAACAGTCGAAACTGATGAAAGATATGAATGCATTGACGTCGAATTTAAACGAAGTTGAAGATGTTTTGAACGATGTCTGACAATGCTCGAGTTAAATGACCATCCAGCAAAAAGCATTTAGAGAATTCTCAATACGTCCCGTATATCTCATTAACATAGAACTACTTGCCTTCAAAAGTAGGCAAGCTTGTCCATATAAGTCTTCGAAAGAGAGCTCTCCTTCTTCTAATCTACATGGAGAATTGGAAGTAAGAAAAATTCACTGATAGGATTCATTCACTTTAAAACTCTTGAGATGCAATAAGATAGATAAAACTGGTATTGGATATCTACTTATATCAGTAACCATTTTCTCCAGAGAAATTTTGAACGTTTTTGGAAATAAGGGTTGCATTTGAGACTTATAGCAAAGGAGAAGCGTGTCCTTGAGGTCCTATAGCTATTAACGATCCTCTAGACCATTAATGATGGCTGTTTTCCATGCTTTGAATATCAAGCACTGGCACATCTCTATCTCTGCTGTGCACTGATAAACAAACAGTTCGTTAACAAGAAAGAAAAATGACAATTCACGTGGGTTTCTTGCTGGTGCCAATAAAACAGTAGTGCAGCAAATCACTCATTTTTTTCTCGAGAAAAATAAAAAGATGAAGGCCCTATTAAGCGTTACCAGCTACTACAAAATGAGATAGAAAATTTGCAAAGATAAGGTTGCCCTTGTGTTAGAGAACTGGGTCATCACAGACGCCGGAAATGTACAATGACCCCCTTGTCAGCATTGGGCACGAAGCTACTCCCCTGTAATGACGAGTTAATGAAAACCATTGATAAGATTGACCTACCCACAAAGGCGGTTGACGAGCATAATGGCACAAAGACCCTTAGCTCCGCTGGTTGAATGACGACACAGCCCTCTATCTTATCACATGCAACGATGTGGCGTAAGTAATCGACCTCTAGACCATAGTCTATTTAATGTGTTATTACACTTTGAAGTGGGAATAATGGCTATTACCATTAGTACATGTGAGCGCTGTCCGTACCGTCCATTGACGTTAGATTACGAATCCACATCTGAGACACTTATTATGAGGACTGATCAATCCGAAACGATGGGTATCTGAGAGCGGTCGATGCCCGGCCGGCCGCGTGAAACAGGGAACAAAAAATAATGAGTGGAACATGATAGGGAGGCGTAGCGTCTTGGGTTGCCATATCGCTGGCATCCGCAAATGTCCGCTGCAAGCACTTCTTGAAAAGCCAAAGGCACAAAACAATTTGACCCTTGTAGTAGAAGAAAGTGGCAATGATCTTATCGGGCTTGCAAAAAGGGGTAAGAGTTACATTGCACGCGGCACTGTAGGGCGTTCATTTCTAGGGCCTTCATCTCTATGCTATATATTTCATTTGCACTAGTTGAGCAACGATTGCTAACTGGAAGATTTGTTATTATAACTTAAAGTAGAGAGATGAGTCATCTAACATTGAAAACGAAAAGGTCTTTCATATTATCAACCCCCCCACCCCCCTCTATTTTGCATCTTTTTCGAGCATCGATGCAAAAAATATAAAGGGGAGAACTTTAGAGAGCTTACAATGATTTTCGAAAGAGAGTGCCAGTTGCAAAAAGTCAATCGAAGGTCTTATTAATGTACTGTTCCAGGTATATTGCAAAAAGCGTAATCGTGTAGGCATTAATGCATCAAGGTGCCTAAAGCTGGTAAAAAAATATTTGATAAGGTCTTTCTATACTTTCGAGGAGATTAAGAAGCCAAAATTCATGAAGGATTCATGAAGGCCCAACTACGGTTGAGGGTAATCTTGCTAAACTCTGAAGTTCAAGCACCTTTGGGGTGGAGGCATGACCCCATACTCCACCTAACCGTGTTATGTCACCTCTCAAATTGTTTTGAACAGACCTGGTACTAGGCTTTCTTTCCTTTTCAAACAAACCTTAGAATGCTATAAAATATTTGTTTAAATATAGTGAAATCTTGAAATGCTTGGTAGGAGATAAAATTATATTTTTAAGAGCACTGAAGCTTATTTTGTGATGCTGTGAATGGTTTGTGTTCGTGCATTCCTGCCAGAATGACCTGATGGTTGAAATAATGGGAACCGAAAAAGTAACAAACACACTTGCCTGCCTCAATCGTCTAATCCATAAACCAAAGAAATAATGGACAGATAATTCGATAATGTTTGCAAGGGTTTTGCTAAAATTCCATGGTTAATGGAATGGTGAGACATTGGAAGGCCACCCAAGGAATAACATTGCTGGTTAATAAACATAGTAAGGTTGCTCTCGCTGAAAACATGGCGCTCTCTTTTCTCGGGTGGACGGGATGTTTTTATCAATTCAAGATATTTAATAAGCACCACATATCATTATTTAATTGAAATTAGTAAGCAAGAAAGCTGTTTATACGTAAGGATAAAGCTTGAGGTGGTTGATAGAGAATGGCAGTCATATAATGGCTTTAAGATACTATTATATGTTTTGTTCGTTTATTGAATCAGCTGGTGAGATCCCTTGAATATTACCCAACCTTGCAGTCCAGTTGCTGACGCAATGTGACATTTCCCACCACTCTATTTGCTTCATAGAGAAATTAAATTAGAAGAACACTCCTTAAGCTGACCTTTTTTGATTATTTTCTGAAAAACCTCGGCATTCTGAAATGGTTATTTACCCTTTCATTTTGTGCAGTAAGCCTAAACATCAGGCGGGGCAGCTATCAAGGCGAAGTTCTATTTCTTTTTCTACTCTGTGATTGATCCAAGTAGCACCAGAAAGGCTGTGAGTGATCCAAGTAGCACCTCACAAAGATTTACTCATTTTTTGCAAGGTCGTGTCAGGAATACTATATCAAATAGTTGAATTAGCCACCTGCTGCCCTTGGAAATGATTTATTCTAGAACAACGAGAGCCTTTTTTGCCTGGCAGATGATTCTTGTCAACAGGGCGTCAGTCACTGGCTGAAGAAGGGTCAAAATTTGAAGTCCTCGTGGATCTCGTTTGTGCTGGCAAACTCTAATCCAACACGCAGGCACTTGCAAGGGCTCATTAGCTGCAACCGGCACTCGATCGTGCTAGAAAGCAGACGAGCAAGTCAGCACACCGCTGCAAGTGCACCTATTGGACGCAAGCGATACCCCCTGTGTATGGACAGCAAAGGCTGTGAAAAGGCTGTAGTTTGTTTGGCTTTAGAACTATCCAGCTACGGTGTCACAAGCAGGTTCGCTATAACCTATCTCAAATGTGACATGAATGTGCGTGATAGGCAATGGGAAACAACAGTAACTTTAAAAAAAACAAACAAGGAGGGCATGCTGTATTGGCTACGGTAGCAATGCATGAGTGTAGGGCAGCAAACATTAATCAAGAAATCGAGTGACACAACCCCCCGCCACCGCCCTTCCAGTCTGGTAAGGTCCATTTCTCAGAACCACGTTCAAGCAAAGACGCTTTAGTCTGCAATCAGTCCATCTTAATATTTCCATTAATCCCTGGTCAATCACCTCATCCGGGTGTTTGCAGAAGGATTCCTGGTCAAGAACAAGGAAGGACTGATTTCCCACCTCTTGTGCAGCTTTCTCTTGCTTGCGTTACTTGAAAAGCAGTAATCAAATCTGAAATGAAAAATTTTGCGACTTTCGTGTGCTTTTTGCCTAAAAATAAAAACTTTTCGACTAACGTGAACTATTAACTTGACAACATTGGAAGGAATCTCGTCTGAGCATTCCTTGCCAATGGCAAAGTACGCTTGTTGGCCCAAGTCCCGTTAGAGGAAATTAAGATAGGGCACTGGTTGGATGACCGCGATTTCCTAAAAAACGTGGGAAAACCAGAACTCAAGACGAGGAGATTGCAAATTGATACATTAAGGCGAATGACACTTCTCCTTTGATTAGAAAAGGTTTGGTTTTCATGAAATATGTAAGTGCATTAGACAGTTAATGAGAAAGACGAGTTGATAATAACCCCAATTAAACAAACACTGACTCGTCGCGTTTAATCTCCACTGCAATCACGACGCTCACAGTTGATTGGTGGCTTTGTCAAAGTAGTGAATGAGGATTCCACTGACCGTTAAGCTTAAGTGTTAATCTACGAATTTCGGTAGTGACAGATGACACAACTGCGTCATAGACATTGCTTATTAAGAAGGATTTGCGAAGAAAACTATGGAGAAAACAGTCTTGGTCTCTCTGGCCTCCAAGTCTAGGACTCACTGAACCGCCTACGCAGGGGCTGTCGCTGTAGAAAGCACGTGATACGGCTGAGGTTAGTCTGAAGAGTGGCGTCTACCAGAAACGCAAACAAGCTTCGATCAGTAAGACGCGAGGTGACGTCATAGGTTAAAACACCAGGCACTAGGTGTGATGAGACTAGACATCGGAGAAATACGTAAGCTGGGAAATTTGTATGTAATCCAACGCACAGAAATGCTTTCGTGCGATGTTAAACAGCTGTCTTGAGGGGATGGCAACAACAGAAATCTCTGTTCGTCCTTCCACGCCCGCGAAACCATGAAATCTAATCATGGCTTTCAACAGAAAAAGAAGGGCTTTAGTTCTGAGTTTAAGAGGGCGTGCACTGTAACGCGATTGTAGCGCAAGATGTAAACAAACGGAGGTGCGATATTTTTGTATACAGAATGTTACGAGATCAAGTCATCATTTGGACAGCAGGGACCTTCTTTAGTGCTAGCATGAAGAGCCTCTCTATCAAGCAAAGGTCTCGTTCGTACGAAATTGCAAAGGTGCATAAATTAGTTACGCACATCGCGCAATAGTTTATAATCATTGATGAAACACTACTGCGATAAATCATCTTGTAAACACGACACGCTCTTTTTAAACGACCATATCACGTTCTTGTTAAAGTATCATTCATTCATGAGAGCTTCATTTGAAAAAGGGTTTGATTTAACTTTGATGGTAGCTGAAGATCATTTAAAATCTAATGCGAAGTGTTGGAGCTAGATGAAGGAATCTAATATCAAAGTATTTTTCTATAAGGCGTTTTAGATTTGGCTAAAAATCTAAGATGGTTTTCATTTGTTGCGAATTATATTTATCGGTTGAGCAGTTTGTTAACACTTTAATACACATTTTTCAGTCACTCTACCTTTTTGTTGAATATTTTCAAAATTTTAAGGATATTTTCAAAAGCTGAAAAATTGCTTACTGTGATATTCCCTCACTGTTATCTTAAAAGAGAAAGGCCTAGATTGCATAAAATTAATCAAAAAATAATTCAGTTGCTAGGGCGCGTGCAGTTTTATTTGTAACAAAGAAAAGAAAAAGTAAATGTGGCTTTGTCCAACAGCAAATGAGCAAAACCATCAGGAAAGCGGAATGTTAAGATTGAGCTTATGAAAGCGGAAAGTAAATGCCAAGTCGATTTCAAAGAATCGTTAAACATTTGAATTGTCAATATATACGTCTGACCACATAGAAAACTTCTTTTGGATTCGCTGTTAGTAGAATTCAAGCCATTGGTCAGCTTCAAGTTTTCTTTGACAAGGTAGAAATTAATTGTGATTATCAGCCGGTGTCAAAATATCAAAAGTTCTTTATAGAAAGCAGAAAAGTTTCTTTATTAAGACTGAATGAAATAAACATTACATAAAATATCAACTAATGTTTATACGAGAAAGGTCGACGAAGACAATTAAAAAACAATTTATCAACATCAACTATTTGCTTTGTTGTAAATAGATGAAGCTTTGTCATAAATCAATAATTTCTTAATGCGTCAGACAGAATGTCTAGAATTTAATTATCTAAACCAAAACAATCTGATGAATCTCTTACTCCATTAAGCTTCATTGATAAAGAGGAAACTATGATGAAAGCTGTCATGAAGCCCATGTTCCTGTGACCTTATTTTTTCTACAGTAATAGTATCCATAAAAAGCTTCAGACGAAATAAGATGAATCTAGATAAATAAATGAGGCTAGAGAGATGAATCTCTCTGCTGCGATTGAAGTTGAAAAGAATGATAAGAATTCATGTTTAAAAAGAAGTGGAAAGAAATTGGAATGTGCAGACAGTAGAATTGGTGAGAAAAATTGCTAAAAAGATACTGAAATAAAGATATTTTAGAATGTCCCTGTTATAAGAATACATATTGGAATGAAATTTGAATGTGCAAACAATATAATTGGTGAATATTGCTTAAAAGATGCTGAAATAAATATCTTTCAGAAAGTCTCTTGTTATAAGAATACATATTGGAATGTAATTTGAATGTGCAAACAATATAATTGGTGAATATTGCTGAGAAGATGCTTAAATAAATATCTTTCAGAAAGTCTCTTGTTATAAGAATACATATTGGAATGAATTTGAATGTGCAAACAATATAATTGGTGAATATTGCTGAGAAGATGCTAAAATAAAGATCTTTAAGGTAGTCTCTTGTTATAAAAATACAATTAAAATATATATGAATTATATCCGAGTACTTAAATTTGCTCTCCCAGGTCTTTAGAAAGCTTATGAGGCAGTGAAATATCAATTAATGATAATGAGAACAGGTTAAAGATAACAACAAGCTGCTGACTGAAACCATTCATGCAAGCATATTCTTCAGCATCCCTGTTCTCGTGTGCGTCATCTACAGCAAAAGTTACAAGAAGATTTCTATTGTACACATGTCATTAGCAGCTGTAGTATTTATCCAAAGAATCGTTTATGCATTTGAAATCAGGCTAAACACTTTGGACATGGTAAACAATCTGCCTATCTACCGTCTTGTTATAAAGAAGAGCCTCCTTGGCTCTGTTGACGCTATGGACGGTAGCCATACATGTGAACTCATTCAAATAATGCCTGAAGGCCCGTCTGATTGCCCTTTAATGAGAGTTTTGTGCCTATCATGGACTTAAGTGCAGCCATGGCCCTAACATCAATTAACAGTAACAGCAACCTAATGAATCCACTGTGCTGGAATTCCACTTTTCATTACTTCATTGTTCAACTTTGGCGAAAACATCTCGGTAGCTGATTAATTCTTAGAATCAAAGGAGTGCAAAGGAAATGCATATTCTCATTTGTAAAGCATCTTATCTTTCCCTGTGCCAAGATGTTTAGCTAGACAAAATCATGTTTTTGTTCTAGTTTCAATGTTTGAATCCTAATCTTGAAGATAGATTAACTTATCTGAATGAGGATGGCCAGATTAATCATTATTTTACGTTTTGGACATTTTAACCTGCTGATTAAATAGTAAATTCAGCCCATTGTTTATATAAATACTTTTCTTGATCAGATGTTGTCGTACTTATTTCATTCATCTGTAAAGTGACATGCCGTCATGTCCCTGATACTTTATCATGCATCATGACTTTATCATGCATCCTATTAATGACAGTCACTTGCTGTCATCTTCTGTCGTGCTATGTTACTCACTGGGATACTTATCACTTCTATTCCAGCACTTGCATTGAAGCAATTCTCACTTTATCAAAAGAAGTTCTCGTTTGGGCTAGGCTCGATTTCCCTGTCGCGCTTAGGCCTATTTAAAGCACTGATTGATAAGCATGAGCCCTTTTCTTGTTATCACTCTGCAAGATGCACAGGAAAATGTGCTCCAGCTTGACTATCAGACCAATTCCTTCGAAGCATGGTGTCAAAAATGGACAATTAGGTCCTATACATATATCTGCTGAGATCAGTTGCTGCTTGGCAATTTCTAGCAGTATTAAACTTGGATCTCGTAATGCCTTCGTGATTGTTCAGTAGACGTGATATATGTTGATAAATGCTTTCTTGCAGCATTAATACTGCGTTCATTACTAACAGTTTAAAACTACAAGCGATTTCAATGAAAAGAGAATCATGGAAGAGTAACTTTTATCATAGTTTTGCAGGCTCCTTTTCAAGTTTGATGAATCAAAGCAAAATAAACTAGTTGAAAACTTTCAATTTTAAGATTCTAAATTTGGGTTGCCATTTTATGGAATTCTACGTGAATTTCTTGACTGTATGAATGCTAGTGTGTGTCTTGCTAGTGACATCAGAAGGTTTCTTGAAGTGACCAACGAGGACAGAAGCGTACACACTCCGTGAGCGTGACCTTGTTGACAAGGATCGTTCGGGCCAGGTCGCGCCATTGTGAGTCACTTTAAGTGGATGACGTCTAACTTCGTGAGTGAAAGTTCTGTTATCCTACACACATAAACACAAATGTCCGTAAATTCGTGAGGGGAAAACAATCTTTGTATCTGAAGATGGGATTTGCATAGTTCCGAAATCACCAATGATTGGCCTATTGTGTGCAAGCAACGCGCGCCCATCGAAATATCCGGGACATACCGGGCCACTAAGCTAAACAACTTTAGACGCATACTTCTTGCCAAATTCCATGAAAGAAGATTTCATTGTGAGCCTCAGTATTATTGTAACAAAGTTTAATTAGTCTGAGGCAAGGATTAAGCAGAGTCGACTTTCTTTAGAGTCGTGTCATCGACATCTTAAGCCGGGAAAGTTAATACTACCGTCTGTGGCAGAAGGCGAAATCAGTTGATTCATTTTATCTCGTCACTCAGCCTGCATCGAACTTGACTGCATTTTGGGCCATAGAAGAGGAGGCCAAGAAACGGTTGGGTCTTTTCGACCTTGCGAGAGATGGCCGGCTACCCTATAACATTCCTCTTTATTGATCAACACAGAATTTGGTGTGTGGAGAGTGCCTGTCCACAAGGCTAGGCTTCAAATAACTAGACCTTCCCAATCCTCTTGCCTTTCAGCAAATCGAGATTTATCCAAGAAAGTCCTGAAACTGTTGGGTTTCTATTTAAACAGCTTTTTATTTTTATGAGGAGAAGCTGGGTTATTCAACCTTAATTATTTTGGTTATGTTGATTGATAGTGGCTTTGGAATAGTTTTACGTGGAACTGAAATATCACTAAAAGATTACCTTTAATGCATTTTGCCTTCAAGGAATGCAAGCATTGGATTATTCGATGGGAAACTAATTTCCTCAAAGGGCTTCCGATCGGCTGACCATATCAACTTTCAACTCTGTTTTATTACTTTTAGAGACGAAGGAGGACTTCTATGAAGTGGGATGGCTTGAGAGTTGCACTTCATCTCCAAAAATTCGAGGAAGCGTGTCAAATATGCATCCTAGTTCTTACGTCTATAACTACTATTACTAACAAATGTAGCAAATGGTCTTGACACATCCCAAGTTTTCTTTTAAAAGAACTGTCCTTAACGATTTTTAAAATTTTATTCTTGTTCAAGCAACCATATCTGGATATAGGTGAAGGTACTGGCTACATCAAACACAATTATAGAAGTGAAAAAGATAGAGTTTAGTGCTTTTTGGCTATTAAACAGCTATAGGAGTGAAAAAGATAGAGTTTAATGTTTTTTATCCATTAACTGCAAAGCCATCCGCTCGGTAAATTGTTTTGAGAGAAATCTACGATGTCTTTGTCCACAGTTTTTGCTCTATGATATCAAAATTTGAACACGTAGATGTAACTACTTCCTTACTCTTTAACATCACATAACTTGGAAGTTGAAAATGTGGGAGATTGGCATAGCAAGGTTCTAGGGCTAATTACACCGTGAATTCTGCATTTTTCTCTACCCAGATCTCTCATAATGATGAAAAGGCTTCAAACTTTTCCACAAAGATTGAATGAATAGAATTTAAAGCATTAAACATTAATCAAACACCACTTGAATACCACAACAGGCTGCCTCTAGATATGATCAAAACCGATATCACTTTCTATGGTAAAATAAGTCCAAGAACAGCTTCCAGGAAAGTTCTATTGATGAAATTGAATGATAAGAAATATTGATTGGCATGTTATCAGAAAAATCTTGACATGGCAATCCTTTACTTCTAATGAATTAATCAGGGCTTCTAACCTTCTTTTCAGGTGGTCAGCTTTAGAACCTATTATATCTCCATGGAAATCTTTGAGCTTTTCGAAACTAGGTGGAGTGATTTACTTTATGTGCAAACAAACATACGGCGATAGGAGATGTGGATCCATCGAAATTCAAGAAGACCATTGGAGGGTGACATCAAAAACACAATAAGATCAAACTATTGTATCGGGACTAAAATCTTTTGAAAATTGACCATTTCTAGTGAAATATATCTTAATCATTTATAATCTTCCAGAGACGTTTATACGTGATGTTTTGTCGTTTTCTCTTCTTTTATTGGAGAGATTGCAGATGTTACCTCACACACACACGTAGAATCCTCTTGCAATTGGCTCCCTCTCCAAACTTGGGCAACACTTTGTTCAATGCTTCTGCATTGATCATTCTCCCCTCGCATATTTTAATTGTAAACGAAGTTATCATGGCGAGCCACTTGTCTATTGAAGGATTAAGGTCCAGTCGCCGAATAGGGATGTTTGTGGCAGCCAAGTAATTCAGGAACACTAGCAAGAACGCATTAAGTGCAAAGGCATCTCTTTAGCCCCAGGTCATTCTAAGCAGGTCCCCAAATTAGAATGGACAAAGGCTTTATCTAAGGAAGGCATGAACATTCTGTTCTGTACGTGGGAATGTCAGACCTAGTTTGCAGTACGGTGTACCGAGTACATTTAACACTGTATTGCATGCCCAATTGCAATGATTCACTAGATTGGCATTCGTCATCTTTCACTCTACTTGTTGGTTTGACAGGTGTGCATGTGAGATTGACGAGTTTGAGCTTTATAGCGAGCAAGGTAATATTCTGCCAGAGGAATTTGTTCCCTGCCTGTAAAGCATTGATTTGCTGGCCGTGGCGAGGAAATCACGGGGGTGAGGCAAAAAAAGTAAGACAGATTCAGTAGTTTATCGAAATGATGCCCGAATAGTTTTGAAATGAATGAAAGATGGCAGATGAATTCGATGTTCAGAACAAGGGGGACGCTGCGCAGGAGGTCGATCGGTGAGCCGAACGCAGGTCGACAAACATGGCTGACCACTCTCTAGCTCGCGCTGTTTTTTTGGCCAGTGCCATGTTGCAAGCGAATCATTCTCTAGCTCTGACTTATTCTCTATCAATCGCAATTGCACAATTTGAAAAGTGTGTTTATGCGACTTTTAGTTCGATAAGAGGTTTTATTGAGTATTTCCAACTAACAAAAGCAGCGATTTGGTTCAGTCAATCGCGCGACAATCAACTGCTCAACTTGAAGCCTTGTAACCAGAAGTAACATCTGCCTATTTGTAGGCAAAATCATTATCGCGTATGAATCCAGGTGCTGAGGCAATATGGCATTACACATTTTGAAAGCACTGTAAATTCAAACACATGCCGGCACATGGCCTTCCCAAACACCCCATAACAGGAACCCTCAACAACCAGAAATTGATAGAGTGCTACAGAAGGAAAGACCAGAACTCTGTTTGTCTACCACCCTGCCGCCGACATGTCACAAGATTCGGCAAACATCGAGAATGTCACAGAATCAACAGGTACCCGGCTTCGACCAGTTCCGTTGGGTCAACTGTTCTACGTGCTACACTTTCTACAAAAGGTACAATTACTTTTGTTAGGATTGTCAGAAGTCTGCTCAAAAAGTACCTTATTTTAATGATACTTGGCCACTCCTTTGCTTGTTACTGTATTGACAGATGTAGACCTCCTGTGGCTAATAGCAGAGAAATGCTTTTGAGCAGGGTATAAGACGTGTTAAGGATAGTACAAGACTAGCTGGCAGGATAGGATTGCTGAAGAGAAACCATAGAACATGGAAATACTAGACCTCGTTTGGCAAATTCGCTTACAGTGCCACACTATTGCTGCGTTCAAATGTGTTTCAGAGAGAAATGCCCCATCTCTATTGCAACACGTCGCATCTGAATCAAACTGCCCAGAATATACAAAGCAAAGCATTGAAACCATTCACTAAAGGCATAAGGACATGCCACAGGGTTTGCCATTATTCTACAGACCTGAAGCATCGACGCTTTTCAAATTGCTTGCATGCCAACTGAAGTAATCCTCTCCATTTCTATGTCGAGACTCCGTATTTATTAGGGGAAGCGTTCAAAAACAAAAATAAAAAGATGAAAGGATATGGGACACGACCATTACTTACAATTTAATTAACTTCTACAATGATATTCTTAATTGGTGTTCGTGAGGGGAAAGAATATTGATAACCATTTCCTCTTTCTTTGGTTTTGGTGCAACCAAAAGGCTATTAAAATTTACGTCTTTTCACAAGTATAAGATACAATAAATATGTTGCGACAATTGCATTAATATGTTGCTATTTGTGAACACTTTGTTGTCATTAATATCAAAAGACAGCACTAAAGTGCCTGCTTTGAATTCTTACGGTAATCCAAAATGTTTTGAAAATAGACAAGAATTTCATAGCTATCTATCCATGCAAAGCCACAGAACAAATGTGTAATTCTATCATCCTATAATTGGCACTTAAATTACAGATTACGCTGGTAATGGATTTATTAGTTGTCTATCCATATTGCTTAAGCCTCATTCTGGCTTGGTATGTGACTAATTGTGACTATGTTGAATTGCGCTATAAGGCTATGAAACTTCAAGGGAGGTGAGATCTCAAATACCTAAGAAACAATCTTCAATATAGACTGCCTGGCAATTAACTTTGTGATGATGCTTCAACTTCCAAGAGAGGCTGACTAAGGGCTGGCTACCTGCTGAGGCTAAAACAATAGATTCATGATTATAAACAAACAAACTTTACTCCTAGGCCTCTTCCTTTTCAACCCTTTCCCACAAGTTATATCCAATACTTGTGTTATGGGCTGTATCACCTCACTTTCGGCTTCACAAGACGGTTCATCATTTGATTGAATTATAGTGAAGGGTGGAGCTTCCTATCTTGAGTGGAACCATAGACTCTGCATCATATGCCAACTTTACAAAAGGCTCCGCATCATATGCCATCAAATAGATAGCACGTGATATGGACCTTGTCATGTGATATTGCCGTAGCTCAAAGAAGCCAAACGCATAATAAATGTATTGTCGTTACAGATACTGTTGCAGCCGAAAAGAAATTATCTCTTCTAGCTTCGGCAGCCTAACATTTAACTTTTGCAGCTACTCGTTTGGAGAAAACAAGGCAGCTCAGTTTGATAAATGTGTCCTCAAAAAGAAGACAAGTTTTACATCGATTCAAGTATATCTGTATCAGTTGGAACTGGTCTCTCCCTTTTTTGCCAAGGTTTCGAATAAAGGTTGTTTCAATTACAAAGATGTCTGAGGAATCCTGCAACATGATATCAAGACTTTCGGCTGTCAAACAACTGATAAATTCAACAAATTGTGTCTTGCAAATATCAATCTCGAACTTTTTGCAGGTCACAAAACCCTTACGGGTCTTAAGGCGCTAAAATATATTTGTTGCGCAATTTGATTGCAACAGTGGTAATAAAACGCCAGTTTAATCAAATTTGACAATGTTGTCACGTCACAGTTTCTAATCCTTTTTGCCGAATGCATTGGAATAAAAATTTACCCTTAATATGTTTTACAACAACTTGTGTTTGTAACCAAACTTTTAAGGTGAAATTATGAATTTCTTATTACTTGCTCGGCTTAATATCCAAAAAGGTTAATTCTAAAGCTTTATTTCTCTAGCAATGGAAAATGAAGCATTTGGGAATTATCTTAGTTGTCGTTATCTTTGGCATCAGACCTAATTTTGAGTTTTATTTACAGTTTAAAAATGTTGACTTGATAATGCAATGGCTGGCTGCACTATGAAATGAATTCATGGCGCGAAGGAAGCTGGAAGTGCAAGGACTGGTACCGAGGCAGGAACTGAACGAACCAATAAGAATTTATAATGTAAACATCACATGACTATGCCGCGAATGGTCTATACAGCATTGCAAGCCAATGAGTAACTTCATCTCAAAGTATAGCAATTTTAAAATAATTAAAAGCAGCAATTGAAAGTTTTTCATTTGTACACAAGAAGATAAAAGGGACGCTCAAGCTTTTTAAGCTTTATAAATTTGATAGACAAAGCAGGTTTCTTCCAAACAAGACAGTACGCATCTGACGGAAGAAACTGCAATGTAATACTTGCTAACGAAATGTTTTTGGTGAATAGCTTGATTCGGCTTTTTTTGCATGATTATATCACAAAGCTAACTAAGGCGTGAACTTGTGTTTGAAAGTGTGTGTCACCGAATCTTTTTTCATGGACTTTTAAAATTTCAGTTATTGTTATTTTCACGTGTCTTTTCCAGTAAAAAGAATTAATGCTAAAATCATGTAAGTTATAAAAGCATAGTGACTAGCTGGTTGTATGCATTGCATCGTAACCTTTGCATTGAGGTAAGAAGGCATCATTTGGGTGAAAGTTGTTCCGCTTGTTGGAAAGGTATTAATCCTTGTTAATGAACTCCGAGAGGTATCTATTAATTCTGTGGAAATTGCATCGGATGACCCTCTATTCACAACTATGTGTTTAATCTTCATATGAGATCAGAGTGTTAAGTACACGCTAAGCTTCCATCTTGAGTCGAAGGGTGTGGCCCAGAACTGAGGCTTTTCCCTGTAGCCACCGACATGCCGAGAGGCGAAAGAGGCACTCTCGGGTAGTGAGAGTCTCTGGTCCTGTTTTACTTGCAGTCCTGTGCCCTAACTGAGAATCGACGATTGCAGGGACGCACAAACTGTTAATCCGGAGTAATTCCAAACACTTCAACATGGTGATACATGATAAGGTCGCACAAGCTTGTCTTTCACTGCGCGCTATTAAACATGTCTGCTTCTTCCCGCAAACAGATTCTACGGCACGTGACACCTTAACTGCTAGGCTTAGCATGCGAGTGTTAAGGAGGGTCCACTTGACTGTTCCGGGCCACTATGACACAAAGGTTACGCTTTCAAGATGAAATACTAGGTATCAAAGTAATCAGGGTTTATTGAGACTTAATGTTCTGACACGGTTAATCTTATTAAACTGATGGAGCCTGCGCATCCAATCATATTCAATGTACAACAATAGGCCATTGTCCTGCCTTTGGTCGCAAATGTGATACTTCCAAATAACTGTTAATTCTTTACGCAAACACTCGGGCCTCGTTTTGCTGGGTGGCCGTGAAGATGAGGATCAACGCCGATGCCACTGCCATAACAAAGGAGTTGTTGGAATTCGACAACAGTGCTGCTTGACCAGAAACCAAAGGTATTCTTAGCGCACCAAGGCAAAAGAAATTGTTAGGATTAACGGAAACTGACACGTGAAACACGCCAGAGCCTTTGACAGATTAGTTCATTTGTGAGGGGGAGAGAGTTGACCACCCTCCTACTGACAAAGGAGATCAATATTATACTGTACTTTAGGTGAAGAGAATTCCCCTTACTTTGATTCGCCGTGTACAAAAGTGCACTCCAGTTACTCTCATTTCGGGCCGCCTTCCAGTTTTTGCACCAGTCAACGGCTGGGTTCTAGTGTTTCAGGCAAGACTGATAAAATTCCTTCACAGTTCACCTTTTCTTGATTTGAATACTGAAGATGTAGCACATAATTAAAATCTCTCTTCACCTGATCATTTTCTCTAAGGCCTTAGATTTCAGGCAAGTATGCATTATGGTGTTGCATTCCAAAACTTTTGGGAATTGTATTTAATTCTTTTTTATCCCGTTGATGTTTCTGGCATACTGATTATGGCCTTATAAGAAGACGGTGGAGTTGTAACAGAATTCTGAACTCATAATTTATTTTCAATGTGTTCGATGGGCTGGCTTTGTGACCCATCTCGAAACAGCAGACTTATAAAGCACAATATTCTGCAGCGTATCACCAAGATAGCTAGTGCAACTATGGTGAGATTATTAGAGCATATATCAACAGTGAATCTTGCCAAAACACCCAACATTATACATTGTCATCTCAGTTTAAATGGAGGAGGAGTCAGCGCTAGTAGCAATGTCTGGTTGCTGTTGAACCATGCCTAATTTGTGGTATCTGTAAGAGTG
This sequence comes from Nemopilema nomurai, assembly GCA_003864495.1. Taxonomy (NCBI): domain Eukaryota; kingdom Metazoa; phylum Cnidaria; class Scyphozoa; order Rhizostomeae; family Rhizostomatidae; genus Nemopilema; species Nemopilema nomurai. The sequence goes on from PEDN01001354.1 coordinate 353,631, forward strand.
AACAACCATCTGCTGGCACAGAAAGCTTTCTTCTACCAATTGTTCCATTTGCCAGTGGCAATTTAGCAAGCTGGTTTTGAAAAGCAATCGATGTCACAGGTCTCCTTAAGGAATGGCAGCCGATATTAGCTTTTCATTAAAGAGAGACCTCAGAAAGGCTTCACTAGAAATAGAACTGAAGTTGATCCTTGAGTTAGCCCATTTTTGTACAGTCCCCCACACACTGAGCCAGCACTTAAAAATACTCAGCTTTATGCCAAGTGACTAGATCTTGCTTGCTTTAAGCTTCTCCAGCCAAATTGATTCCACGATTTCCTTCTAAAGATAGGTGTAACCGAAGCTGATTGTTAGAGCGGCTCAAAAAGAACTCTTTTCTTCATATGAAATTCTGTCTCTAAATGTGAAACCTTCAACAAGACCAAATCACCCAAACGTTGACCTAGCTTACATCTATATACTAAGATAATTCGCTTTTACATTATTGAAGAATTGATCAATCAAAACAACGTATACTGATATATTGAACGTGATTTTTGCTTTAGCTATAAAACTTTCATTTGACTTACGAAAGAGATTTTTGAAGTGACGTTATTGCATCAATGGTGTCGAGTTTTCCGCAATCGCAAACTTCACTCACCTGTCATGCTGTGTGATCTCCAATACTGATTCATGTGATCAAGCATGTAGACAAACGGTGATTTCTTTGTTTAGCAATTTCATGCAGCCTGAGAGGGATAAATGTGATGAGGGTTATGAACTTGAACGGCTCTAAAAATAGTACTCAGAAATCTTTTCCTCACACAAAAGAGTTTTGAGGTGCTCGTGTGACTGAACTTTGGCATCTTTATATAAGAGCACAACGGTATCTAACTCGACTTGCAGTACCAAAACAACTTGAAAGCACAGTTTTACAAAGGCAAGTTGAATAGTACCCTGGGTACCAGACCCACTATGCAACATCGTTAAAATTACGATCACGTGTTGTTAGTTATGTAGCCTCTGTAGAGTTGTTGATACACCCAAAAACGCATACGCTCATAGATTGTTCTCGTAGCTTTTCATAAGCATCTCAAATTGTTCTTTCACAACTTGAAAGCAAAATAAATTTAGAACAGTCTTTCTGACCAACAACAAATGTAGGCACAACTTTTTAGCACTGGAGTTTGGGGCTACGATTGAGGAACTTTTAGAATGAAAAAAGCATCTATCTATACTGGCAATGAGCGTCAAGCGTTGGCTTTTCAAATGATGGCTTTACAACTCGAAGCATTATTCTTACTCTAAAGAGCTATGCTCATGTTATTATATAGCTCGTTTTTGTCAATAAATGTTTATCGATACATTTCAATATTAATTTTGGTTTGCAACGAAGAAATTTGCCGAATTTTTAGAAGTCATGAAAAACCTAGCAAATATGTAGATCAATTAACGAACGAAAAAAAGAACATTCTGGGAATTCTCATTGGTGGATAAAAGGTTACAAAAGCGGGAGAGGAATGGATAAATGTCTCAAAGAGAAAATGAAATATTATATTTGAAAGCAGAAAGAAAATCTAAAAAGTCTAAGATCTATCAATATGCAATAAGACCCAGCTGGCATAGATGGGTAACAATAAAGGAAAGGGGGAAGTTGTAGCCTTCTTTACCTTTTCAACTTGGATGATTAAGCAGCTTTCGTTGGCTCCTTGTATTAATCAGAGGTTCATCGAGAGACAGAAAAAACAGAGTGATTATCGATTCACATCAAATTTTCAAAATCCATAGCATTTACATAACAATTCCATAATTAATTAAACTGTCTTCTGATTTCGCCTTCCACTCATATCAATGCCCTCTTTAAAATAATGTCCTGCGTGATTCTTCTTCTTCATTGTCCAGAAACTAGCCCCAAAGGAAACTCATTTTGTGGCGAAGGCATTTCTTCTTGTCTGCATCGTACAGGATGCACTTGAGTCGCTTATCTCCTACAACCTGTTTCTTTTCGACTTCCCTTTGCATCATATCCCCGTCGTACATTTGTGTTGCTTCGTCAATTAGGTACTTAATGATCCGCAAATGTGCTTCATCGAGCTGAGACTCTCTCTGGTGGTGAGCGAGCTCCTGTCGTCGTATTTTGCTGAGAATGTTTTTATAGACGTTCTGTTCACGCCCTTCGTCGTTCGAGGATGTTGGGAGGCAGGCAGCCAAGACTAACAGTTGTGTTACGACAAAAGCTAAGACAACTCTAAAGGCAGCCATCGCGTCTATGAAAAAAGACAGTAACCTGTTATTGCAATAGCATTACAATTCTTTGCAAAGTAAATTCAAAATCAAATTATGATTGGTATGCTAAAGAAGCATTTGGATGTTAAGGGATGTCTAAGGGTGGTTTGAATTGTTGTCCACATCAAGATACCTGTATTGGAGATTTCTAGGTAATTTTTGCAGGTAGGTTGTAGCATTCCCATTTTTCTTACAAAATAGGGCTAAAAGCTTTGAAATGTGAGTAATCGATAAAATACTATGTCGATGAGACTAGAATTGCACACTTCTAGAATAAATGAGCTTCGACCATCTTAGCAGTCGTGCTTTAGCCTTCTATAACCTTAATCTTCTTCTCATCTCTGTTCATAGTTTAGACTTTGAACTCAGAAATCAGTCAAAATTCAGCATTCAGCTGATCCAAACTAGCTACAATATTTTATGATTTGACAAGAGATGGCGTCACTTGAAAAAATACTGTAGATAATGACAAAATTACAAAGAACAAGAATGATGAACTTTTAAGAGAGCAACAGTTGCAGTGTTAATGTGATCTTACCTTCTGTCTGTAGATGCTAAAACGGAAGGCTCTTGCTTGGTAGAATGCCACTTTGGATTTGACGCGAGCCAATTTATACAAACCAGAGCCCCACCCACACCGTAGCTCTTATCGATTGTTTACTTTTCTCACAAAAACCCAACCGCAGTCGGCTCGATGTGGTTTACAGTGTGTGATATCACTAGGGTATTGCAACACCTAAAACAAATCTACTGGGCTTTGTTTCCTATCCAAAGTCTTCTGTGCTCCGCGCTTTTCTTTTCATTGCGATGCTGATAACGTGCTCCTGGAAAACCTCATTAGTCTCTTTGTAAGCATTGCAGCTGGTGGTCCGCTAGATGGAAACATATGGGTCGCGAATCAAGTGTGACTTACAAATATTCACCGCATGCACGATAAAGTGTTGCTTGTATGCAGCATATACCTTGGCTGTGGTTTGAAATGCATTCAAATGTAGAAATGAACTTAGTCGAAATGTAAATTAGTTGAGTTGACACCCATGTCTACAGCAGTATAATCTTTTCTTGTAATTCAACTCTTTATTTTTGCTCTTTTTAAAACAAATAACGGTCTAAGTTTGAAAATAATGTTAGAAATAAGTGTTTGCAATTCATTGGTTTTGCTGAAGAAGACATCTTTTCTTAAAACGCTTAGAAGGGAAATGAGGAAACTGTTGCAGGCTAGAGGTATTTCAAATAGCCATTTACTACTACTCAGAACATGAGAAATAAGACGGAATGGACATGTCTGACTTGCAAGCGTCGTAAGTATTTCGTTTGAGATATCTCCTTTGCATTTCATTAGCCCAAGGACATATTTGAGGAACAGGTAGTGAGATGCCCAATGTTCGATGTTCACTAGAGATTTACTCTGAGGTTGAGTTTAACTGGTATTTGATAGCCCCAGCTTAATAGAAGCAACAAAATCAGTCATTCAAATTTAAGATGCATTTCTACAAAATCTGCTGAAATTTTTCAAGCATTTTGACTCTTTAAACTTAAATGTCAGTTGAAAACTTCAGGCACCCATTTAGTATGACTTGTTCCCGTTTTAAATGCTTTTGGCGTCTCGCGATCCAATCTATCAACTTTCACACACACTTGTTCTCTATTTTAGTTTCTAGTTCCTGTTGATTCATATTCATTTGTTCCCTTTGACTTTTCTTGATAGGACACGAGCAAGAAACACATATGACGCATTCTTTATGCGATTCATTGCCAAATGTACCACCCAGCGCAGCCTATACCTTACCCTAGACTGTTTTTCAGATATATAACTCTTTGTTTTAATCCACCTATGTTATGGATCAGGCCTGCAATCAAAACTATTTCTGATTGCAATATTAGCACAAGAGAGCGAACTGGCTGGCAATTACTTTTCCGACCATTGTCGCCAGCTACATAAAGTTGGGAACTGACGATTCTTAAGGTGTCAATTGTTCTCTCGTTCTCCCAACCAAACAAGAGACATTATCAAATCAACTTGTGTGATTAGCGGAATAGATTTGGAGCACGTGGAATAGAAGATCGCTTCAAAATAGCTTCTATAAAATTAGCTTCGAGAGGCGTCAATAATTCATGAATGCTTTATTCATTAACAAAATTAAAGCAAGTTGCCATTGAAAAATTCTCCCGGCTGGTTTCTGCGACATGTTTTCATTTCATTTCCTCTCTTTCTCATTATGTCGGTAACACAAGCACATAAGAAATAACTTTCGGTTTGCATCACTCTGATAATTTTACTCCACTTTGACGTAGAATTTTATCACGTGCGAGATTAAAAAACATCTACGATGACGATAAGATAAGGAAAGGTCAGAATAATTCAGTTAAAATAACTAGCAATTGAAATTTATCATTCTGTCTCTAACCAGTTTATGTGAACACGATTGTTAGTCAATTCATCATTCACCTACAGCATCTAGCAGCATCACATGCGTGGAGGTGACACTTTGGTCTGAAATTGAGAGAATTGAGTTTCCTGCTTATTAGAAACTATCCATTAACCGAACTTCCACAGGCAAATGGGGATCACTTTTTGGCAAAGTTTCACTCATACCTGCCTGAAATATACGTGAATATATGTTTAATTGTTCACTGTGATTTTGTCAAGCGCTTCAACATGAGATGGTAGGAATAAATTAGCGTAGCATAGGTGCGAACTGGCATCATTATTTGGAAATTTTCTGAGAGTCTATCTGCTTAAAGATTCTGAGAGTCGTAGATAATAACGCATTTAAATTTCATTCCATAGTTCAATACCTTTGTGGTTAAATAGCTGATACAAATAAATAACTATTGTGCTAACCTTTTCTGCTAGAACTTGAACAACGAGAGTAATTTAAAAGGGCCTTGAAACGGGTGCTTTTTTATCTATTTGAATTGTCTCGTATTAAGTAACGTGATATGTTAGTAGTTGAATAGACAACTCTTCAGCTCCTTGCTCCCTTTACGCTTCTGGTGAGTCGCTTTATTAGCATACCAAGTAAAATATGTTTTTATAATTCTAAATTAATCATAATTTTTACTAAGAAGGTCATCATAAGCAAAGAGTGTCGCTCGTGTCAAACGAGAAAAAGTAAAAATAAAGCATCTCTTTCAAACACACTTTCCTTATGTAAAATAAAAATCATGATGCAAAACTCGAGTTCCCTATGGCCACTAGCCAGGGCCATCGAGTAAGACTTATTTAATTTCACCTATTAATTCTTTAGCACGTGTTTTATAAGATAGCTAGCATATGTTTTGAAAACTTTTGTCAAGTAGCAGTTTTGTCCAAACGATAGTCCTGAAACATGGAGCTATCTTGTTTTCATCAGTATATTTAGCATTGACTAGTTCCCGATTGTGGTCAGCAATTGTTAGTCTGTGTTATACACAGTGAAAATTCTCGAGATGAGCATTACTTGTATAAGCAATAGTCATCCGACTTATCTCAGAGCAAACAGGAATAGCACACACTAGAAATGTTTGAAAAATCAAAAATAGTCGGGCTGAAACTAAAATAACTGGTTCCCTTTCTAATCAATATTTCATGAGCTTTTCAATTGAACCGAATACAAGCAACAAAAACTACAAAACATTAATAGTAAAAATAAAAATATCCTTGCATTTAGCCATAGAAAGACGAATCTACGGACAAAAGATAAGACTTTGAAAAGTCCAAAACGAACTGATCTTTGTTTGAAATCATTGCAACTCCCATTCATTTTACAAGATCGCTGATACTGCTGATCGTAAGATTCTAATCTTTGTCGTTTACAAACAAACGCTTGCAAACTGATGCTTCCATTCAGCATGTGTATTTGTACGATGCAAGGGTTTACCAAACCTAACGGCACGACAGGTCTACGGGTGTTCCTCAATGCGCTTGCCTAATGCAAGACGGCACTACTTCAGTGCAACAATGCATCGATGTGTGTGATTAAGGGGTACTGTACGCACAACGTGTTCCCGGTAGGTAGCTAGCTGAAACGTACCACACAACAGGCTGAAGGTATTTGGACGCTGCTAGACACTAGGCTTTGCAAATATCAGTGACAGTACATTCCTCAGTTTGAAATTTCGCTAACCCTATTTGGAAAATTATGGATGGTATTTGTCCGAGAGTGCTGTTATTTTCAAAGATGGGTATTCCGCTTGTGCAAGCAAGCTAGGCATCGTAGAATAAAGGGATCAATGGGATTCATAGTGGGGTTTCTATTTTATGGACTATCCTATCAAAATGTCGATACCTAAAAATTGTTTAAAATGGATCTACTCTTTTATTGAGACCATTTGACTGTAATCAACAAATTTGAATACGATTTGAGTTAATTTGTCCTGGATCCGATTCGAACGGATCCGAGACCATTATTGGTACCTGAGTGATAGAAACAACTTCATTTTGCCATGAGTATCAGGTCTCTTCACAGAGCTGCGACAAAATTTCATCGAAAGTATATATTCATAATTACTGAACTTTTGAAACTTACAAGGTCAATCCAATCTGTCTACAGAAAGGAATTAAAAATGAGCAATATAAAAATAAGGCATGAAAACTTTATGGAAGTGAAAAAAAGATGTACGGTGCGTGGTTTCGAAAGAAAAATTCGGGATATCCGTTGAAGCACCTTGATGCAGTTAATTTGCACATACTTGAAAATATATCATTTGCTATCATTAATACGCATCCATGGCTCGTGCAAAGTTATTATTTCTTCCTTTTTTTGTCGGAATTTCGCTACAGAACATTTTCCTCTTATTCATTGCTAGATAGCTACAAATATATTTTCTTCTCCAGAAATAATAAAACAATATTCCAAAGCGTCCGTTAGATATATTCTTTGCTAGATAAAATTTTGAATTACCTCTGGAAGATGATTGCCCACTTGAAGAAGACTGCAAACCTTAGCGTTTATGCTACTGTAACTAAAGGTCGTTGAGAAGCTTTATATCGTCAAAACTCTTTTCAATAAATGTTTATATCAAGTATGCTTGCCAGAAAAACTTACTCTTGCTCTGCTGTATGTGGAAATGGTGAATGACTTTAATGGAAATTGGCTCTAGCACCAAGAGGCAGGCTTGAGTAGCGGGTTTTTAGCGCAGATCTTAAGCAAGCGTTGCAACTTAGAGACCAGCATTAAATTAACGTTATACCTCCTGATGATATGCTCATAGACAAAGGCCAGGTGATGGTACAAAACTGAAAATCTCTTGTCCAATCTAACTTGATTATAAAAAGAAATTAATATATCTTGAAGCAAGCATGCAGAACTGGTTGATCAAAGGTTCAACATGAGATTTTGCCAAATTGCTAAAATGGATTTAAAGTCTTTAGTAAGATTGTAGCAATAAGGATATCTCTTCAAACCGAAGAACTGCTATCGGCTTGGCAAACGTTGGTGCGATGTGGGTGACAGTGCTCTGGCATAACGTGATGGCGCACGATGCAACGCGATATATCAGAACACATGTACATTTGTTGTCAAGAGTTATCAATAACTAGAGGAGTGAAGTTATCAAGTGTATCATTTTCCTGATGGTAATTTGTTATTCAAAGAAGCTTTCTTCGTGTCTATGGAAAGCCAACGCCCTATGCTTCTAAGTGGCTGATTCTGTCTATCTAGTTTCGATTGCAAAAAGAAGTGAGATATTTTTATAGAAGTTTTCCTTATCAGTGGAAAAACATAACAAGCAACAATATGACAAGCAACAATTCATGTGTGTGACGCAATTCGGCATCCAGTTTCTAGTAGTGTTATGATTTAGCGCTCTTAGCAAATCAGGCTGCTCTTTCTAGTCCGACAAAAGCTGTCAAAAGCGTAATTTCAAGTAAATGCATATAACACAGGCATCGTGGTAGGTGGCGAAAAAATAAATTGAGTCTCAGCCCATTTTGTGAAAGCCACTCAGAGTCAAATATTCATTCAGTTTCCTGGAATTATTAAGTGTGACATATATCTGGGTGTCACTGTATTTAAAGAAAGTTATTTCATGTGATTGGAAAATAAATATCCCTAGCTTCTAAGTGATCGAGATTATTACATTCTGTTAACATATTTTTTACTAGAAGAGCTGAGATATAGATAAGTTGATATAAAACGTGAATGTGAAAGAAAAGTTAGAATGGTTCAGAAAGAGAACGACAATTACACATAACCAGTATAGTATAAAACGTACCAGATGAAGCAGATATTCGACATAATAATTGAAAGTGGAAATACTTCAAATGTTTCAGAATGAATGCCGTTTTTTCTACCAAGTAGTTTTGTGACCGGTTAGGTCCTTCAGGCATCAAGAATATGCATATAAAGCGTGGTTAGTATATCTGGAATATCATCTTATGTGTAGAACACGCGACTAGAAGCTTTTGAATCTCAATACTGTTGGGGCTAGCGTAGCAGGATGAATCAAAGAGAAATATGTTCGAATGAACCTGGGACGACTTTGGTAAGCCAATAGATAAATGCAATGTCCTGTGAAATAGGGTAGAATTGTTTTGTCAGAGGATTACCTGTCGAAGGTTTATTTCAAAGGACCTTTGCGAAGAAAAAGAAGCAGAGAAATTAAACGTTTCTGTTCTAACTTGAAAAAGTTGAAAAAGTGAAAAAGTTCTGTTGAAAAAGTTCTAACTGATTTTGGTTCATCAGGTGTTATGATAGCATGATTGGCAGAGGTGTTGATTAATCTTAAACATGGTTCTGCAAAGGTCGATGCAGCGATTGGTGTAGCTGTAAAATATTGACCGGATCTACAACGTCTCTCAAACGTCTTGGAGCACTTACTCTAGTTTAGGCTTTGGACATGCAGCAATATCCCCTCGCTTCTTGTTTGACAGGAAAGAGAACAATCCCACGTAAAAGTGACGATTCTCGCGTAGCTGTTGGGTTACCTAACGATACAACATCTCAAGAGAGGCCAAAGGGGCTGCAAGTTCCAAGCAGACAAGGAACAGAAAGGGGTTCGCAAAAGCAAGAAAATCTCACGGTGCTCTAACTACTTTTGGCAGAGATTATACCTGAAAAGGGGAGATACAGTTGTGCATTATGTAGGTATATGTCAATTAGACAGAAGATCAATGAAATACACGATGGTGCTCAACCAAGACTGGAATACCTTCACAGTCATCGTCTAACGCGCAGTTTAAAATGTTTGTTTAGCCCTTTAAGGATAGCATGAATTATCTATAACCAGCACTTTTCGCCAATAATGGAATCCTTTGAAATTGTGTTTGTGTTTTTTTATGTCGCATCAATATCCATAAACAAACATTTTCTCCAGCTTCAAGGAATAAAGATGCGTCGCTGGAAAAACAGTGCTAATAATTCTTGCATTTGTGAAGATTTTCCACGCATAATTCTATTTTTTGATAAGGCCGGTTGACATATGAGATAAAAAGATTTGAGGCTTTAGCACTCTCTTCGCTGAGAGAGTTGATTGCATAATGGAAAAATGCATTCTACCACTGATTGTCAGAAATTCCATTGAAATATTCCATTGAAGCAAGGAAGTACAACTTAATATGGAAATTCATTCAAAGAGCTGTGTTTACCCCCAAGTTTCTACAAATAAAAAGATTTACTTTGTTAGGTTGTTATGCAAAGTGATGTTTCTGGCTTGTTTCTGGAACCAAACCTAATTGAATTATGCCTTCCTTAGAACTGTTAATCGCGTAAGAGCAAAGAAGTCGCTGACAGTCATTGGCAAAGCTGACTTTTCAATACAACGCCCATAACCAGTATACACAGACGTAATGAAAAGACATTTGATTGTGCTAACGAGATTGATTACGTCGCACAAGAATCTACTTCTCTCAATCTACAGAGAGAAAAAAACACAATGCAGAGGAAAATCATCATCGCAAAGTTAGTTTGTTTGCTGGAAGCTGATTTTATCTAATGCAACCGTCAATGAAAATCGCTTTCTGCACACAGGGTGGGAGGAAAGAGCTGATAATGCAAATATTGTTTGGTATAAATTGAGGCATCCTGAAAAAATGGCATTAATTTGGCAGGAAGAGGTAATATGCTAGACTTGATAGATGGTCATTGCATGTCTAGCACCTTGTTGAAAGGTAGGATTTTCAGCAATAAAAGAGAACTTTGTCAGTGGCAGCAGAAGAGGCAAAGTTTACTGGTGGCAGTACAAGAGACTCTCTTGAAAAGACTCTTGCAAAGTAGACATAAGCGATCCAATAGCTGCAATCAGTTTTTGAATACGGCGTAGCAGTGGTAAGTGCAGAGATTTTAGGTGTCATTTTCTTCAATTTCATAATCGAAATATTCCATCCTTCTGTATTTATACTAAACGCACATCCATCAAAGCATTAAAATGAGTTGTGTGTTAAATGAAAAACGAAAGTTTAAGGAAATTTATGCAAAACTTTTATATCTAGTGTCCTTGGAATGCTTGAAAAGCTGATTGGCAGCAATGACAGTTTAGCTGATTAATTAAACAGTCAAGTATATTTATATACAAATTAACAATTTAAAGCTTGCTGGAGCTAGTAGCACCGTATGTTTCCACATTAACTTGGACTTAAATATCTACCAAAGTAAGAACTATTTCAGCACAAATCAGAAAGGGTGAGTTTTTCACTTTTGTTAGATGTAATCTAAATCAGTTTGTTAAAGTTTAGACAATTTTCAAATTGACCATCCCCCACTCATTAGATTTTCTCGTTATTCAGAAGTACATAGATTCCTTAAATGATGTAAAATCATTCTAACGACATTCAGGATCCTAATTATGCCCTTACTTCATTCATTTATCTCAAGTCTTATACTTCTTTGAGTCATCCAGCAATCAATGTATGAATGAAAAAGGAACTTCCATTTTTTTCTTTGATGACGTATGTTGATCGGCCCTTTACCACTGTGTGAAGCTTGACTGATTCTGTAATGAGAATTCTCTCACATGACGTTGAAACCAATTCGAAGTTGTTTTGTTTTCGAGTAGTTGCAAATGCGGTTGACCGATGTTGTACGCTTCGCAACTGCTGCAAGTCAGTTGACGCCCTTCTTGAAAAATTGAAACTAGCGCTGCAGGATTATTCATTTCTAACAAATTTGCCAATCTTGTTAAACCCTGGGATAAACCTTCAAACGTGGATTGGACATACGTAAAGTTAACTCACATAGTTGAATAGATTGTGTTTCCTGAAGAGAGGACCTTAATCCTAGGTAGGTACCATCAGTACTTCGAGAGATAAAGGTGAATCGTCAGGATTTGATAATTAGATCAATCTTTATTGATGAGTGTAAGCCTAGAAGAATAAGTTGTCAACTTAGTTAGTTGGCGTATTCTTCATGTTTTGGTAAGCTTCTTTCACTGCATCTGTTTGTTAAAAGTAAAGTCCACTTGTTAGATGTAAAGTCCACTTGTGAAATGTCTCTTGCCCTTATTCCGGGCAAAACACTGTACTTTGGTTCATCTTCAACTTGACAAATATACCAGCATGCTATTCAAAATCCACTCACAAGCTAATGCTTCCGGAAAGAGACAAGCAGTGTATCCAAGTAGCTCAATTACAACTATCAAATGTTGTGGGATTTCAGCATTTGATGAAGTTGATTGCAGTCGTGTTTGCTCTGTGGGCTTCAAAAGATTCGTTAATTTCTGAAGAGCAAGTTGTTTCTTGTAAAATGAAAAACCTTCTCATGACACAGCTGTTATCAAAGGTAAACTGGCCACTAGCGTGCTACAGTATCTGATCAGCTCAAATTACAACCAACAATTCCGGGACAGGGTGTGTTTTGGAAGGGCTGCTCCACGCTTCATCCAGCAATCCAGCCAACGTTTCCACATCTCTCCTCTATTTGAGCCTGGTTTTTACTTTGTTTACCTCCATTAAAGTCTGGAGACACCAGATTTGGGAGGAACGTGTGACTACGCCCATTTTCTGTCTTGCAAACAATTTATCATCGATAATGTTCAAGAACTAAAGAAGTCTCGGACTTGAGTTCGACGGCCATTTTTGGTGAAAACTTGGCCCATGAAATTCCCAGGAACTCTGTAACTATATGACAAATGATGATGTCACGTGATTTTGATTTTGTCTGTTTTGCAAGAACATTCAAGAGCACCCGAGTATAATAGATTTGTCTCGATAGCTACTTCCGAAAAAATTTGTGATGTCAGAACTGAAGGAACTTTAATTACAATAGTTAAGACATCTTCGAACAAAAATGAAAGATAATGCGAATTTATTTTAGCTTTTTCTTTCATTAACCATTCACCTCTCCCATTCGAAATCAGAAGAAATGAATAATTACTTTTGCTTCCTTGGCGGTTTGAATTCTAATAACCAGGTTCTTAATAAGACATTGAAGCTGACAAAGTTGATGTTTTAATTGTGATGTTTGCAGTCCACCATTGCATAGGTAAAGTAATGGATCAGTGTATGCTTGATAATAGCACTTTGGTGTTTAATGAATGTGGCTGTTGTTGCATAAACAGAATGCAGGTATACTATTAATCTAGGAGAAGGTTTGGTTTGACATGCTGGGCACAACAACGAATCGACCAAGGCTGATACCAGTCTGATGCTTTGAAATACTGATTTTGTTATCAACTACGTAAGCAGAGGCCAGTAAGTGGACGAATTCTGGCAATCTGCTGTTGTTTACGTACGGGTAGATAACAATCAAAGTTTCAATAGTTGATAATTCCTTCACAGAACACACAGCAACATGAGGCCTGTATCAGTGATGGGTGTGTGCTGTTTCTTCTCCCTTTGCGTTCTGGTGAGCCTGGAAGAATCGCCATCGTACGACGAAGGCATCATCGAATACATCCTACGAGGCATGCCACGTGATAACTACGACAGCCCGGTTGATCAAGGGTCTATCCATAGGCACCACGTGTCCGAAGCTTCGCGCAAAGATAACGAGGGAAATGAGCCGGAAACGAAGAAGGACGTCTTCGACGAACTGAAAACCAAGGGCGGTGTTTACAAGAGAGACAGAAGATTGCAATGCATTTTGCGGGATGCGTGGGGAAGATGTCGCAGGTACAGGAAACTAGGCCTGTGGGGCAAGCGAGAGAACTAAATTTCTGGTACAAATCCTGAGTCAAATTCTATGTAGTTACTGACGATAACCTTTTCGCGTAGACAGGAACTCTGTTTTTATTAGCCTTGGTTTGACGAGTATATCTTTCTTAGATGTAGAGAAAAAGGAGGAGAAAAGCACAGGCATAAACATATAGAACGTAGAAATCTGTAGATAGGAAGATCAGTGGCAAATGCTGTTAAGCCTGTTTGAATTTCACGATCAGACTGCATATGAATTGTGCAAATGTCTTCAGGCTGTCACCCTTAAGAAGGTAAAAGATAGAATAAACCCCAGAAGAGCTGTAGATTAAAACATAGGAAAAGATTATCCCTGTCCTTTGCAACAATGATTATAACTCAGCTGAGAATCATCCATTTCTCTTGCTCAAACCATTTATGATTAGTTACTGAGAAAGAAATTCCAAACTAGTAGCAGGGGTAGTGCATTTCTCTTATATGCTTATCCCAAACTGGCATTGAAGATGGATAGGGAAGCCAACAAGTCTCGTCATAGTTATCTTACTTTCAAGGGTTAAGGTGAATTTGATCAGGTGGGTGAAATCCATTGGCATAATTCTCTTGAACCTTTAACTAAAAATAAATGTTCGCAAGCCCAACTTGAGAGCTTAGAATAGGTTTTGTCAGAATGCGATTAATTTGTGAGAATATAGCGATGCTTCTTATATTTAAACGAAAATGCATGATAGTAGAGACAGAAAATCTTAACTGTATCATATACAGCTGGATTTGGATTCGAAAGGTGTGTTTTTTAAATGATCTGACTGTGTTGATCTAAACCATCCACTTTAAGTTGGGGCCCTAAAATTATCAATTGGAAACAAGCTGCTCTAGTGCTAAAAATTGCCCAGTCAAAAATGTGTGAAACTCAATGATATATTGAAACTCTATCAACAGCAGTGACGTAGTGGTTTAAACAAGTGAACAGTCCAGGATTCGAGTCAATGTTTCATTCTTGTCATTGAGGGCCACTTTTAAATCAACGAAAACGAAAACTTCAAAGATTCACATATGTTTGTTACAGTAACCGCCATGTTATTGATTCAGGTTCCGGCAAGGCGGCCTTTTCAAGCATCCATTTCATATTTCTCAGTCAAATTATAAACAGAAATTGTGAGACCGTGTATGATTAAATATATTCATCCTTGCTATCGAAACACTTCTAGAATTAAGACTTTCTTCTCGAAGCAACAGCTCTAGCTCTTAATGGGTTGAGGGGGAACTGAGTGTACCAAAGCCATTTGTCAACATTGAACCGTTTATAAAATCGCGCAAATTTGTTCACAAGGAACGCCAAGAACTTCATGCCGGGGGTAAGTGCAGAGATGGGGCTAGTTTCTAGACAGTTACCCACAGTGTGAATAAATTTAAAGGAAAGAAATACGAAAGCTGAAGCGAAAGAAGAAATACGGACCTCATTAAGCTGAAGGATAGTTGGCAGTGCACGCGTGCGTAAATATATCAACAATGAACCAAGCATAACTCGTGTTACTATGTTTGTATAAAAACATAATTCATTGGTATTAAATAAAAAATTAACACTATCAACCGAGAGAGGGGAAAAACGGATTTGAAAATCAACGCTCTTACCGAGTTTTAATTGTGACCAGCTTGACATTGCTTCAAGGCGAACTTTAAACATGGCCGGGCCATTACGCAGAAGAAAGAACCAGCAGAAATTGATTCAGGCACGTGCAACTTCCCGCGCAATAGACACCATCTCTAATTGGCCAATGTATCTCTCCTGGGAAAATGCAACCCTAGGTGGAAGCCGAGACAAAGAGCAAAAGGTTTTTCTCCTGCAAATGGACTCTCCTGCCGTAATATATCCTATCGACCTTTCTAGTTTTAACAGGAAGTTCTAAAAAACAAGCACAACAGAGGGACTATATCTCTTGGAGTCTCGACTGGGACAGGGGTTTATATTTCATTGACGAAGAATAATGGGAAACGATTTAAAAGATTCATAATTGGTAGCTTTTTGCCTAGGCCACATGCGTGGATCCATCGAGAACTTTTTACATCGAAAAGTGTGCACTGTATTTGGCACTTTCTTTTTAATAAAACCTTTCAACATTTACGTTCCTTAAAAGCTTCTTGCTGACATCTATTATTTTCTAAATCATTATGCTCCATGAAATTTTTTAGATATTATTATAGGTGACAAACCCCATGGATGACGGCCAGTTAACGTATCTATCTACTTTGTAAATAATAAATATAGAAGTTGATGATGGATTACATTCTTGTAAAAGTGAAAGAGTACATCGCGAAGATATTCCCTCGCCACCGCACAATCTCGATGTCGAACTTAAAAATTCAAAGTTTTCAATGTGAATGTTTAGTCCCAGTATGATAAAGGTGTGACATGTATTTTGGGGACGTTTAAAGCCTAACAAGGTTAATAACAATTTATGGAATAATCACGAATGTCCATAAAAAAATCAAAGAAGATGGTGGAACAAAATCAGAGTGGTACTTTTCTATGTCTAAATATAATTATTCTGAAAGAGGTACGTGAATTTAGACGAAATGCATCATTCATTAGATATCATCAGCTTTCAAACACTCACGCAGCAAATCATAACGATAGGCTGAATACAAAGGGAACGAAATTTCGTCATATCACTTTGTGCATACAAATTCTAAAATTACTAGGTGAGAATTAGAAAGGTAATTTAAAGATCTACAAGATGAGGAGTAAAAAGAATAACACAAGGGAATTTTCAAGAATCGCTTTCTTTCAAAATCGACGAGTTCATTAAATTCGGCGCCTTGACTAAATTCGCCAACAATCGAGGCTCCGATAGGCCAATAGTGCCATAAATGGCTGCTACATAAACTTTTAGATTTAAGACACTTGAGCTGGATGAAAAATTTATTGCTTTTTCAAAAATGAGCAAATTTCCAACAAAGCTTGTAATCTGCTACTCAAATAATCCAGTTCTGTTCTCATATTGTCCTAGAATTAATTTATCAATTTACCAACGAAACACTGAGGCTATTGAAAACGTCCCTTAAACCCTTAAACTAAGTTCGCTTAAACGCTTATGATATAAGGCTTATTGCGTCTAGATGTCTATAGACAGCATTTTTCTGCGTGATCAGGTAAGGACGTTAGCCTGAGCACTTCTCTATGTTCAATTTTAAGAAGCCAGGTCGTGTAAATAACAGAAAATAAGCTACTTTATTTTGGAATGTACTTTGCAATGAGTTTTAGTTCGTACTCAAACCATATTGCAAGAGACAGCAAACTTAGTGAGCCAAGTTGATGGGCAGCAGCCAATGACGTAGGAACGTAGGTTAACAAAGTGGCGATGCCTAGGCCAACCTATAATGTGAAGGATGAATAACGAGTGTGATGGACAAACTTCCTACGAGATATCGTAATGAATACATGATACTATAGGCGGATCACTGCATAGGCCATGTAGTCCAAACCATATAAAGTTCTCCATAGCAGCCAGAAGAAATTTCAAATTATGAAGAACTTAAATAAAGATGCTTTGGTTATAAATATTGTAAGAAATAAACAAGAAATAATATACAAGAATATACAAGAAATAAACTGATTTATTAGCGACTATCTAGAAACACAAATAGTCAGATCTAAATATATTGAGCAAAAGCACTCTATTACTATGCGCAATAGGATTTGTGAAGAATTTTTTCGCCTTCCAATTTCAGGTCATAGTGATGTCATTTGATTGATACCCTACTTTTGTTATAAGGAAATGCAACAAAATTATCTTCATCTTTGTAATGGTCGCACGCAAAACAGAATCCAACCTACCAAGAAACGTTTTCGCTGGAAGTTATAACTAAGTCAGGTGAAATTGCCTAATACACGTTTCAACTGTAAATTAGAAGCATGTCTTGTAGTAGTAAAATCTACAAAGTAATAGATGATGTGCTGCCAATTCTAAATGAGATTTAATTTGAAAGTAGCTTGATACCGACCTGCATGAAGGACATCCCAAGGAGCAGATTGATGGACATTCTCGCCCGGAACGGCAAAGGAACCGGTCGGGCCAGAGACCACACAGTGAGAATGGCAGCAACGGTAGTTGAACCCTATTTGAAAAACATACCAACGTTGTGCAAACGAGTGGTAAAGCTGATTATAGGGAACTGGCACACGGAACATTTGTAGGGGTACTATAAACGTAGGGTGTTAGGAACGTGCACTCAACAGTTGTGCTAATTGCTGATTATCTAAGTAAGCTAATGACTTTCTTAATTAGTAGCTAGTCTAGGACGCGTAGTTAGAGAAGATTGCTTGCTGTTCTATTGAAATTGCTGTTCTAACTGATTAAGGATAGCGTAGAAGCACCTAGAAAGTTCTAACGATCGATGAGATGGAACTAGAGAATTAGATTTCTTAGAGTTTTTCAGTTTCGCAGTGAATAAGTCGCTAGATTCTCAAATCACAACATAGGGTATTATATACATTGATCGTGACATGAAAATAGCAAACAAGGTGTAAGACTAAATATAAATGCAGTTATCTTGTTTGCATCTTGTTGGGTGATATGGGATGACGAAGAATTTAAATTTTCAGAATCATTACAGAACCACTGGGTTTAAAAGGCATTCTTGACCACATTTAATCGATAGCATTTCAACGATTTACTGAACTCGACTTCAATCAAGAATATTTTCCAATGGCTTGAACAATTATCTAGCATTGGAGAAAAAAATGACCTATGAGATTTCTAAAACTCATCAGCTGAGAAAATCATGATTTTCAACATGATACTAATTTAAAAAAGAACAGAACTGCTTTTATAAAAAACAGAATTGCCGTGAAAAAACAAAATGCATTCGTAACTACTAAGAAGAGATTCCTTGGATAAATCATACCAATATCCTATGGTTGAACTGCGTTGTTGTTGGATTCTCAAAGAGATTTTTATACCAGGGTGAAAGTGCCCAAAGGTCCGTTGGAATCCAGCGATCCGCAAACTTGGGGTACGTGTTATATGTTAGGCCCGCGTCAAGACCAGCAACGAATGCACCTGGGATAGAATTGAAGTTTTGGTTACTTCGCAGGAACTTCAGAAATTGCAGAAAAGGTAGAATGGCAAAGACACGAGGTCAGGGAAAACTTCTCGATTTTCATCTCACAGTCTGGTAATACACAATAATGCAATATTATGCTTGCAAATATCAGTTTGGGATCATGACCATCTGACCTTTGGCCTTTGACTTATCATTGGATCGTCCAATTGCCGCTCTCCTACCCAGCACTAAATAATGTATTCACAAATTGTACAAGTGGGAACAGTCAAACTGCCGCTCGTTCGATTCAGGCCTCATGAAATCTAGAAGTGGTTCAGCTCGTTTTGCTCAGCCAGAACCTATCCTTCAAAAGCAAAACCTATTAAGTCTCGTTTTTAAATGTTCACACAATGACACTGTATGCCATTTGTATGTATGACTTTAGGCCAAGCGAAACCAAGTCAGCAAGTACTAAAGCTTTCATCACATTGACGTCACAGTCGAAGGTTCAAACAATGCAGATAGAATGAAACAAAACGTCTAGCACATAAACAAAATGCTACTGAATCGCCGCTTTTCAAAAAACATTTTTCTAAGATTGAAACAAGAAATCCAGCACCTGACAATGCAGTGAAGAAAGTTATAGCGACCGCTCCATGTGAAATCCCCTTCAACTTTGAAAATTTGGAAGATATTGCAGACATCTACAAAAGAATGACTATAAGCTAGAAAAAACTCTGAAATAAAATGTGTTGTGATGAAATATTGCGACTGGTACCTGAAAGTAAAGATTACATTCAAAGCCAGGATTTGCTTAAACTAAATAGCATCTCCGTAATTCTGTAATATACAGCAGTACATTCATTGCAAGAAACTATGACAAAAGTATGAGACCAATAAAAGAACAATTTACAAAGGGTCCTTTTACAAAATTTTCAAATATGAGCAATTATAGTCTTATGTAAAAATATTAGCTCTGTCTATATCACTCATAGACAAAATATCACTCACTTTGCCTATTAAATAAATTAAATAGTCCGGAGGTGGCTATAATCGGCTCAAAGATCCATTTTCAAGCCAATTACTGTCAATCTACTTTTATTAAATGTTTCAAGCCACGTCTTTTGAGCAGTTACTGTTATGATCTCAACAAAGCCCCGATTTTAATGTAGTTCTAATTTTTGCAGTCTCTTCCGGAAATTAATTTTCCTGGGCTTTCTTCCCAAACATTATATCAGTATCAGCCACCATTGTGGTCTTTCTTAAAACTTTTTGTCCCTGATGTCACTATCTCTTTTCTCGTACTTCTGAACAATGAACATTTAGAAGCTAGAAAGCTGGTTAAGCACCTATCGACCTCCTTCGCCTTACTTGAAAAATTACACGTTGTCTCAGACCTAGTTAGAAAATTAATTGGAGTTTCAAGATTAAGCGGAAAAATCCAAATCACCTATTTAAATCCGAAAATTGCGCCTATTAAAACATCTTCTTGGATCAATATTTGCACGGCCGGATGGTAATGCCAAATGGTGATGTAAATCTAGGGACCTTAATTCTTCTGACGTAATGGAATACAAAAGATGTTATACAAATAAAGTTTTAAATATCTCAATTAATTCAAGAAAATTTCCGCTGGAAACTTAGCTTAGAATTTTTTAATTAAAAACGTTTCCACAAAGCTTGAATGCTCTCAGCTATTTCTCTCGCTGATTTGATCTCACCCATAAAATCCACTGCGATTCATTTAACTTTTTTGCATTTACCACCAAGCATTTGGATTCAAAATAAAAAAGATGTTCCATCGGTATTAGGATGGGAGTAGATAATCATGAAATATCTAATTATTACAGAGAGTTAAATCCCTCTTGAATATCACAGTGATAGTTGTTTTACTTACAGTTTCTGGCTTCAGCACGTGTGCAAGGCCTTGGTAGAACATCAAAGAATACAGGACAAACGCCATACCCAGGTGCGCTGCGAGGCGGTACTGGCTGACGTGAGGCTGCGCCTGGGTAGACATACTCATGGTGTCCTCTCGCAGTCCGCTTTTTACCATATACCAGCCAAGCAGACCCTTGAAACGACAGATAGTCTGTACTTTAAAGAGATGTATTGCAACAAGAAAAGGAATGGAAAACGGGTGCATCCTTAGTACCTCTACCAATTTTTAGCACTCAAATATCAATTTGGAGCTCCTGGATTTGCAGCTCGAACATAACTCCACCAATCGCTATTATAATCTTTTCTCCTGACCTTCTACTAGGGCCTAACTTGTTTACCGAGCTCTGTATTCTGTATTAATTCATTGATATTTCGTAATCAAAACTCAGTTTAACAACAAATTATTCTGTCTAGCAGAACACAAACACAACAAAAGAAAAAGGTTCAAAGACAGTACCTACTTAGGGATAAAATAATTTCGCTTTTCAACAAGCAACATTTTCCAAGCTATCACTTTGGCCTAACTCGTCTACGGGGCTCTGTATTCTTTATTGACTTATTGATTCTTTCGCAATCAGAATTTGATTCAACAACAAATCATTTTGCCTAGTGGAGCACACACAACCAAAGGAAGCGAAACCGTTTCCTACAGATGAAGAAAATTCAACAAACGGTTTCTTCCAAGCTATCAGCATTAAGGCTTACCTGTCCTCCAAGAAGTAGTCCATATATAAGAAGTCGAGGCTTCATCGCTTTCGATATCCATCCCTTACTCCAGAAAAAGGCTGCTGGGAGAAAGAAACTGACTCCCACTAGCCTACCCCACATTCGGTGAGCCCATTCCATGTAAAATATAAATTTGAATTCATCCAGCGACATCCCTAATTTGGAACTGAAACATAAAAAGATCTAACTCATAATAGGGCTAAGTAAGATAGGTAGAAAGGCATTATATAAAATGTCAACAAAGAAAGCAGAGTTGAATCCTTGAATTCAAGTGATGCCTTCTGATTGAATAATCTTACGTCGTATCCTCATCATATCCTTGCTAATAACATAAACATCAGATCCGTTGACATTGGCAGAAACGGACTTAAAATATATGCTTCATATAAACTGCAGCCGGCCTTACCAGTCTTTGTAATATGAAAATAGGCCACGCGCGGCATTTCGTACGCTTTTTATCGGTTGTTTCTCATACCTGTCGCAAGAACTGGGTGCTGCTTTTAAGGAGACCTAATTTGGCGACTTTAAGTTACCGCTGCTTTGAAAATCTTCGAAACATAAGCAATTTTAAAAAATTTTGTTGCAAATTCTTTGTTTTACAAAGACTGCCTTACATGTTCACCAACAGAAGTAAACAATGTCTAGTTTTGACTTTTAGCAAACGTCATCAGTACAAAATTAAGAACTTTATATCAGGAATGTCTCAATAACTTACTATTTATATTCTGGGCACTCTTTATACTTTTCAAATTCAGCTAGCCACTCTTCCTTTGACCGTGGCGGCTTCATTCCTCTAATAAGATGCCATGACGTCATCGACAGCCCAGACTCTGTTAGCCTTGTAATACCCCCAAGAGACACTGACCCTACTACAAGCCCGCAACAGCCAAATAACCAATAACCTGCAAGAAACAACAAGGCAAACCTCTTATAAATTTGTAAATTCACTTATATACTTTTATGCTAATTTTATATATTGATATATTCTTCAAGCCAACATATAGTTGAGTGGCAGCTGAAGGCATTGCAAAAACTAAAGGTTGAAACTGAAAGCAGACTTAGACATGAGACTTGGCAAATTTTAACTTCCCAAATGCCTGAGACTAAGAATGCCTGAGTAGAAATTGTAAGAGTTTTGTTGGTAAAGTTACAATAATAAAGAATTTATTGCTTGATTGAAAAAGAGATTCTATTCATATTTAATATTTTGTAGCAAAAACAACCAAACTAGCAGACGATTGTCATGACTTCATATATTACATTACAATTAAAGGAACAAGAAAATGAAAAAGGGTAAACACCCTAAATGGATGCATTAACATACCAATGTACTTTTGTGTTTTTGGATCCAAGACTTTTTCTGTTGCAGACCCAGCTTGTGTGGAAGCATTGACAACATTCGATATTGCAAATCTTGACTTTTTCTGCAAAAACAGCAATTAAAAACATGACAATTAATTAATTGGAGAATTGAGCCATTAGGAGCAATTATTTGAGTGGACTAAGCCATTGAATAGTTTAGCATGCAAAAGGGAATGAAGCGGAGTCCAGGAGAAAAAGGAATGACTTCAGATTTAAAAAACCAGAATGTTTGATGTGAAACATATGTCAACTTGAGATTTTAAAGTCAACTTATTGAAATCAATGACATTTTATTGAGTTCTAAAAATCTTTTGGCTTTAACTAGTTTTTGAAGACTAAAATAATGCAGATGGCAACCTCTGTGAAAAGTTTTGTAAAATCCTCAAACAAAGGCCCTTCAGCAAAATCAACAGGATCTTAAAAATTTTTTTGCTAAAGTCGAACAGCAGCACTTTTAATCAGCCTTCTTTCTCTCTCTTTCTAATTAGCTACCATGCTTTGCCACAATTCTCTGTTCTTAGCTTGATGCTGCAGTGGACTGACAGGCCCCTTCAGACCCTTATCTCCCTCCTTTCAGTTGCAACCTTCATGATTTGATCTTGGAAGTAATTAGTGAAGTGGACTTCTATTGCCTCCTTCACCACAGTGCAGAGGCCAAAACATGTGTCACTGATCAAACATTAGATCTCTTCTGATGCCTTCCCCACCCTCATACCACAAGTGCCTAATCATTTTTATGGCACCAATCACACTCGCAAGTCACAACTTGGGTATTAACAGTCACTTTGCACTTATTTATGCGTAAGCTGGGACTAACCTTCAAACAACCTACCCTCACTGCCTGAATACATTCTAACATTACTGCCTAGGCAAAATCAGCCTTCACGCAAAATTAAAGCAAATGCCATTCAAAGCTTCTACTTACAGCCAGATTGTTGGAAACACCTGATGTCCTAGAGCCTCTTATGGTATTTGATGTGAAGCAACATTTTAGTTGCCTAAAAATACCTTGCTTATGTAGGACCTGTAAAAATATAAAAATGCTTGAGAGCGGTTTGTGTAAAGTACAAAGTCTTTCTGTGGTTTGTCATGACAAATGCAAGTGATGAGTGTCATGGCAATTCTAAACATCAAAATTATCATGCATCATCAAAATTGTACAAAACATCACATCTGCACATTTACTCTAGAAGTTCACAGGTTGAAGGTCCAAATTACTATGTTTTTAAGGCCCTTATTTTTCAATGGATTGGATGCAAAAATCTAGATGAATAGCAAATATTTAATGGATGCTAAACAGTTTCAAAATTTTGATTTTAAAAGTGATGGCAAAGTATGGGGGTATTATTATAAGGAAGGAGTGTCTTCAGCATTCTGAAGTTCTTAACAGTAGCTGGATGCACAAATATCTAAAAAATGTTTAGATACAACTTTACTTCGCAGAAACTAACTCAGCAAACTGACAAAGAGAGAAAAGATATGATAAATGGCTAAAGAATAAATGCATCCTTTTATTTATATGTGCAGTTACCAGCGCTAAATGACGCTTGATGAATGGAACACAGAAAATTGCAGCTAAGGTATCCAGCTACCCTACTCTGCAGGCTAGACAACAAAAAAAGAAATGAACTGTAAGGTTAACAAAACGAGATTAGTTGAAGGATACTGCATCAAGTCTTGCGAAAAGGATAATAGTCATCAATGGGGAATATATCCTATGGAAAACAAATATTCATATCCTATTGCCTATGGAAAACAAAAATATGCGCGATGATTGAGGGTGTGCATAGTTCGAAAGTGGTTGTGATTTAGAGCATGACAGTGTGCAAGTATCGCATAATACACTCTGGGAGCAATATTCAAAGACGCATATTCAAATGATACAATATACCCAACGTTTAAAGTGAACATGCCCTTACCCTTCCATTGAGCATGGTCAAAACGTGCGCCATTTCTGCAGCTCCTTGTTACATAAAAACAAGTGAGCAACAACAACTGCTTTGCTTTAGATATTTGCCTCAAAACGAGGCTACTGGAACTTCCAAGATTCCAAAATGTCCCATCACATATTGCTACGGGACAGTAACTTAGCTCATTGTAGCCTGTTTTGAACATGGTTAAATCGAAATACAAAATAGTTGTTTGACTAAATACCAGTCACTGAGTATACTATTGATAAAGAAAACAGTTTGAAAAAGTTTGTGAAGAAAATTTTGTGATTCTTTGGCAGTGCACGCCAAAAAATGTCCGGAGTCACTTAGATATCTAGAGTGGCGCAGTGGCCTAGTTTTCCTGTCTCGTCCACACCTATACAAAAAAATTCGCTTTCAATTTAGCTACTTCCATGCATTTATACTCGGAGACAATTGGACATTCCAACTAGCAGTATTTATTTCTAATTTGAGAAAATCCTTTGCTCTGGCCAACCAACTCTCTGACTGTACAAAACCACCACTTCACTAAGATACAGCAAAAAAAAATTGCCTAAAATGTTTGAAGGATGATTGAAGAACCATAGCAAAGTTCACAAGATAATATCGAAATTTATTACGGTTGTTTAGAAGATACATACAATAAAGTTTATTTGAATACGTTAGTTATAAGGGTCATAATTAATCAGTATTAATTATAGATGTAAGTTATCTTGCCACTTGGTGACACTTGAAAAGACAAGCAGCTTGAAGACCAACAGCAGAGCCTTTGAGCAATTGGAAAATTATGATTCTGACAATAGAGCTTTAGCAGAGGAAATGATAAAAATAAGTTAAATCGTTAGTTTTGTAAACGGCCTTGTTTCTCTACAGCAAGAAGTTCGCTTCCGTGCACTTGAATATTTACAAACAACATTTGGTGTACATTTGGGCTAAATATCAATATAAATATACATATACGCTATACATTGAACGTCGCTAAACTAACATTAATGGTGACGAATATTATTAAACAAATTCAACCTTGCTCGCTGTAGTTAGGTGGAAAAATGACGCTTTGTTTATCACAGGAGAACATTGTTCGTAGGGGGGGGGGGGGGGGGGTTGAGTGAACGTGAGTAAAAGAATTGCCGTTAGTGTTCCAACAATTTTGACAGTCATTGTACCTTGATTGAGGATGTAGGAAGGGATCATTTGAAAAACTACATGGTTAATTGCATCATAGTTTTAGGGTCGTAGCTACTTGGGGTTGGTGGATTATCAAAATGAGGGTGAACGCAAACTGATGTTAGGGGTAACCACAACATAATAGAACGTTAAATTGTGACGAAAAGACAACGAGAAGAAATCATCTTAAACACCCGATAATCGAGTAAATTAGGATCAAATTATTGACTTTGAAGTTGAAGTAAAAAATACTTGTAACTGAATTTTGTTATGAATTTATAAGTGATATACTAGCTACATCGCTGACAAAGAGTCCATTTTATAAAAATGTAATTATGTTCTCTAATAAACTAAATAAAGACCATAAAATTTAATTTAAGACGGTTGGCCCTTTTTGCAACTGGCGGCTCTTAATGTTGTCCCAGAAGGTGTAACTTTATTCTGCAAAAAAGGTTAAGAGCTGAAAAATGGGGAGTTTAATGATGGCATCTTATATCCAGTGTACTTCGACGTTGAGACTATTATTGTACTGGAAATTTCTTGGATATTCCTGACAGCTTAAAAATTGCTGACAGCTTATAAAGCATGCTCCGAGCATTTTGTTTGAAATTCCAAAAATCGGAAAACTTGGGATTTTTCATAAATAGAGAAAAATGTATGATAAAATTCTAAATAGTTGGGGACCAAATTCAAAGTGATTGGAAACATTAGAAATAGAAAAAACCAATGTCATACACTGTGTTCAAGTTACTGAAAACGAGGTAAATACTTTAAGTTGAGCATCAGAAAGGTTGTGCATTAAGAGCAATAAGACGATCGCATTACCCACTGTTGGAAGCATGAAAAATCAATATATTAGGTCCTTTGCTCAGCCTATAAGTATCGCAAGGGAAAATAGCAATAGGTAATATAATCTGCGCCTCTGGCTCTAGGCCTCATTTCACCCAAACACTTTTCATCGACATACCTTCCCCGATCCAGAGCTGCCTGTGTTCCTTGTGAAGAAACTCCTGTTTTTAAACTGAAAATAAGATTTCAAAGAAAGGTTAACATATTAAATCAACTAGAAAAATCAAACTCCTTAGAAATGCACGAAAAACTGATTTCCAAATATGAACAGTGTATAAATATCTATTCTTTTAAATCAATGTGATTCCTGAATTTGAGCATTTCTTTGTTCGGTTGTTCTGTTCTTATGATATTCTACATTTAAACCTAACACTTATAGGCATGACTAACAATCATTAACAGAGATGCCTGAATCAATTATAGGCAATGTCCAAAGTGCAGATCGTTGTAAAAAAATATTTTGCTAAAGAACTCAGCTTCGGCCAAAAGTGATAGCAGACGAGCGAGACATTAAACACAACGCAAGAGTTAAGGTCACTTCAAAATGGCATCAGTTGCTTTTTGTGCTTGCGATTCCACTTTCTTTTTGAAATAGCAAAGGTTACCAAATGGTGAATAATTAAATATCAACTGTTATCAAAGTATTGCCTAGCAAAATAAAAAGATTGATGTTAATGAAATTGTCATAGGCAACTGGATATCTTACGAAGAATCATAGAGAGTGCGAAAAAATAACCGACCCGAGCAAGACTCTAACTCACGATCCATGACTTTCATCAAAAATAATGAGATTTCATAATGAAATTCAAAATAATGCAGGTTGTTGACTTTAATTTGAGTTTCATGAGCAAATGTGATGAGATAGAAGTTTAGCTGAAAAAACTGTTGCTACCTCTGGGTTTCTTGCACAGTGGAATAGAAAAATGAAAAACCCCTAAAATCCAAAATATGTACTTCATCATATATGTCAGGTTTAATTTTAAAGCTAATAAATTAATAAATTATGTTTAAAGCTAATAAACTAATAAATTATGTTTACTTAACACGAGTACTGTAATGATCTTATCTTCCAATAGCGTGACCTCAATCTACGGATGACCAAAATAAAGCAACTGGGACGACTAAACATGGAAAAGATTTTTATCAAACCGAAAATAAAATACTTGTTGTTTTCATGTTTTCATGACAAAACCTCTTAGAATTCCCTAAAAATGTGTAGTAAATATTTATTTACAATTCTAGGTCAAGATTTGCCAAAAGGGTCTGCTAAAAAAATCACAAATGAAATTTTCCCTGCCGGATGCACTATTATAGCACTTTAACGTCAAAAAGACTTCTAAAGAAAACACAAACATTTTCATTAGTTTTGAAAATCATTATCCAAATACAAACAGAAGCAAACCTAGCTATGCCTATTTTCAGATATCGGTAACAATTATCCGAAAATAAAACAAAATATGACCACCAAAACAACACTCTGTAAATAGCTATTTGCATTGGTTGTTTGAATTTTTAGGATTTTTTAAATGAGGCCAACATCAACTCTCACCTATCCTTAAGATATTGCCGCTCGTTTCATTTTTGAGAGGCTCGACTTTATTTAATTTCATCTCCACAACTAATAGCTTAATTGACATGATAAATAAAAGAGAGGAAGTGATAAAGAAAAAGACGCTCAAGTCGAATAAGCAATAGTGCAAGTAATTCTCGATTTATATATAGAATGGGGTTATTCCTTTGAGGGTGGTTTTGTGATTAAACTGGATTACCTGCAGCCCGTTCAATATGGCGAAGACTATTTGCATGGCGGTAGCAGCAGTACCGATGGCAAGCAAGCCAAAGACCCATGTCAGCCCCAGCAACGGCAGCAGAACAGCAACTGCTTTGATACCAACCCTGCCAGTTTGAGTACCAATGTCAATATATATGCTTATATCAATATCGATGTCAATATCAATATCAATATCAACATATATCGTAATATCATCGATGTCAGTTTTGTCAATGTCAACATTAAGAATATGTAGGGCTGGTCAGTAAAATGTGGAAATTAAGAAGAGGCACGATTATGCGTTCACTTTCACCAAAAAAATTTATAATCGGTGTATTTTCTAAATTGTCATCGAAGTACTTAGGCTTAAATAAAATTTCAAAACCAATTACGAAGAATCTAAATGAAAAGCCTTAACAAAATAACAAACAATATAGCCCCTTAAGTAATATGCTTAGTCATTAATGCACTTGCCCAATTTTCTCTCTGTCCGATTTTGATCTGTTCATTCTAATGTTTAGTGTCGCTTTGACAGCCACAACGAGAACAACGACGTTGAACTGAAAATAGAAGGAATAAAAATTAGAACGATAGGTCAACTGAAAGTCCTTTAGTCCAAATGGAAACTGTAATAACAAAATGCTTGGTTTGGAAAACCTTAATTAAGGTGTACTAACTTAATGAGGGTGTACTCCCTTAGTAAGAGTGGACACCCTTAATGGGGATATACTTTCTTAATTTTGGTACCACCCTTAATGAAGGTGAAGCCTGAACAGGTGAGAGCTTAATGAAGCTTAGAGCTTTATTTGCTGAGAGCTGAAAATCAAGTGTGGAACCTTTTAGAAGATGAGTTTTCCAAAATATCTTTCAACAAATAGCAAAATTTTCAAAAAGATCTATCATCAACAATTTTTCAACTTATGCTTATGACGAGAAGTTACTTTCATTAGTACAATTTATCTAAGTTCTTGTGTTCCAAGGAAGAAGTTACACAAAAAAGAATCTTACTGGAGAATATCAAAAGATCATTTCCTTAACTATCATTTCTTAGAATATCAGGGTAATTTTCCGCCCGACAATCCTCGGAGTATGCAAACGTGGCAGATGAACAGAAGTTGACAAAATTAATAGCCAGCTGCGGGATCGACAACTGCGCAGGAGGTGCTGTAAAAAAGAGCGCGCGATTGGCTGTGTAACGACCAATCAACGACCACTCACAACTTCTTCTCAAGATTTTCATACCCTGAAATTTCTTACTCTATTTCAGATTAAATAGCATTTACGCTCACTTTTGCAAACACTCTTCGATTAGTGTTTTCAAATTCCAACCAATAGTATTTGTCTATTTTGATTTATTAGAATTCAATAAGACTTTCTCCGCATTAAATTCGACTTCATTAACTTTAGATATGGAATATAAAAGTGACTTACAGTGACTATTAAGAGCATAGGCCCAGCAAAAGCCCAAACAACACCACTTTCTCTCGTCAGCCAGCACCTAAAATTAGAAGGTGTTTAGAGACAATTTACCTCTAGTTATTCATTACTCTTCCTCAAACAAGCATAGGAAATTTATGTCTAAACTTCAACTAGGTTAACAGTTTTGTTGCAAATTAATCAAGATGTCTGTGGTCTTACTTTGTGCTATACCTGCAAAATACCAAAAAATCGGGACAATAAAGTTTGGTGATAATAAAAACACAGAGTTGGTGCATAGTTTTAATTGTTCATTCTGGGTCTTTGATCTGCTTTCTAGAAACGGTAGCGTATCCTTTCACTTCAAGGGGCTCTATCAAATTCAGCGTTTTAAAAGGTTTGAAAAATTAAAAGTTATCTGTATGCATTGGTAAACTCAGTAAAGAGAAATATTTCCGCATAGTCATGTTCTGATTCATCAGAAATCTGCTTCCTTGT
This sequence comes from Nemopilema nomurai, assembly GCA_003864495.1. Classification (NCBI taxonomy): domain Eukaryota; kingdom Metazoa; phylum Cnidaria; class Scyphozoa; order Rhizostomeae; family Rhizostomatidae; genus Nemopilema; species Nemopilema nomurai. The sequence goes on from PEDN01001354.1 coordinate 383,644, forward strand.
CTTGGCAAGGCGACAAAGGCTGTTAATCATATACCCCACAGCACAAGACGTATTGAACGAGGAAAATACTCCCATGAAAGGATCTATTGTTGTATAGTTACAAATCACATGAAGAACTCTACGGATTAAGACACTGATTAGGCGTTCGATCTGCTGATAATCGCAAGAATCAACTTGTTCAATCTGGGGCTTCGAGTAGCAGATCCTGAGCTGGGGTAAGACCGATTCATGCAATTGTCTACACCAACTTGCCAGGACATGTTGAGATAATTGAGAGCTATTGTTAGACCAAGGGAGTTGTATCATTTTCAACGAGCTTTTCTTATGACGTTTCGGAGACTTTTAACAGCAATGTTTTAAAAACAACCAATCAAAGTCAAATAAACCGTCTGTGTTTCAGTTTTTGTATATGGCTTCAAGCAGAAATATGTTGATATAATAATCGTGAGCAGAAAATATTTGAGCTTAGACTATTCTGATCCAGTCTGGTATACACACCAAAAGAGGACAGAATCTTGAAACATTCAAATGTTTTTGCAATTTAGGCATTTTCTGAAGGCTATGTAGAGAATTGAGCCATATTTGAAAAAATTAGAAACTCCAATTTTTCTGCCTCATAAATTCCTTGGCTTTAACTTTGCTTTTCATTGGAAACGCTTGATAACTTGAGGTAAAGAAAATTTCACGAAAAAAGTTTGAGAATGTTTGTACAGAGAATGTTTACTGAGAGTTTTGAAGGCATATTATTGAAGATGATTTTGAAAAAATTTGGAAATTTAAAGTATAGTCGCACAAAAAAACTTTACAGGATGGAAAATTTTATTTAATGCTCAATAACTTTGGGACTCGAATGCATGCGTAAACTTAGCCAGAAATTGTCCCTCAGTTCTGCCAATAGGCTTAAAGTATATTTTTGTGGGAATCAAAGATGCCTCTCCAATAACGTCTCATTTACGTTCAAATCAATGCTTATTTCGAATTCTTATGTACGACATGCTCCATAAATTAACGCGGCAATACTCACGCCTCTTCGTATCCGTAATGCCTGTTTAATCCCGCAAATATGCATCCAACTACGATGGCAGGGATTCCTGAAAAATAGCAAGGCAATCTCACAGTACCGATTGACAATTCATAAAACAATTTAGCGAAAAATACGGGTAGCGAAAGGCAGACGCAACGCAGATAAAAAGCTCATAACGAGAACTGAAAAAGAAATCAAGAAAGAGCTGTAGCCCAAACCTTTATTTATCAAACTTCCACCGAGCTCAGTATTTTTGGTAAAGGAGCGATCCTCTTAGATTATACTTGTTTTGCTTTGAAATGATGTCGCATAAAACTCTAAATTTTTAGATATGGCGTGCTCTAAGCCTTAGAGACAATTTAGAGAAATTCTACTAGAGAGCGAGCATTTCGGGTTTTTTATCGATAACGGAAAGGCACATCTTCTCTATTGATAAAGGTTTTAGCTCTGATGCATACACCCACATACCAATATACCGTATACAACTTATATGCCAATATACCTCTTCCACATGCCAATATACATATCTGCATATAATCTATACATCGACTGTAACTCAACTTAAGATATTGTTCGACCAAATAAACCTATAGATCTATATAATGCGTCGAGGTTTTGCTTAAAATTTACCAGGTAGGCTAAAGTGTTTATGTGCAAATGGTGAAGGCACTTTGTTAAATCGTGGCCATGAATAACCCACTTGATACTTGGACAATCAAATAATTCGCATTGTTGCTCTTCTTGGCATCGGCAAGTCTTTTTTAGATTAAGCTCAACTTTTTCAAGAGAAACATGATCCATTTATTGATTACGTTAAGCTGCATCATGGGATAGAGGGAATTAGTTCCTACTTGAGAAATTGATCGTGCGTGGATGAGGATGATCAAAAAGGGGTTAAAAGCTACCCCTGGAAGGCACCATTCTTAACCCCTGCAAATTTTGGATCGATAAGGTCTATAGCGCAAAGTCTCTTTGAAAGGAACTGTCCTTCAGCACGTCTTAGAGAACAGGACAGATTACCGTCTCAAATTATTCAACTACTGCAATGGAAACAAGCTTCTGCGATCACTATAAACAGTTCTAATTTTTAGACATGGCTACTTTATTTCTTAATAAACGCTCCATCGCTTATATTTGCGTTGAAGTCTTAAGTAGCTCAAGCAAGTAAATCATATTTCAGCTTGATATGTTTAATGGCATTTTCATATTTCATGATACCTCTTAAAAACTGTTACTTTCAGTACTTCATAAACCTTAAAACATAAGCTTTGTTTTGGTAGACAGTGAAATTGGGTTCCGCGAACACGCCTATTACGATCTTAATAGGCCTGTTATCAGGTTCTCTGTTAAGAATCCCACAGAATGGAGCAGTGGAAGGTCTGAAGCGCCAGTGCCACTTTGCAGGCCTGATTCGAAGCGTGAATACAGCTTACTCACCCCAGCCAATGATGCAGTACAGGTGAAGGTTCTGGTTGCTATTGAAAACCCTTTTGGTCATGCGCAGAATGAAGAAGCCCTCGACAAACATCCAGCACCCGACTGTGAGGTAGAGGTAGTGAAGCAGGACAGCGGCAAATTTGCAAGCAGCCTAAGGCGAAATGCACTTCGATTACTTCATTCAGCAAACTGAAGCTAGAAGGTTCTGTAGCATAGACCATGCTTCTTTTGAAATACTCTTCTTTATTGTGGGAGAGAAAAATCGTGAGAAAGATAGGCTTGTCAAGGTGCTGAGCACGACAAAAGTGGTATCTTAGCTTAGAAATGTGAAATAGATTGTTATCAGATATAAACAGAGGAAATGAGCAGGACAGATAATATGATTCAGAATGTCATTCAAACAGGAACACATAAGAGTATAAAAGCTGAATTAGAATGTAAAAAGAAACATAAACAACAAAAATTATGAAGAATTATAAGAAAATGTACAGATTTCAGTAAAACAGGAGCAAGTGAGTAAATGAGTAAATACAAGAAGAAATTAAAACTTAGAAAGTTATGAATCCATAGAATGATTAGCAGTAGGGCGGAAAACGCAAACAAAAAACAAAAAGACCAGATGAAGCAAGAAATGGAGCAAAATAGTGACGCAGGGGGAACGCATGCAGAAGAGAAATGTGGCATTGTAATATGACATAAATGAAACTGCACCTTTGTGGTGAAAAACATTTCCATGCAAAGTTAGAAAAAATATAATACAAGCCAAAGAAAGTCTCACCCTGTTTTCAGTGGATTTGATTGCAGAGAGAAACGTTGTTTGTGCCAGTATAATTGCTAAGCTAAGATTAAAGTGCACAAAGTTGTTTGGTCTGCTCAGCGTCCTGTTTGAAAGAGAAACAAACCTTATCATTCAAATAATGTTTTAATCGCACAATTTGTACATTTATAGCAACAGTTTGATAATGAAATAGCCTAAAAATTTTACAGGCAGCTTACGGTTTGTTTTGTAAAAAGTCATGTACGCTTTTATTAGTGCCAAAAATTGATTGGCAATGACGTATAAAGCAATTTTCGAAAAAAACCTCTCCTTTAATTGAAAATCTGCCTTTAACAAGAAATCAAATTTCAGCTTCACAAAAATCATATTGAAAGTAAAGATGAGCACGTTTGAAAAAATTCGTTCTAAAAATGTAAGTTTTTAACTTGCAAAAGTACCAAAATCTAACAATGAAAAGGGAAGACGTTTGCTAAAGTTGGCAAAGGACAAGGCACTTCAAAAAAAGCTGGCTACAGCCGTATAGAGAAAACAAGTTGATGGGAACAGATAACTGCGATGATTCACCTGGATAAAATGAAAGATGCAATCGTGACAAGGATGCCGATGTATGACAGTGCAAAGCAGACGTATGTGATCACGTTGATGGTGAACAACTCGTGCCTGCTGATCTACGATTCAAAGGAAACAGGTTAGTATAGGCTAGTCAAGATGGAGAGACCGGTCTGAGCACTGGCTGCAATATATGACAATCAGAGAAAGTATGCGGATAAATGTGCTTGCATATTAGACGTATCTCTTGTAAGAAGCAGAGGTTGAATCTAACTGTACTTAATTTCAATTTGAACTGGTAAATCATTTTTAGGCATTGTAAACCATTAGGCTAAAAGTAAATAGATTGCTTAAATTTATTTAGTAAGTAATGTGCTAATCATGAAGGCTTATAAACAGCTAGTTGATTATCGAAACTCTATTTATTATGCAAAGTAAGAAAAAGTATTGAATATATAAAGATGACACTGTCTAGAAGATGCTAAATCCCTTTAAAGCCAGACAGCAAATCTATTAACAATTTCATTCATCTTAAATTCGATTGCTTATTACTATTTCTCAAACCAATAATCATCCGTCAATCTGCTGTTGACTTTAAAATCATACTCGACACCAATTTAAACATTAGGTCCTAGAAACACGCTGAAAGGCAAATTTCAAAAGCCACTCAAATATTTCAATATTATGTTAACTGAGAGACAGATAACTGGCCTAACTTTAACTCAACACCGGTTGATACCAGAGGCAATTGGGCACTGACCGGTTTTTGTGGAATAACTTGCATCAGCGACGCGAATGTAGTAAGATGGAAGCAGTGACACGTGGTCCCATTAGAACCGCCTGCTACTTTGAAACAGCCCTCTGTTGACCACGTCTTCTGGCTATTAGAAGAGAATGCTTATACTGAAGCAAACAAATGTCGCCAAAGGGTTAACTTTTGTTAAGAAACTATTGAGGTCTAAAATAAACAATTAATGTCCTACGCTTGTACGCTGTTTTTGAAGCAAACAGCTAGAGGATTATGGAAAGGTCGGTAAATGGCGACGTAAAAGCACCCCATTATTATTCTTGCTTCATTTTTAGCTTACCACAAAGAACGGGATGTGAGTAAAAGAAGATCATACTTGAAGATCAGTATGAGAACATCATCACTATTTAGAAAAATGATTGCCAACTAAATTAGGTGAGAAGGAGCCTTGAAGAAGTATCTAAAGGGACTGGAGATTAAGGTAGACAGCAGCCATTTTCGTGTATATAGGCACCGGTATCAAGAGCTGGAAACTCACAAAAGGGTGAAATATTATGGTAACACTATGCTGTCTAGCGATAGAATCTTGACGAAAGAGTAAAGTAGATACGAAAACCTCCTTACGCGATACTCCAAAACACACATTCGCTGTCTCGTCGTTGATCTTCCTGTGGAAGAGAAATTGCAATTATCATTCCAATGAGAAAATCACAAAAAATAAGATTGTCAGCATGAGTCAAAAATATACATTATGTTCATTCATCTAGTGCAAACAGAAAGCAACAGCCTAAAAGAAATTAATGAAAAAATGATCTGTTTATTCATTTAATATTCTTAGTATTCATTTTGAATCTATGCTAGGATAAAGTACTCTGAAACCTTTTTATACAAAAATTGATTATGCTTTGTGCTTTCTGTGCAAAAAATCTTTTTAGCTATTTGTTTTGTACTACAAGCTATTACAGTGATTTTTCATCATCATTTGAAATTTTTGGTTGAAAACAGAATTCACCATACTTTCCAGATATAATGTACAATATTGTTACCTTACAATGCAATTCACTTTAAGAGCCACAATTAGTGGTTTTTGGCAAATCTACATAAAACCCAAAACGATTTTCTTTTTTTAATAAAAAATTCATAAAGTACTTTTATTAGGTAAAAACCCCGGGACCTTACAGAGAGAGAGTTTTGTTGGGCTTCTGATACAAAATTCGTACCTGGACAACCTATAAGAGTCATGGAACATGCAAGCAAAACATATGGTATTTCCAATAAAGAATTTGCTACACAAACTGCAAAAAAAATTACTAGAAATAAAAACCCACTGATATAAGCCAACCTACAAGAATCAGAATCTATAATGTCTTTCATTGAAACCGACAATTGATTTGTAGAAAACTTACATAAGCCCATGTAGAAATAATCAGAAAAGCCCATTGCCTGCAAGAATGCAACGGGAACTTTGGTCTAATACACAAACTATCATTAGCTGTAGGGGCCACGTGCAATTTCTTTGTTGAGAATCCCTGACCAAAATCATGTGGGCAGCACTCTTTGTAACTGTAACTAATCTAATAGCCAACTGGGCAGCAAACTTCATTCTTTGAAATGAGATTTGTAAAGAAAAACTGCTCTGCCCCTAAGTCTAATAAAGATGACTCGAGATCACATTAAGCGGCACATACGGACGCAATTAGTTCCATTAAGAATCCCTCCGAACACCCGGCAGATCGAAATACTTCATCTTGAATTCCCACACGGGGGGTCGGGGTGCAGCTTCCTAGATTTCCACGTGGAATTCGTTCTACTGAAGAACATCGAATAAAAAGATGAGACATTTTGATGTCTTGTGACTGTAGCTTGATGACAATGATGACACTAGTCTGTCCCAACAATCCCCAAACCTCGCCCCCACACCCCTAGCTCGGTAATTTTTTTAACTGATCAGGACACGGAAATAGGATAACTCGTTGAGCAATCTTATGAGAATTTGCTCTATTTTCCAAAGTATAAAATCTAAAATTCTTGCATATTGCTACTTTTTATTCACTCCTTTAAGCGGTCTCAATATTATTAAGCTGCTGTCATATAAAGATGAATGAATCCTAAGGAACACAATAACACCTTCTTTTTCCAGAGAGATTTGTAATAGCACTACTTTCCATTTCCTCTCGCGACATATGTTTTCTTGCTCTTGAAACTCAGCATTACGCGAAATAAGACGGATACACTGTTTCGAGAACCCGTCGTAACATGCAAACTGCTTTGAATCGATACAAACGACAAATCACTAAAAGACGCAGATACCTGTCGCTTGCTTTGGAAGGTCATCGCAATAGGTTCGGTGAAGTTTAGTGCCTCGTAGAGAACGGAAAATGTCATGACGTCAGAGTCCAGCTTCCACATCGTTGATCTGTTTAATATAGAAAAAACCTGTAGTAAACGTAAAAAGATGCAAAGCCAAATAGACTGAGATGTAACCAAAGAGTTATAGAAGATCAATTTTGGTAAAGTAGACATTAACAGACCCTGAAACTGATAAAATCATTGCCCAGTTACAGAAAAATCTGAGAAGTATTGGACATTTTATCAACAGTTATCAATAAGATTTTAGCACACCCATCAAATAGAGAATGGTATTGCAAAGAAGCGGTGACGCATTTACCCATGAGCTAACCAGGCCAAATGGCCCCCCTTAAGTTTAGGGGGCCCATTGTTGATGAAAAACTGTTGATGAAATGAGTAGGAGGGCAGATATTTTTTGTAGGAGTGCCCCCATCAACTTTGGACCTAGGGCCCCGACAGTCGAATGAGCTGCCCTGTTAAGGAAGACAGCTGAAACCTTGTACGTTGATTAAGGTAATAATTGGACTAGCGTAAAATGAAAATCACCCAATTCAATACACCGAGAAAAAACCCCAAAAAGTAATGAAACAGGGAGATTGAAAGCAAGCATAAAGGAACAGAGATTAACTTTCATTCAAAAGCCGAACTTCATGTTTAATCCAATATACGAAGAGTCAAAGAACGCATTGCATTGCAAACGATGAAATTCATTGGACGAAGGGGAAGTCAATAAGCTACGGGGAGTGCCTTTTCAGTCTATAGTTTCTTTGAATTCTTGACGAATCTATGACATCAAGAGCAAATCCAATTCTGGTCATTCTGTCACGCGAATTTCCCCGCAGATTTAATCGTTCAGTCTTTGCACGCCATCATTTTGAATGGAAAAAAGTGCATCAACATCTTCAGTTCTGTCTACAGACGTAGCCAAAGAAAAATTCACAAATTTAGGAATGCGGAACTAGTTGTTTAGCAGTTGCGATCGAAAACTAGAGGATGATATGGAGAGCGTATGATTGGCTGTAAATAACCAATCACTGTCACTTCACACCTATATTAAAAAAAAAAGACGAAAATCATAAAATCCAATGTGCATTATTGGAGACCTGGGTCGAGTCAGAGTTTACACTACCTTGAGTGGTTGTATGATTCCAGAGACAGTATCTAAATGATTGACTTAATAAGGCAAAGCAGTAAAAAGCGACACCTACGAATTTCCAAAGGCAACCTCCTGGTTCATGCTGTTGGAGCCCTCTATGCTGCTGTGCGCAATTCCAATGGTCGCTGCGAAGGCGGCTGATCCATTGGTAACTATAGGAAGCAGATATCGCATTGAGAAATGCTACCCTGTAAACTTAATATTGGATTAAATAATACAGCACACGGATAATGTTTACATGACACTGAAACGAAGCACGGATACAAGAATCTTGAAATAAACTACCGAATAAAACGGGTCGAAAATTGCCTGCTTAATTATGCACTCTAAACCTTTTTTATAAAAAGAACTTAAATGTCTTTTTTATTATTTTTATCCTAATATGCAAAATAGCAAACCGGGAAAACTTTCCTTCTCTTTTTCAAGTCAAACGGCATTCTGTAGAATTGCACATCTCTCTCGACTTCTAAATGAAGTGGCACTGGATAAACCTGCTAAATCTCTGATTCTTCGGAGAAATCTCTTCTTCAGAGAATCGAGATCTCTGATTCTTCGAAAAGTCAGTCGCAACAAGACAGATTCTAATAAATAAATTGATCAAAAGCATTTCTTAACAAGACATTTACCACTCAGAGCGCTTTGCGGAAGATTCAGTGAAGCTTTGTCTCCGATCGAAGTGAAAAGCTGGCCTTGAAATACGGATACGCTGAATTTCCGTATTTGTAACTCTAGTAGGAAAAAGAAAATATTCAACACAATTCAAGATCTGAAAATATATTATAAGCCCGTTGCTAATAATTCATACAAGCTCCAAACGTCAAAATGTGTAGCTAGATTTGCCTGAAGATAAAGTTTTGTCTTCAACAACAAAAAGCTTTTCCAGGCCCAACTATCACAGTCTCGTATCAGAATAGCCTCGCATTGGCCTATAGAACAAATCACCTTTTAACGACGTTCTTTATCTACTTTAACGAGGCCTGTTATTCTCAAGTTTGATTCGAGCAATACGCCTCAATGCAAATCTAAAACTATGACGCAACGCTCTACAACAACCAGAAACCAATGCTCTTTCAAAGTATTTCGCATCCATACTGCTTTTGGTATGATCTATACTGTCCCAAAGTGGGCACTACTGTTCCAAAGTGTCCATTACTGTCCCAAAGTGGTCAATACTGTCCCAAAGTGGTCATTACTGTCCCAAAGTGGTCATTACTGTCCCAAAGTGGTCAATACTGTCCCAAAGTGGTCAATACTGTCCCAAAGTTGTCATTACTGTCCCAAAGTGGGACAGATAAAACACGTCGAGCTAATCTTAGTGTATGGGTACGGTGCCTCGTCATATAGATAATCACCTCCCCCCCCCCAAAAAAAAGTTATTGATAACAGCAAATACAATTATCAAATCACTATGAATAAAATTCTAAAATCATTTCAAGGCGAGAGTAGGCAACCTTCGTGAATATAAAAATGCTGGCGGTGTTCCGTGACTTTTGACAGGCATTGTGTTTAAGCATCAGAGTGTAATGTGATGTGAAAGGACAGAGAACGAAATGAAGAGAAACAGTACTCATGACGTCGGTTTCCACCGTCTCTGTGACATCGGTCTGGTTTGAATTGAGCAGATCTCTCGCTGCCTTTAATCCAACTTTCTCTAATTCCAAAACGGGGTTTGCGCCGGCAGCTGTGTTCTATTGAAATCAAGAGATCGGATTAATCAACTGGATCAGACTACTCAAGACGAAGGCTCGGTGGCAATGGCCTCTCAGACATCACTGTTTGAAAAGCTGTTTGACAGTTCAGTGTTTATAACATGGAAATGTAATTACTTGTTATTTCATACGTTGCAGTAGATCAAATTTGGCGGCGGCAGTAAGTGAGCTGATGATAAAGATGGCAGTGAAATGAGAATTAAAGTAATTATTGCAGTCGAAAGTTAATGATTGCCGCACTATTTGAAAAAAAAACCATAATTAATACAATCAATTCATTCAATATATAAAAACGATATATATATATGTAATGATGATCAACATAATGATGCTACTGTCAACAAGATGATCAGTTTGATGTTAATGGCAGTTGACATGATGAAGCTGATCATATTCATCGTAAAAAAGTGATTGCAATGATTATCAAGTGATAGGTATGATGACGAACATGATGCTTAGAATCAGCTATTGGCCAATCAAAAAAGTAAAAAGTAACATTTGAAGAAAATTTAGCGATTTGGCAGGCCTGTGACGTATGAAGAAAACTTAGATAACCATGAGGTACGATTCACTTGGACAATTGAGAAAAGGTATGCCAATCAGGTGTCCCAAAATCGAATTGAAAATGGTTACCTTGAGGAACTCGTCTTTATAAGGCCCAAGAGATGGTGATCCTGCAAACAGTTTCTCCGCCGCATTTGAGCCTTGACGGACAACTACAACGAATAGGGTACAAGCATCACAAACGTTATTCGGCGATGCAAAACCATCACCCCATGGCTACCCCCAAATGATGCTGGAATGGGGCTAAAGAACAAGCTATGTATCTCTATTTCAAATAAATATTTTCTGATTGGCACTGAGCTATGCTACTTCATGCAGGGGTCAAAGACCCAATGACCCATTGCTTTCTTAATTGAACGGAAATAAAAACGGTCACATGCGTATTTTTCAAGGCCGAGTAAGAGCTCTTCAGGTTGGAAAATATCAAAATTTATAAAGATCCACTCCCATATTCATATCAATCTTTAACTACGCATTCCCTACAATACGAACTCTTTTGAAGGGCTACGGTTTCAATGCTTCCATGCTATTTCAAAATTCATGATTTTATACTTCCAGCCATGCTTTCTAGCAAGAATGCAATCTCAAATGCCCCACCCCAGGCAGCCCCCTGCATCCCCTATGTGAACTCTCGTTTACACGGGATGTGACGTTCACAGAGCTCGATGTAACGTGGGTATGCACTACTACAGACCATTGGGCACGTGACGTGCACGAGACATACACGTGACGGGCACTTACCGACTTGGGTGCTACACACTGCTAGGGCATTCGCTACACACGATTGATCATCAAGGGTCCGAAAAGTGGCACCATTCAAAGTCTTTGTCTTCGTTGACATCATCACACAGTACAAGTTGTTGCTTGGTTCGCCAGTGGACCACTTGGTGTCATTTGTGTAGATTGGGGTCCCATCGCCCCACTTGTACGGTGACTGCAGACGAAACACAAAGACAGCCATGTAGAAGATGGATTTATGCCAGAAGAACAGCTTCAAGGAGTTGAACGGCATGATGCAGTATGATTAAAGTTTATAGGGCAGGATGCAGAAGAAAATGACTTTTATTCTCCATTACAAAAGTTTATAGATTTTTCGGAAAGATAAAATTAATTTGCAGTATGAAAGGTAAACTGTTCTTTCTTAAAAGCTGCACTATCCTTTGAGAACTTCACTCTCTGGGTAAAATTGTGCACTGAAAAGTCCTAGTTACGAAATAAGCTAGTGTCACTTGGCCAGGATAACTTGTCAATTTCGCGAAAATTTGTGGCACATAAACCGAAGCACTCGCTCAAAACTGACAATATCTATACACGGTTAACAAATATTTCTATTGAACTTCGTATATCCTTCATCGCCTACTCAAAGAACAGCTTCCACTGAAAAGCTGATAGCGCTCTTCTGCCATGAAAATTCTGCCAAATCAAGTTTAAACATCAACGCTTAAGTGTCTAAAAGGATTTTGTCGAAATATCAGACATTTGTCATCAAGTCGAGGCATTTCAACAAAAGCTAGAGATTCAGCCATTAGCTAGCTTGCATACAGACTTTCGCGTATCTCCCCAGAACTCTTTATGTTAATTCGTAGACTCTACAGTTCTGGCACGATAATGAAAAGCCTGCGTTCAAAAATACTCAAGGCACTTGCGCTTGGACTTACCCCACTTCTGAAAGCAGCAACCCATATCTTCTGCAGGCCCATACCCGACCCAACCAGACCCTGTGTGATGAATTGCATGGTCTCAATGTCCTTCGCTATGGGCAGTTTCATTTTGGGGTTCAGTGACTTGCAGTGGTTGTTTGCGGCGCTCCAGCTACCGACGAAATTGGTCACCACGAAACAGATCTTGGATCCCTTGTACGTCCACGGGTAATCAAAGGCACAACTTTGGGCTAAAAATAATGATGATAATTGTCTTGCAGAAGAATGCAGGCTTGCTATGAATCAATTGCAATAAAACGAATCTTCATTTAGCAGAAGTACATTATACACAACCATCACTGTCATTCCTAAAGATAGCCCCCGTAAGCAAAATCTTGAAGAATTTTCTTTTTTCCTGACAGTTCGGACGTGCTTAATAGATTTCAAATGTTTTTAAACTAATCGTTTCTATGAAATATTAGGGAAATACCAACTCGAAAAGTCGCATACAACTTATGCCAGATGGCAAATATTTGCAACGAGGCTTCAGTAGGATCTAAGATTAACTCTTGTAGTTTTTGTGGATCTTAGATTCGCACGTATATTTTGAAGTAGTCCATAAAGCAGCCTGTTTTCGTGGTTATAGCAAAACTTTGAGTTTCATTAACATCTGCTACGCCAACTAACCTTGGGTGGGATGCACCAGAGCCTAGGAATAAAAAAGGAAAGTAAGTTGGCGTTCAGAAGCTTCGAAAGCTAAATAATCGAAGCAGCTACGTCACTTCTTTTGCTAAATGGACGCTCTTAACCATCTTCCTGTGGCCTCTCAACAACAACAAAAAATACATAAGGCAGCTTGGAATGCTAATTCAACAGCCACACCAGTAGCAAGCTACAAGCTACAATATAGACCATTCTGTTGCCAAATGAATTGTTCCTATGTTATGAAATCAGGCTCTCACAGAATATCGTACTACTGGGATTCACCAATAAAAACTATAGGAAAGTGTAGATCTTCTAGGCTAATCTTCTGCTTCAGAAATAACCAAAGGAAAAGCTGTGGTAAAGAGTTTCGAAGACTTGGGTTCCACGTTGCTGGAGGCAATTCCGAAAAAATGACGTTGATTCTTGATGAAATTCCGTACTCTTTGAAGAGATTCATTTTGCAATGAAATTATTGCAGAAAGAAGAAGCAACTGGGTTTGTAAAAATCGATATTGAGAAAGCATTAATTAATCAATGACCAGTGTTTTCCCGGTGATTCCTAAAGAAACCTGTACGAGGTGGTTGATGGAATCTGTTTGACAGAACAAGGTCAAGAAACCCAGCTTAACACACCTTTAGGTATAAAGAAATAAAAATTATTGGAAAAGGAAAATACAGGATTCGTGAACCATTCTCTAAGGTCTGAGTTCCGCTTATAAGACGACAAAGGGACACAAAGTTTTATCCAAAGGAAAACCGAGTTCAAAGAGCCTTAAATGCACAATAATGTCTACCCAAATTAACACAATTAGTAAGCTGACCTCGGTACACGATACTCTTAAACTTGGGAGTGAGATTAGAAAAGATATACCTGAAATCTGCAGATTCAGCTGTGTGAATATTGTGATTAGCCTTCAGTTGAATGAACTCGCGGTCTCTGGGCGACCAGTTTTGGCAGATCATTTGCAAGGCCAGGACAGTTGGCACAAAAAACATTCGAAGACAAACGGGACATTGAAAGACATCCTAGGCAGACAAGCTGATCTGAAGTTACTAGGCATATTACTTAACCTAGCACTATACTATTTAATGACTCTAATGCTTTTTCAGCTAATGATGGAATTTCAGCTAAGGAACATGTAAGGGATCACATAGTATCACAATATCCAAAAAGCTGACCTGTGTACTATTTCCTGGATTGACTTACAGCCTTCAAGCTTTCCCACAACATGGAAATAGAGAATAGGTGTAAAGGAAAGCGCCTCTCACCTTGACCATAATAAGAGCCAGAAGAGAAAACAGCGTGGCCATGTTAGCCAATTCTTGTCTTCGCATCAATTCCCTAGAAGGATGAATGCCGTGAAAGTATCGAATTTATGGGGAGACTGCATCTAAGATTATCAAATACTGGTGTAAATAATTGATGAACCTATTAGCGCGATAAGTTATGCAATATTACTATTTACGTATGATAAATGATGAAGAAGAAAAAATTAAATTTTCTTGAAATTTTAAGCCATCGCTTATTACTCATGATGAATTATCAGCTAATGGATCATAAGTAACACCAACTTTCAGTCCAAACCGCGATAGATTATCGCTAAAGGGCTTAACAACGCCTGACAGTGGACGCTTTTAACAAGAAAAAGAGTTTTCCTGGCCTACCACAGGATACATCTGTTTGTTGAGGGATAAAAGCACATGGCAAATGGAGCAAAAACCCATTAGTAGAACGTGCGGCAATGAAAGTGCAGGTGGTTGGCGAAAAATCGAAACAAAATTGGCCAAGCTTTGAAACTGGTAATCGTTTTGCAGATTCTGTGCCACGGCCAATGGTACCATGTTTTGCGAGATGTCATATATTTAGTAGAGCGTTCCCTGACCCTAACCGACCTATGATTCGTTGATGCAGTCAAAAAATTCTCGACGTGTATGACATGAGGTTTATCGGATTATCCTCTCCGGATTGTCCGAATTCGCCGTGAAGTGCTGGCTGCGTTTTACAGCAAAGAAGGGCAGCACGGAGAAATTCAGCATCCGCCATTTTTGGGCCTAACTGTCACTGCGCAATCTGTGCTTGAAACACCGTGGGCCGCTTTACCAGTAGTTGATTGGTGAGATCAAACACCAATTGTCACCTTCTAACCGATTAGCAGGATTTGTGCCAAAACTAATCTGTAAAGATACGCTTTTGGTACATAGAGCCACGGGAGGTAAGTAAAAGAAGCGTTGTGGCGAGGAAGCCTAAAGGATCTTTCAGGAATAGATCAAGGTTGCTATTACTGGACAAATGCCCTTTGACGTCAACTTGAAAACCAATCAAAGAAACGTTTCAAGCGTCTGATGACTAGCAGACGAAGCTGTCAAATGGATGGATGGATACTGCCATTTCTCTGCGGCTAGCTCCAAACCCAAGTGTTTCATGGTCCCACATGGCTGAGATTGGGGGCCGGCTTGTTAACCTAAGCAGTCAGTCTTACTCGTTTTAAAACTCTTGAATGTGTGGCTGAGCCCACGAGGAACAACCATTCGAATGAGGCATGGGATAAGTTGGTCTAAGCTTGGGAGAAGAGGTTAGTCAACAGGTCCTTGATACCATTCGTCTAGGGTCTAACTCCTCCAAAAGAGCACCACCCAGTCACAGTGAAAACGCACTATTGCAGTGGCGTAGCTAGAGGGGCACCAAACGTTTCCAGCTGCTTGTCGGAAAATTTGTCAACATCACTAAATTTCGTCGGAATATTGTCGGAATATTGTCGGAATTTGACCGACTTTCGCCCCTCTATCGCCAAATCGTAGCTACGCCACTGCACTATTGGTAGACCAACAGAGAAAAATAAGAAATATTATATGTCCAAACCTGTTAATTGGCGCAAAATTTGTCCCGTTACAACAAACTCCATACGCATGCACCTTTGGGAGAGCATCTGCATGAAAGGTTCGCTTTACGATAGAAGGAATGTTCAGGAAACGACACAAACATTGGTACGGAAACACTAAGTGTCCCAATCATCTACAAATAGAATCTAAACATTCGTGGCAGAACAGAGACATCATTGATTCAGTTCGCCGACATTATTCTCTTTTCCACGAATTTGTTTAAGCTTTTCCCCCTTTTGAGCTTTCTAAAATTTCCATATCAAACAAGGGGAAATGATTCAAATTACTTGACCAACCACAGCGTATTGCACATTTGTTCAAATGACTTTGGTGAAACTTGAAAGTGACCGACGTAGAAAGCAGAGAAGAACGAAGAACAGACGAAATGACGTAAATTCATTCAGTTTCAGTAAAAACCAGCTAATTATTAATTAAAACACTTCGTTCACGTTCAAATTATATATTACTACAAATCTGGACAACAGACTTCATGATCGACAGAATTCAGAGTTGATCATCGTTTAAGCTTGAAATGATTAGAGAGAAGCTGTCAATGAGTGCTGTGCATAACCCAGCCAATGCCACTGGGAAGGGGTGCATTGACCCTCAAATCTCCATTGCCAGCATCTTTTATAGTCATGATTCCCATACGTGCGTGTATAAAAAGGCATCAAAATGAAACACAGAATGTTAGATTGGCTCTGATTCAGATTAGCCTCTTTACGCGCCCGCAGAATCACAGCATTTATAACAGAACGGCATTAATAGAGAGCGGGGCGTTTATTGAAACACTTGTAGTGAATTTTTACGATGTTTTTACAATGACGTCAATGACAAAAAGACAACGTGGCTTCGTTACTCTTGCTTTTTACCACGGGTTGCATTCAATTTGCTTTTTACCACGGGTTGCATTAAATTCTTAATAAAAGAGTCTGTCAGTTCATAGGCGCTTTACTTGGGTAATACTATCCTGCTGCGTTGGGATAGCATGAAAATACACCAATGTATGGCTCTGAGAGGTGGGAGGATGGCTCAGAGGTAAGAGTCGCTGACTACGGACCCAAGGGTTCGTGGTTTGAGTCCCTGGCATGACCAAACTTTCACCTAGAGTGAGGAGAGTCGCAAATTCCAGGCATAAGGAATCACGAGGTATGGTCACATCGAGAGGAAGGACCAGGACACTGCTCGATAAGCTTAAGCTTCTCAGTGTCCTAAAACTACCTTCGGAAGCAAGGTAGAATCAATAAAATCAAAAAATCAAATCAAATCAATATATTTCTGCAGATTGACGGAGCATTACTTGATTTGGTAAAACGTTGAACGAGCAACTTAGGAGCATACCTAGAAATTTCTTTGACGTGACTTGGTAGCCAATTAGTTGCAGTGCCCTAGCTGTGCCACCATCCTTGTGTACCAACTCACCAACACACTCACCCGATCACCTTGAGTTACAGACATGACTGACTAAGGGCCCTTTCGAAGTTGTTTTCGCAGTTCTTCTTCGGCTTTGATTAAAACATAACAGAACATTGTTATAAGACGAATTCTATGGACAAAACCCGCTTTGTACATTAAAGCATGCTTTGAAAATACCTCGTCTATTCCTACGTAAGAAATGTAAGCATGGCCGTGTATTTCAAGGAAATTATTTATGGTATACAGCTTACATGGTCGATTATATGCCTAATGACAATGGGATATATGAAGAACCTTGATACTCATTGAAAATGGCTTTCAATCAAAACGTGAGGGTGAACCAACGACTTTGGGTCATACTATGAATCAACCAGCAATTGTTTGTCGAGCATTTGGTGCCATCCTAGGTCGAGGTCCAACGAAGTAAAAGTAAAATCGTACACAGGATGATGATTCTAGAGCGTATAGAATGGTTTAGATTTTAAAATGGAGGACATTGAAGTTTTCCTTGGCAGGGTCGAATTGTTAGAATTCTGCGAAGGGAGGTCATAAATACCCTCGATGCAAATAAATCCATTGTCCTGATGCCTTTGAGCTCGCCACTGTAGGGTTTGGCAATCGCGAATCTTGCCAGGTGTACAGATAAAAGAGCGAGTAAGAGGGGGTTGAAGTGATAAATGGACTACGAAGCTTGAGAGCGCCTTACCACTCTGGGTGGCGCTGCTCCTTCGGAGAGGTTGTCCTCTGCGCCTATGTCTGCGCATAAAGAGCAATGGGATGGCAAGGATGCCAGTAGGGTGTAAGAAGGCAAGGATGCCAGTAGGTTGGGAAACTGATAGTTTGTAGACAATAGGCTCTTGAGCAAAAAATAAGAATGATGCACATGAAATGAATAGTGCGTTGAGCCTGGTTTAGTCTAGGAGCGTTAATCCTTGTATTCTTTCTGGAAGGCTTTTGGAATTCTTCGCCCTCTAATCAACAATACGTGCCTAAGCAAGTTATGGTCTGCATTTCTGCGTAACGTTTTCTCACGGGCTGAGAGTGGAGTTGTAAATAATGAAAGCTGGGTCAAACTGGCAGAAACATTCTTTTCAATATGCAAAACTAACTGAAGGTTTTGTGGTCTGCGAGATCACCAAATAATCCGGTCTTTACAAAGCTCCTCCTTAAACAGTTTTAAAGCCACCGTTTTTGCACAACTATTTCTATCCACCATATGCCCGCCATTGCAAAACGATTCATAGAATATTCCACACATTTCACGGTGATTATGTAGCCATGAGAAAGCTATGATGCATTGAGGTGCAGAAAAGGACAAGTTGAATCCTCAATGCCTCGATCGCAAAGGGCATCTCACTTTCAAACTGTTTGCAAGCGCATTCTGGCGTATCAACGGGGAATACCAGGCCCACTGCAGGAAAATCGTTGTAATAGGTGACGAAAACAGATGGTCTTGCATTTCTACAAATATCATTCCCTCCATATTAAGAGCTTTGATTGCAAGTATCAAAATGGTCAGAAAAGTTTGGTTTGTTTTGCTAAGCAATATGACGTTATTCCATATTGCAAAAGAAATAGGAAATATGGAGAACCCTTTAATCCTGAAAGTAGAAATGCTAAGGAGAACCTTTTATGCAATATCGTGACCTGGATAAAAGCAAGGCGCAGGGCACACGGCAGCGGACCTTGGACAGCGGTGGAGCAAATAGCACCGAAGTAGCACATCCCGCAGATTTCCCGCGTGGCGTGCTCGAAAACAAGTTAAATTCACGACAACATCCTTATTGACGCTAACAAAATTTCTTCCAAACGTGCTCAGAAAACACCATCTAAATAGATTGAATTATAAAAATTATTCCAAGTCAGCATATTGGCTAAAATGTGTGGGCGATTTTATCATGTTTCGTGGAAAAAGACAGGTCAAATATAAGACAAAACCAAGTAATGCATAAATAACTGACCAAAAAATATTATTCCCCAGGTTTGGTTGAAAGCAACTTATGATGAAAATAATATTGAAAGTAATTAGATCTTTGGTATTTGTGATTGAGCAAACACAGATACTGCACTGACACGTCATGATACTGCACGATTCGTGCAAAACGCTTTTTGAGTACTACCCCTTCAGTTTATCGGCAGTTCGTGAAGTTGGAGCCAGCCTTTGAATACAGGATTACATTTGGCTTCCATGAGATAAAGTCCTGAATGCTTGACCCCAAACAAAACGCAAAGCTTTCTTGCTTCGGAAGCTGTGATTTCTTGAGCAACATTTCTTTGGTGGCCAAAAAAATTCCAAACAACATATTCAAGCCTCGTTTAACTGGTGCAGCTTTATTACAATCGCCAACCTGAGGCTAAAGACAAGTTTTCGGCTGTTTGGTTTCATCAATGACGTTAGTTTGTTGAGTCAGCAAAGGGACCCCCGTTTGAATGTCCAGAGTACAATAGGTTCAATAGAGGCAGCCAGGCGATTTGCTCTAAAAGCTTGTAAAACTGGTCTACATTAAGTTGTGGAACTATCATTGTGACGGGGAATAAGTGAAGAAACGAGGAACTGGGAGGAAGGAGATTCCAAACACGGAAAAAAGCAGTAGGCGCAAGTCGACGAATTAAGCGGAAAGATTGAAAAGGCTTCTTGTATCTTAAAGGAGAAGAAGAAGGTTGATGCCATAAAGAAGACCGTAGGTACAACGGCATTTAAAAGAGGGGCTAAATAATTCTTGACGAAGAAGAGAGGCTAAATAGTTACTGAGAAAGAAGAGAGGTTGAGTAACTTTTTGAAGGGGTTAGTAATTCTTGGAAAAGTCCATGACTTTGACCTACCAAGTGACCACGGAGTCAGGTGTAGATGAAGTGGTAAATCAAAGGAGATATTCCAACAAATGCATAATTCAACTCATTGACGTTAACTCAATGTGAGGATGAAGCTAAATTCGACTCTCAATGCACCGAGAAAAACATCTGATGATTTTGCTAACACTAGCAAAGGCACCGTACAACCCTAAAATTATTGGATTAAAGTGAAAGTATAAAAAGGAGAAAGCTTGATTGTCTCTTACGCCCCATAGTGTTCTCAATTGTCATCTCGCTAGTGTCAACTTGCGCTTTGATGGAATCCGAATCCGATACCCTTTTCCAAATCACCGTTGCTAGCTCCTCCACACTAGCTCCTCCACATTGCAGCCTGAATCATGGGTATATCCAATACCGCAAACACGTAAGGCCTCAGACACCACAAGTAGGCTGGATGAAGACAGGCCAGTCTGGGCATATTTCATGAACATCCAACTAGACATGATTTGCGGGAAATTCCTGGCTGACGCAAGAAGTAATCACGACATCGAAATGGACCACAGGTTGACCAGCTCATCAGCAAGGGCACTGACAAACGCAAATCCGTTTTACGCAGGCCAGCGTGGTCTTCAGAATTAATTCTCAAATCTCAACACACTCGGATTCATTTTGTGATTTGATATACGGCGCTCTGGTCGAGGCCTGTGCACACGCCACCATGGCCTATCTCGTGTTGCCATTTGGCGCGAGAAACGTCAAGAAACAACAACAACAACAACAACAACAACACAGCTTTAAAAACAGCCGGTAGCTGTGATGTATTATACTAATACTCTATATGTCCTGATTTTCTTCTCAAGCTATACTTTATCTTCCTTTAGATACATTGCACGATCTTGTTCATTAATGCTGTGGCTAACTGCTTTCTTCTATTGATATCTTCCTCATCTTCTAATAATGAGCCCACTCTCTTTACACTTCTCAATTCTACCAAAGGTACTAAATGAGAACCTAAATGCCTTTTACAATGAAGAGCCATTACAGCTGAACATATCTACTGTCACTGGTTAAAGCTCAACACCAAAGAAGATCTGGAAGAATTGAGAATTCTGGCCCAAGGGAAGGGATGGAAGAAGGTAACAACAGCAATAATTTTGAAGACCGGAGAAGCAGCGACACCCAATGGTGAAAAAATGGCACCCAGTAAACAACGAACAGTTGTGCCTCCTGAAGCCCAATAAACGCAGAAGAAATGCTGCTTGAAACTCTGTACAAATTCTGTACTAGAACTTCTCAAGGGCGTTGGAAACACCTTTTAAATTTGGGGAGAGGGGCATATGTAGATAGGAGAGGGGCACTGTGACTGGGCACTTCATATCAAATGCTGAATGGTGGGGGCTACAAGCCCCTGTGTACTATCCCCGGTTTTCTATATCTATAAAACAACTTTTTTGAGAAAATGTGGAATTTGCATGACCATGAATAGGAGCAACAAAAATCCTTCGTCATAAGCAAAATCCAGGTACGCAGTATAATATTAGAAACTGCTGATAATATCGTAATGATATAAAAATAATATCGTAATGAGCAAATCAAAAGGATTGCCGAAAGAACCAGTTTAAAAAAAGCACAAAAAAGTATCTGAATAGAAAAATGTCTTCAACACAGTTTAATGAACATTGAAGAATATCAAGATGCGCTGCAATATTCAATACTTGAAGATGTGAATTGAAGATGGATTGAAGACGGAGTGAATTGGAGATGCAGAGCTTGCTTACCATGGTAGAAACGGTCGTCTGGAGAAGTGTTGATACGATCATTGGACTTCTGAAAAGTAGATACAGAGAGTCAGCATATTGGGCTACTGTCACCTGAGGCTGTGTGAAAACTACCTGAGATTGCGTCTGAAGCACTTGATTCTTTAATTTGTAGTTAATTGGACAAGTTGAATGTTCAGGTGCTATGCTACAGGTCCAAAGCATTAATTATGAATACTTGGATGGTTTTTGCAATTTCCACAGTTATAGACTTGAATCAATACCCCCACCGTTCATTTGAATTTATTCCCGAAATACCACATAAATTATGCATCAAGCCAACGTTAGAAGCTCATGTTTCATTCATGCAAAGGGCTAAAGAAATATGGATTATCATTCAGAAAAGAGCTTTAAAAAAATAGGGTTTCTGCTAATACGTTAAGGCATGAACATAGAGATATTCATGTTTTTGTCAAGAAAGCTAGCGCAAATCGTTGATTTCTTTCGTTTCGACAAAGAATTGAAAAACACAAGAACAACATTCTGAGCAAAACATACCCATTGACGTAAATCGTTCTATTTCAAAGGTTTGAGTCATGTGCGTTATCTTTCGGGTCAAATCGCAAAAAAGCTTCAGAGCGAAAGCCACATGGAAGGAGGGATGGGTATAATAATGCACTGAAATACCACCATCCCTTTTCTTTGGCATCACCAGAGAGCACCGAATTTCACAGCTCAAATGAGCCCCATTTGAATATTGCTGAGCCTCGTTCTGGCTCAATACCTCCCACTCAGTGGTCCAGATTTTCCTATTTACTGTACCACCGGTATAAAAGTAGAAACAGCTCAAAAGGGAGAAGCTTTAACAAAACTTAAATTTGTAATTTTTGTAAGAATTATTCAAGACATCAAAATTGTGAATTTTTGCTTTCTGCTGAGCGTCATAGAAAACGGGGCCACCTAACAATCATCAAAATGATAAACTTTTCATAATAATATTATTTTTTTCAGATTCCTTTGAACGCATGCATTGTTGTTGAAACTTGCAGGCTCGATCAGTTGCAAGCACTGCTGCAGTTGAATTATTATTTTTTTGATGAAAGTGATTTTCCTCTAATATTATGTAAATTTGATTATATGTAGTTTTGTTATTGAATATTTCCATACATTTTATAATTTGATAATGTGAAATTGCTTTAACTCGATTGCTAATGGAAATAATATAAAAATAAAATTACCCCTGCCAATTTCACTATTGTGAAAAGTTTCAAGCCAAAGATATGATTTCACAAAAGTTTATACATTGAATAATTAACAAATTGAAAATTGTTAGGTTGTTCCTTACATGTTTAAAAGATTCACAATAAAATAGTTTCAAAGTATAAAGTTGTTATTTGATCTACTTGTATAAGATATATGACATAACTAAAACATATTATATTATAGTATTATAGCATTAATATTAAGAATTAACTGGCTTAGCACGAGAAGGTACAGCCTGGAGAAGCTAAGGAATAAGGAAAGAACTAGCATTGAATGTTATTAATATTGTGGTTATTAGAAGTGTGCAATACTCACAATTCATATGAAAATGCCAGCCATGGGCTACAGATGACTGGCTTGAAATCAATGACATCAAAGCCCCACTGCCTACCAACAGATACTGGGAAGGGCAATGCTGACCCCCTTCACATCTGCTGCTCTGGCCTGTTTAATTAAAGTCAAAAATGAATTGAGTGGGAAAAGGAAGCAAATAAACTACACATTAACCATGAAACCTTCACCAAAATTCAAGCTTCCTTTTACTATAATTACTCATCTGCACATTCACTGTCATTTGTAGCCATATCCTCATGAGAGAAAGCTTCCACAATCGTACACATGCAATCTTCACCGAAACATTTTCATCCCTCCTTTTTTAACTGTGTTCATTTAAAAGTTGCCACAAAAGTCCACTTATAGAAGGGTTGCAGTGCTGCAAATGAGACATTTGACATAAGCAGCAACTGATTGCTTGTGTTACCTTGCTTGTGTTGTGGAAGTGTCTGAATGTTGGATGGGTGCGTCAGTGTGTGACATGGGCGTGATCATATGTTTCATAGAAACCTTAGAAAGAGCCAAGAATTATGAGCATGATACTAAACACATGGGTGCTAAGCTTTACTGATAGTGCAATTTTGCTGCCTTTCGACCCATTGTAACAGCACCTTTAAGAACTTTATTTAATGCAGCTATACAAAAATTACCATTTGATTTAAAAAGTTTGCCATACAAAAATTGCTTTGGAATGATGTTAACCAAGATAAGTTATAGCATATTTGTTATTGACATTAATCGATATGCACAAAATATAAACCATTAAATATGTACACCTATACAGCAAGACTAAACTGATTTTGAAAAAATTAGACAGCAATCGAAAGGAAAATCAGTAACGCTCAAATTGAGTTGTACACTTAGGCCATTGGTCTAATATATTGAAACAAACGAATCACAAACATGACTTCATGGAGATATTCTCAAGCTTCTGCTGACCGCAATCTTCGGATTCTTTGATTTGAACATCTGCAAATGCTTTTTATTGAGCACACACATCGTTTGTTCCGGAACTATCTTTTAAATTGACAATTTGGAGAGCACCCAATTGTGTCCGTAACTTGATCAAGCGCCATGAATTTGGATTTGCCGCCTTTTCAGTTTCAAAACGAGGCCAGTCTCTGTGAGCCTCATCTTCAGCATCTCAAGGCCGGCTGCACGTTTTCTCCCCAAACTCCCCAATTTTCTTTTGTATTTCGCTTATCGAAGTGAAAGAAAACTAGCACATTAGCTGAAATAGATTAGACTAAAAAGGTAAATGGGCATTGCAACGTTTGTCGTGAGGTGAATAAAATACAAAACAAGATATTTTTCAGTTATATTAGGTAAAGAACGGTAATAATAATCCACTCTTCTATTAAGCCACTTCGTTTTTTCTTTGCATCAGTAGGGCCTTCTGTCGTTAGAAGAGGAAATTGAAATGATTGACATGAAAGAGAAGTATAAAGTGATCGAGATTGAATAGGCAGCTGAGGTATTAAGTAAAAATGACGCTGGAGAATAACTATGGTCAGAAAAATGGTATTAGGGAAGTAACAAGGGAAGATTTGCAGATAAGGGAAAAGGTCTCGTCATCTCCGAAACAATGAAATTTGAATCTCTTAAAGCTTGGTAATATGCTCCAGTGCTTTACTACAAGGTACATTAATGCCATCAAAGCAAGCATAGACGTATAAGATAGAGTGCTAATAGGCTAGTTGGACAATTTCTAAAATTTCAGCAATTAAAAGCAAGATATTCTATCATCAAAGTGTTTCATTGGGCAGTATATCTGCGGCATCATTTAAAGTTCAAGTGCTTCTATGTCATCTTCTTTTTGGAATGCTTGAATGGACTGGTGAGCGTGTTGTCCAGGGAAGGAAACATTTAAAAGGCATTTAATTCGTTTTAGTGGCCTGATATTAGAGTGACAAAGAAAACCAAAAGGAGGTTGAGAAATAGAAAGCCAATCGTACAAAAACGTTCACGTATAGGTAGGTTAACACCCTCACTATTGGGTCTTTAATTATGAACATGTACAATGCTTTCCTTGAGACATCTCAGTATTCTCTCCTCTTTTTGCGTCTCTCATTTATTTGTTGGTTATGAAGGAAAGCATCCAGTTAATCTGGGGAAAATTGTTTGGTGCAAAAATGACGCTTCGTTTGGCAGAAGGGAAACATTTTTGTACAGGGAAGGGGGTGAATAAAAGCGAATCAAAGAATTTTCGCCAGTTTTCAACAATTTCGGCAGGAATTCTAGCTTTGCTTCTTTAAATTGGTAAGAGAATGGATATGAAAATAAAGAAATTGGTTTTTTACTTTGCAATTATCCGCATAGGCTAGACGGGACAGGAATTGCCTCATTGGGCTAGAACTGCTGTTGGTATTGGAATGCATTTCGATCCAACTTTCGAAGTAAAAAATGAGTAGGGAGACCCCAAGCCCCCAATGCATTATAGCTGTATTGCAAGAGCAATTTAATTTAAGCATTTGATTTGAATCCAAGCTATGTGGCCACATGGCCATTTGCTGTAAACTTCTTCAACTTCATTCATAAAAGCCCTTTGTTTCAAAAATCTGATTCTTTACAGATCCGGGTGGCAAATGCTGTTTCTCACCTCCTGATCTCAATGAACCCCCGGCTACCTTTGGTGTAACCCTCACACAGTACAGGGCAAAAAATCGTACTAGCTTTTCGACCTACAGAATATTACGATGTGAAATTTAATTACTTAATTCTGATCAAATATTTAACGAGTCATTGTGCTTTAAAGCCAGCAGCTGCAGGGAACTTTGCAGTGGCAACAAGAGGCAGGTGTACTGTTATTGTGCTGCAAATCTCGCCGAGACAATGCATTATATCCTTCAGTGGAGATGATTTACTCTCGATAAATCCTACGAAACACATCGCACCATGGAACTTCAGCGTTGTTTGGTTCTACGAGTGCTAGCTTGGGTCTTTTTTATTGTGTTTATTTATTTGTTTCGTGTTTTCCCCATTGGTGAGACCAGGTCAAGACAACAGTACTTCTACTGTGTTGTTTTCTCCATTGATGTGAGTCCTTCAAGAGCACTTGTTCGAAGACACGTGCTGCCTAACAATATTTCGCAGTTTTGTAACATAAGATTTAGACATGTTAAGCATCCCTCCTCGTGGCTCAAGTCCAACAACAGTCGCCGGAGTAAAAAGATTAAGGAGGTTGGAGTGAATTGTGCAAATCCTTTTTACCTGTGGCTCTATTTGAAGCTCTTTCTGTTTCAGGTCACCCTTCTTCTTAGAACAGCTTTTAACATCACGTGGCCTTATAAAGTTCTTTCCTTGACATCTAAATTCCTTGTCTGATTTTTCAGCATTTCTTTCTAGAGAAAATGTCTTGTCTTCAAATCGTTATTTTCAAGCCAGAAAACAGTTCAGGTTTTGTAGCTAACTATTCCCATCCAAGTTTCTTTATTTCACCCACGTCAGAGAAGAAAAAACAGCTTGAACTCGGTTCTAATGGCAGTTATTATGCTGGCGTCGAATTTCCATTAATAGTTCTGAAATAAAAGACACCCTCTACTCTTAAGGGCGATGTTTGCACTTTCCCGATCTGTGTTTCTCATTTGCGAGAGATGAAAGAATTGAAGCATTTTACCATAGTCAATAGAGATACCATTAGCTATGATGTGACTGACCCGAGAGCTTATCCGTTTTGACATTTTGTAGGTTGATTCGGTGATAGGGTTGTAGGGTGAATTGGGGCTTAAACTGTAGGATGTTCAGATTTAAGGGTCAGTAGGACGGAGATTTAAGGGCACAAGCGCAACATCAGAATTCTGCCCCCATTGACTTGGTACTGGCGGGTACTAGGCCCGCAACAACCAAAGGGTAGGCTACAGCCCCTAAAAACTTCATGGGGGTAGTTTTTAAACCATCTCGTTGACCGTGATCATAGCGGAACCTCCTTACTGGCTGACGATTTTAACCCCTTAGATAAAAAGGCGTGGAACCTGTCCTGTGGGATGGCAATTAAGTAGATAATTTCAGCAACAGTGCCGAAACTTGCCACTGTTGCTCTCCTTGGTTAAACGATTATCCACCAAGAACGTGATTCAAACCCACCCCACTAGCAGTTAATGTATCTGATTGCAAATTGTTGATAATCCAGTCTCATCTGTGTCCAAATATTGCTGGCTGACTCACTGGCTGACTCACAGTCGTCAACCTGCACCAAGAAAAATGTTTGACAAAATTCGCGTCAGCAGACGAAAGAACAATTTAAGCGCCTGTGTAAACATTGCATGGAATCGAAAGTCATGAAATCTACAGGTAAATGAGTTTGGTTCGTGAATGAGCCCATTGTACACAGAGTAAACTCAGCAATGCTTTAGTAACCGCGAGCTGGTCGCCAATCAAACTGACCGGCCTGCTTACTGGTACCAGAGCCCTGACCACGTGTCAGAAATATTCCAATTGTCGCAATCATGAAAAATGATATGCTGCATCATGAGGGTCTTTGTTGATATATTTGAGAACCTTGTAGAAATGAAAAGTTCTCGTTTTTCCAAGCATAAAGGCAGAAGAAGCTCGAAGTTATGTTTATAGGAATATAATCTTGCTGACGGGTTTTGCTCACAATGACCTGGGTAGAGGTTTGAGATTATTCTCCACGGGAATCTTTAGCTTCTTGAAAGTCGAAGGCAACTTGGTATTATGGTATAGGCCTCAGCAGACGTTTGCAAAAAAATACTAAATGTGGATGTCACGAATGCACTGTATTCTTAATCCTCAGGTGGGCTTTAGGTGTCACCATCCCAGGGCGTGGAACAAGCTTTTTCACTCGGATCTTCTGGTTGTAGCTTCAATTTTTCCCCGGTACCCCTATTTCCTAATGGTACTTCCTGGGAGGCCAACATTTTGAACACACATTAAAGGAGTGTTGGTATAGATAGTTATTCTAGGGAGGAAATCTTGGTGGTAATTCGACCTTTTTCCTATCCACGCTAGTTCCATACCTCAAAAAGCACATTCTTAGCACAATTTTCTACCATTAGCGGTGCTTGGCCATAAAAATGCTGGCAATATACCCTCGGCCTAAGGCCTAATCTGATCTTTGAAAAATGGCGACTGAAAGAGCTGATCCAATAAAGAACAACACCTTTCAACGTTTTTAGGGCACCAGTTCTTGAAAGCCACAAATGGTTCCTTTCTTTTACTCTACAGACTGTTTCTTTTCCTCTTCAAATCTATCCGATGTCCCTTAGAAGTAGCTTTCCAAGTTAGCCAATGTACCTTCGTGTAGCCTGGCCTCTCTAAAGGATTATTCTCGCCAGCGCGTTACTGATTACCAATGGGTAGCCAAGTAATCCCCAGGGGTGTGTTCTTGAAAGCCCATTGCCTATAAGGCCTTCCACCGGCACTAAATCTGTCTCCAAATATTTTTCATGCATATGATCAGAGATCGCTTTCTGTTTAGTTGTGGATGCTTGTAATTGATCTAGTTGCTGTTCTGGCAAAGTCTAGTTCAGGAAGGCAAACAAAATGTCACCACAATCGTGTGGGACTTTCACCCAAGTCCAGCCCATTTGCCCAAAAGAGACAACACAGCACATGTTTTAATAGTTCCTGACTATATCCACCAACAATTAATGTTGAAATTAAAAGACTTCTAGCACCAGCTAAACCTTCTAAAAGCACCTATTGCACCCAAATAGGAGCTTTATTTTTGCTAATCTGGCGCAGGATCTCAGCCCCTGTAGTTGCACCCTATTGTCGGAGGCACGAATAGATCACCCTGTTTTTACAGTGTGTAATGATGTCACCTTTTATATTTACGGCTACATTATGGCATGTGTTAGAACAGTAAATCATAAAATGCAGTAGTTATGTCCCCTTGATTGTTGTTACCCTATTTTCTTGGATCCATCCAGCTAGATTCTTCATTTTTTTGTATTATCGGCCTTATCCTGCTTCTCTTCCACTCTTCCATTCTGAAGCACATGCTCCCAAGAAGGAAAAATGCAGCTTGCATAGGAAGTGAACAGGCATTAGAATAGCATACCACTTGTGCTGTGTAGTTCTAAGGCAGTTGCCAACAAATACCATACCAAAACTTATTGTTGAAGATCGTTTTATGAAATAGCATCCGAAATGAGTGCTGGTCGCAATTGGCAGAACATCTATACCTAGAAAAAGCAATTTTGCAATCTCTTTATGATTAGCAGGGAAAGGTATTTCTATCCCTATTTCTATCTACGGCTGAGTCATTGCTGGAAACTCTTTCTAACCAGTACACCTAACCAGTACTTTTCTAAAGAGTGAATTCACCCTGAACAAAGCATGAACGGGAAGGAAAAGAATTTGGAATGCCAATATAGTGCATTATTGTGCTGTAGCAAACTGAATCTCTTCGTCTCTTCACGCGCATTGCAAATATTTGTGATGGTCTCAACTTGCAAACCAGTATCCAGATCAGCAAGCCTTGTTATTGTGTTTCAGAGACATTGATACTACATTCTTGCTGGAAGACCCTGGTATCTACAGTCAACGATCACTGTAGCGAGATTCGTCGTAACTATTCAAAGCTTCGATTAGGCAGTTTCAGACAAAAGATGCCCATCAGAAGGGTCTT
Source organism: Nemopilema nomurai (assembly GCA_003864495.1). Taxonomy (NCBI): domain Eukaryota; kingdom Metazoa; phylum Cnidaria; class Scyphozoa; order Rhizostomeae; family Rhizostomatidae; genus Nemopilema; species Nemopilema nomurai. The sequence goes on from PEDN01001354.1 coordinate 413,337, forward strand.
CCAAGAATCAAAAACTCTGTGAGCTTTCTTTGTTGGGGTACTTCCCTGGAAAAAACATGTGCTTGTGTCATGTTTCACGCGTAGAATATTCACACAATTACGTCACTACGAAGTGATTTTCGAGGTCAAATTTCGCGAAAGGGACTGAGAACCTGCCTCTATTTATGTTCTGAAGACAAAGGGTACCTAGGCGTTCGTTAAAACGTCACTAATCCCGCAGATCTCTTTCTGATCTCTGAGTACCTTGGTGTAATACGATTCTTCTACTTAGATGTCCTTCGATTAATGAGCCAGAAATCTTCTCTCAATAAAGAATCAAGCCAGATTTGGATACTTTGAATATTGAATTGTTTGTGAGCGAATCGGCTAATCAGCGGTGTATTGGTGGATTAAGCGATTTTCCAGCAGATTCCGTTATTTATTACTCTTTCTGCGTGGCATTCACTCCTACTACAAAGTTTACTATGATCGCAAACAGACAACTACGCGCCAATGATACTCGCTCCATTGAGAGATCACCAATCAATGAAGGGTCGTTGCGGTTTCATACCGATGACTTTCAGCATCAACTCTGTTTTCGTAAAGGAGGCAATTCCCCGGCATGGATTACATTTCTTACGGATCCTGTGAAAACTGAGCCCACTAGTTAATCCTGGCAGGTCCTTCCCACGCTGAAACGATGCATTCCGACCTTGCTGTTTGTGCAGTTGCACAAAACGTTTCCTATTTCGGTGGTATGCTTTCTGATGGCGTCCAAATTGACGACCATTGACACGAACATGTCCGCTTTCTTGGGCATGAGTTTTATCAAAACTAAAGCATATTAAAAACCCTTCTAGTAAATTTTATACTGCACAGGAATGTCCTCAGCAAACGGCTCGTTTTGGTGCCTTAGCAAGCTACTTTCAGTCCAACATTTCAGCATCTTATGCCAGGTCATAAAAAACCCCATCTTGATGCAGCTAAAGCATTTCAGTCTCAGGAGCGGCTAGGCACTCTGGCGCAGTTACTGTAGTACACTGTTAATATAGACGTAGCTTTTGTTTCTAGTGAATGTGAATTGGCCCACTTTGGCATATTATTCATCAGGGCGTGCCTAGAGTTTTCATTATGCTAACAAATCTGGCGGGAATGAAGTTCTGAGCTTCTCCGATGCGTTAAGATTATCTAGGTACGCAAAGTTAGATCCAGCAGCAATTACTACGAGAAATGCAATAGCCTTATTTCTTGAAAGTTAATGCCAATGCTGAAAATGCAAGGGATATTTTCTTTGCTGTGCCCGATTTCCATGAATTAGAATTGCATTCTGGTATAGGGAACATGCCTCAAGCAAGGTTGCAGGTCCGTGAAAGCAAGAGCAAAAAAAGGGGGTAAAAAATGACTGGACGAAGAAAAGTGCAATCCCCTAGTGTAATGATAGCAAATAAGGCCGACAGCTCAAGCTGTTCATCTTATGTGCCCTCTCGCATGATAGAAATACATTTAGACGTTAAAAACAAACAGACATTGTCCGCATACTAACTTCAACCACTGCAAAGACAAGGTTTTTCCAAGAAATCTAGGATAGACAAGTGTTCATCGCTCAGTAAAGACGACAACTAAAGCTGACGTTCTTTACTGGGTCATGGCTGTCTCTTCAGAATGACAATCGGTGCTTCTGTTAGTTTTAATAGAGTAAGAGTCCCTTTCTTTTGCAAAAGCACGCTGCCTTTTATGAGACTTGTGTTGTTTGAATGACCTGGATGCACTATGAATTAAACCACACCAGGGCAGATGTAGGCCTTCTAGATGGAGTTTTCTGGTATGCAGCCCTAAGCCAGCTCACTCTCGACCCGAAGAAGCAAGATAACACCAGATAATTGAGTGAACCCATTTCAGATCTCTTAACTCAAAATTAGTTCTTTGTGCCTCAAACTTTTAAGCCAAGTTTAGCTATCAAACCTACTCTATAAGGTGCGTAAATTATATTGTTATTTCATATAAGAAATTTGAATCTTCAGTCTTTCAACCTCTGTAAGCTTATACTGGGAACGTCACATCAAATATAGTTTTCACTTCTATGCTATTTTCAGCATATACAAGAATTTTACAAGAGCATCTCATGCCTGGGGGAGGATGGGGGGCATTCCATATCAATATCAGCCTAAATGCTCAATTGTGAAAATATTGAATTTCAAACCTATCAGGGAGAGACGAACCGGAGAATCTCTGGCGGACACACCCTTTATGAACCCATGTACCCCCTGAATTCAGAACTTATGATCCCATGCTTTGATAAACCTCCAGCCTTGGACAAAATGTGCAAAATCGGCAAACCTCTTTGTTAAGATTCTAATTTCGCTTTTCATCCCTCCATTGGAGTACTACGTGAGTTCCACGAAGTGAATTTTCCTTTTGTTTTGCCGATAACACAGCTGGTAACCAACCGTTTGCAATCATGAACATAGCTGGGCCTTGTGACTCGCCACTCCTTCGCGGGGTAACCTTTCAGGCACTCTCCTCGTTCTAGGGCGATTCCTTGCCTAAAAATGGGTTGGATTTCAGCAATTAGCAGGCTATAAGTAGGCTTACTTCATTGCATCGCAAGAAATCTCACTTAGAAAAACTAACAATAAACTACATCGCTGAATGAAGATGAAAAAAAGCTAGATTTTATAATTTCAATATGCTATTATTTCTAGCAGGCTAATGAATTGTAACAATCTGATCACTCCAGAGAGACAAAGGGGAGGTCAAGTGGGACAGCCTGTCCACGAATGGTGTCTTTAAAGGTGATTATTTACCTTTTACGTTTTCACTAAGATTTTATCCTTTCATTCCAACCCTTCTTGTGCCAAATCATGTGCAACTTGATCCCTAGTCAAAATTACTTTAACAGTGTAAAAATCACGTTATCATATTCAGCACTGCACAGTGCTGTATACTTTAGAAGAAAACATCAAGAATTGAATCATATACTGCAATCTTTGATTGACACCAATACTGTTATTAGCCAGTACATGCAACTCGATCGCAAACGATATCATCGCAAAATATGAACTGTAGCACGACATAGATTTGCTTCCCTCTGTGACCCAAGATAATTAAATGAATCAATAAAACCTCAATTTACCAATCCTGCCTAATCAATGCTAAAAGCTCTCATCGTGCCTAGAGCAAAGGCTTCCGGCCATTAAATACATTTCGTGTGGCCTTCCTTGCTTGAAGGCACAGACTCTTTCTTGGGTGACTTTGTCTTACTCGAAAATACACACCAAGAGGTGGTCAAACTTATCCCATCTCGAATTCGAGGCTCCCTCCGTGAGGCACTATGCTCCTCCCTAGCTGCAAACTTCAAACTCGGCTGTGACCCTCTAACTATGGAATACATGCAATGTACCCGCTTTTTAAACTTGAATGACTCAAATAAACAAGTTTCTTGAACATGTTCGGTCCTTTAATAAAAATCATCATCATTTCTAAACTATTACGTTATCAGTTATAATCATTTTTAGTCTATATGTAAGTTATCTAAGAGTCAAATTTCTTCCCAAAGACCGACAATTTTTCACCCACGCGAGGCTTAACGATTACGTCGATAGGTTCTTCAGTAGATCGCTTATAAGCCAAACCCTGCCTCAATGAACCATTTATTTGCCAGCCTTGTAGGTCTCACTTGGTCAAAGATTGAATTGAGCCATAAACTCGACCTTTCCTGGTCAGACGCTTAGCTGCATTGTCTTCAACTGCAGTTTAAGAGGATGCTTCGAATACAGGCTGAATTCAAGTGTAGCGAGTCACGTGATTTCCGTGACTTCCGTTAAAGCTTGTAGTATTGTTGAATAACTTGTGATATGATCAGTCTTTTGAGTTATCGAAACGAAGTGAAGTCCATTCGTCTTGTCTCTCTCCTTGCCGAACCTATACGCAACCGTTACAATTGGTGACAGAGGTACAAGGCTGAGTTTCGAGAGATCATGGCTTCTATATCGATTGTTCCTGAGAAGTTTGAATCCGGAGATTTTGTTGGGTGGCTTCGCAATTTTAATTGCTGTGCCACTGCAAACAACTGGACAAGTGAAGACAAACTCAAAAAGTTGCCTGCATTTTTAAAAGGCCCGGCCGCTGCGTACTTCCATTGCTTACCTGCCGCAAAGAAGGACAGTTTTGGTGCTCTGACAACGCATCTCACAGAAGCGCTCTGCCCCAAGGTTGATCGCGAAAGATACTACTGTGAGTTTGACTGCCGTACCCTCCGACCGAATGAAGACCCTTCGTTACTGTTGTGGGATTTGGAGGACCTATTACACAAAGCTGACCCGGACTTAACCGATGATGCCAGACACGCCCTTTTGGAACGACAGTTCATGAAATGTCTCCCGCAAGATGTTCGCCTTCGCCTCCTGGAGAGCAACCCAACGCCTTCCTTGGAGGACATGCGTGCCTTTGTTCATAGGTGTCGTGCCATTCATCACCTCAGTGTTACGCCATCCACAGCTTTTGCCTCCTGCCATGCTTCACCTTCCGGTCAGCTGTCTTCTCCGAATGAGGACTTCCAGAGCGCTATTAAAAGCCTCACCGCCGCTGTTGCTGCGCTGTCCAATGACCAGCGGGAAATCAAAGCCGCCTTGAAGCAACAACAACAGCCACTACAACCACATTCTGCAAAATGGCGGCCTCAACCACGTCGTGTTCCAAATGGTCGCTGCTTCAACTGCAACCAGGTTGGCCATTTCGCCAACAGCTGTCCGTGGGATGAACATTGCGCTATGTGCCGTGGATGGGGGCACTCAAAAGGCCAGTGCCCTAATAACTTTTTGCAAGCCCCAAGAGTTCCTCGAAATGCTGCCACGGGAAGACGCCATATTGACTTTGATAACGGGGATTTCCCAACTCACATTGTAAGTGATAATACTAAGTCTTTAAACTTCAAAGGGGTGCCTCAGTAAAGGGCTGGATTGAAGGTCACCCCCATATTTTCTCGCTTGCTCCCATTGGGTCCAATACCCCCCAGCCCCCTACTGTCCAATGTTCTTTAGGAGGTTTGAGTGTCAGTGCTTTGATTGATACTGGGTCTATGAAGTCCTTTATTTCTCGTGGTGTTCATCAAAGGATCAAACCCCAGCCTGCTCTTTTTGCTGAACATTCCCAATGCATTGGCATCACTGGTCAACCTTTACATGTTGATGGAACCACACAGGTTAAGCTATCATTCCCAGGTAATCATACCTTTTCATATCCAGGTAATTTTCTTGTCTCTGCCAGCCTGTTTAAGCCTTTGCAATGTCTTCTGGGCTGGGATTTCTTAACCTCCAATGGGCTTCAGCTCTCTTATAAGAATAATGGAACGTATTTCCTAGAGGGTAGTCATGGTTCCACTCCATTATTCCCTTACCAAGCCCAACTCTCTCCTGATTCGATGTCTGAACAGAGCGAGGTAGCCAATGCTGAAGTTTCACCTTGTTTGCTTGTCCAGTCAACACAGAGGGGTCCAGTTCCTGTCACCCTTTCTAATAGTGTTTGTATTCCAGGTCGCTCTGAAGTTTTAGTGACTTGCAAAATTCCACAGGGTAGTAAAGAGCAGTTAGGGATGGTTTCACCCCTTTCAGACAGTTTTAGTCTACCAACTCATGTTTTCCCAGCATATACTGTATGTCAGGCTCAGTCTAGAAACCTTGTAGTTCGTCTCATGAATACTTCCAATGTTGATATTGAATTACAGGCCGGTCAAAGGGTGAGTGAATTCTCCCCCCTTGTTGAAGTCCCTCATGTTTCTAATTCTTGCAGGCCTTCTCATGTTGTCAATTTTTCTAGCACTATAAATTCTGATAGTACAATTTGTTCACAACTTGAGCATGCCTTAAGTCCAGGCCTCAGTGCCAGTGACCGTCAGACTATTCTTAAAACCCTACTTGAGTTTTCTGATGTTTTTGAAGAGAGCTTAGGTCACACCAATGTGCTCCAACATAACATTGACACAGGTAATGCTTCTCCAATTCGGCAATATCCACGCCGACTCCCTTATGCGTACAGAGAGGAGACTAAGGCCCAGGTTAAAGACATGTTAGAACAAGGCGTCATTCAACCTAGTAATAGCCCTTGGGCCTCCCCCATTGTCCTTGTCAAAAAAAAGGATGGCACTTATCGTTTTTGCATAGATTATCGCAAGTTGAATAGTGTCACAAAAAAGGATGCACACCCACTTCCTAGGGTGGATGATTTACTTGATGCACTCCAAGGCTCTTGCTTATTTAGCACCCTAGACCTGCGATCAGGGTATTGGCAAATCAGTGTCAACCCCCAGGATAGGGAAAAGACAGCCTTCATCACCCCTGATGGCTTATGGGAATTTTGCCGCCTTCCCTTTGGCGTTTCTGGGGGTTGTGCTACGTTTCAACGTGCTATAGAAATTGTGCTATCTGGACTCACATATGATACATGCCTTTGTTATTTTGATGACGTCATTGTTCCTTCCTCTAATTTGAAGCAGCACTGTGACCGGCTGGCAAGTGTTCTAACAAGGTTCCGCTCCCATAATTTACGCGTAAAAGCTACTAAATGTCATTTTGGTGCTGCAAGTGTTCTTTTTCTTGGTCATGTCGTATCTTCTGAGGGTGTTCATACTGACCCCAAAAAGATTGAAGCCGTATCTAAACTCCCTAACCCCCAGAATGTGGAGCAGGTTCGCTCATTTCTGGGTCTTTCTGGGTATTACCGTCGCTTCATTCCAAAGTTTGCAACTATATCTGCACCACTTGTGGCATTAACCAAGAAAGGGGCTAAGTTTTTATGGACTCAAAAGCAACAGGATGCATTTACTTCACTGAAATACCACTTATGTAATGCTCCTATCTTAGCTTATCCCCAGCTCGACCAACCATTTATACTCCAAACTGATGCCTCCGACATTGGTGTTGGAGCTGTGCTAACTCAGCTTGATCACTCAGGTATTGAACATGTTCTTTCTTACGCCAGTAGATCATTAACAGACCGTGAACAGAAGTATTCTGCTACCGAGAAGGAAGCTTTAGCAATTGTATTTGCCACTGATCATTTTCGCCCTTATTTACTAGGCAACAAATTCACTGTGGTTACAGATCATAGTGCTCTTCGTTGGCTGCACTCTCTTGAGCCAAAAGGCCGTATTGCCAGATGGATTATGGACTTGCAGGAGTATTCTTTTGAGGTACGCCATAGGCCAGGCTCTGAAAATGGAAATGCTGATGCACTTTCACGTTTGGTCTCAACTAGTCGTAATCAGAGTGTTACCATGCCAACAAAACCCTTCCAAAACTGTGCTACAACTGTAACCCCAGGCTTTAATCTTCAAGAAGCTCAGCATCGAGATCCTCGCTTAAGCACTATTATTGGCCTCAAATCTGCAGACATGCCTAAGCCACCTCTATTTGCCTGGTCTCATGACCCTGTATTAAAAGCATTTTGGCATTGTTGGGATTCCTTACACCTTGTTAATGGCCTTCTTGTCAAAAGTTCAACTGCTGAGAGGCTTTTACCAGAGTACTCTTTTGTTGTTCCATCTGCCTTGATTCCGTCTGTTTTGCAAGGCATACACAGCAGTCCTTTTTCGGGCCATTTAGGTATTAGACGAAGCATTTTGCGCACCAAACATCGCTATTTCTGGCCCATGATGAAAACGCAAATTTCTGATTTTGTCAAATCTTGCCAAATTTGTGCCAGAAACAAATTAGATCCATCCAACAACACTGCCCCCCTCAAACATGTCACCGTCAATGAGCCCTTTGTTTTCTGGGCAATGGACTATATGGGCCCCCTGCCTGAAACCAGCCGGGGTAACAAACACTTGCTTGTTGTCATGGACCACTTCACAAAGTGGTGTGAAGTATTCCCTACAAAGGATCAGAAAGCTCATACAGTTGCTGACCTTTTAGTTAAACGTGTTTTTAGTCGCTTTGGTCCACCCACTATCATTCACTCCGACCAAGGGCGCAACTTTGAGAGCCATTTGATGCAGGAAATTTGCATGTTAATGGGGACACATAAGTCTAGAACCACTGCTTACCATCCTCAGTGTGATGGACTTGTCGAGCGCCATAATCGAACTATTCAGGATATTCTGTCCTCTTTTGTTAGTGATCATAAGGATGACTGGGATAGATGGGTAAGTCTTGTTGTCTATGCATATAACACAAGCACGCACGAGTCTACTGGGTTTAGTCCCTATGAGTTGGTCTTTGGTCGTCAAGCTCGTACACCTCTTGAGTTGGACTTGCAAATTCCCTTAAAGAACCCTTGTAGTCAGTCTGAGTACTCACAGTCCATTCGTCAGTCTCTGCAATCTATAAGGCAGTTAGCTCAACAGAACCTTTTATCCAGTAGATCTAGACAGAAAAAGTACTACGATCAGCGTGCTAGGAACTGGAACCCACACCCTGTTGGCAGTTCGGTTTGGTTACGTCGCCCGAAGCCATGGAAGTTCGGAGGTAGATGGATTGGACCATTTAAGATCGTCTCTAGAAAGGGGGTTAATTATACCATACGTTCCGTAGAGGGTAGCGATAAGGTTGTTCATCACAACAATCTTAAAACCTGTGTTGTCCCAGCTGATAAAGGGGTCCCTTTCTGTGCTGTTCCGGAAGCTCCAGAGTCGCAAATCATGGTAGGTGACCCCATCATCCCTGGGGAGGGAGTTTTGGGTGGTATCCATAATGGGCGGCCACAACGGGCTCGTCCAGCACGACTGAGGCAAAATATTAACCCACCTTTGCGGTTTGGAGATGTAGTTACTCACTAACGTTTAGAGGGGGGATGATGTAGCGAGTCACGTGATTTCCGTGACTTCCGTTAAAGCTTGTAGTATTGTTGAATAACTTGTGATATGATCAGTCTTTTGAGTTATCGAAACGAAGTGAAGTCCATTCGTCTTGTCTCTCTCCTTGCCGAACCTATACGCAACCGTTACACAAGCAATATTCACCGGGACAGTTCTCACTCTTTCCAGCTTAGAATTGCAGAATGGATTATTGCTTTAACGATGATGTCCTTTCGCAATATGACCAATTGATAATGTTCAGTAACGATGATGCTCATTCATCCAGCTAATCCTTCGCCAGTATTTGATTACTACTCTCCTTTACTCACCTTGCAAAATGAAATAGGATTCTCAAACACTAACCAGTTCAACTGAAGGCCAACAGAGTTTTCGTTCAAAATTTTTCATTATACTTTGTATGATTCAAAGACTTGAATGAAATCAAGGGCATTTGAAATCGCTATAAGATGAGAGCAATAGTATTGGAGTAACAGGATAAAGGCTGGGTTACTGTCTTGGTCTTGCAATTTTCTTTCTCTTATTCCAAATTTTTCTTCTGCCTGATGCTTATACGGACAGAAGCCTACCAGATCAATGCCTACCAGAGGCCTTCTAGGAAAAATTGCCATTGCTTTAATTTCCATCATTAACTGTGATATTCTTATTTTCGTATTTTTCGCATACAAATTTAGCTTTAAAATGTCCTTTGATCCACTCATAAACGAGTTTTTCGAATTAAATACACACAAATAAAAGGATTCCGATTGCCTGAAAATAGGAGCTACTTATTTTGTTACTATCGAATTCTAAAATAAGAATAGTATGAATCACTCTACAATAGAGTAGTGTTGGTTTCGCAAACGAAGAGAGACGTTCCATTCACTTATCAACAGCCAGTTACGGCTTAAAGATAGTTGTGATGCTGCTTTCGTTACAACACCATGAGGTATGGAACGTGTCAGTACAGAAACCCTCAGCATGTCATTTGTTGTCGTATTCAGTTTCTAAGCCTTAACTTGAAGAGGGTCATCTAAAGCATTTCAGTGGAATAGGGCACAACAAGGGAGTGGTGGATGTCTTTAACAACTAGGACTCTTTGGGAGCTCTAGAGTTAGCGTATTTGCAAATAGGGTCATTTTGTGGACATTTACGTTCAACTTGTTTATGTTGTTTTGCACGCATGTTTTACAAGCACCTCCAACTTCGATTAATACAATGCTAGCTGAATAATGCAAGAGGCTATGGCTAACACCTTGCTACAATAGACCCTGAATCTACCTTGGGTACCAGACACACTATATATAAAAAATAGTGAATCTCTATCATTTTACATATAGTGAGTCTGGTACCCAGTGCACCCTGGATCCACCAACACTTTGCTACAATGCACCCTAGATCCACTTCAGAAAGATTATGGCTAAAAAAGACTGTAGAGTTATAGAAAGAATGCAGTTTATTAAGTTTCAGCTGACGTTGTATCAGTTCTGGAAAAACAGACATATCATATAAGGCCTAATGGAGTACTCGTGAAACGTGGGTGTACTGAAGGATGAATGAAGCTCTCCAGATTTTCCCTGCAGTTCCTGCAAAACATTCTTTGAGTATCCCATAGTTTAAGCGCTTTTCAGGATTCTTGATAGCGCTAAGGGCTCGGTTGAAAATGCAGGATTAGGGCCCCTTGATTCCGGAGAGCTGGAGGAAGGGTGTCGGCGAAACAAAGGAGACGATTTTGGAGGGCCAATCTATTTGGCATTGATTGTTTATATTTATCGATAAACATGACAAATTCACATCGTGCACCGACGGAAATCTGTTATGCATGCCGCTGTCGGCATTTAACGACTTTCCGAGCGGTGCAAATCTCGCCTGGTAGAAGCAGCTGCATGTGCCAAGTCATACACATGCCAAGTCAAAATAACATTCAGGCAGGGGGACCTTGGGTGGCGTGGCATGAAGAGTGGACCATCAGAATGGGCCTTCGTGCCAAAAGCGTGCTAATGGGTGATTGCTTTAATGACTTTAGAGAAATTACAGTAATTAGGGGAATAGAAGTCAAAGGAACATTAGAGCAAATTACCTCACCGTGGCGGTGTTCCATGCATAAAATGTTCCCCACGCACAAGAACGGAGCATAAAGCTCCACTTATGAGAGCTTTTGGAATAAAGCACCGTGGAAAACATTTTATTAAACTAATGTTCTCGTAAGATTTGCAGAAAGTTTATCTTACCAATGTTCCATCTTATTTTGAAGTGATTTCTGCTCAATGTTGTAGCGGTTGGCGTTTGCAGATGTCTAAAAGGTAGAAAATGTTGCACTCAATTTTACCTTTTCAGGTCAAAGTAGAATAAAATACGCCCAATAAACACATGCATATTATCGCAACTTTTTTGCTCCATTTTGTTACGAATTGTACCAATTCAAAGTGAAATACTTCTCTAGCTTTAAAGTCTTTCAAGTCAAAGGCATTGGACACAAAATACAAACGTTCTTTAGCAAGCCATCGGATCAGTCAACAGGCATTAGAATCATCCACAATTATGATACTTATGTCAGTTGAACACTGACATTTATAATGACAAACTTGTCATTTATTAAGGTGTGACATCAGAACTTGACCACATGTCTCACTAATTCTGAAATTATGACGATGGTTTGTAAAAGATAAGAAATTGATAATTTATCCTAGAAGCAGTATGCCTTTTACTTGTTCATCCAGAAATAATGAATCATGCAAAAGATCAGAAGAAAATTGAAAAATGATAAAAAACCAAAGAATTCTCCTTTAAAAAAGCTCGTAAAGGATCATTTCCGGTAGCTGCTGATATCTATTAAGATGGATAATGTAGTCATTGGGTTCTGTGATAAAAGCCCGTGATCCAAACCACAGTTTCCTCGCATCGACTAACCAAGAAAATGAATATCTGTTCAAATATGCTTTGACGACTAAGTTGACAGATAAAGATGGATTTGAAGAGTACTTGATTACTGCGAACACTCGCGTTTAGTGCAAAGGCAAATTTTATTTGATGGGGTCTTAAATGCTTATTGTTTGCCAGCTGTTTATTATTCATAACTGTAAGAAATCTTCTAAGTATTTCTGTTCAAGTGGATGGCCAAGCAAATCGCGGTACATTATTATTGTAATTATAATTATTGTCATTAATTATTGTGATTGCTGGTTGCCATTATTTTGAAAATTATTTCCACTCTTTTTGTTATCATTGTTGTTGCTTTGATCATTATTTAATTCGTTTTTTTTCTCATTTTCTCTTTTATAGCTTTGCTTGTAAATCCAGGCTAGCCAGTTTACCATTTAATAGTGAGACTCCTAATTGTAGTTCAAGTTAATTAAAAAATTCAATGCTTCCATTTCAATTATTTAATATTATTATCATCATTATTTACATTTGTGTGATTAACAGAAATCCTGCGTCCGGACCCGCGTCAATTCAGATCATACACAAATGAATTGTTTATATTCAAAATGGCTTCTAGAAAGAAGTTTGTTTGTCTTTTTTTGCTGCGCTTATTCTTATAACAAATTGACTTCACCTGCTAAAAATACAATTTGTCTTAGCCGGGAATCGACTTTCTAATGAATCAAGGCCACTTTTGTACAGTGCTCTCGGTTCTACAGTCTCATTCCAATACAAGAAGCCAGCATAAATAAAATTTACACCTCCAATCAAGTCGTTTGTGATTCACTTTACACATTATAATTTCCGATGATGGGTCATTTGTTGTTCCCAATAGGCATAAAATCTTAATTCAATGTCTATCAAGCTCGAAGCTTCCTGTTTTTCGTGCTCCACCTTGCCTTGATCTGAGCTTGAAAATAAAGAACCGTTGATTTTTCTTGGTGGAAAAAACAGGGGACCGAGGGGGTGTCATTGAGTGCAGTCAACCAGAAAAGCTACGACCAGATCATAGCTAAATTTTGTTGTTTTGTAAAATAAACATTGTTTTGAAGCCATTGGTCGGGGGAAACATGGAAATTTTTCTGATTCACTTCGATTCATGGGTTGATATCACCTATGTTTTATGGATGATATTATATAAAAGGGACAGTAGTTTCTCCTTCCACTTCCTCCGACTTCCATTTCAAATAATCAACTTAATTTCCTTTACATAATCATAGAAAAGTGCCCTTCACTGAAGAAAAATACTTTCTCATAGAAGAGTTATAATTACAACTTTTCTTTACACTGCTTTCTCATTTTCACTTTTTGACCTGAATTCTTTTTCTATCAACTTGACCACAAAATACTTTTCGTACGACCGAATATATGGAGGTTAGAATGCAAAATAGGACAATTTAAATGCTTCGCTTTTTAGAACTAACAGATTGCATATGCTGAGTGTCCCCTTGGAAGATTAAACGTAGCATCTAATACCAACTCGTAACAGTAATAAAGGTAGCCCATTTATAGAAATTTTGATTACATTAACGGAACCATAGTCAAAGCACCTCAAGTATGCAAAGGAATATGGTTCCGCTTTTCCATGCTATTTAAAGTTTTGTGTTCCGAAATACATGTTCCCCTGAAACACTTTCCTTCCTAAGTTACTTTAAACTGATGATCTTGATTATATATGATAATTGATATTAAACTATTGAATCCATTTTAAAAGAACTTTGAGGACTGAAGTTGACCCCTAGGATTTCGAATGGCCATCCAAAAGTATTTCCCGGAATACGTCTTGATCAAATGACGAAATATGAATGGAAAGTCTTTCAACAATTATTGCACGGGAATTTATTTCTCATTCTCAAATCTTCTGCAATCGCGAGTGGTCTAAAATCCAGAAAAGGCATTTGGAATTCTCCACATTGGTATTTGAGCTTGCTCTTTTAAAAACTCATGTTGACCTGGAATGCAATTTTTTAAACTGTCTAGAAAAACATGTTATTGTGAATATGTAATTAGCCATCGTTGAGACTAGTTTAATATAAAATTTGCATTTTGTAAATTCAATTCTACAGCCTAAAGAGCGATTTGCAGGCTTTGGGGATTCGTCGGGGGGTGGGGGCAATAGACACAAGCCGTTTTAAGTAAATTGAAGAGTTTTTCTTACGGCAGACACAAAACTGTTCGCGATTTCAATAAGCGGTTCATGACAGGTGTGCTCTATTGTTTTCAAACAATCGTTGGTGGAGTGACATATTGATAAAACTGGCCCGGCTCAAGTTATTTCCGTATTTAGCTAAAAAGGTTTCCCACTCGCATGATATTCAGAATGAAAACAGCGGCGATCGTACGTTGTTCCGAGCCTCGGAAAGACGAAACCTTGGCCGAATCAAGAACAGACTTGCATTTTGTAAGACAAGCTTAAATGTGTGCCGATTGTGTTTGAGTTTGCAGACTATGTTTGTCATCACAACAAAACGTTGCCAAGGGCGGATGGACGCAGTTTTCTTAGCGATTTATGAGCAAGGGTTTATTTGAAGAAATCACACAAAAGTTAGACAATATTTAGCAGACATTTCTGCCGACGCTTCCGTTCTACTGAGGGGGCTGAATATCTTTGATGTCGTTTTGAATAAACTAGTGCGATTTTCCCCCCCAACCCATGCAGGCACTAGCGTGCACCCATTCAGAATTTCTTTTCCTGCACGCTCTAAAACTGAGAATGATTTGACTGTCTTAGAGACAATCTTGTTTAAAACAAAACCAAAATAATGGAATGTGGAAATGAGACGTATTAAATCCACTTTTTATGGCTTACTCGTTGGCTCAAAACTATTTCCGCCTCTGAAACCACAGGGTATAAACTTTCAATAGCAGAGTAACATGACGACATACAAGACAGCAGAGATAAATTATATTTTTATTCATTTTATTAAGATTTCTTTCGTCAAGTAATTTTTACATCCAAAGGTAAAGATTATTTATAATACAGAGTTGAAAATAACGATCGTTATAAAAATATACAACTATTGAATGAAAAATCAAATAGAACTGCACAAAGTGCATTTTAAAACAAGTTTCTAAAGTTTATTGAAAACATCCAACAAAATGCGAATAAAATTAATTAATTGTGGAAATTTCAAATTCGAACGCACACGAATAAAAAGTAAAAAGATTCGCTATCTGAGCGGTCATACAATAAAACTCAATTAACCTCATACAAATTCAATTGATATCATGTGATAAAATACAATTATTTTACAATATAAGTGTTCATCCCAGGACAAGAAACGTCGATATTTTGGAGTTTACTTGTGCTTTCCTTTCCTTCACCCGATCAACGACCTTAAATACTAAATGCAGAAAAAGTTCTTGAACCATTCAAATTGGAATCTAAATTTTTACTTAACATCCTGAAGACTACAATATATTAATAAACATCTAAATTATTTGAACATGGAAATATTAAAACGCAGTTACAATTTTAAGATCCTCCGAATAGATTATCAAGTTATTCATTCTATAAGAATCACTCATTGTATGTGTAACAAATTTAGTCGAATCGAGATTCGCTTAATTTGAAAAACTAACACTTAATTGATTGCAGCCTGGCAGAATCAAAACATAAAAAAATTTCAACTTAAATACGTTGGAAGAATTACGACCTAAATCGGGGCTTCTTGCTGATTAGATCAACTGCACGTGCTAACTTCACTTTCAATGGCTTTTGGAATACCGCGCTGACGACGAATATCTTTGAACTTAACGAAAAGGTAAATAAAGTGTTTTTGAAAGCAGTTTTAAGTTTACTTTCAAACAACAAAATCATTCAATTCTATGTTGAATAAAAGCATATATTTATTTGTGAAAAGGAAATCTGCGAAAAACACGAGAGTGTCGGTGAGTGAAAAGGGCGCGAAGTCCTTCCCCCGAAAACCAGTTTTAAAACTGCCGCACGTTTGAACCGATCTAAAAGCCCGATATTTAAATATTCAATTTACTATAAAATACCTGATTAAAAAAACTTTGAATAGCTCAATATCCCATAATTTCATCCTAAGCGCCCGCTGTGTAACTATGAAATGGCTTAAGGAGAACTAACTGCTCGTAGGTCACAAAAATTCATTCAGCAACGTGGTTTGAGCTTGCCTGCGTTTGGTATTTGTCCAGGTCGCATCACCCTGGCAGAACCACTTCCAACTGGTCCGGGACTTTGTTGTGGCACTCGTGCAGCGTGCTGGTTCAGTGGACAGTACTTAATCGTGTGTGAATTGTCCCCATTCGCTTTGCAGATCGGGCACGTGTATGCACGCAAGATGGGGCAGGTTGTTCGGCCTTCAGCGTCCTTCAGGATGTGATTCGAATAGACGGCCTCACTTTCTCCATTATTTCGACAGAATACGCAAACCTGTACGTTGGCTTGTGGTCGTGTTGTATTTGAGGTTGGCACCTGCATTTGTTGTACTCCTGGAATTACTTTCTCTTGTCGGCTATTGACTTGGTTCTGGTATGACCCGCTGAAAATCTGATCACGTACCGCTTTGCTTAGCCTCATGCTTGGGGGTGGAAGGTTCTTGAATGAGGCATCTTGAGACTGACTTCGTTGAAAATTGTCAGGGAAATCGCCATTGTAGTTGTAGGGGGCATTCGGCATGGTCGGCGAAATCACAACACTGGGATCGCTTGCGTCACTTTCCCAGCTCAATCGTCTGGTCGACTTTTGAAACATGCTTGAGTATGTCTGCCTCTCTTGTAGTAGCGGGTTGTCTTCTGACATCTTGACGTTTTGCAGTAAATTTGATAAACCAAAGTAGTCTTGAAACACGCTAAAGTTGTCGCTTTTGCTGCCGTGGAAGTTGAAATCTGAGGAGAGAGCGTTCTGTGCGAAACTTCTGCCACCACCACTATTCAGCGAGCGCGTGCTCCATGAATCAAAATCGTCATCACAATCCAGAAAATTCCTTGGCATCAAATTCTGCATGATTATATCACTTATAGACATCGTGGCAGAATTTCTGTGCGATAAACTTCCCTGACGATTCTTTAGGTTTGCTACAAGCAGTTGACGATCAACAAGAAATTTGTATTGTCGCGCGTTTCTAGTTCCTGAGCAACAAGAGAATGAAGTAAATTTGATTGTCGTTGCATTTCATCAGCCTTTTATCGCGAACCGGGGGCGTGACAATGCGGCGCGACGGGGGTAACTCGTCCATGAATAACTCAACAAGTGCATCGTTTCAAAGAGGATCCATCAAAATGCAATGCATAATAGGCATTCTTAGTTTGACAAATGCAGTACAGGGGGTTATTAACCGCGATGGGACACATGAATTGTGGTAATGCAAGTCAGAATTATAAATTGCTTTTCCATATCTTTTTAATTGCTCCGAAGACATAAACAAGTACAGATTTAATATTCTGACACGGCTTTAAACAGGCTCCAGGTGTCCCAAGTTTAGTAGAGAACAATAGTAATTTTGTAAGCTTTCGAAAGTTCTTTTTAAGGCCTCTGGAATTTGAGCTGTTCTCATCAAATGTGACAGTCAAATGCAACTATAGAAGAAATTATTTACTTCTCTTCTAAAATCACGTAGAATTTGAGTGTTCAACCTTCTCTCTTTACTTCGATGAGACTTTAATGTAAGGGTTGTGCTAGATTCTTTGAAGTATATCAATAGACGAAAGTGTCCCAACTCGCCATTTTATATTTAACCGTAGAGGTTCTTAACCTTACGATGCAAAGGAGATATACATTCTGTTAGATAAAATAAGCGATTTATTCGACAGATCAAATTTCTGACATATCAGATCAAATAAACGTGAATGCTTTATGCTTCCAGTCGCAAGATTTCCTAGTGTCCAAAAAAGGTAAACAATTTGATATTCGAGAGCAGACTATTTCCCCGGCTCAAGTGAACATTAGCATCAACCCCCCGAAGCAATTCAGCAAAGGAGTGTATTCCCATTTTGAAAATTGATCTGCTTCCAGTGAAAGCAAGTCTCAAGTGTAAAGAACCCATTGTTAAAAGTGATAATTAAACTGTCAATCAAATTTGCATTTTATTCAAAATCAGGGTTGTGACCAATGGGATCAGGTTACTCATTCACCAGGGGAAATTGAAGCCCTTCAATGAACGTGTGTGCGTAATCTTGCAGATTCAAAATGCAGTGACATCAAGTTCGCCAGATCGTTCCATCGAGATTCCAAAACAATGTGCGGGTCGTTATTGGAAAGTCCGCCATTTATCGCCCATCCCTTGATCATCAGAAGGTGATAATTCTTCGCCCGCTACGGGCAGTTTACGCAAATAATTGTTTACTTCGATGCTTCATAAAACGGCGCGGCAACCAAAGGTTTTTCAGTTTGCCAAATAGCGCGTGTTTTGATGAAGCAAAATAAATATAAAGATAATCTTTTAGCAAATCAACAGTTTGCAAATTAAATATTGATGAACACCAAAGCCATATTCACATTGAAGTGTTGTTGCGATATGTGTTCCTTTGCTCCCAACTGTTTCCTTGGTGTTTACGCGAAATTT
The DNA here is from genome assembly GCA_003864495.1 of Nemopilema nomurai. Classification (NCBI taxonomy): domain Eukaryota; kingdom Metazoa; phylum Cnidaria; class Scyphozoa; order Rhizostomeae; family Rhizostomatidae; genus Nemopilema; species Nemopilema nomurai. Next base: position 431,556 of record PEDN01001354.1, read on the forward strand.
GATTAAAAATGCCAGAGATAAGAAAATGAGTGGAGATTTTTTGTTAAAAATCAATTTTAAGTGTATTGATGAAGACAGCTTTTTAGGATTAAAACAATAAAAGATGTTTATGCTATACATAATGAATTCATGTCTAGGTTGAGGGCTTCGAGAAACTGCTTTGATTAAATCGATTTGAATTATACGACAATTTTGTTGTGCATTCCAAACTCTGTCAGACAAAAGTAGCCTTTAAGTTCCTTCAAAGCTATGATGAAACCGAGTTAAGAAAATTGATAGTTTTTCATGCAACTGAGTCGGTAAGTAGTTCTCTCTGCTCATAAAATCCACTGTTTGATTAAAGTTTTAATCAGTAACAATTTGATTTGACAGAAAATTTTGAAAAAGGTGTTGAGAATCGATCTAAAACCCAAGTAATGATCATTGCCTGAGTTCTTATCTTGATAACAAAATTGGCAACAGAGGCAAGCCATCCATGATACGATTACAGGCAAGAACCAGTGTAAGATCGGATTAAGATCACAAAAAAGGACTTTACAGTATACAATAACATCATCTTGGTGCCTAACTGGAGTCTAAACCATTGCTGCCATGCAAGAGCAAGGCATACTGTATTTGTGCTCAGAAGGCTACATATAAGGGCGTGGTTTGGCTTGGCTGGACTGAAATACAATATTTTAGTTAACATTCTAGTAGATTGATTCGTGTGGAAGTTGGAAACGTGAATTCACGTAAATTTGTGCAACTTTGTTTCAGGTTTTCATTCTTGGTTAGTTGTCAATAGCTTGAGTTTATTGTCCAGGCATGCTAGTATTTCATTATTTTATTTTTCATTAAAAATTCCAAGGCAGTTTAGGCCGATTCTCCAATTTGCAAGTGTATCTGAAAAGTATCACCCTACGTTTGGTTTTGCCCAAACTATCTCTAGAGTATAAGATGTCAATTTTTCTTAAGGTTACTTTATGATTGCATTAGGCTGACTTTATTTGATTAAAAAGTTTCATTTTATGTGGTTGGCTACATTTTCGGCTGGGACACTACGTCAGAGCAATAACTCTGGTCAAAACAAGGTGTTTGATACTTTGAAAGCAACATTGACTGTACATTGCTCAAAATTTCTGGATCAAATTACAATCGTCAATCGTCAATCCCCTCTCCGTCCATTTGTTTTCATACTCAAAATTCCTCAAATCGGTAACTTTTGGAAGATCTCAACCTTGAAATCTAGTTTCTTCTATATTTTGTAAAAAGGATTCTATTATATTCACGATTTTGTTGTATAACCTAATCTCAAAATATCATCGGGGCTGAGGTGAAGTCATTCCCAGATATACTTCTATACTAATCCCCAGACTTTCAGCACTTGGTTGCTTTAAATTGATGCCATGTGTTTCTGGCTTCAACTTTTTGTAACGAAATCTTTAGATTACTTCTGAATTGACGTATTTAAATTTGCTGGTTTTTTATCAGAGCAGTCAAAATGGGAAGTGGCTTCCCATGAAAAGGTTTCTCATAATATATTGCGCTTGGGATGCATTTTGTTAATGCTACTTTTAATTTCAAATAGTAGGCCTATTTTAGATTTAAAACCGGCAGTGTGTTCTAAAATGTGTATAGCAAAAATCATCATTTACGATGTGAGAAGATTATTAAAGATCAACATCTGTCTTTTCATTTACTCTGTTGTTTGCACATTGCTCTTCTAGGATGCTTCTAGACAAAAACTTGCGTATGTTGACGTCAATGGACTATATTGGCACAGACCAATGGAGGTTAAAATGAAGACACACACTTATGGAAATTCAAGATTCGGTTTCTTAAGTCAAATTCTATACACGCTTTGAATTTTAAAAAGTTGAAGGAAATTGTTTGGCAGCTTAGTAAGTCACGAGATTGATTCAGTCTAATTTTTTAATTCTTAAGTATATTATTTTTCAACGAAAGCCAGAGTAGGGAGCTCCGATAAAAATATGAAACCTGGTTTAAAATAACCCCAAGGATCACATCTATAAAAAAATGATGAGCCAAAAGAATAAATGAGACAGACATCATTCATGGACAAATCTTTTCCTTCTATTGTGTAATCTGATGCTAAACTTGATGAATGTTTATTCCTTTTGGTAACTAATTGTAAAACGATGCAAAATATTTTTGTATAATCCTGGAAAATTGAAAGAGCCACCTTTGACCCTTTTAGGGTAAGTTTGAGGAAAAATCAATTAAGTAATTCGCATCGTGCAAGGTTTTGTACTTATGCCATTTCTTTCAGTACATGAAAATACCGAGGGAAGAAAGCATGACCTTCTGTGGCCGTAATGCAAATAGATTTCTTCGGTTATTTGCATTCTTTCCATCTGGTTACCCAAGCAGGAACTAGGCATCGTAGGCTTCGAAATACTAGAAACTTTCCATTAAGGTTAATCTACATTATCATGATTAATAAATCAGAATGTCTTATGACGTGGTTTTCCTTCAGAAACCAGAAAATATTCTGCATTGAAAGTACAAAATGCAATGGGATGACCAAACCCAAACTCCCAAGTCCTTCAAGAAAAAATTTCATAATTTTCCGTCTTTCTTGTAATTATTGTTAGCAATATAACTGGTTGCACTAGTTCTATTCAATGTACTTTTCAAGGCATTTTTCTCTAATTAGCTTGAATGCAGTTTTGAAAGTCTGAATGAAGGAGATGAATACCAAAGGAAAAACCCATGGCAGTGCAATTTGACTTTCGAAACTTGCTTTTTTCCTATCGTACCTCCTAACAATCCAAAATACCTCCCAACAACCCGTCATATGACAAACTGAAAATATAACTGTCAAAAACTGGAAATTTTCCTTATCTCACTTGGAATTTTTTTGTTTTCGTAAATGTTGGAAGAAATTCGGACTCGATTGAGAAGCAAGACATGGGTTGAATTGAATTGAATGATAGAAAATTTCCTCAACCATTGAGCAAAAGTCACGAATCCATGATCTTTGGTTTACAAAAACCACGGAATGCAGTTAAGTAAACAGTAAGTGCAAATACTCGGCAGTATTTCTTAATTATACGCTAGACTTTCAGGGCACACATTTGGTTAAGCAGATACCATGTCGCCAGGGGCCTAAAGTCAACGCAAATTATTAACGCATTCTCTCCTCTACAATGAGGGGTGGGTGGGCATAATGCAGATGAATCACCCTAATGCTTGCATTGCCAAAAAACAAAAAGAGATTTCGAAGAGGTAGGACTATTTGCCTTTGCTTTGGGTGGGGCTGTAGCACGTAAGCAATTAGATGGGAATCAATTGTACACTGCCCTTAAACTGTCATTTACTGCGTTGTCTTCCACCGTTTAGCTCTTATTTGCTTTGCGGCCGAATTGCTCTGGTTCAGCTAACGTGACCTATCTTCATCAGAAAACCAGATGCTCTAGCTAGCATTTGCCTGATAGCATCCAATATCTAGCATGAAAAGGAGAAGTTTTAAACTACCCAGTTTTCCAGTTATGACCGATTTTCTCAAACAAATTAAAAATTACGTGGCACTCTCGCAACAAAAAAGAGAGAGAGAGACACTCCAAGATTTGGTGACGATTTCCCACTAGATGCTCGAAAGGACTTGAAACTAACTAACACAAAAAATGGAACCGCTCGATTCCACATCGCCTTTTAAGTTTTTTCTTTGTTGCATTTTTATGTCGAAAGATTTTCCTAGCTTCCTTACTTTATGTAACTGACGGAGCTATCTCGTGTACCTTTCATTTGCAGCATTTTGACATACAAACCGTGATAGCAACCTTCACTTTCTTTTTCAAACCCATAACGGGACTAATAAAAACCGTAAAAACTATAAAGAAGTTTGGCATTATCGGTCTGAGAATGGGTTTAAGCAAACAAGCAAGTGAACCATGACGAAGGGTACCACATTGAGTGGGGTCACCTACTCATAGAAATTCAAAAAATCTTCATGGCTTTTTCAAAGGAAAGCCTTACCGCCATCACCATCTTTACAGAATAACCACTCTATTCAAGAAATTCAAATTTCAATGTTGGCATCAATGCAAAGGGTTTGTGTAGGATTTTAACGCTTGAAAAATATACATCCTTTTTAAGGGGTTTTTTGTCCTACGAATGAAGCCAGCTAATTTGAATTCTTGCTTTGCTAAATTTCAAAAGATCCTGCTCTACATTGACTTTTTATTTTGCAGAAAAGGAAAGAAAACAATATGATGCACTGTTTAAGAAACTCTTGTCAAAGTCATGGTTTTAATACAATTTTTGGTATGATTACATTAGGTACAAGGAAAATAAAACGTAGTGTTTTCAGTTATGTGGAAAAACGGGGAATTTGTTTGAATTGGTTCTATTCAATTTAGTAAGAAGTTACTGCAAAAAATGATGAGACTGTTTACTGTTTTTTAGAAAGGTGAATATCAGACACAGTAATTCACAATCGGGATATCTAGATAAAATTTTGCAATGCATGGCTACAATGTTACTGTCAGCTCACAAAGTATGACCAACTTCCACTGACATTTTGCAGGGAAATTGGTTGTTGCGAAACGAATCAATATGTCGTCCTTGATGAAGGGAATGACGTTGCTTGACACTGCATGCGGAAAGATGACAGGAAGATGAGATGCAAGTGGAAGTATGAGACAGGAGCTTTCAAGTTGGGCTTATCCTGACAGAAAATCATCTAGAAAATGATTTGAAACTTTAAGAGTAGATAGGTAGCTCTTTTTTCTTAAGATGATCCATGTGTTTTGCTCATTAACAGATGAGAACGAATTTCATTGGCCTCTTGCAACATTGAGAATTAACTAATCAAGAAAAGCGTTTTCTTTTAAAACTTGACCATTCATTTGATTACTGTGTACCATTTCATAAGAAAATAAAACAAGGAGACTTCTACGGGGCCTCCGATAACACCAGAAAGTGGGGCACCAAACTTTAATAAAAAGGAGCGAACACAAAGATAGGAACATTTCCCAGATATCAAGGAGGGGGGCTTCACCCCTGGAAACGAACACACTTAAGCCTGGTTTCCATATAGCCGTAACGATCGGACGGCTGCCTGCGATGCGTCACGGATCGATGACAGACATGTCGCTGACAGTCTTTTTTTGAATGGGAACATGCTGTGATCGGGAGGATCGGGAAAGTTGAACCAGATCTAAGTTGATCCGTGACGCATCGCAGGCAGCCGTCCGATCGTTACGGCTATATGGAAACCAGGCATTAATGCAGCGGTGCTGACGAAACCGGGGCAATAGTCGCTCCACTCTTTAAACAGCAAAATACTCTAAAGCATAGTAAGGAAGCTGATAACAGTTTGTAAATAGGCAGAAAGGAGTTGAAATGCTCTGTAATCTCTTGAAGTAGTTTTTAAGAGAATCTCTGAAATGACACGCGTTCAAAACTATTCTTGGCCATTACTTAGCCCTATCATTTTCCAATTTGAGCCCCTCTCCCCCCCCCCAATTTCAAATAAAAATCGCCAACCCTGGACCAGCACCAGGTGACTATTCTAATTATAGTACATTTTTACGCAGTCAAAATATTCTGGTGGATTAAACCATTTTCTTTTCTCTTAGAACATTCAAGTCTGAATCGTAATTTTTTATCTCCAGTCTTACGTTTTACACCAATATTTTCCGTCAAACATTGACCAAGGGATAAAGTCTGACAACCAATTTACTCAGGCATACGAGAACAAAAAGAATGGTCTCGACGAAACCTTGGCGAAATTGGCGCCAACATTGAAAGGGAAATTCCCTGCGCAGGAGCGTTGATCTTTCTCTGAGCTCTCAAAGCCTAGTTTATGAGTTTCACAGACCCGATTATCCTTATTGGTGGTAAAGTTCGGATGTGTTATCAAAATTTCTTGCTTGAAATTGAAACTAACCTTGAAAGAGATCAGTAAATAGGATAACTTATGCACAAAAGTAGTGATTGCAATTTAAAAAGATTGATGACAGTTGAATTACATTCAAATTCAAAACATTTGTGCGCTCGAAAACGGATTCTCCTTCACAACTGTCAGAAAGCAACCACGAAAAATGGTACTTGTTGGATAATAGTGGTTCAGAGGATAATTTGTCAAGTCCGCACATTCAAAGTTCTTGAAAGGACGTTTTCAATTTCAGTGTCAAATTAAAATATTGAAACAAATGAGTATAAAATTACCCCTCTGCTTATATTAATTTCAAGCAGATTTTTGCATGAACCGAAGCAATAGTTTCAAGGCTGCAAGAATTCTTGGTCAGATTCTGAGGCAGCACAAAAACCAAATGGTTTCAACATTTTTCAGGGAAACTACAGATCTACCCCTCCAGGTGCAAAACACTCGAAGCGTGAGCTGATGACGAACATTGTCAGACTTTTCGAATGTTTAAGACGGTAAGTCATCCTTTATAATTTCTGACGCTTAAAATTGAATAGTCCTGCACGAATCACCCACAGAAAGCATAATCTACGTTTGAGAAGAAAGCAAACACTCACAATTGATCTGCTAACTCGGTTAAAAAGTTTGCCGACTCTACTGCAAGCATTAGCCTAATGACAGAAGGCAATTCGTTTCTAGGCCTCCACTAGCGTGCGTGTGTTTGTTTTATGACGGTCAGGTTTCTTCTTAATTTTGCAACTTCATCCCGTAAGAATTTCGGTGAAACCGATCTTCTATCCCATTAAGCCTCCGCTAACATTCCCTTTCCACTGAAGCAAAAATAACCACTAGCTTTTGTCAATAGAAACGGGCGTGCATGTTGATAAGGTCCTTCGGGTTTTGAAGAGCTCATTCGCTCGAATATCTTGTCAAGTCTCTCCTCAAGTCTCGAAAAAATCACAACTTGAAAGTGAATTCTACGAACGTCACATGTCCAGACAAAACAAGTAATTTTCTGCATGGGTATCTATATCCTTTATTTCTGTCCTATATCCTTTATTTCGCCCCCTTACCCTTGGACCATTCTGAGTTGGATAACGTTTGGTATGCACTGTAACGACTATCCCGTAAATAAATTGGAAGGTAGTACGAGTCAATAAAGCCGGCGAAAAAGCTGCAATATCTTCACAAGGTGATTTCAGTAGTACAGAGATGAAACAATCTTCGTATCTTATCGCTTTCCTCCTATCATTCACAGCCTAACGATAGCTGCTACGTACATCAAAATGCCCAATACACAGCAATCCCCCTCCAAGCTTCTCAAGCACAAGGCCTTTTAAATATACATTCACAAAGCTTGCCCCTACGTTCAACGAGAAATTTTAATGTGGCAATAAATTTTCATACCTGCAAAAGTTTATTCTCTTTAATGTAAATCGTCCTGCTTGATATTTCAACTGGCCTAGCCAAAGTTGTAAACTCGCTTGAAGAAATTCGCGCCAAGGAAAGCTGGCGTGAGCAAACACTCCCAAGGGAGCTTGCCGAGAAAGATCCTAAGATTTGCTCTACGAGCAGAAACATGAAGAACTTTCGTTAAAAATGGCAGAAAAGAAGAAGATGTCGTTAGTGTTACCAGAAATCTCAAAAATATTCGTCGGCATTGAAATGTACTCTTTTATATTGATCATTGCAACAATCAACACTGAAAAATGGAGTTCTTTTGAATAATAGAAGCCATTTGACCAGAGGAGCTTGGAGGGGATGTCACGAGGAGAGGCGCCTTTGCCTTGAAATGAAACCTTTAACTTCGATTGGAAATCAGAAAATTAAACTACCAAGAGAAACCTTTCGACTAGACAAAACTATACTTTCACTAAGCCTGTCTGAAAGAATATACTAGTGACGGAATAGCCAGAAGATCAAATGTGCCAAGAGAGAACTTTTGAATTCATTTGAAACTTAAAATTCGTTTGATATTCGATATTAAAATATGCACTAACTACTAAGGAGAACAGAGAAAATATGATGCCAAGGGGGCCTTAATTATTGGTACAAGCTTAAAAGCTGTTCTGCGCTCTACGCACTATTTTGAATAACAGATTCACATTTTCGGAAGTCGATATTTCCAAGTTGACTGTACTCTATGATCCATTATTAGATCCAAAGGTTGAAGTAACGAACATTCAGAAACTATGTTGTAATATCTCAGTAAATCAATATGAAACTAAACGTCTTGGATATTGGAAATTTATGTCTACCTCTCTTGTAGATTATTGTCTACTTCTCATGTTCGTCTAACAATAATTTAGGTTGAGATTTCGTTCCAATAAGTTAATTTGAATTATATGCATGGAAGTTTTTGTTTTAAGTAAATTTAAGTAAATTTAAGATTTAATGCTTTCGTTTTTCAAAAACACGGTTAATATGCTTATTGATGCTTGTAAATAACGAGGCAAAACTTAATGCACGGGACTTGTAAATAATTGCGCTCATCATGTAAACATAATATTTCACAGTGAAGTGTGAGCTTGAGAGAATTTCATAAAACTTCCATTTAATCCAAAGCTAAGGAATAATAAACATGCTTAAATTGCAAAAGTTGTCAAATGGAGGACAATGAGTCATCGAGAAGGAAAGCGTTCATAAAAAATGACGTTGATGATGTTTATGAAATCATGATGATAAAGGTAGCGATAATGATGGCGGGAATGACGACATCATGAAAAATGGCGGCCTAATAGACTGAACGCGATGAAGTTGATGATGAATAAATGGAAAATATTGATATCAACTATGTCTAAGACACCTGGATGCGATTCGATTGAAATTACGTTTATGATACCGGTAAAACGCCAACTTCAGTAGCAGAAAAAGAACATGGCGGGTGACAAAAAATTGCAGCCTAATGGAAATCAAAATCGTGATATTCATTAGAGTAAACAGGGCAATCCAAAAATTATGAACTAAATATTCCCTTCAAACCTATTTTAATTGCGGCGTGCCGAACAATTTTATACCGATACATCGAAGTAGCACCACTGCAGGTTCCTTTCAATTCATCTCAAAAACCATATAACAAAACAAAACACTTCGCTCAGCAAATATAATTTCAACGCTACGGTTACGTTTCAAGTCTCTCATTACTGAACTTCACATTATAAATTCGAAAACACCATTAAAATATTCGCCCAGTTATACATCAACGAGGCATATTCCAATAATTACCCTTCCAACCTTGTCATTAAATTTATAAATTCCTATAATACACGACTGAAAGTGCAATCAGCACCACGAAAAGAATGGAAGTTTGTTGTGAAAGCTCTGGACAAAACTATGCGCCCGGCCATCTCGTGGGTTTGCATCGCTCCGTCGCTGCACATAAACTAGAGGCATCTGAACTAGCTGCGCAGGAGATTTTCCATCCCTGATCGCCTGGACAAGATTCAAAATCTACGGATGAAAAAGTCGTGTAAGAAGAAATTTGGAAAATCTGAAAAACGAACCCAAAACATACACAAAAAACTCAACTGGTATGGAATTAGTGGATAGTTCTACAAATTGATAAAAATCCTACTCGGTTAAGCAATGTTGTCAAGTTTGGTAAGGTACTTTCGGCCAAAATTTAATGAAGAATTTGAATCTGAATCAGAATTCGAAGCACCTTTGCCCAGCGTCTTAATGTAACTGCGAAATAGAAACTACAATCTCTGCCAAAAGTAGTTGGAACACTGTGAGATTTTTTTGATTTTGCGACCCCCGTTCTATTTCCGTCTCTCCTTGGTAGCTGCAACCCCACTGCCCCCTTAAACAATGTTGCATACCACACGGCAAGAATTTGGCGCCAATTTCCTGGTCCTAAACATACGTTTTATGCCGGTTTGATGTCTAAATCAGGGTTCAGGGAAACCGTTGATGCATTTTGGCGCCAAAACATTTTACCGTTTGCTTTGGTCGCAATGATCAGCAGAAAAGCAGGGCTTTGACATTATCACATGCCTGTGGCGCTTGGATTTTGATATAATATGCCGGGGCCATCAAGGCAAGGGGTAGGACGGACGACAATAGGCACGGGTGAATGCTGGTTGCTACCCCGGAAAGGAGCTTATCCCTGATAAAGTATGTCCACGTATGATGATCCAAGTGCTGTTTATCGCCATTAAAATCGAGGTTACACGACCTGACAACCGCAAAGTAATACAATTTCTATGTTAACAAATTCAATTTTGCAGGCAATCGCCGAGATTCAAGTTTGAATGTTCGAGATTATCTGAGAAGCTTAAAGACCAGCGTAGGCACCTTTGCAAACCGGATTTGAACACGGAGAGTGGATTGCTAGGAGACTATTGTTCGAAATGAACTCGACAGACTAAAAGGCCTGAAAGGGAGCAAAACATTTGACAACGGATAAGAAATCAAGACAATATTTGCCAAGAAATTTATAATCATTAAGTCCAACTATAACGGCCATGGCGCAAGGTTACAGGGCATGTCCTGTAGAACATCGAATAGTACAATCTAGGCTTTCCAGATTCCATTTGTTAAATCATAAATACAGAAAGCTGATAACTTGCAATATAATTTGGCGAAACAAAGGGAATTTGAGATTAGGTAACGAAAGTGCAAAGTAACGGTTTCGCTCTGGGAAACACTTTAGAAGACGAATAAAAATACTGGCTAGGGCACGTTCCATCAACTTGCAACTATACGCGAGAATTTGCGAAAATCAAGCTTCAAATTAACAAAATAGATGAAAATTGCAGTTAGAAGGTGTGGAAGTGAACACGCAATTGTGACGGGCAGGCAAATGAGGTATTATTTAGGTGGCTTTTCCTATTCTAAGAGGCATTAAAGTGTGATTGGCATATTGAAAGCGTTTGAAGATTTAGTATCGTAAGTCAATTATAAACTAGGGCATGGTTTGTTAATGCCATGCTATTATACAGCCTTAGATGTCACTCAATCATATGCTATTAATCATCTTAGATGGTATACCGTGACTGGATTCATGTACTGTAGCCATTATCAGCTAGATCTGGGGAAGTTGTAGAGTGGGGAAACAAAATGAGAGGGGGAACAGGGGAAAGGCTATTTCTTCTATTTGAATGTATGGCATCATAAGAAGCGATTGTTTCTTGTTGTCTTGCAATCAAATGAAACGTCTGGTACGTAGTTTAGCGCTTAATGGAACACTCCAAGATGGTCCTTGGGATAGACACAATGGCCCTGATCGCCGGAACGAGACACGGAAGGGAAAATCACCAAACCAATGCCTACATATTTGAATTGCCGGGTCTCATGGTTATTGCGGCTTTGCCATCAAACTGTCTAAAATCATTCTTATGTTAAAACTTCATTATTGTGTTTCTCTACATTTGGTAATGAAACCCCGCTGTTTTCGCCTCAAAATGCATTGTGGGATGCAAATGGAATGCAAATGTGAATGCAAAATACCAGTGGGGAATTACCTACAGAAACTTGGGCAATGTCAAGTTGCGACAACTTCTGAAATACTGTGAAACAAAACATTGAAAAGGCAATTGTTACCTTTAAAATTTGTTATTCAGCAAGCCAAAAAACAACTAAATAATAAATATAAGGTGAGCTTACCTGTCCTCGCATAACTGACATTTGTCGTCTAAAATGTTTTTTGTCGAAGCCTTTGTCTTGCTGAAATAGAAAAGTAAATACTGCAGATGAACACCAAACTTACAATTTATGGAAAATTTCTTTTAGAATATACAAATCCAGAGATTCGATACGAAAAGTCGCTTTTGCTGCAAACCGCTCTCTAATGGCTTCAAAATTTTAAAGGAAAATGAATCAAAATTCAGGGGGATGTACGTAAATCCTGTTGCTGGGAGGAATTACTACTTGAGGTTGGTGCTGCATGAAATATTGGCTATTTGTGAACCCAGGAAGTAATATGAAAAACTATTATCACTGCGTATTGTACAATTCGCTCAAAGATACAGTTTGCACAAAAAACAGGTCCTAAAGTGGAGAAAACGTATCATTTGAACACATGATCCACTTTTGCACAGTTTTGAACGTCATAGATGAAACTGACTCTCGGCTTTCTTGTATCAAACCTTGCAAATGCCTTTAAAAAAATACCCTTTCTTATATTATAATGTCTCATTCTCCAAAAAACGTCCGGAACTCCAGACTCCAAAAGCTTCCAAGAATTCCATTTCTAATCTTTTACAAAGATTTTTAGCTATGTTTCTTTGGTGTATATTATTGGGTTTCATGAAGCAAAATTTCAAATTGACAGGCTTTGATGGCATTTGATCAAGCGAAATCGTGATCCATCTTTCATAACCGACCATTGATATAAGAACTACAAAAAATACAGCTGAATGGATGGCAAACTCGTTGTACCCAAACATGTCGAGGCTAACCCTTGCTCGAATCTGTGGGGCAAGCATGCAACAGTCTAATCATTTCCATATGCCCCAGCCTTATGACATCGCTCAATCAGATCTTAGAAAAGACGCAGAAAACATTTATCACCAGGGTACACGCTACAAGGACACTAACGTAGCCTCAGAGTCCAGAAAGATTGACGGCTGGGAGCCGGAGAAAGGTTTCCCTTTTATTGCATTTCTTGAGGAAGGTTTATTAGTAGTTTTTACTATAAACAATGAAAATGATTGTAAAAACTTTGTTTTGACTTGGTTATGTGGAAGGTTTGAATTATGAAAATTTCAGTGGGAGGAAGGTAATAACTTTGTTTGGACTCTTCGTAGCCTAAGCAAATAGGATCCATGGGTGTTTAATCGCCCAAAAGGACACGTTTCTGAAGAAACATGCTATAAATTTCCCCAATGATAAAGGACTTTGACGTTATGCCCAGGGAAGCGTACAAGCTTTGTAAGTGGCAAGCCCAGAGATTTAGAGAGCTCTTTGTGGAAATAAAGGACAGCCCGAAGATCGGTTAAAATTCATCCCTTTCCGAGTTGGCATGCAAATCTCGGCTGAGACAATGACGCAATGACCCACAGCTTTTCTGCAATGGGCTCTAGTCACCATGACAACGTGACTATGGAGCGCCGGATTCTAATTGACTGGGTTCAGTTTTTATTGATGACATTCATAGGTGCTTGAATGACATGAGATTCAATGCTAAGGAGCATTGAAAAGAATTGAATTATTTCCCAGTCAAAAGAAGATTACAGGGGAATCATGAAAAAATTTCATTAGGTAACAAGTAAATCATTGTGTCAAACTGACATCTAGGGAAATTCTTGGTACTTATCAAAGTTGGTATCTCCATGGTCGGCTGCTGGTTCATAAAAATCTAAAACTAAGGTCATTCGACTTAAAATTCCCAAACCTTCATTTGCATCATTTTCCCAAAAATTGAGCTCCTTGGAAAACAAGTTAATTTGGACCGGCGGAGATCATGCATTCTGGCACAGAGCAAGATAACTCCATAGGGGGAAGGGGAGAAGGGGGCTGTTGTGATTCACCAATAGCAGCAGTTTGTGTTTCTTTTTGGGAATCTTTGCTTTTGACAAACAAATAACCATTTCAAAGGATTTTCTCTTAGTCCTGCACCGTAAAACACCACCACCTTCCTAATTCTATTACTTGTCATTTCATATTCTTCTCGTGATAAATACTTCCCTATGTCATCGACTTACGAAAAGCATACAAAGATTTTGTCAAATATTGCCTACTTCCTTTAGTAAAGAAAGTATAGGAACCTATTAGACAGTAATCAGAACTTTTTGCCTTCAAATATACATCTGGTTAAAGTAATATGGCAGAGAAGGTTCGATTAAAAGTGACGTGGTAGCGAAAGCTGGAACTTTAGAGATGAAACTATTTCGAGGAAGGGATGTAATTAACACAGGGCGTGGGCCTTCTAAAAATAGCAGTAACTGGAAATAGCATTCTTTCAAAACATAGTTATATAGGTTCAAACTAATGTATAAATTAGCTGTGAAAAAAATTTCAAAGTAAAAAGGTACTTAAATGTAAATCAGTAGAATTTAATTAACTAAGAAGTGCAGAAGGGATTTGTTGACCTTCTTCTTGTCGGTCGAACTCGTATATCATGTGCTGGATCACCTCTTTTCCACCTCCCACCCATCACCTTCATCAGTGGACATGATAATCAAGTTTGCCCCACTAATTTCTGTGGTTTTTTCGTGCGTGGGATGCCGTATTGAATCCACTTATCGCTGCTGCAATATCTCGTTTCTGGCTAAATCAGTGACTTAGATTTATCTTATCATTGAGTATTTCTGTTGAGTGTTTTCACGAAAAAACCCTTATAATTACCTGGTGTCAGTTGAAGCACTCAACGTGGGCAAAGTCCCCAAACATAAAAGGTTACATACTGAAAGAGTGTCAAAGATTGAAAAACGCATGTCATGGAATGTTGAATGGTTTATGGCAGAGCAGTGAACGCTTGTGGTGCTTAAAGGAGGGCGGCAACCACACAAAGTACTACTCAAAGCTTCATGCGATCATTATAAAACGCCCCGACGTAATACATTTACTAAAAACTCCATTGTGTCTGAACATGCTCTGTATCACTTAAGAAAAGCAGCACACTTAATGTGGTTGACTAAACATCATGGTTCCAAGTTGCTGCTCTACATTAAAAGTTTAATATCATCACCAAGACCCAAGGTTCTTCTGGAAACTGACAAACGGCGACTCGGAGACGAGGCAAGTTAGCAATGTACTTGAGGCTTAAACTAGATGGTGGAAAGTCAGTGAGCTTTCTAGAATAAGGGGTCGCTGATATAATAAAGTTGTAAGGTGATAAAACTAATAGCATATACCTTGCAAATTTCTTTACCATTGAGATTTCTCAATACTGATAGAATAGGAGATATGCCTAAACTTGCTGGGTAGTTGATCACTCCGTTGGAGATTTGACTTGAAAAACTTAATTAATGTCAGTTATTTCATGGCAATTTGCCAACTTGATGAATGAAGGCAATTAAAGATTTTTGCCATAGATATATTCCTTGTCACCCCGGCTCTACAAATTACCGTGATTACAAATAACCCGGACCCCACCTTGAAGGAGATTAAAATGTAAACTATCTCTAGTCTAAAGACAGTCCCCACTGAATGTGGAAGACTTCTCTTGAACATTAGGTTTTTTAAATAGAAATATTGCTGGATTTGATATCGTTTCAGATAGGCACCTTACACCTTCCTCTTCCTAGCTAGAAATACTTCACGTCTTACTAGGAGAAATTTTGCTGCCCTGCATCTAATAACATGATATTCATTTGGGCGGCAAATGCACCCAGCCTATGACATTTTCAAAATCTACCCAGCGACCCAGTGCACTTTTTTCTCTAATATGATACGCGTGCCTACTTTACGATGTCAGGATCTTCAAACTGTTTGAAGTGGCAATCGACCTGTGGTTCCAGGCCCACATCGGCCATTAGCCAAGTGGACCACCCCATTCTATCACAAGTCTTGTCATTTTCCACTGTGTTGTTTTATCATACGTACCAATATGATGTTCTGTCGAGTAACCAGTGAGACGATTGGTGAAATAGGCAGTTCCCCAAACCTTGTCAACGAGATGTCTATTTACAGGTTTCGCCACTTCAAGTGAATGATTGACGGAATCAAGAAAGGACATAAGAAAGGTAGACATAAGAAAGTCTTCACAACAAAAACGCCTCGTGAAAGTTGGGAGAAACTACCATCTGTTTATCCGGAAGGAAGAACGATTGATGAAGTATTTGTAGATAGAATTCACCCCAAATATAAACGGATGACAAATAGGCCCTGTTTGCCTAGATATCTGCACGATTGAAAGAAGACACGCATGTTTTTGTGTCTACTCACACGGGGTCCGTGTAGCCGATCTGGTATAGGTTGACAAAGTAAACTTCACCTCTCAACTAACCAGACTGCATCAGTACACAGTCTACGACACCAAGTTTCAATTTACTGCTTTCTCGAACGGCCCTGAGTTAAACCCTATTGAAACATTATCGCAGGAATCACTTAGATTAATGGGCCAAGCATCAATGTCTATCTTCTATACAAGATTAACTATAATACGCCACACAAATAACTTTGGGGCATTTTTAGGACGTGCTGTTTTTCATGTTGACGAAGCTTTCTGGACAAACTGTTACGGAGAAAATGCACGTAGGCCTTAAGGTAGTTACGAGGGGGCGAAAAGAAAGAAAGAGGGGGCAAATTCTGGAACCACCAAATGAGACATCGTAGCACATCAGATCTAACGACCAACATGGAGAAGAAAGAATTAGGACGCTATTCACAGCAGGACCCTGGAAAATCAGCACTTGCATGCCAAAATAACAAAACAACACCCCCCCCCCCCCCAACCCAATTCTTTATAAATCTGGACTGCATAGGAAATTTTCTACTTAGTCAATAAGCCCTTTGGTCTAACAGCGCCCATACGCAGTATTGAAAAAAGACGTTTTAAATTGAAAGCCAATCCATTTAGTAATAACTGTCAAAACCTGGAGCTTTCACGTGAACCTGAACGTTCTCGCCTCGATATTAGCCTCAAAACATGTGACCTTCCAAACAGCAGATCTCAGTAATCTGAAGAAACTAAATGATGTCGTAGTTGCGGCTTGTTTCAGAAGCTTAAAATGCTTTTGACGTGTCTTGTTATTGAAATGCGACAAACTGGGTTGTCATAGTATATACCTGTTTTTTGGAAAACAATGGTATTCATGCAAAACAGATGTCCTATACAATAATTCTAGCTTTCTTAGATCCGTCTTAGGCCAAGACCAAAAAGAATCATAGAATTATAAAACCAAAGTAATTCCTGGAATCAAAGAACATTTCTAGAATTCGGGTATGAAAAGACTAAGGATAATCTACACGGAGATTTCTTTCATTTTTTAAAAAGTGTCCCTCACTTCTCTCCTTATTGAAATATTTGTGTGCAACGATTTGCTTCGTCAACCTGAGAACAGGCTCTAAACATCCTGTGCATTTCCAGCATACAACTTACAGCTTACAGCACCTTATACAGTACCTAATTTCCTAGTACCCAATATTTGAAAAACGTGTTCAAAACTGAGCTCCTGCCTATTAACAGGGGACAATTTATGAAAGGACCGAGAAATTGAAAAGGATAGGGAAAAAGCTTGCCTGATTTCCCACCAAAGACAACAAGCAGACATCAACTGATGACCCGTTCAAACAAGAGACAGTGCAATGCGTCCGATGTTTTCAAACGATATTACACTGTCTGGATATAAATACACAACAGGGCCTAGAAGGATCCATTCGGGAAGATGACCTACTCTATAATAGGAGAAGCACTGGGAATGACTAAATCAATAAACGTTCTCCATCAGCCAAATCCCCTCACAATTCATAGCATCACGTGTGGAACTGGATTGAATTTGAACCAATCCAGCCTCACTTGCGCACAAAAGATGTCAAATGTTCGTGGATCGATACACGGGAATGTTGGAAAGGCAACATAGCGGACAAATCTTGATTGGTGTATTACCTGGAGGATTCCCAAGAAGGGGAGCTCGCCAACAACCAATCAATATTTGTCCGCTATGCTGGAAAAGGCAGATTAAATTTAGTTGATACACGAATCCGCCCACGTTAGCGAACATTGGTACAATATTTGTCACAGTATAGAATTAACTGTTTGCATTGGACTTTTGGTTTCGACATGCTTTAGTTTGATCTAAAGTCTTTACTTGAATACGTTTATTATATTTTAGGACAGGAGGTGCACAGCATTGTCATGATAGAGGTTTGTATCCACCTCTTAAGGACAATGGTCATGTACTTGGTTGAATCAATGAGAAATGCGCAGGGGGATAACGTCAGAGGCCCAGTGCATGTCGACAAAGATCTACTGCAAGGCCTAGCTGTCAGGGAAAGACTGACACTAGTCACATCTCATAGACCCATCACATCTGCCGTGGACTAGTCATAGAGAGTGTAAAACATCACTCCGTTGCCCTAGTGTTTAGTCCTAAAAAAGCCAAATTCAATTCAGTATCACCGAATTGACTTCAACCCCATTGAATTCTCTTCAGTATCACCGAATATACTTCAGTCTCACTTTATCAACTTCAATCGCACCTAATTAACTTCAATCTACCGAAATTCTCCAATCTCATTGAATTCACATCAATATCATTAAATAAGCTTCACTCTTGCTGAACTCACTTCAATCTCATTCAATACACTCCAGTCAAACCTTATTTGAATCGTTGGTGTGCCACTGCAAGTTTACTGTTACCACCCACCCACCAGAGGCCAAGCTACAAAAACGTCACAAAAAATTCCTGGTAGTGACGTAATTTCTGCCAGCTCGTACCAATCCTCTTCCCCTTTCCCTGGAAAGCTTAGTAGGCATGCAGAATACGCAACTGGTGATGCGATGTCACTTCAATGCAAAGCGGGAATGCACACAAGATATGAGGTGGCAGGAGAATTTAACAAAAATTATACCTACGAATGATAAGATGATAAAATGATACGCCAATGAAGAAGAATGAACTTACCCGGAAAAGCTCGTATAAATCTTCAACTAAGTCTTCTACGAAATTCTTATCAGTTAACTTTGGTAAAATCATCTCTTTGATTTGATCGGTAAACGGAGCCTTTGCGTACGGTAGCCAAACCCAGTGGTATGGATCTACGAAAAACATCACAAATAGTCAACGATCGTGATTCTGCTTAGATGAGAGCAACAACTGCAACATCAAAAAGAGAGCGGAACAAGCCTCATCACCCACCTTCATGATATAGTTTACAGTTTCGTTTACATCCGTTCCTCTAGCATCAATTTACAGTTTATGAGCTATCCTCAGAATTAAGATTATATAAATACATTTGACATTAGGTTAGGGCTTTGAAACCTATTGCAGACTATCAAAGTGTAATGCCTGCATTTGTTTATCGTGGGATGCCGCTTGTTATTCTTATTATGAAGCGTGTGTCTCTACTACTCTTGATAGCCGATATAAATAATCAAAGCATTCAACATCGACAAGGAGTTTTTTTTCTTCTAAAAATGGTTGCATCGATGGTTGAAATCCACACGAGAATTAGGTCTAGTATCCACGTTTTAAAAGCTGGTCATAAAATAAACACATTTCTATTTGAGTGGATTGGCTGACGTTCAATACACGTGTCACACCAAAAGCTTCAATGCGGTCTTTAAAGTACTTGCTATCGAAAGCATTTTCCATTCCAGGTCGAGTTATTGAAGCATCTAGCAAGCGAAATCAGTGACATGAAATTTGTGACAAAATGTCCGGTGATGACAGAACATTCAACGAGTTTCGAGAAAATTGTTAAACAATGTTGGTGATGTAAGACCTTGCTAACTGTCAGGTTTTGATAGAATGACGTGGAGAAAAGCAGGAGTTTGCATTGAAAATGTCAATAACCTGTTTAAGAAACAGAAAATAGACCACACTCGTCTAGCAAGTAAATATTTGGTCGGACAAAAGTTTTGAAAAAAGGTCAACGAAAACATTTTCTTTCACGCTAGCTGATAACATTTTCAAAGGACTTTCCGTACTTTCAAAAAGGTTCAATCGGAGATCAACAGTATTCAATACACTGGATGCCAGAAAAGGGAGCATCACATATGATAATTCAAGGTGTTTTCTTCATTTGATAATCTACCACTTCTACAATGCATAGTAAGGTATCAACTATTCAACATAATGCTGCGGCAAATAAGAATTTCTGGCCAAAATAATTCCCCGCCCCTCAATACCTAGAAATATGTCTTGTAAGTGTGACCATTGTGAAGCAGGAAATGGGGCAAATATTTAATGGACAAACTTATAGCTGGAGCTAGCAACAAATTGCACACTGCAAACATCGGAATAAAATATTTGCACATCGCATAAAAGGCCTAAACCGACGTTCAGTCTAAAAAACGCCAGTTTACCAAATAAATATAAAGAAAAATGGAGAAACGCAAGAGGAGTGAGCACTCTTAGGACGATAGTCCAAGTTTAAATGCCTTTGGAGATACCAGTGAAAATATGCAGCTTCTATCTTGATAGAAGCAACAGAGATGGGGCACTGTCAAAAGACATAATTTCTTATATCGTAGGGGCTATAACCAATTGATGTTTTGAAATTTGAAAAAATAAAATTTGTGACGGAACTTATCCGAAATGTTTGATTCTTTATGGTCTCCTAAAATGCCCGCGAATACATGTTAGATTTTAGAATAGAGAGAAACGTCTTTACCGTGAAACAAGCTAGGCGCGCTATAAGAAACCGCTGATATACCAAAGTGCGAAAGGCATTTTAGAGGATAGGTCTTGTAAAACTTGATTCATTGAGGAGGCCTCTCTCATGCTACTTAAAGGCCAGTTATGTTGGCGCGAAATATGGTTCATGACGTTTATATGCACAAAGCTAGAAAAATTCTGACAAAATTGCCCATGTCTATTATTATTCACGAAAGACCAAAATCAAATCATAGTCCCCTAGCATTCAAGCAGTGTATACTGTTATCTTTAATGCTCCTATGGTGTGCTCCTATGGTGTGCTCCTATGGTGTGCTCCTATGGTGTGCTCCTATGGTGTACTCCTATGGTGTACTCTATAGTGTATACTGTTATCTTTAATGCTCCTATGGTGTACTCCATTCTAAGACAACCCATAAACGTACTTTGGAAAGGAACTTGCAGATGAGAGTGGGTAAGAAACAGAAGAACATAAAAAGTCTAATCCGCCCTGAATTCATTGACCTAAGAAAGACGCTAAGTATGGAAGATTTTTCCGGCCCCTAGCCTTTTCAGCTGAAGAAAACACGAGCAGTCTAGCAGCCCCCTGTGTCAGTTATAGCTGCTAAATTAAACGTGTTTTCACAGCTAAAAAACACAAATTACGTTTGACTGCGCTCGGTTGCAGGCCATGATGATCGTCCGTACAACGCTTAGAGCCCCAAGTTGTCAATATTGACGAGAAACATCTTCACCATGAGCTAACACTTTTTACTCTTGAAAACCTTTTTAAACTTGAAGGAAACTAAATAAAACAGCCATTGAAAATGAATAAAAAGCAAGGAAGCGTGTACGAGTGGTGTTGATTTAAATTGGACTGAGAACGTGATTCTACTCACAAGCTCGCCAAGAATCCGGGTGTTTAAATGGGAATGCTAGGCCATTGTCAATGGCAGCGATTTTGATCTTAGGAACCGCAACGACGTTCCAATCTTCAGAATGCTTCTCTGAATCGTTGGGATCCTATAAAATGATGACATTTAACGATCAGGCAAGAAGCTTAAATAATATAACTGCTTTTAAGTAATTTGATTGAGCCTATCACCGGTTGGGGATAAACAGACAAGGCTTGGTTAGACTCATTTGATTAGACAGGCAAACAATTTTTTCATGCTTCGCTGAAATAAACAGTTTTTTGCCAAAGTGTCTAAACTCAAAAGCCAAATAGGCCTACTGCGATGGCTGGAGAACAGAGTCTTGCGAACTTCAGGCCACCAGGAATACTCATGTTATCATAATTGTGGCCATGGTCATAATAATATTTAATCGAAAGAATAATCTTCATGAGTGTTTGTTATTATTCTCAACCAAGGTACCTTTTGTCATCACCGATCACGCTCCTAACCGAAAAATTTCAAAAAAGATACTCTGCCTCCTATAAGAATACAGTCGTTTCAATCTCCCAGTGCCTTAGGTAAAGTCAAAAAGCTTCATTTCACTATGCTTTTATATTTTTCTTCTTTCAAGTGCACCATCATTAAAATCTCCATGAAACACTTTTGGGCCTGTCGAATTAGTGTGCCATGGCAAAGTGGTTGAGAAACTTTACACCCCACCAAGGAGGAATCAGTACTCATCTACGCTTAACAAAAATATAGTACAGCGATACTTGAAGTAAATTCTTTTTAAGAAACTGAAAAATATACAAGAAGTGTGATTCAGAAAAATTCTTAAAAAGATTTTAATTCAATGTATAAATATGTTGGAATGTGATTTAGAAAAATTCTTGAAAAGATTTTAATTTAATGTACTAAATATATTAGAATGTTTCGATGCTCCGAAAAGCCAGTGGTCTGACAAGACGAAGAGAAAAATGCTCGTTGGAGCAATGCATGTCACCACTAGAATGTGCAGACCGGGAAGAAGGCAGTAGTCAAATAGCTGCGGAAACAGGGGTAAGAAGAAATGGAGAGCAATAAATAGGGGTTTTGGGTGACAAAAGACACTTGGAGCTAAAGTGTACAAAACAGCGGCCCAGTCTGTGCTTCTCTATGGGGCAGAGTGTTGAAGAAATAGAAGAAACGATTATGGCCAGAGCAGAAAAAGGTGGTAACATGGCTGCAGGGTACCTTATGCATACAGAAAGAGCCAACAATGAGTCGAAGACAATAGCGGGAATCAGAGGTATTAGAGAGAGGATCAAAATTAGACGTCCATCATTCAAACTTCGACAAGCCTATAAAAAATTGCTTTAAGATTCTAGTTGGGAATTTTCGCTGGTGTAATAATGCTAGGTGAACTGAAGATATGGGATATCTAGTATCAAAGAAGAATTGGATGTCTATGAGTTGCTACTCCACGTTTCCTATTTAGTGCAATCACCGGGCGACTGTTTTCTCTGTAAGGGTGCATTATACATAGATCACTCTGGAGATCTCAGGCATTACAATATGAGTCAGCAAAAGACAACATACCTGGCAATCCGATTGGTCACATTCTACGCACGTGGTCCGTTCGACAACCGGCGTGTTTTCGTATTTTATCAGCCAGTTGTCATTGCCTCTATCTGCAATTCAAATTAAAAGCCGTCGGAAAATCAATCAAGATAAAACTAGAGCTAGCTATCTCCGCATTAAGGGAAAATTAAATTAAAACACAGTGTTAAGCGGAAAGATATCAAAAAAATAAAGGGCCTCGACACAACAAATAAGCGAGTATGATTTTAACATTCTACATCAGAGAGACATCGACTACACCAAGTCGAAATACAATGCTAGGTCCACCCTTCATCAGACTAGCTAACCTCTAGAAAAATGTATTGAAATTTGAATTAATGGCGCCAAATGAAATATTATATTTTGGGCGACAGGGAATATACGTGCATTGCTAACAAAAAGTCAAGTATTATTTTTCTCAACTGCGAGCGGAACCATGATTTTAGAGCCACGATGCGCTGTTTCTCGCGTTTGTGAACTACAAAACATTCGTTCGCCGATTATTGTTCTCGCATAGACAATATGGCCACAGACAACTAGGAGATTTACAAGTGACCGAGTCAACGGGTATCAAGCTAGAGAGCCTCCCATTGACGTTGGAAAACACACGAAATGTGCAAATACGAGGCCAATGAAGTGGGATTATCATGTCTTTACAAGTCTAACAATCCTTCATCTAGTGTCTCAACTCTAAATGTCTCTGAAGATGCAAAAAAGGTTTCTGTTGGTGAGAATAAAAGTGATAATTGAGGCATATAAAACTATCATTAGATAGTAAAAGTAAATGTCGCATGTAACTGAAGAGTAATCTGGAGGCAAGGGTATTCACGCGCAAAAATAAAACCTATACCTTTGTAAGATGGGTGCTCACCTGTATTCCTTATGACGTAATCAAGAACTACTAATTTTTGAAAGAGAAACATGAACTCCTTCATGGTCTCTTCCGGAGGGGGCTCAATTTCAAAAGTTCGAAGATAAAATTCCGCATCTTTATAGCCCTCCACGAAAAGCTGAAAAGAGCCAATCTAGGAAGAACACAGACGTATCAACAAGGATGAAAAATGTTTTTAGCCAATCAGATTCTTTTTTTACATTGCTCACAAGCCAACTAAAACGCGTATAAGACAATATAAAGCTGAGGAGAAAACAGAAACAAACCGAACGCAACATTGAATTCTGCTTCTCCCACGTATCGATGAAATTATCAAAAATAATATTTCAAGGGAATACATGTCTGCTGTTTACTTTGGAGCCTAAAGAGCATTCTGCATGCGCAAAATAAGAAGAGATTTAAACTCAGATGACCCTCAGCCTGCTAAAAAGCTTTTAAGGATTAGGTTTTAGAAGATAAGTAAGCCATTAAAAAAGTTTGCTTTAATACCGGCAAAGTGACATGTCGTCAATTATAGATTGCATTTCTGTCTGCGTGTTTTGAAACGTCAAGACAAATGCTTTAGACAGTAGGAGGTGAAGGTAATTTGCAAAATTGTGATGAGATGATTTGCAAAAGAGATGATTTATGAAAACAAGCAGCAATTTTAGCAGCCATAATAATGAATTCAAAAAGGATTTGAGGCAGGTTATGCAATGTAACAATCACATCTACTGAGAATCTTCTGAAGCACTATGTGAAATGGTAACATAATATAAATAGTTCGAAGAATTGCATCCAAGAGTGGTCAAACCTTAAGAGCCCAATTGGTTTCTAATCAATCAACAGAACAACCGTAGCTTTATCTTTGAGGGAATTCACTGTATGCATCGCTACACAAGTTATTTTGCCTTGATACTGTATGGAAGTGATCCTTCACATACCATTTTGCATTTGTCAAGAAAGGTATTCTTGCGAGGCCCACAGCTTACCTTAGGAGGAAGTCCAGCTCTAACATGTTTACCAATTGAATCAGGAAACCTTTCTGTTGCAAACTTTTTCGACCTTGCCTTTGCTTTGTCAATAGCAGTGTAATTGAAAGTTTCACTAACAAGACTGACAACCTAAAAACATAAAAACAGCTTTTAATTTTGCAGTCCAGCTAGAGCATATGCAAAGTTTCCAAACGTAACTCAATGACTATATTATACCAAGTAATAACTGAAAATAAAAACCGTTTGAACAAGGCCCTCAAATCAAGAATAACTGAATATCATCCTGGAATTCCTTGTAATTTAGAATTATTTTTTTACCAAATTTGTCAAATTCATCTATTCAATAAAAATCATTTTTAAGTTGTGTTTTAGATCCAAGTAAAATAACATGGGGTAGTCATAATATTTTGCTTCTCTTAGTATCGTCTTTATAACATCATATAGTAGTTCATTGGATTACAATTCCTTATTTCTAACTTTATATGAGTTAAAAAACCAAAAGCTTTTCTTATCAGTAATAAGCGCTTACAGACAGATGTTAGATAAAAGCACAGAGTTTTGTTTGGTTTTGTTTCTATAACAAAAACATCTAACTGTTTTTCATAAGATGGCTTGAAAGTTTGAAAACACTATTCATTATTGATTAATATCAACCAAAACAATACCATTTTGCTACTTTTCCTTTTACATCTACACACATTTGAACAGAAACAAATACATTAGAAAATCTGACTTATGACAGGGCTTAGAAAATTGGTGGGTAACGACAAACCCACTTTTTTCTTTCTAACGACAAACACACTTTATTTCCATCCAACTATATATTTGTAGTTGAAAATAGTTTTCAAACTGCATAGGATGATTTTGAACTGTGAAAAAGTTACTATAATAGGTACTGTAAAAATTACTGTAATGAAAAACCTTTTATGCAAGCTTTTGATACCATATACAAAGACTGGGAAGGCCTTGGCATGATCCCCTAAGTTTGTTAGGATGCTTAAACAACAGGGCTAAAACTTCCTCCCTTCCATTTGGTTTAGGATTATCTTCGAAAAAATTAATTCATTTTAATTTTTCAAATCAATAGCAAAGCCCTCACAAAACATAATAGAGAATATAAATAATTCCAAAATGTTATGAATCAAATTACTTGATTAGTAAAGTTTCTTCTTTCTAGAATTATTTTTAAAGAAACTCCAAGTGTGGACCAAGCGTTGTATATTGTTGAAATCTTAATTGCTTATATTTTTGATTACTTGCTCACAGTCCTAGCCCACAACCATCAAAACTCTGGCCTCACAGGAAAACAGAAACAGGCAAAAGATCTGCATGTCAAGGGAGGGGACATTTGGATCCCTCTGGGTAAACAGTTCTTTGTCAAGGAGTCCCCTGTACAGATAAAGCTAGCAACATTTCAAAATAGTGGTTGTATTTGATTTAAATGATCTCATGTGCAGACATAACTATCACATTTGATACTGTCTTGATCATTTGAATAATTCATCTTTAAGAATTATACAATATTCAGAAAAAAGCTCCATTGACAACTGCAGGTACCAGTTCTTGCTATTGACAAATAAGAATAAAATTGACAAAAGTGCTCAAGGCTCTCGCACAAAATGAAATGATAAAAATGATGAATTATTAAGGAACATTTATCATTGTTCTTTTGCAGGTTCTAGAAATGTCAACCACAAATGCTTAACCATCTATACTGCTGACAAAACTAGCTCAATGAGAATATGACATATTCCTGACAAATATGGCAAGCATTGATCACCAAACAGACCACTCACAAATTGGGCTCACTCCTTACTTATTTGCTAAGTTTTTTAGTAGCTGGATATTTTCTGTGGCGCTTACAATATTCTGCATGGTTATTAAACTAATAGTTGCCATAGTAATATCACCCACAATCATAGAGAACAACACAATCATTTAGTGATTGAAAATGTTACTTATCTAGACATTGATTTCTCATATTTACCCGTGTTTTTGGAACAATATCTAGTTCAAGCTTTTCATCAACCAAACTTGCACCTGCTTCTGATAAATATCCTTGATTCGGTACAAGACAGCTTCTCCCAAAACAACAAGGAAAACAAGTTTTATGCATCCATTTTGTCCATTTTGGATTCAAGTGACCATAAGGTTCTTCGTTCTTTGGTTTGAAAACGCCAATAATTCTCTGAGGGATATAAAAAGAAGTTTCATAAAATGTTTCGCCCAAAGTTGCAGCCATAACATAATTGGGTTAAACATAAGTAACAAAAACTGGAATTGTCAACATCAAAATAGCCAGCAATAAATTAATACTTGACACTGTCTTTATATATAATGTGATAAAGTCAATAAACTTTAATTTCTCAGAAAACAACTGAAAAATTTGATATACATATATAAGTTATGAGATAAGGCTGCCAACAAAAAGTTGTTGTATCCTGGGAAGTTTATTTCCATCTGAACTGGATGGTCCCTGTGTCAAATAAAATGTGCTTTCATGAATTTGAACTATGCACTTCCAGAATCAAAATATTAAAAATGTTTCACAGGAATTAAAAACGGCATGGTGTGTTCTAGTTGGGAGGAACTATTTTTACAAAGATTATAAAAAACAACAACCTTAAATCAAAATAATTTGAATCACGAGAACAGACAAAGGAGGAGAAAAATCAGGAAAAGACAACTGAACCATATTTTTCAAAAGAAAGGATGCAAACCCCCCATGCCCCAAAAGGGTTTGCTTGAATGGGTGAATATGTACAAGAAAGAAGAATTATCTTCGCAGTGAAGCTGATGACAAAAATTAACATTTTTTCAAAAATTTTCCAACTCATCATTCAATATATATAATCATAGACCTGAAAGTCTCATTTGATCTGTCAATTAAACTATTAAAAATGGCTGCTTTTATGCATGCAAACAAGAAGAATTACATACATCAAATTGTATCAGAAATTTTCAAGTATTTCTTTATTGATTATTATTGTACCAAAATTTAGAGAATAGATGGGCACTTAGAAGCTAAGCATTAAGACAGCATTGATTTGGCTTTCTCATCACATACCATTGCCTGTGCAAACATTTCAAGGTGTTCAAACTGCTTATTTTCCCATTACAATCACATCATTAACTGGACAAAGAAACAAAAGAGTTTTGCCTCTAATTTGTAAAAGGAAATCAAAAGTTATGACTGGTAGTATTACTCTTGTGAAAAGCACTGTAATGTGATAATTGCTATATGTCAGCAACTTATCACTTAACTAAAAGGAATTATTCTCTGGGAGGATATCATTTCATGTATGAGTATTATTTCATATATTTATCGATAATGTTAATAACAAGATTAAAAACATTTATGAAAATGCTGTTTCATAATTATAAGGGTATATAAAATAAATTTAACTTCATCAGTTGTGTGCTTCACTCTACATACATACATATTTGTTTACAAAACTAATCAAACATGATAGGACATTTATTCTGCACTGAAACTAAAAACACTTTAAGTCACCAAACGATGTGTTTAAACAAAATGCAACTGATCAGCTCAGAGTTTTAAAATAGTTGTTTGTGAATTGGCAAATGTTACTTTGTAAATTTCAATGTTTTCAGAAATATTTTGTTCATATTGATAGACAGTGTTCTTGTGGCTAAACTAAATGATATACATCATTCTCCATTTAGATTTTCAGTAAAGGCAAAAAAAAACAAAGAATTCTTAAACATAATAAAATTTCTTGCTGAGTGTGGGTTTTGGTAAGCTTTCGAATTTCATACAATGTGTTGCAATTTTTAGGAAGTTAATATGATTTATGCACTAAAGGGTTCAATGATCACTTAAGATAAATCTTATGATAAATCACCATTTAACTCACTGAAAATTTTAGATTGCAAAGAAATCACATTGCTTAGTTGAAGGCAAATTATTACTCTAGATTCATTCTGCCATGTTGACTTTCAATATTAAACACTAGCAATAACGTTTAAGGTCTTGAACACAACACTACATTAAAAGGAGTCAAATCTTAAAAAAAAATTTTAGAATTAATTATAAAAATTTGTTGAAATCAGCTTCACGATAAATCTTAAGCAAAGTATGAGTATACTTAGTTATAGAAATTTGACTATAGCTCTTCAAAGAATACTTAAATCTTGAGAGTTGTTGGCAGATGAGAATCTCCCGCACAAAGCCGTATAATTATTTTATGTACTTACATTTCTAACTAATCTATAGTGCATGAGTTAGAAAACTGAGCCTGTATGATCAAGGCAAGCATGAAACACAGGCACGTTATGAAAAGGCTGTGTTGGTGGTATCTACGTTGCAGAGGGGAGATTGGATACACCCATTTAATCAGTAGGGGAAGGGGCGCGAACTTCTGAAATAAAACGATACTGGAAACATGCGTGGATGAAATTCTACTGTACCTTAGATTTGTTTTTGACAAAGTAACTGCCACTGCTACCTTGGTAAATCCTTTCTGGCAACACACCTTGATAAATCGCTTCTTCCGCAGAACGATAAACAGTCCTGAACTCCGGGTCATCTAGAGCTGGCTGGTGGATATGGTCCGAATCGCTATCCATACTCCGGTTAAGAAGTGGGCTCTGCTCGCTGCACCCGGGGCTGTAATTATTTGCAGTATCCAGCTTGACTTCTACTTGAATCGAAGTTCGTTTGTTATCAGGATAAGAGGCCAGGAGACCTTCCTCTTCAACAAAGCTCACAAGTCTGTTCTCCGATCGTAACTTCGGCTTTGGCATTTGGCCCCTTTTGTGCACCGTCTAATCGGTGACCAGATGATTTGTTCACAACTAAGAAAACTTATTATTCCCCGTAACCATAAGTTGATAATACAACTGAGCGAAACAAAGGCCTGTGACTTGACAACCTTCACCACGAAGCGCATAAAGTTATTTCTTTCCAAGATGACGTACTAGGAGAAACATGTAGGCATGTGACAAGTCCCAGACTCGTTTTCGCGGAATGCAAACAGAGGCCAACCACATCATCGACTAAAAACTGCAAGTACCTAGTGAAAGTCCGAACGGCTTTTCAGTGAAAAGTTTTCACCAAAATAAAGCTTTGGCGAAGGAACCAGGGGTGTTAGGAGGAGGGGCCACGACCTGCCCCCCAAAAGTCTGGCAAAAGCACCCATGAGAGACGAAATTGTGCCCTTCCAAATCAAAAAATGGGAATGTTCGCGTGCCCAATTTTTGGTCTGCCCCCTCCCACTTTCTGGATGCTCCATATGTCCTTGAGTTTCGTAGCATATTGGCTCTGGCCAAAAAAATTTATATGAAGCTAAAAAAATTGTCAACTTGTCCAGATACTTAAGCCAAAAGTATCACAAGATACAAGGCTATATAAACAAAGCGTATGAAAGTGTACCCTGGTTACCAAGGTAATGAAGTGCTTTGTACATTCCTTTTTCTTCTACTGCTGTTTTAGACTTAAATATATATCCGAATGATAATGTAGTGGCTATTCTTATTCAATACAGAAAAAGTCGCCAACGTTGCCCGAGTGTTAAATATCTAGTGGTGCACTCCTGGTCATATGTCATTGAAATTTCTACCAAAGGCAGTTTAATCAATGTTCTATATCTATACACAAAATCAGCCACATTAAATTTTTTTTAAAATGACAATTATCATTTAAATGGTACTTTGATCGAGAATGCGCATGCACTATCAAATAGTTGAAGACTCGATCTGATTCTATCTTATCCTGTCCTATCATGTCATGCCCGGTCATATGTCCTGTCATATCATGTCAAGTCAGATCCACCGTAAGAAGAAACTCCAAGGCATACAACAGTATTGACATCGTAAAGTGAGTTTTATAGACACTATATACAAAACAGGTGATTAACAAATTAACTGCACATCTAAACCATTAAATTGGATTTTCATGTCTGTAGGTTACTTATAATTCGCGTATTTCCTGTTTTCCCAGAATGCAACTTGGCGGCGCGCTCCCGTGTTTTCTCTAGCTCAGACCACCGCAGCTCTTCGAGATTCCTCTACAACCAAATCAAAGGTAGGCTCAGACAAGCAAAACCACAGCAAAATGAAAGTGATGCATAGTTTCACTTCCGATTTCAAAACCTTTTGGCCCTTTTCTATTCCATTAATTGCTTTATTGTGCTGTATGCAAACTGGGATAATGTCTATCTACACCATTCAATTCCTTCAATTCAATTCACAATGCTCCCAATGCTTTCATTTTATATTGCCACGTCATCAGCAAATAGCTTGCCAGTGCCCCAGACTCCAAATACTCCTCAATACTATTACTTTGGGGTCTGGAACTCAGGCTAGCGATTGCAAGCTTGCGCCATGTAAAAACTAGGCCAGGGGTAGCGCCTCACCGTTAGATTACTGTCACCATAAAATAATCTCATACTTGTCTCGGTAACAAAAAAACATTCAGGAAGTACAACATAAATAAGGTTTAGCAGAGCTGTTCCTTTCTATTTCTGAGATAAAAAAGCTCCATTCCCTCATATCACCTGGCTATATATAATATCAGCGTATTTTCTTATGTACATACGTAGTACATTCGTATATCTTTTACGAGTTTCAAACCCTTATGATTAACAAGGAAAAATGTATACCTTTTCCTTCAACAGTTCTTTCTGTCTTGTGCTTCGCGATGGTCTGATTCGCAGGGATTGGCTTTCACGTTGCCTCTCTACAAATCGAGAAAAGCGATTACCAAAAGGAGTTCTTTCAAACATGGCGGCATAATTTGGTAGGACTCGTAGGTTCAGAGGCCTATGTTTTAAAAGCTCGGCGGCGAAAGCGTGCAAAACGGCCACAGAAACGGACGGGCGGTAGAGCGACAGAAATAGAAGGGCGATATAAAAAACCAAAATGAAAATGTATACAACGGAGAAAAGAATGTGATTTGCAAACAGACAGCAAAGGGCTGAAGCACTTTATGCGTAAGCATTGGAGGAAAGAAGCAGAGGCATTAATTGGAGGCGTTCTTTCAGCTTTAGATTGAAAAACATCCACCAACCTGCTTTCTTCTCTAAAAGCCGCTGTTGAAGCTCTAGGACTTTCTCATCTTTGACCTCCTTTTGTTTTTGTCGCTTCCTTTCCTCCTCCCTAATTTAATAACACTCGATGATTAAAAACCAATCGCAGATAGAATTACTCGTATCCTCAAATAATCATGAACGAAAGAAATGTATGACAAATGCCAAGAAACAATGCCATGAAAGTGAAAATGTTTAGAGGTTCGATTTCTTGCGCGTTGTGAATGCACTTCACTGGTCAGTTGGTGGTATCGCTTTGCTGGAATCTACACCCCCCCCTCCCCCTCCCATCTCCTTTTGGAAACAGCTATCCCAAGCACTAACAAACAAATCAACAGAAATGAGTAATAAGCAATGGTACGAAATGGGCAATAGAAGGGCTTATGCTTTGGCGACTACACCTTACGAGCAAACTTAAAACACCAATTGTCGTTATGATACCTCCTGGCGTTATCCCTTTCCTTCTGTGCTCGTCTTTGGGCGATGCTTTCAAGGGTGTCCATCAAGAACTGATCCTTGTCCTACAAGAGTGATTATCATTCTTACCAGCGGAGTAAACAGAAGGGATGGGTTTGCTTTCCAAATGTTTTCAAATACAGAAGACAGGCTAAAGAAGACTATGAAATGCACCTACATCATGACTGGCCACAAATAGATCAACACATCGCACACAGGTACTCGAAGGAAAGATCTTCCTTACTGGTCAAAAATAGATCAACAGGTAATCAAAGCATAAACCCTAGCAATCATAACGGCCAGATAAAATGCTACTGCAGACTTTTTATTCTATTTCCATTTGCAACGTGTATAAGGAGAATGGTAACTACTGCGCTTTTCTCTTGACGGTATAAACACTAGAGATAGCACTCACGACTTTCGCTTGAATGATTTCCTCTCGCTTCTTCTCTTCTTCCTCCTTCTCAGCTACTTTAAGCAGAGATAGCCTTTCTTTTAGCTGCAAAAAGAAAGCATTGAATAGTGTAATTCTAGAATCATACAAGAAAAGGCAACGAAGATCTTTCAAACTATGTGTGGGGAAAATGGAGAGAGATTGTATTCACATGCAATAATAAATCACCTTGATAAAGCATTTTTTGGTTGATATGCCCGATGGCTCAGTTTAAATGACATACCAACAAACGTGCATCAATTGCGTGACAAAGGATGATAGACTTTAACCTTAAACCTTAAAACTTGGATACAGAAACGCACAAATAAAACGAGTTATAGTTAATGTATGGGATTTGCAATTTCAAAAAGGCTTTGGAAATTATATTTTCTTACATTACCAGACCTTGTCAAACTCTAGAAAATCGTCCTAGGCCTTATCGAATCGAGGAACTGTTCTTTTAACAGTTCTAAGACAGATTCTTTTTCGATGGATATAAAGCTCGCTGCAAGAGTGAAACTGTTTTATCTCGCAGCACAATACTAGGACAGGAAGATAGATAAACGAACACTAATTGCTGCAACGCGCATAAAGATCTAGCTCCAAAATTGATGGATATGAAAATGAACAGGTACCTCTGCGACTGACATCTCACCAAGCAATCCAGCGCCAGAGCTCTCAGTCAGATCTACAAACTTCAATGAAGAAAGATGGAAATAATGGAATTAGTCTCTTGAAGATAAAAAGCATTTGACAAGAGGGATCGAAAGCTTCATAGCAATTGGGGTAGATGATGAGAAGCAGCCAACGGGAATAAAAATCTTTGTACAATTAATTGTAAAAAAGTATTCTAAAATAATTTTCATTATGACCCTGTCCACTTATCCATCACGTGTAGAAGAACTTTCGTAATTGATAAACAGAAAGCAAAGTTACAGTTTCAACAAAATAAAAGACATTAAAATTTCGGCATTAATAACCCAATTAGCACCTGAATATATTACACAGAGCTAAATTTTAAAAAATCCAAGTCTCTATCACAAGGATGTACCGATGAGTGCAATTTACAAATCAAACTCAAGTCGACTTCAAATCAAGCTTGGAACTCACCTTGAAACGTATGACGGGGACGCTTTCAATTGCTCTAATCCTGGCGATCAGTGATATTTTTTGTCTCATTTCTTCCTCAGCCTAAAACATAAAACATATTATATTAGTAAATGCAATGAATAGAGTCAAAGCAAATTAAAAAGAGCGGAAGCCCAAAGGCGTGCCGAAGTAGGGGGTGTGGGGGGTTGTCACACCACACCCCCCCCCCCCCCCACACACACACACACACACACTTTTATAGAAGCCGTCGGTAATTTTTGACTGTCGGTAAAAGTTGAAACAACTATAACAGCGTGTCGGTATTTCGGGGGAGAATTAGATTTGCACTTTTGTTATATCCAGCTTAGACACAAAAGAACCACTACAGTACTAGAGTGTAAAATTTGTGCACTATGATTAACTATCTTTAATCAAACATGTCGGCAAATTTCGCATGTTACAAACAGTAAAACTATTCCCGAAGAACTAAACGTGAGGAATATCCTATTCAGGTTATCAGCTTTTCGGCTACGAAATAGAAAGTTCAACAATCCTTAACCAAACAAAGATAATCTATCAAGATTTATCAAACCTCTTCCAGCGCAGCCTTCATTAGCACCTGGCTTTCTTTGTTCACTTCTTGTACTGAAAACATTTGATTAACTATTAATAACTTTGCACTGAGAAAGCCTCATGTTATTAAGAAGAAATGGAAAATTGTAATCACGGGATAAAAGAAATCCAAGAAAACTTAGTTTCGAAATTAATAGCTATTATGTTTGAGAGTCTCAAGCATGGTCAAGTCTTTAAAATCACCCGCTTTTCAGTAAAAGCAAGCACCACACGATAATTTAATTTGTAAACAAATACTGAAAAGAATAATGTAAACAAATACTGAACTTACCAATTTTCTTTTTATATTCCTTCAATTTAACTTTGGCTTCCTTGGTCTTTTCTGCATCATCCATTATTTGTTGAACAAGATTTCTACAAATTCATATAATCTTACAAAATCTGAACAGCTTTCAAAATAGCTAGAGAACATGATGCAAGCGTTTAGTCAGTCGAATATGTTGATCAGTCGAAATGTGGCATTTGGAAAACTCATTCATTTGTCACTTAACATTGAAGATTAGTATTAACAGGATACTATTACTCTTCAGCTTAGTAAATAAGACTTCTGATAGAAAGCAGACCGTGTTTGAAACAAAATCCTTTGGTCAAAAAGGTGAAGAGGGCTCTGTTAACCGTAATACAGACAAATACATTCATTTTGGCTAATTTCTTGCCAAAAAACTCTATGAAGAAAACATTAAATTCCCAGATGCAGTGGTTAGCTAATACCTCACACCTCTCTTGGTTCTGTGCTGTCTATTTGGGCAAAACTGTCCCTTAGAATACTAAAGCCACAAATATCGAATTTCTTTTGGTGATGTGAAATTTTTTATTTATCAAAAGTGGAAACCAGATAAAAGATTGAGCTAAACCAAAGCTAGAACCATCTGATAAAATTCGCATGCGGTGGTTGGGAAACTGATCGATGATTAAAGTTTCATGAACAATATCTCAAACCCCACGTCTTTTTGTTACCTCATTTCGTTATCCTTTTTAAGTTTCTCCTGCAAATATTCATCCATCATCTCCTTTGTCTGCAAAAGAAAAATACCAAAAAAACTTAAGTGTATTTATTCACAGCTTATTCTACGTCTGTAAATATATCCTTTGAAAAATTTGATTATCAATAAAAAGACTGTTTCAATAAATTACTGAAGTAATAGCACGATGTATTAGAATGATATCTTGGAATAACTTCAACCTATGATAAGCTAGTTGCAAATACTGAACGGCACAAAAGTTAAACACAAAGCCTTTACTATGCAGTAGGAGGGCCCTAAAAACAGTACCTTTGTAATTGATGAATTATTCAACATTGATATCAACATTAACAATAATATTGACACTGATCTTGACATTAATATTAACAAAATTATCAACATTGATATTAACATTGATATTGACGCTAACATTGATACTCATGTTGACCGAAATAAGAATGCTTATCTAGCATCAAATAATATTCATGGAAGCTTTTCGTCCTTAATTCAATTTACACTACAATTAAAAATATATCTACTACATTGGTTATTTTGTTCGTTTTGTTGAAGTTTTGTTCATATATTGGTTATTTTGTTCGTTTTGGCGAAGTTTTGTTCATATATTGAGTACTCAACGGAAATTGAGATTGTTACCTCTTTTTTAATCTCAGAAACTCTCTGCTTGTTTTCTTTTATCAAATTCTGGCGAGCAAGAATTGCATCTTCGAAGCTGATTTTACCCGCCTATGGACCAAACAAAGGAACATCACAAAGATAGCAAAAGGAAAGTAACATTTCAAAAGCAGAGCAAATAATCTAAATGAAGTTGAATGAAGAAGAAGAAAACGAGACACAGGGAAACAAGCTGATGATTGAATCTGAAACTCAAAATGATGTTACTCTGCCCTTCTATAGACGTTGAATACTTCCAGAGCAGAATTAACAATGGCAGGATGATCATGAGATAACATTCAAATGATTTGGAATTTCTCGAAATGCATATTTTTCAGAGACATAAAAATCAGGACAAACGTTTCCTTATCTATCATTAAATTTTACCCTCAATTTATGTGTTGAAAATAATTTGTGACAAACAATAGGCTTTGAATTATAAATCAAAGAAGGTTTATTTTTACGACGTACAAGTCGTCGCCGTTCAATGTCAGCTAATTGCTCTTCAAGGTCCCGCTAAAACAGAGACAGAAAGAATTATTTCTCTGCGGATAAAGCAATACAAATGCAATGCTTCAAAACGAAAAAGGTTCTTTGGCAATGAGCTGGTCCTGTAATTAATAATTGACATCAATTTACTCACTCTAGGAAAAATAACATTTGATGTCTTAAATAACATTAAATATCGATTTGATATCTAATTCAGTTGCAGATAAAAAAGCTAAGTCGACAACCAAATCTAGTTTCTTTCGGATTAAAATATAGTCAAAGCTAGGAAATCTAGAAAAGATTTATCAAATAATAATGCTCATTTGCTTTAATTTTTTGCTCTACTGTTACTGATGCCAGAGACACAAATTCTTAGACTGATTCCTTGCTAGAAATAGTTAGAGGTACCGCCTTTAGCCCATATAGAGACACTTTATATCTTGGAGGCATTGCAATTACTATCAAACAGTTGTAGTGACATCTCGATAAGGAGACGCTTCTCCATTTATATCCTTCTCCTCTAACGACATTTATATATGCCCCTTCTCTAGCGTAAACATAGACGCAATCCATACCTCTTTCATTCCTTGCTGCCACTTCATAAACTCAGAGGCATCCCGTCCGCCCGTTGCAAAATTTGTGAGTCTATGAGAAAAACAAGTAGCAAAAAGTAAATTAATCAATTTGTCAAAAAGTCAAGCTAAATATATACGAGAATAATAGATAGTAAAATACTAGGATGTATAGTAAAACCTTTTTAGTATGATATCGTAGAAAGATCAAAGACTCATCAAAGGATAAAACGCTAGCCCCTAATGGAAAAAGAAACAGAATGGATACAAAAGACTTCGCAACCAATTTAGATCCAAGGAAGCACTTCAAACATCAGGATTAGTATCTTCCTAACGACCAAACTTCTTATGATTTAATGACTATATGGATTCTACACGGTATAGTCAGTTGGCTGTTTTCAATATATCCAAGGTCAAAATGCAAAAGGACCAAACAACTTTCGCGATT
The DNA here is from genome assembly GCA_003864495.1 of Nemopilema nomurai. Classification (NCBI taxonomy): domain Eukaryota; kingdom Metazoa; phylum Cnidaria; class Scyphozoa; order Rhizostomeae; family Rhizostomatidae; genus Nemopilema; species Nemopilema nomurai. The sequence continues at coordinate 468,796 of PEDN01001354.1, forward strand.
ACTAGACAGACTTAAATACGATAGCCAGCTTTGATAAAATGGCTGCAATATCGTAGAATTGCAGATATTTTCTTTAGCTTAAGAAATTTTGGTTGGAAGTTGTAATAACCTCTTGTCGATGTCATCCTCCTTTTGATTTATCAGAGCTCCCTCTCTCATAATGGCTGCTGCATTTAGGCGAATTGGAATATTTCCTGTCTTGATAGAAAAGATCGCGATACAAAATTTTATATTACATCGTATTACATCTTATAGAGCAGGCTATAACATGGAAAACAGTTAATGTTTTCAGGCAAAAAATTGTTTTTGTTTTCATTTGTTACCTTACGGAAAACAATATATTGTCATGTGGCTGATTGATATGAAATCAAACTCAAATATTTAAGCGTTCATTACCAAGGTTGTGGTTCTTAGGGATTCATCAATCTAAATCATATTTTTAGTGGATTTTGCATCGGTTTTCAGAAACGTGTTCCCTTGACCTTAAATAACCTTCCGCTCGAAGCTTTTCTACAAACTGTGATCCGTCATTTTGAAACCTGGTTGTTACAGACGCAATGAGCAGCCAAACCATAGCGTACCTGGGAAGGAGCGGACCTTGCTTTGTGTCTCGTAAAATCGAGTCTAGAACAAGAAAAGAAGAGCCACGTGACCAAACGAATGTCTTTCTACGGAATTAGTGCGAGCACAGTATCGGGCATTTAAAGCAGCAAATATGGCATTAGCTAAATGCTGCAAAGAGTATTAATGTATTTGATGCTCTGCTTATGGATTATTGAAGATGCTTACATTTTTAAACGAAGTCGTTATCTAGGCAGTACACAGGTACTTTTGTATAAGTAGCTCAAGTCTCTGATGATTTATAGGATTGCATTATTTGCTTGTTGAGATTAGTATTAGGGCGAGAGCTCTGTTAGGCTTAGGGTTAGGGTAAGGTTAGGTACTATATCAACCCTTCATCAAATGGATTTCCTAAATTCTTCAAGGCTTCACACTTAAAATTATTATGATCTCATTACAGCCTAAAAGCGTTTAATGCAACACCAATAATAATATCCATGCATGACGGTTGTGGCATTAAAAATTGGTTTGATACAAGTAGATTATATGCTATTCGTGCTCCCAAAAATGAAGAACAAACTACTTCTTACCAACATAAAAGATTTTTAATGTACCCACATTTAATGCCGATTTTATATATCTCTTGTCTCAACTTAGCTTAAAAGATAACAATTAATTTTAATGTATGAAATTCTTACTTTGCGTTTCTTTCTTCGATGTGCCTTTGCAGTCTTTCTTTCGTCTTTTCAGATTTCTCAGCGCTTGCACACGAAAATTGGTTCATGGAAGCTTCCATTAGCCGTTTCTGAAACAAGAATAAAAAATAATCGTTCTGTTACATAACATAAAAGATTTGAAAATGGCATGGAAAAATTGATATAAGGGGGGGGGGGCGAAGGGGTCTTATACGAGCATAAATAACGGCAAGGCTTGCATGGCAATTGTGGGCAGTTTTATTGTCCAGTACAGCTTCTAGACTCTGAAGAGGAGAAGCAAGGACCAAAATGGCAACCGTCTTAGGGAGGAGAATAAATCGATTGAGGCATTTTAGCACAAGTTCCTTCTCATGGCAACAATGCTAAGAATAGCAATGACGTCACAAAATTGGTTTAGTCTTGAATTGGGTGCTTTAGTTCCCTACCTCCGCTTTCTTTTTATTGTCTTCTCTCTTCTTTGAGAGTACTTCTTTTTCCTTTGGAGCCTTGTATGTTGAGACTGGTGCCTTAATAGTAACAACACACCATCAGGAAAAATTAGAGAAATTTCATTAAACTTAACTGGGAATTTTCAGACGATCATAAAGAACGAGAGCCCAAACATATTAATTGAAAAGTCTGAGTCGGAAATTGGGTTCGCTTTAGAATGAGAACAAGGGTCGTTTTATCTTAGAGCTTTTGTTCGGAATAAAGCTTCTATATTTAAAGACACGGCTTTCAATAAAATATTCCGCCAAAAATCCAAACACAGATCTTATGGATTTAATGAAAATGATGGAAAATTATATTTAGAACACACCCTCTAGGCAAAAATGTAAAGAACTTTGAGCTGAAATGACTGAGAAATATGAAATGGGGATTGATGCTTCGTTGGGCAGGAAGTCGATAAACAATGAAAGACTTTAGCAGCAGACAAACTCGTTATAGGAGAAGTGTTTAGGACACTCTGTTAGACTGAAGGAAATGACATCTTTGGCAAATCCCATTTCCTTCGAAGAAGATATTTTTGCATTCAAATCGTAATGCGAGAAAAGTTTTAAAGTAAATGTTTACCGGCTTGTGTTTCTCAAGTTTAGGAATCTGTAAAAGTTAAAGGAAGTAGTATTTTAAAAAACAATTACAAAAATATTCAAACGGGCCGATAATCAGATGGGCCCCTATATTGAAACATTTTAAAACCAATTTACAAGGAAAAAGTTTGATCTTTTGTGATCGATTTCAGGTCAACTCATTAAATACACATTAAACTCAGCAAAAAAACTTATACTTAATATGTTAATTTTTACAGGGCTTTAGCCCTCTTTATGCCTTCTTGGAAATCAACTTTGATATGTTTTGAGAAGGTTTTGTTAATGTCTGTACTGTAAAAAGCTGTTATTTTCGCTTGCAATATATGAAAGATCTCAAGGTAATAAAACTATCATTTTGAATATGTATGGATAATTTGAAGTGAAAGAATTTTCATTAAAAAGAATTATGAATACCCTTGGAGCTACTAATTAGAAAAACATTAAAAACAGCATAGCTAACCTCAAATGGGAAAGAAGTATAAATTGAAAAATTAATCAAAATTGATAGCAGCTAATTGAAAGATAATTTGCAAGTGACTGTCAATATTGATGCAAAAGTCTATGCAAGAGGATCATTTCTTGTACCAAAACGCAAAGATTCCTCATTTTCACAAAGAGTAAGAGCAGGAAACTTTGTGTCACGATATCATACCTTTTCTGGAACTGGTACACTACGTGGTCTTGGCTTTGTTAATGCAAATGGCTTCATAGCTAAACAAGGAAATGATAAAGTGCACTTTCAAACAGAGCCACCCTCAAATAGAGACAGCATATAGCAAGTAGGTTTTTGTGTCCAAAACAATTGATACATTTGCAAAAACAACTACAAAAAATGTCAATGGCTGGTAATGTAACCTTTCTCTACACATAAGTTTTTGCCAAATCCATACAATAACATCTGATAAAAATAATAGTGTTAAACGACTTGCCAGTTAATGACTTTGGTTCCTTGATTTTTCCCTCACCAGTCATTCTGCTTTTCAAGTTGCTCAACATCTCAAGAAGTTCTGGCAACCACCTAACAAATTAAACTCATTTCTAAATCATAATGGACAACAATGCAATGAAGAAAATCTGTTATGATTCTTTAATGCTTTTTTCAAAATATTTCTCTTAAGTCCTGGTATCAGTAAGCAGAAATTCAAATCATTTATGTGAAGGAACATCTTTTATGTGTACTGAAATGGCCTGGGCATCCAAGTTGACATGTAATTTGACTTCTCAAATGGTCCAGGCGTCTCTTTTTTAAAACATTAAAAAGTTACGAAAACACAACAGACACTGAAATCTATAAATTCATTTAAAAAAATAACATAAAATATCTACAAACCTCAGTATGGGAGAAAGGAGCTGGATTTGTACATAACTATGCTCATATAGTTTGCACCACTATAATTAGAATGAAACAATGCATTTTAACATGAAAGAGGTAACAAATTGAGACAATATCCAATGAAGTGGTTTCAGGTAACAGTGTAAAAACAGTTAGTGGGCTATCATTTAATTTAACAGACTCGTAATCATAAACCAATCACCACCTTGGCATCTTCAAAATTTGTTAGCTAGCTAAGATTCACACCACAAATCACTTGTCTTATATTACTGATTTGGAAAGACACTTGACCTAAACCTAGATGCCTCTCTTGTTTATTAGATTAGTAAGCGATGAAATTATGCAGTGCATACCTCTGCAAACATCCATGTTTTCAAATTCAGTTCATCAAACACAAACTCTAAAAACTATGAATAAAAACCAGAAATTAAAAAAAACTCCATAACAGAAGAAACAAATTTTGAACAATTTCATTAAATTAGTCTGGGTCTAATGGAATTTTCACGCAAATTTTTTAAACTTGTGCTATCATATTAAAGCAAAAAAAGAGAACGGTCATAACAGAACAAATTCCATGAAATTGCTACTTTCTGCTCAAGCCTGTCTGTTTATAGACTTTTGAAACTGAACAAAAAATTCAAACCTGAGCCATCTTTTTCAAGTCCTGTGTAAGCATAAATTTTCTGAAATGTGAAATTCCAAGTTCGTCTAGTCTGAATATTGCTAAATACAATGCCACTAAAAGAAACAAACAAAGACAAAATCAAATAATTTCAAAACAGAGAATAATAAAAAATTTCATTTCATTATCAGATAATTTGTTATTGCTTAAAACAATGCATTGTGAAAATGTGCTATTCTTTCAAAATATATTTGATGTTGTTAACTTGCCTTGATTTGAAAATAAGTTAAATGGCATCCAAACAATAACAGATTTCATAGTTTGCTACTAACAGAGAGAGTTAACCAAATTGCTAGAATCAAACATATAAATTATACACACACAAAAATTCAAGAATCAAAAGTCATCTATCATTTCTATGTCTTTATACTTATTAAAGCTTTATAGGATATCAACAAAATAAGTATCTTAATTTCAAGAGAAATAGGTTCCTGAACCTTACCATTGTATCTACTTCTGTGTGATGTCAAACAATTCCTTCCTTCTGTTTTGTAATATTGATCAATAACTATCTGAAAAGGAATTTGATTTCCACATACAAAACTAAAAAATTTAGAGCATGTTTTAATTAAGCTTCAAATAAGAAAAATGAAACATAAACTTCCGTATTACCTATTTTTGTAAGTACTCATAATAATTGTCTATGGAATCATTTTTGTAACTTTTCCCCACTTTTCATGCACAGAAAATACTAGCCTGGTTTACTCTTAATGATTCAGAACCTGACAGCCTTATTTAATTAAGCATTTTTCTGATCCATGTAATATTGGATTATGTACAGGACTTTAGAAGAGCCAAATGCGATTTATATCTAATAATTCAACATATTGGCTTCCAAAGCCAATCAAAATATCAAAAGCACACTTTTTATTAGATCTTGTCTACTTGAAATCGCTTCTTAGTAACATTGGTTTCCAGCCCTTAACTTATTTGTGAAAGTTATTATTGCTTCAAGATTGCCTTACTTCAATAAAAAACAGCCTTAATTCCAACTAATAGTATATAGCCTATTGAAAAATTATTGTTTCAATTGAATTTATTAATATTGTAATTATGAACTTTGAGAGCCAATATTAATAATTAATATATAAATTGCTGCTTCATAAAATGCCTAATTACAGAGTAGTCAAAATTTGTTTTACCCACCAATAGAAAGGCAAGATCCACGAACGGTTTTAATAAACTAAGAATTAAAGAACTTTCAAAATATTCGTAGCCTTCTTGTATTACCTTCAACGCACCAGAGAACCGCACGCATCCTTCAAAAATTTCAGTCACGAAAGTTGCCCTTTCATCATCTCGCTTCTTCGTCTACAAAAATAGGGTAAAAACTTTTATTGCATTCAGCTCATTAGCGATGCATTAGATTAATGCATTGTCGTTTACCCAACTAATCTAAAACAGGATCAAATGCACAAAAGTTCTAGCTTTCTCTAAAAAACGACAGATTTGGTTGCACTTATCAATCAAACCTCGTATTTTTCTTCAACAAATTGAGATATATATTCCCGGATTCCTTGGTCCCTCACTTTGAAATGTTCCAAGGCTTCAACAATTTCATCGAAAATCCTTTTGTAGTCCATATTGAACAAATTAAATGGTCACTACAGCGATTTTTGATACCAAAAGGCCAACGTTCGAAAAATGACATTCAATTAGGCCGGTCTGAAACATGTTTACCTGGCAACCGAGAAAGCAATGCAATTCAATATAAGCAAATGAGACCCTCCTCCGCTGCACCCCTGCTCCGCTGAAGCTCGTAACATTTTCATTTTCCCTCCACAAATTTTAAGCTTTCTGTTTTCAAACTGGATTCCCCTTTTAAATCTTCAGATTTTTAACTCCTTTCAAAAGTTTTTTCTGTGACTTCACTTATACGAGCCACTTCTCTTATGTTTTTATCCTTGAAACAAAAACTCGTCACACCATGTCATGCGGACCTTTTCTCGCTCTTCAGCCTAGACTGTTCCACCCCAATTACATCATCATTTCATCATCCTCTCTAAGATTCTTTTCAAAAGACCATCAAAATTCTACCAGTATCTGGCTTGAAATACGCTTCAAAGGGGAGATGCTTTACTTGGAATTGTTTCTATTGACTTCAAAGAAGAAATTGAGCATCCATTTGTGGCTAAAAGAGTAATAATTCTGGCAGCAAGCCGAAACCCCATGGAGATAGGTTTGGAGTCAAAACCCTAGGAAACCAAAAGCTTCAGGATACTTTAAGGCAGGGGCAGCGTTGGGGGGTAATCAAGGTCGATGATTACCTATTTTTCAAGAATTTTAGGGCTCTTTTATTACTCGCAAAATGACGAAAAACAAGGCGATCAAAACGTTTTGAGAAGTTTTTGCGCCATAACATCAAGGAAGAACCCTTTCCTTGTGCTCCGTGACGAATGTTGACTCATTGCCTATTTGCTCTCTTTTCCAGCGAACATAGTCAAGTCGAGTATGTTACACGATCACTTTTCAACGTGTTGGTCCAATATCGAAAAAGTGATGGAAAAAAGTGATCGTGTAACCCGGCCTTTACGAAGGATCATAGAGAGTGCGGAAAAATAACCGACCCGAGCGGGACTCGAACTCACGACCTTTGACTTTGTACGTCAGAGCGTCAGAGTACATCAGAGTACTCTCTATGATCCTTTGTTCTATATATGTTCTATTTACATTCTGTATATGTTCTGTTGGCTTTAATACAATATAAAAAGCATACATTATTATATGAATACTTCTTCAGAGGAGAAATGGGCGTTTCCACTTTTGATAAAAGGCATGACCAAAAATTTGATTACCAGTTATTTTTAACTTGAGCAACCCCTGCTTTAAGGCTATATCTGCTAATCAAAGGTTTGGTCTTTTTTGTTGATGTTATCATTTCATTTGATTTTTGCTAGGGAATCAAACCTCAACAACAGAGATTTTACATAGGAGAAAACGTGTCCAAGGTCGTAGGATTCTCCTTTAAAGTAGGGAGGGGCAACAGTATGCAGGAAAGGGAAACTTTCGTCATACATAGACTGTGAAGCAAGTATTATACTTCACCGTTCTTTGAGAAGTGGTTAAGAACATGATTGATGCGTGACAGTAACTGTGGAGGCGTACGCTTTTTCAAACCATTGCTTTTCCAGTTTTGGAGAGGGACTATGTTGACACTGTTGAAGGTGCGTATAATGAGGATGTTTACAATTAGAAAATACAATCAAACACTCACAAATACTGATTAAGTAAGTTGTTCTGAGAGAAAATCCATTGAAAGGCAAAAACCGTAGCCTCTATCTGGCCTCATAATGTGGCATGCAAATGAGGATTCAAAGGCTGTCATAGCATCGTGTCTAATACGCCATTCATCCTATAACCTCCATTATTTGCAATATGAATATGGGAGAGACTAGAAAATGATAACACGCTTATAAATGTCTTGTGCCTTTTCAGGCAGTATGAAGGAACATCAACAAAAGGTAAATAATAACCACGTGACCAGAGCCTTTAATGACACCTAGCGAAGTTTCTTCAAAACATTTAAAAACAAAACTACATAAATGCTGAATGTTCATTTCTAAGTAGCCTGTTGATGATACGGTTCATGTAACAGAACGACCAGTCGGGGCGCAGCAACGTGAATCTTGCTTGCGTCCATCATTCTCTCTTGTCTGGAGTCTCTGGCTGGTAGAGTGAAAGCAACAGCGACTACAAGTACCACTTCCTAATCTGTGGCAAAGAAAAATAAAGATTTGTAAGTTCTGTTCGTTAATCTTGAACCATACTCTAGTAATATTGTCAATGATGGCACACTATCTTTCACCTCTGATTTCCTCAATTGCCTTGCACTCTTACTGGTTGACTAGGCCATATCGTAGATACGTCAGTTATTCTTTTTGCCTTGGTTTAGGCTTGCACTCATCCGCTAGTTTTAACATGAATGAAACCTCCAAAAACACTCTTTTAGAGATTCCAAGGAGTGGTTAGTCTACTTTATTTACCGTGTTGTTTGAAAAGAAGGAAAAGATGGAGAATCGGCCTTCACAAAGTGTCTTTCGCGGGTATATCCTTGCTCAAGCCAAACAGTGACATGATCCCAGCATTTTAAAGCTTGAAAAGCAACATACACACTTCCTTATTAGAATACCTATTGATTTTTAGCCTGAGATTATTCTTAATTTTTTCATGCCCAATACAAGGTGTAAATTTGCCTTAAGATCAAAGAAAAACATAAATTTTTTATGGCTTGTTTAATCATGAAATACACACAGGGCGGCTGAGTTTTTTTTTTTCAAAACATATTTATATTTATATCTTCAAAGTAACAGTTGTCTGCTGTGGAAGAAGATTCAGATTGAGGAGAAATTTTAGTCTTGATGAAGGCTGAGCCTGGCATTATTCTTAAAATTTAGCAATTTTGGGCCTCAGTATTCTTATTCTTATTAAGAATAATTCGTATAAAAAGTTGTGTAGACCGCCAGGCTTTTGTTTACTGTTCTTGTTACGGGCTAAAGTAATAAAATAATAAGAAAATCCAAAAGGTTCGAGATATGAACGTATCAATGTATGGTAAAAAGCGTAACATACCGTAGTGTAACAACGTAACAGAAACGCGAAATAAACATTCAAAATGCTAAGCCACTGAAGGCCGTTACGAGAAGTCAGTTCTTTACAACTGTCGTTTCATATGCTTATTGACAGAGTCAGGAAAACATTACGGTCGCACGGCCATTGACCGGCGGTAGGACCTGAAAAAAACAATAGAATCTTCTATGACACACCCAGACCACGCCCATTTTCAATTGTTTTGTGAATAAGGTTTGCCTTCTAGGATGTCTGGAGGAAGTTTAACAACCTTTCTGGATTCTGCTTATGGATTAATTAGCTGTTCCATCCATCTTCCTTACTAATCGATCTTGTTTCTTATTCTAAAGTTAACGGGCTAGCGCGCTTGCATGGGAGCCGAAATATTCACTACCTCCAAAACTTTTAAACTGGGGAAAGTAAACAGGAGACTTTGAATTTGCTCATGTGGCTGTCTTTCACGCTGAAAAGTTGCTGCCCCTACCGTCGATGGGCCCACATGTGGGACAAGTAGAAACAATGACATAATTATTTGTTTCAGAGCTTTTTGTCATTTATTCGCAGGGTCTGTGGTAGTCAGTGACAACTCTTTACGAAAGTTCTTATCTCAGGAATGAGTATTTCCGTCACAGCGTATCTGCCAAGTCAGATTTCTTCAAAAGAAGTTATATTTATGGTTAATATACTCCACCTATTCAAACCAGTTTGAAAGACTGTTTTGTTATGCTCCATATAATCTAGAAACTGGTCACCTATCTTTTGAATAAAGCCCCTTCTTGATAATAAAGGCTACGGAGTTGTTTGTCTGGAAGAAAATTCGTGGTCTGGTTCTTTTTAAACGTAAAGTTCATTAAACGCGGTGACATTTGATTAAGGGTGAGAAATATGTCCCTAAGTCAGAAAAGTATTTTAAAAACGCTCAACAAATAAAAGACGGCGATAAATTACGTTTTCTGTGAAAACTATGAATGGCATTCAAGGAGTTTGTTTTAAATAGCTGCCGAACTCTGCTCTGCCTTTCTAATAGTAGCTTCTGCTTTTAAGAAATCTAATCAGGGAAGCTATTTTGGGGGGGAATCGGTAATGCAATTGCTAGAGAATACCCTTTCATCACGAATAATGACCGATAGACTATAGTGTTAGACGTAAGAAAGTTAGCAAACCTTCGTTAAAGGCCAACTAAACATTTTTGAAAGTTGCAGTACTTTTGAGCCTGTTTTGCAGAGAAACATTGGCATCTATTTTTCCAACCTGAGTACATAATTTTATGCATAAATGTCTGGGTAGGGGCTTGAGGCACACACTCTGTCTAGGAATTCTAACATGCTACTGAGGAGGAGACGACATTATCTTTGCTAAAGGGTTGCAACCAACGCTTTTCCAACAGGCACTTCAAGTTGATTTGTGCGTCGCGCCTTTACACACCAGAAGTACTGAGATTGCTTTCATCCAACGTGCACAAACATTGCACAAGGTTTCACCATTTCCAAGTCTCGCATTTCTTTGAATAACAATGGCTTCGACAGAGCACCGGTTCAACCTGCCTTGTTTGAATTTTCCAAGTATTGGCTTTCATTGTTTCTGATAACAAAGGATGTTCTGCCTACAACAAATCCTGTACATGTGGTTGTGAATTTAAGAACAAGTCCACAAGAACGGGTGGCGGAAATTTGCTTGCTTCTAATGGTTAAGATGAGACTCGACGAACCTGAGGCAAAATCAAAATGGCGCAATGGTTGCTTAATAATTGAATCCCTAAACTATCGTCACACTAGAATTATTCACTTTCGTACATTAACAGCAATAATGTATTCATCTGAGGTGAGGTCCTCTGCTTCTTAAAGAAGATCCATTTAGTCGGATGTATTTACTCCCTTCCGGGTACCACTTTTAAGAGTTTTCTCAAAGTCTACACCAAAGTAATAATCCTGTTTATGCATCGGTGCTTCGAGTAAATTCCTGAAGACTTTCTGAAAACAAACAATCGGTATCAGTCTCCCCGTGACTTATTCAGAATTAGCAGAAAAGTGGCTGCCAGCCAAGTGTGACGACACGACTTTTTACAAGAACAAAGTCACAATATTAGGTATTCTTATAAAAAAGTGTACAGCAGTTGAGAATTGAGCACTCTTCCGTGCCAGGTTGAAAATTTGCGACATGTTTGTCCTCTGCAACCCTCAACGGCAATCTTTTGTAATCTCGCTAAAAATCGCATTTGCGTTATCAAGTGACAGTTTCAGGGGGTCAAGGGGCCAGGGAGCCAGGGGGCTATGGCCCCGCACTTTTGGCAACCAAGAAGAGGCCCCGCACCTAACAAAAAGATTTTGAGGCATAATAAGTTTAACGGAAAATAAATTGAAGATTAATTTTGGCTCACAAAAAGCTTTCAAACAAGGGCCCCGCAAATGATTTTGGCCCTGGGCCCCGAAGCCCCTAAAACCGCCGCTGGATGTATCGACAAGAGTGTTTGCTGTACGCTATTAGAAAATGATTGGAGGCCTAAAGCATGACAGAATAACAATCAATAAGTAAGCAGTTCAAAAATTGATGTTTCAGCGCTTTGATTGTGATAGGGCGTTCCTTGTCACTTTCGCTACCAGAAAAGTTGGATTGTTCCTTCCTTGTTTCATCACGTGGCGTCGAAACGGTTTTGAAAATAAATGGGCCTGATTCAACTGGTTAACCAACTGGTTCAAACTGATTCGGGAATAAGTTTGAGATCCTGCGCATTTGCAAGACAGTTTTGGCTATAGAAGTTTTCTGAACAAATGGAAAATGAAGAAACAAGTCTTATAAAAATAATCCTTTATTATTTCACTATTTTTCATGATGAGAAAGTGTTGGAGGTCTGGAAAAAAGCTTTCTTTTCATTCAAAAATATTTATATAGCTTAATCCTTGGTAAAGCAGAACAAAAAATTAATCATTCTACACTGACCAAACGAAAAGAACTTTGAATGCAAACTAATCAAAAAGCACTTTTCGGTAATATTTTTAGTGTTTCCTAAAAGTGAAAAATAGCAAATGCAAATCAAAGTAGTATATGTTATTTTTATCACAATAATTGTATTTGCTTTTGGGATTATGATCAATAGCATAATATGGCTTTTCGTATGAAAAACATTACCTTTATTTTAAATGCACAACTCATTTTGTAAAAAAACGCATCGATCTAAAATAACAAAGTTGTTTCTTATATATGAGACACTACTGTAACAGTAAATGAAGAATCAAGACGTTCAAAGTCCAACCTGTAGCACCTAAGGGCCCTTTGTTGGAGATACTGAGCCATCCGCCTTTTTATGAAACAAATGCTGTGCATGAAACTGTTTTGCATAGGAGAATGAAGGTTTTTTCAACCGTACACTGTTGCATTTTAACGGAACGTGGTGTTTTGCATTTTAACAGTTCGCGACGTTTAAATTTCCGCCTTTTGTTGGAGTAGTGTTTTTGCATTTTAACAGTACGTGGTGTTTTGCATTTTAATAGTACGTGTTGTTTTGCATTTTAACAGTACTTGATGTTTTGCGTTTTAACAGTACGTGGTGTCTAGCATTTTAACAGTACGTGGTGTCTTGCATTTTAATAGTACGTGATATTCTCCATTTTAACAGTACGTGTTGTTTTGCGTTTTAACAGTACTTGATGTTTTGCATTTTAACAGTACGTGGTGTTTTGCATTTTAACAGTACGTGATGTTTTAAAAAATATTGAGAACTCTGATTCAAAAAAGTGCCTCTGTATCTTTCCATCGTTGCCAAAAGGTGGAAAAACATTCGGCAGACAGCGAGAAAGCGATTCAAAAGACTGCTTTTCGTGAAATCGTACTTAACAGTACAGGGACAAGTTTTAGGCAATCGATATTGGCATGTGCATCTGGGCTACTATTAAATCCGCGTAAACAATCTCAATGAATAAATCAAATTTTGCTGCTTACAATAAACTTTCTGTTGGATTGGCTTTGGATTATTTCAAAACAAACGAAAAGCATTGACCTTTGAGGCACTGGTAAACATCTGTTTTATGTTTTAATCTTGGCTGCTTGCTAGAGAGCTACATTTGACAAACACCAGTACTTCTCCGTGCTGCTGCCAATGGGAGGGGGTTAAGCAGGTTAAAGACACGAGCTGTTTGAGATTCACATGGACAACGAGAGGATTTAACAAATGAGGAGGAAGCATTCTTAGAGGCTCCGTTCTTTAATGTTCTACTCACTAAACGGCTAAGATCGTGAAATCTTAGCAAGTTCTAGATTCTGCAGTCCCAATCTTTGATTTTATGCAGGTATAGTCAAGTTGTTTCTGGGTAAGCAAGGAAGGAATCGCTAGTTAGGAAGTAAAATTCTGCAAACATTATTTTCAATACAGCAAACGTGCATTTGATTGTACCAAAAAGAGTCAGATGGTGGCCATTAAAAACAGCCCCCTTCCTTCTCCAATGTTGGACACACCGCTCCACTCCCCTTTGTCGCGAAAAAAGTGACACGGAAGTTGAATGTTCCAGAGGATTTAATTGGAGATTAAGCCCGGAAATGCTGCAAATGGTTTTCTAATTGATAAAAAGTGTTTGCCATCTGACAGGATACGGATCTTTCCTTGGGACATTTCCTTGACCTGTCCATACTTTGTCAACAAGCCTTTCACGCAAGAGCCAAAAGGTGACGCACTCCCCAGAAACCTGGGTCTGACTAAAGCCGGTGTGACGGTGTTTTGTAATGTTCGATAAAATGTTTTTGTGGGGGGCGGGAGGGGGGGGGGCAAAACCCTATTACTGTCTCCAGGATGGTAACACGACCGCCATCTCCGGCCTACGAAGTTGTGCCATGGCCCCCCTCACCTTCCAAATTCTCCATCATCTAACATTAGAAATTAAATTTACGTTTCCCGAGAGTGCTGAAAACATTTACACGCTTTTTTATATAAGGAACCACTTTATAAGGAACCAACATGTAGAAGGCCGAAATATTTAAAGAACTTGTACTACTAAAAATGAAATCCCTAAGGAACTTTTCGTTTAGAAATTTTTTTATAACTACAAGCATCAAGTGCTAAAAAGCCCGTTCCATTCATTTGCAGCCAATACTCGCGTATATTGTTTGCTATTCGTGTGTCAAGTGCTTCATTGAGTAGTTTCCGCATGTTCTATCTCGCCCCTCTCTCTATTAAGTGTTACGGCTTATTGATGTGCAGTGAAAATTAACGAACTTTTAAGGAACCTTGGTACTAAAACCTGATGACTTGAGCTCTACGAATAAGGAACTTTTGGAACTAGGCCTTGTGGCAGGTTCCTTATAAAAAAGCGTGTATTTATTGGAACTTGGGGTTTAATAATCAAGTTGCACATAGAATTGAACTTGAATTAAGTAGCTCGAATCTGTTACAGTTTATGGCTATATTGGAATAATTTTGTTCGCAAAAAGGGGGGCGTGGGTACTTAGGTTCTAAAAGCTAGACACATGCTTATAGCGCCCTGGTCAATCACTAATACGTACTGGTCGGTCTGCTTTTATGAAAAGATTGGATGTATTCAAATAGGATAAATCCCGTGATTCTTTTCAGACTTCAAATATACGAACTGACAATGTTGGGCTCCGGCTTTTCCCAAGCCCAATTAGCACAGTTGTCATCGAAGCTTTCGCTGGGCTGAATTTTGTAGCTTGTATTCCCGAACTGGGCATTTCCTTGTCCTGCCTTCGCACGCTGTTGGCCCTGTCCACGCCTCCATGATTCTCGCTATTTTGAGCCGTGCCTTAAGAAAATAGGGGCCGTTGATTGGACGATTATGGGACAGGAAGGCGAGTCGGGGCGCAGCAACGTGAATCTTGCTTGCGTCCATCATTCTCTCTTGTCTGGAGTCTCTGGCTGGTAGAGTGAAAGCAACAGCGACTACAAGTACCACTTCCTAATCTGTGGCAAAGAAAAATAAAGATTTGTAAGTTCTGTTCGTTAATCTTGAACCATACTCTAGTATTATTGTCAATGATGGCACACTATCTCTCACCTCTGATTTCCCCAATTGCCTTGCACTCTTACTGGTTGACTAGGCCATATCGTAGATGAGCCAATTATTCTTTTTGCCTTGGTTTAGGCTTGCACACGTTCACTAGCTTTCGTGTGAATGTAGCTTACGCTTTTAGAAACTTCAAAGGCTGGATATTTTTTACGATTTTGCTAGAAAAGAGGGAAAGATGGCGATTCGGCTCGTACTGTGTGTCTTGGGCGTGTATATCCTGGTGCAGGTTACACAGTGGCGTTTTTTTAAGTTGATTGCCTAAATGAATGCCAAATAAAGTATCTTGTGTGGGATAAATATTTTTCCCTTTTCGTTGGGTTTTTTCAGTGTTTAGAATAGACTAAACTCTTCACGGAAGTTATGGTGGTCACCCTCGGTCGCGCAAAAGGCCTCGCCCTGGAAAGCTTCGGACGTTGAAGTTGAATGTTCTCTTGAAGTCCAACCTTCCTTGTCCCCTAATCTTCCTTGCCTCCCTTTGCATTAACTGGATATATGCAGGAAACTTTTGATAGATCGGAATTTGCTTAAGCAATTTTAGATTTGAATGGTTAGCCTTGTCAGTAATTCCTTCGCTCAAGCCACAGCTTATACCTAACTAGAAAACTTTGTTATTCCATTTCACTCCAGAGATTTAAATCGGGATGATTTTAAAATTTTAATATTCTTGGGTCTCACCATTAGAGTACTGGCTGCTGGATCTGCCTTAGGAGTAACCTCTTAACATAAGCTATATTTCCTGGTATTGTCTTTCTGTTATCTATTTCTTATTTAATGCTTATTTTTCTTTGTATAATTGCGAAAAAAATTTTATTTCTGTCCAATTCGTTCTTCATATGTATCCAATGTCGTTTTCTCAGTGCCAAATAGGATGTGGATTTTCTCTCGTTTTAGTTTCTTGTGTACGAAAATCAAAAGGCCCCAAACTTTAACTTCCTTCTTTGATTGAAATAGATATCGGTTTACTTTTGTCGGGCAATAACCGAATACTGCACATTAGTTAGATAAAATATTTCACAAGAAAGTTTCAATTTTGAGTAATTAAGGGAAATCTTGAAATCATTTGAATTTGGAAGAAATGAGGATATATTGAACAACCTTTCTAATGAGGAAGTTAGTGAGATTGGACAGGGGAGGGATTGGTTAATGGTTCAGGGAACGTTTAAATTTCCGCCTTTTGTTGGAATAGCGTTTTTCCTGCAAACCTTTTCAATATATATAGAATAGAGATTTGTTGGTGATATTTGAATCCAATTGGAACATCTATATATTTATAAATATGATTGATTGCTTAATTTTAATGAATATTTGGGTTGAAATAGTTATCTTCCTAATTTTTATAGCTGCTTGGCCCATATGAAACTTTCCTCAGTGTTTTCTGTATACATATGTGCGTACAAATGTTTATCCAAGCATGTATCATTTGATGTTTGTTTGTAAATTTGAAGGGCTAGTTTTCACAACCTAAAATAAATTATTGTTTTCAAGACCATGATCAGAAAGTGAAACTAAATGTAGAGCAAGGTTGGAAGCTCTTTTGTATTACCCAAAATGGCATAGTAATAAAAAGAGTTCAAGAATTAACTTGTCATATCATTAAGAAATAACATGTGATATCATTAATCTTATTACAAGATGCAAGCATGTTAGTTCTACTCAACTACACAAGTTACAAAGTCTTGGCCCAAAATGCCAACAATTTAGTCATACCTAAAGCTCTATCCGTTGTTATTAAATTTTGGATCCTGGCCTCAGAATATTTGGAAAGTTCAAGATGATTGACCTAAAATAAAGACACTCAAACTATGAAGCAAATATGCCTTTGATGTAAATGTTTTGCTGTAAATTGATAAAAATTGGTGACCATTGACCATTGGTAAATTATCCTATTTGAGAGAGGGTTGTTTCTGAAGTTATAACTGTTATAGGAAGATTTTATGACATTAATATTTGATGAGAATCTTGAAACATGATACCAGAAGCTATGACAATGGAAACTCTGAAAAAGCAGTTAGACCAAAGGCAGAATTGTGCTAAACCCTACTGAATATGACTTTGTCCTGTCATCTGTAGCAGACAGCAACAATTTACTGTTTAGAACAAGGAGGCATAAGACGAATGGAAGTTTAAGACCCAGAAGAACTTTTCACTCATTATCAGTTTCTACACCTAAAAGATTTTTGCTTAAAGCTAGATTACATTTCTGTGGCCCCAGGGACGATTTGGCATTCTATTTACTTGTAATCATAAGAGTTCCTTTTTTGCTTGCCCCATTTGTTCAATTTAGCATTTGGGTTTGTGAGGGGAAGCTGTGCTATAACAGTCATCATCAGAGCTTGTTTGTTTGACCACCTAAATCAAATCATATTATTTCCATCATTAAGACATTGTCTATTTTCAAACTACCTTTTGGTCATTTCAGGAAGTATGCTTCCTTTGGTTGCATATAATGTCAGTTATCTTGCAATGAAGTGTTATATAGCTATCTTTACTTTTTTTTAGCACAATGAGCTGGGATTCATATATCGACTCTCTGATTGGACATAGCACAGGACCTGATGGCAGTGCTAGCATTGATAAAGCTTGCATCTTTGGTGCCAATGGAGCTGCATACACAACAAATGGTCACGCCAGTGCACTTCAAGCATCAGATGCAGAAAAGGCAAAAATCTCTAATGAATTATCCAAAGGTGACAGCTGTGAATTTGGAGCCACGGGAATTATGGTTGGTGGTACCAAGTACCAGTTTCTTCGCATAGATCCAGAAGCTTGCCTAGTATTAGGGAAGAAAAAGGGATGTGGGGCCATTACAATACAGGGAACAAAGATAGGTGGTGCAATTATTATGGCTCACTGTCCAGAAGGAGCCCAGCATGGATCATGCAATGATGCTGTCCAGAAAGTTGTCGCTTACTTGGCAAGCAATGGCATGTAATAACAAAATTGACAGTTTTATAGAACAAAATCTGAACTAACTTCCTTCATGTATTATGAATTCAACTCTTGATAAGTAAAACAATATTGCAAATCAATCAATCTCTCCGTTTCTGATAGCGCTTGTCAACAGCCAGATTTCAGAGACATAATTAAACCTGCCACGCCCTACCTTATCAAATATCTGCTGTTAGAAATGAAAGTTACAGAAAGATGTTCAAAATTTATAAAATCTTGACTTTGAAAATGTATAATACTGAAGAATGATTGCTTTGTTACCTTGTGGTATCTCTTTTGTGTTCTAGTATTATCTTCTTTGCCAGTGAGAAAGCCCAGAATACTTCACTTTGAAATGATTTTATACTAATAATTTCTACAAATGATACTTGGTTTGCTTGTAGAAATATTTTAAGCAGATATATTTTATTGATTAGATTAGCCCTGTCACTTTTGTATGTTGGTTTTATGTGTTTTTAATCATCTGCGGTCATTAATTTTACCAAACAGTTGCTTTTGTCAAACCTTGCCAAAATTTAGAGGAATGTATTTGCTTTTTGATAATAAAAAACTACAATCCATCTTCACCAGCAGAAAGGTGATTTTCCTTGAGAAAAAAACACTTTAAAAAGATGCCAGGCCTCACTGATAAATATATTAGATAGGTATGAATTAGAATCTCATTGAATACTAGCTTCAGATATGGTGCATTCTAGAAATAATGATTTATTGTATGATAATCTGGTTCTGAAACAAAAGATGATAGAAAAATTAAGATTTTCAATGTACCCTGTATTGATGCGCCCCATAATCATTTCAATTGTTTTTGTTTATGCATATGACTTTAAACATTTCCCAGAACAGTTGTCCTGTGGCTTACGAGACAGCAAGGTAATTTGTAACAGTTGGCATGTGATGCCAGTAGTTAAGCCCTTTGCTTCAGGAATATAAACAAAGGTTTTTAGACACAATAGAAACCAATGCCCCAAGGAAGCTTTGAACAATCCTATGAAGGTTCCCAGCTGGTCTGATGCACCTGTTTTCGGAACAATTCCTCCTTTTACACAAATTTACCTTTTTAAAACTAACATTTACACTATTTGCAAGCTATGGGTATCAAGTGTGCTACACTTTTTATAAGAATACCTATTAATTTTTTTGCCAAGCCTCAATTTTCCTAAAAAATCTTTATTTTGAGCCTAAGATTATTCTTGCCCAACACAAGATGTAAATATGTCTTTTGATCAAAGGAAACTGAATCTTTTTAGCAGATGAGTGTATTTCAAAACAGGAACATAGCATCAAAGTGACAGGTGTTTTGCTTTGGGAGAAAACTCATATGAAGAGAAATGTTAGCCTTCATGAAGTTTTAGCCTGGCATTATTCTTGAAATATTTAGCAATTTTGAGCCTCAATATTCTTCAACAATGTTGCATTATTTTAGCCTACCCTGTTTGTAAGACCCAAATTTCATCATCAAGGGAATAATTTGCTCTTGACACAGAAATTAAATATATTTTTGCTAGTTACCTTACTTCCTCCTCCTATGTTAAATTATTTTCTGAAGGGGTCTAGATTTTGGGTCCCTAAATCTCATTAGCTGGAATTCATCATCAATGATTATATTATAATTGCATTTGTATACAAAAATAAGGCAATTGGCGTAAATAATAACAAAAAACAATTACTAAAATTAAACATTAACTTTCAGGCATTGGTAAAAGTAGTGAATCAGTTCAAGCAACATATATTTCTTTGAAAAGAAAGTTCTGCCATTAGTTATCAAATGTTTAAAAGCTAAACAGATACATGAACAAAAACTATTTGAATTTATAACACTTTCTCAATGTCACGGCCTTGAAAAAGGGGATGCAAATCATCTTAAATAGTGCAAAATGCATCACTTCACCTTACTTGAAATTTATCTTTGGGCTTTCCAGCATTGTTCCACAAAAGACTTTGTTTTCCATTCAAGCTCATCTGCATCATATCTCTCTATGTTTGATAACTTTGACCCAACAAATTATTAAAAATATTATGGAATTTACATCACTCTTATAATGACCTAGTTATGGCTTTAAATCACGATGAATAAGAAAAATTGAATATTTGGAAAGCTACTTGATCCCAGCTGAAAATAAGAAAATATATGTAGGTGATGACAATGTTGCAGTTTTATAGTCTTGTTTGCAATTGTGAAACTATTGGTTAAAAAACTGACAATTATCTAATCTTGTGAGCAATAATCAAGCATAGAATATTTGTCTGATTAAAGTCATAGCAAGGGGTGCAAAAAAAAAACTAATCAACACATCATTTTTGATAGAAAAGGGGGCTCTCTACAGTTGGAAGAGCAATCTAAAAGCTACATTTGAAAATAATACTTTGAATATTAATAACATTGCCTTCATACCTGTGTTTTTTGTGCAGTTCTTAATAGTTCTCAAGATATCAAATCAAAATGCAGTTTTTTGTAGGGTTCAGTATCTTAGCAAATTTTGTTGACTGAATGAAGGTTTTTTTGCTAAATTTCTCAAGGTCCATGATATACAAGTTCTTAGGATCGGCTTTTAGAAAAGTTTAAAAAGAGACTCTCCAAAATCATGTGCAGGATATACCCCTGTATGTGTGTAGTGCATAATGGGCCATACCTAAACTAACCTGCAACCAGGAATGCATTATTCTGGCTGCATTAAATCAGCATCTGAATCAATGTCAATATTCATTTAGTAAAAATGGGTCCTTCTCAGTTTGTCCTTCTGGAAAAACTGGAAATTTTTCTGCCTTTGCAATTGACAATCTCTTTCTTTGCTTTTCTGCCTTCGTACTCTTGGGCATTTCAACAAGTGGCTTATTGAAAGTCCAACTGATTGAAGCAACCACAACAAATGCAACAAGATGGATAATACCAGCTAGAATTAGTGTGAACGGCCGGTAGATATTTCTGTTGGCATTAATAAAAATGTGGCTGTTGTACACAAGGACTGCCTTTGAGATATTCTCGAAAGATGATATGATTCCGAACATGAAAACGAAATAGCTCTCAAGAATGTCACCCTCTTTGGTAGCTGAGCTCTTCAAACAAGCCATTGCAATTGGTACAAACCCAGAGAAGCAAATTGTTGTTACCAGCAGCATAACTTTTATCCCAATGTACCCAATCAGTGCCATCCAAAATGCTGAGCAACTTAAAGACAGCAAAATCATTGTGGCATCTGTTGCAAACATCACACTGGTTAGGAATTTTCCCAGGGCAATGCTTGCAATACCTTGGAACACTGTTGTACTCCAGACATAAATTTTGCTTAGGTTGTATGGCTGTTTTAGTGGAACGTCCATGAGATAGTGCATGATTACAGAGGAAAACAAATTTCT
The DNA here is from genome assembly GCA_003864495.1 of Nemopilema nomurai. NCBI lineage: Eukaryota > Metazoa > Cnidaria > Scyphozoa > Rhizostomeae > Rhizostomatidae > Nemopilema > Nemopilema nomurai. The sequence goes on from PEDN01001354.1 coordinate 490,038, forward strand.
TCCTAACTCTGTCAAGAAACCTGCAAGTGCCACACCAGCCAAGTATTCATTGCCAACAACTTTTAGTGGACTGAGAAGGAAATGAAGAAATCCAGTTTTGCTTTCATTATAACGCTCTACGTCCTTCTCACTGAATTGACAGGAAATAATCTCACTTGTGCTTGGGATGGCAAAGAACAGGAGAAGAAAAACCAGAACAGCCAACGAAAAGGTTGCAGCAAAGAAGTATGAAAAAGGAACAGTCTGGTTTGGGACAAATTCCGAAACAAAGTTGGCTGAAGCTCCACCGACATAAACAGTGCCTTCAAAGGCAATAAAAATAAGTGATCTTTCAACTGTCGCTTTTGTTGACAAAGTAGCCAGGGCCAATGCGAACAGTATTGCACCAGGAAAACCACCAACGAAAGTGTTGAGTATGATGCCAGCAAACAAGTGTTCCGCTTTCGACGCTTTGCAGACGGAAATTGTCAGGTATACCAGGCTTTGAACGGCTAGTATGGCAGAAACGAACAGTCCAATGTTTTCTTTATTTCTTGCTGAACCTACAAGTGCTGCGATAATAAAAACGGTGAAAGAAGACGGGACCAGTTGGGAAATATCGCCTATCTTGGAGAATTTGTCTACTTCTGAATAGACGTCGCCCAGCAAATATGAGGAACGTTCAGCGCCACTAATGGCTTTTCTGCATAAGACCGCACTGTGGTATCTTGGGCACAACTTCTCAGTCATAATCTTTATCACCAAATTCGAGTGTAAGTTCATAATAAAGACGATAAGGAATGTAGTAACGAAAATAACGGTTAGTGCCCTTGCCAGCATTATCACAGCTTTTTGTTGACTTTCACTTTCTGTGGTACCACTTCGGATAAGTTAAAGTTGTAGGAATTGGCTACAAATGAGTAAGTTCTCTTGATAAATTCAGCACTTCAGTTCCAATAAAAGGAAACACTTTCAGTCCTCCTTTGAGGGAGAAAATCAGACGGGTATACCAGCGTTCATGTTTACCAGCGGGCATACCAATCGAACGTCCCCAAAATGTTCAAACTACAAGCAAAATATTTAATCTCACTGTTTCGACAACTGCTGCAAGTTGAAACGACACTAATACCATATGGAAGCGAATGAACTCCAGAGCAAATCCAATTGCGCCGCCTCCTGGAAAAGTTCCGGTGAAACGTGCAAGGACACAAATGTTGTCACTTTGGGAGTTGTTGTTGTTTAATCGTCCATGACTTGAAATGAAACCAATCCCTGAAGGTGCTTTCTTCTTGCGAGTTCTCAGAGCTTTCGCGATGACTTCCTAAATTACAGTGATGACCTATTTGATGAATATTACTTTCATACATCTCTAGCATTTTAATTTCTTCTTGGCTAAATGAGCCTGAAAATGACTCAATCTTTATGCCTAGCCTGACTAGTGCTGACACAGTACTCTTTCTTTGTATTGAAACTTATTTATCGTAAAAGCTCTATTGAGCCAGCGGGGGCTTATTTAATTGTCGAGGTCCAAGGGGGGCTTGAGAGAGAGGGGGCTTATTGGAGAGGGGGCTTATTTAAAAATCAAGACCAAAGATGAAAGAATGATTTTTATTTTCCTTAACTTTTCTGAACTAAACCTAAAAACGAAAATTTATAAAACAACAGTGACAGAAATCTTATTGTTGAATCATGGAATTCAATAAAGTTTTAAGTCTTAGTCTAACTACCAATACTACGACGAAATATATCATAAGCTATCACTAAATAATCTCACTTTACCCTGTAATTTGTATTAAAATGGGGGAGGGGGCTTAATAGAGAGGAGGCTTATTTCGAGTTCCAGGCTAGGAATAATTTAGAAAAAGAGGAGCTGGAGTGTATATAGTTAAGAACTGAAAATTAAAGGTAGATATTCTGCAAGTGTTTGGTTCTGTTTAACTTGTGTAGCTAGCCAAGCATGCAAATTAGATGAAAGTGACCAGCAACAGGAACTGTCTTGAACGCAAAGGAGAGGCGGGGTAATTACAACTGAAAAGAAACAAGCAGGGTATCAATGGGGCAAAATTTATCTGAAAATAGTCCAAATTTGACTGAATCACCGGGTAAGGGAAAAGTTGTTGAATACAAACATTTGATCACGATAATTTTTCGAGCATTCTGAGTTCCCCTTTTTGCTTCACTCGTCAGTAAGATTTCTAGAGAAAAGTGTCTTGAATCTAAGATGGTTTCTAATTATTTCTAGTAGTTTTCGAGCTGTTTCTTATAGCTTCTAAAGGTTTCTTAAAGTTTTTATTTAGACCATTTCTAGTTTTTAAGTTCCCATGGAGGCTTAGCCTGACTACACGGGAAAGGGTTGACAAGCCACTGATTCGCCGTTGACATACATTCTGTCAAGATTAGGTTGTAAAAAACTGGCCATAAAACATTTAGCCATAAATTTTGAGCAAAAGGCCACATGTTTTTAATTTTTACATGAAGGGCATTCGTGAAGTTTATCGCCGATAATAACAAATTAGCTTTTTCAGTCAACTTACATCAAAACAAACTTACATGACATATGAAAACAAACCCACCATGGTTAGGTCAGACGCAAATGAAAATTTTTGAAATTGAGTCTTCTTGAGTGTCTAAATATGCATCTCCAGGACTAAAATTTAACAACATAAATACCATACAGCTCAGAATTTAACAGGCACCGCGGAGCAGGGGGGAGGGAGGCTGAGGGGGCTTTAGCCCCCCAATTTTTGCAAAGAATGCCAAATATTAAGTAAGAAACTACCAATATACCTCTTTTATGATGGTTTTAGCCCCCCCTCTTTTCTAGACCCCCCGTTTTTCTCAACTCTCCGCGGTACCTTGTTCGATGATTGAATTTTAGAAAAAAATTTGCAGGGGAAGTTTCATGCTAAAACTCTAGTGATGTACGGTGGGGAAAGGAAAAAAGTTACTTCTTGAACACACATGTGCATCTTCTTTTCTCGAGTATTTTCAGTACGCCATTATTACACATCAAAAATGACATTGCAATGAGAGTTATCTACTGAGTTGATGCAAATAAAATCAAGCAGTATATAAACACATTCTTTTTTATTTTCATACTCTATTCTAAAAACAACAGAAAGAACGGTGAAAAATTTTGATCCCTGAAAGAATGGGGGGCCAAGTTCAATGCCTGATGACTCTTTAATCCAACATTTCTTTACACGTAAAGTGAGAGTGAATGTGTGAAGGTCTTAGCTAGAGCCGTTGAAGGAGAAACAAATCCTTTATTTATTTTTGCATTGCCTCCACCGTGTTGCACCGAAGGCGCTATTCAAATGTTCAAATGGCTAGAAAGCCAATCAAATGAGGGCAGGGAACTTTTTCGACCAATCAAATCGTTTCGCGCGTCAGCCATGGAAAATTTAACCGCCTTGGTCCTAAACTGTCGAATAATTCGTTCCATGCTTGTCAAGGTAAGTTGCCCAAGGATTTTAATTTCAGGTATCGGCCCAAATCTGCTTATTTTATGGAAATACGTGGATTAATCCAAACGTTATAACTGTTTTGTATCAAACGAAGATGTCGAACGACCTTGTGGGAGAAATTGTTGTCATAAAAAGAAGTGGGAACGATGGCGCCAGGTTTCCACTGAGAGCTGCACATTGCACATTTGGGAGGTAAGCAAAGTCTTAACTTATATCTTTCACGATCTGATGATAGCATTTGAAAATCTCTTGAGCACTTAAGAGGGATATTTTCATTAAGATAAATTACCGTGTTTATTTCTATTAGGCCTATTTGAATTAGTTGGCCTTCTTTTGTGTAGATTCGTTTGCCTACTTACTTTGACCTAACGTTATCCGAAAGTAAAGGGTGATAATTGCAAAACATAATTTTATTTTACTGTCTTTTATTCTAGAGACCCAGAATGTGATATTCGAATTCAAATACCCCAAGTTGAGCTTGAGCATGCAAAGATATTTTGTGATGATGGGAAGGTATGGTTTCTAGATGCAAACATTTTACATTTGTTGTTGTTATTTTGTTATTAAGCCAGATTTGTAGTATTTATTAGAATGTGCTTAAAATTTCTATTTGATCTTATGCTGCAAAGTCTATGGCAGTTTGTTCAGACGATGCCCAAAAGTTTGTCAATTTACTGTTTAGTTTTTGTGTTGTGTTGATTTGTGCAGTGGTACACTTTATATGAACATCATTAAAACGATTTTAATTTTTGTTTTTCAGGTTTGGTTGCAAAATCTTGCAAAAGATGTGCCAACGTTGCTAAACAGTAAAGCAATAGCAACCCATGAAGTTTCACATAATGACATATTCACGATAAGTCAGCGATCTTTCCGCTTTGGATTTCCAGATAGAAGAAAAAGCACTTCAAGGCGCCAGTCATCAAGCAGAAAAGTGAGTATCAGTCTGGTCCACTGCTCACCATTGTTCTGCAAATTTTTCCTTTGCAGAAACATCGGCTATGAAGTCATACAATTTTTATATTTGCTCTGAGACATTGGTAAATGCCATTGTCCATCTACTAACCTTCATCTTATGTATACCCACTATCTGGAAAACAATTTTGCAAGAAAACCCATCTGACTAACCTTATATCCTAACCTAAGATTTGGAACATTCAGCCCAATAATATGGCCATTAAAGATTTTTCAAGCAATTAACCAAATTTCTTTTCAAACTCCACAATCCAGAAAGTTTTTGATTTTCCTCTCTTGTTGTTTGTGTTCAAAGTAGAAGCTTTTGTGTTAACCTCTATCTTTATCAACGTGCTTGAGGGGCTTTCAGTTTCAGCTGTATTCAATGCAGTCATGAAGCAAATATAAAGCTCTGCTCAAACTGTACTAAGCAATTTGCCAAAGCCATGAAAGAATGATATGTATTAATTGTGATTATTCTTTCTTTTTAGACGCCTCTCAAGTCTATTCAAGCAAGCCCCAGGACTCCTAAAGGAAACGAAATCTTAGACATTGCTGCTAAAAAGTCACCACAGAACAAAGATAGTGTTCAAAATGATGTCTCTCCAAAAGGAAAATCTATCTTGTCGCCAACAAAAAGTTCAGTTACAACTCCTGTTCAACAAAAGGAGAACACTCCAGAGGAGCATGTGTCAGATAAAGCTACACCATCAATTCTTAAGAAGACAGCATCTGCAAAAAGGTCTGAGAAGAAAAGGATATCATTTGGTCCTAATTTGAGCCCAGAACTCTTTGACAAGTCATTGCCACCATCCACACCATTGAGGAAAGGGAGGAGCCCATCAAGAAGACTTTCAGAGCCATTGAAGAAAGGCACACCTGGAAGGTCTCCAAGAAGAAAAAGATGTTCAATGGGAACAATTTTAGGTGGGATTCCAATTGTTGAGGAGGATGAAAATGTTGTGGAAGAAAACCAAGAATCGCCTTCTGAAGAAAGTACTGAAAGTAGTGCTGATTTGAAGACCAGTCAACCTACTGCTCCAACACCATTGAGAAATGCAATAAAGAAGGGAGTGACACTGAGGCAGACCAAAAAGAAGCTTGATACAAAATTGCAAATGGAGATCAAGGATGGTAAGCAGTTAAAGAAAACCAAGAGGTCTGCACCAACTCCGTTGAAAGCTGAGATCAAGAAGGGTGTCCAGCTGAGAGCAACTAAAAGAATACTGTCTGCTAAATTGCAAAGTGAAATTAGAGCTGGTACAAAGCTGGTTCCTTTGCTTAAGAAGTCTCTGAAGACACCAATCAGGAGCCAGATCAAAGCAGGTAATGCATTTTACATGCCCTTTTTTGCCATTTGTTCCTTACTGCTTCATTTTTTGTTAATGTTCTCCTTGTTCTTTTAGAATTATATAAACTGCAACAAATTTATAGCTCACCTTGTTTATATAAATATAAACAAATGAAGGTGTTAAAGAAAATCTTTTTTATGCTTAACCAGAATTTTGTTCAGTCTTCCAGACTTTTTTAAAATTAAAACAAGAAAATACCTGTAAATTACAAAAGTATTTCAAAGCCTGTCTAGTGTAAGCTAGTTTTAAAGCTGTAACGGTTTTCCTGTGAGCTTTGCAGCAGATCACTGCATGATTCTTATTATATACTGTGTTGTAGGAATCAAACTTAAAAGAACAATGAAGAAAATGAGGACACCACTCAGGAAGGAAATTGCATCTGGATGGAAGAACTTGAAAAAGACAAATGAAGCTGAAGATGTGCAGAAGATGGAGAATGTATGTGTGAGTTTGATTATTTTTACTTCTGATTTTTTTAGCTGTGAGAAAGGTAATCTAATTTGTAATGTGCATTATTTCTTTCTTAATTTCTAATACATATTTGGACAAATTCTTTAATACTTGATCTATACATATTTAAATCACTTCTTTATAACTGTAACTTTGTTCATCTTTGTTCTTGAAAGTTGTTGCTGTCTAATGTAGAAAAAAGTCTTGCAAATATAATAAATTGTTCCCTGCATTTGTTCAAAGGCTGACACACCTATGGTAGAGGCTGTAAGTGTGAAAGAGCTTGAAGAACCATCGGTGGGAAGTGAGAGTTCTGATGTCATTGAAGGGGCTCTTGGCCTTGACAGACTCATGAAAACACCAAAGGTAATAATGGTGCATGATGTTATGGCAGAAGAACATCTTGGTCTCAATCACCTAATGAACACACCCAAAACCAAAAGTGAAGATGGGACAATTGAAGGCAATCTTGGACTTCAAAGATTGTTGAAAACACCAAAAGAGAAAAGTGCTCCTGTGGACAGTCCTAATCTGAGCAGTTTGTTCCAAGAGACTGCAATTGAACAGCCAATTCAGGAAGACCATGTCAAAGAAGAGGGCAGCAGTACCCCAAAAAGTAATGCCTCAAAGAGAAAGGTGAATTTCTTTGGTTCTGATGTTTTTGTTTGAATTTTGATTTGATGCACAAATGTGCCTGGTGATAGTCTTATTTTCCAGATAATTTCTCCACTGTCAGAGTAAGGTGTTAAAACGATTAGAAGCAGTATTGTGAAAAACTTACGTTAAGACATATATGGAACAAGTGTTCCAACCAGCTAAGCTAAGTTCTTTTGCGTCTGCCATTAATTTTGTTCCAGTCATACATGATATCAACATAGACTCTGCTCTATGTTTTGTATTTCAAGAAATGTCCAGCTGAGTTTGTGGTTTTTTCTATGCTAGACACCTTTGAAGTCAATCAAGGGAAGTCCAAGGACACCTGCTGCTGGGGAATCATTGAAGAAGTCAATCACAAGATTTAGAAGGAATTCTGCTGCAGTTCAAGAGGAAGATGAAGCTCTCTTCTCATCTTCGCTATCATTACTAGAGCTATCACCTGAACTAGCTGTCATTGGGCAAGCAATTACGGAACAACCACCAAACGTAGGAACGTCATCAGTGCTCAAGAAGGCTACATCTGCAAAAAGATCTGAGAGGAAGAGGATTTCATTTGGTCCTGGCCTGAGTCCTGAATTGTTTGATAAAACACTGCCACCATCTACTCCGTTGAGGAAAGGAAAAAGTCCATCAAGAAGATTGTCAGAACAAGTGCACAAGACAACACCAGTAAGTTCAAAAAGAAAGGAAAGGTATTCACATGGAACAGCCTTGGGCCGAATGCCCATAATGGAGGAAGAGGAAGATGTAACTGATGTGGTGTCTGTAGACCAAATCGATTTAAAAGCTTGTCTGCCTACAGCTCCAACACCATTGAGGGGTGAAATAAAGAAGGGCGTAACACTAAGACAGACCAAGAAGAAACTTGATGCAAAATTGCAAATGGAGATCAAGGAGGGCAAGGAGTTAAAGAAAACCAAGATGTCTGCACCGACTCCATTGAAGGCCGAGATCAAGAAGGGAGTGACACTCAGACAGACCAAGAAAAAGCTTGATACAAAATTGCAAATGGAGATCAAGGATGGTAAGCAGTTGCGGAAAACCAAGAGGTCTGCACCAACTCCATTGAAAGCTGAGATCAAGAAGGGTGTTCAGCTGAGAGCAACTAAAAGAATACTGTCTGCTAAATTGCAAAGTGAAATTAGAGCTGGTACAAAGCTGGTTCCTTTGCTTAAGAAGTCTCTGAAGACACCAATCAGGAGCCAGATCAAAGCAGGTAATGCATCATACACACTTGCTTTTATTTGTCATACTAATGATTAATGTTCCTCTTGTTGTCATTAGAAGTTTGTGAAATAAATCAATTTTATCACTCATTTCATTTGTTTATATTGACAGATAAAGTTGCGAAAAATGCTTATTCTTTATGTTTTACCAGAAGCTTCTTCAGCTTTCTTTATTATTCACTTTCAAGTGAGAAAATCAAATGCCTGTAAATAATACAAAGTATTTATAATTTTGTTTTGTGTGAGCCAGTTTTAAAGCTGTAACGGTTTTCTGGGAGCTTTGCAGCAGACCACTGCATGATTTTTATCATATATGTTGTTTCAGGAATCAAACTCAAAACAACAATGAAGAAAATGGGGACACCTCTCAAGAAGGAAATTGCATCTGGATGGAAGAACTTGAAAAAGGCAAATGAAGTTGAAGTTGGCTCCCAAGTTGATGCCGAAAACAATCCAGAACAACTGGATGTAGAGATGGTGGAAGATGTATGTGTGAGTTTCTTGACTGAGAGAAAGGAAATCTAATCATTGTTTATGCTCATTGTTTATAAAATGGAATGGTTCTTATTGACTAAAGGAGTTCAAAGCCTAGAGTTCAATGTCTTCATTCCACTTTTCCCCTTCTTGATAACTCCTAATGTGACTTACATGTGAGAAGTAAATTAAAAAGACAGAACAGAGCCTAAGACATATGTTGCTTCTCCTTGTTAATTTCTGATGCATTTGTATACCAATCCTTTGATATTTGATAAATATTTGAAGTACTTCTTTAATGCTGTAACTCTTTTCAAGTCTGTTCTTAGAAGCCTTTGCCATGTCATGTAGAAGTTTGTGTAGAAAAAAATGTAATAAACTTTTCCCTGCATTTGTTCAAAGGCTGACACACCTATGGTAGAGGCTGTAAGTGTGAAAGAGCTTGAAGAACCGTCGGTGGGAAGTGAGAGTTCTGATGTCATTGAAGGGGCTCTTGGCCTTGATAGACTGTTGAAAACACCAAAGGTAAGAATGGTGCATGATGTTATGGCAGAGGAACATCTTGGTCTCAATCGCCTAATGAACACACCCAAAACCAAAAGTGAAGATGGGACAATTGAAGGCAATCTTGGGCTTCAAAGACTGTTGAAAACACCAAAGGTAAGAATGGTGCATGATGTTATGGCAGAAGAACATCTTGGTCTCAATCGCCTAATGAACACGCCCAAAACCAAAGGTGATGATGGGACAATTGAAGGCAATCTTGGACTTCAAAGACTGTTGAAAACACCAAAAGAGAAAAGTGCTCCTGTGGATAGTCCTAATCTGAGCAGTTTGTTCCAAGAGACTGCTATTGAACAGCCAATTCAGGAAGACCATGTCAAAGAAGAGGGCAGCAGTACCCCAGGAAATAATGTCTCGGAGGGAAAGGTGAATTTCTTTGGTCTTGATGTTTTTGTTTGGATTTTGATTTGATGCACAAATGTGCCTGGTGATAGTCTTATTTTCCAGATAATTTCTCCACTGTCAGAGTAAGGTGTTAAAACGATTAGAAGCAGTATTGTGAAAAACTTACGTTAAGACATATATGGAACAAATGTTCCAACCAGCTAAGCTAAGTTCTTTTGTGACTGCCATTAATTTTATTCAAGTCATACATGATATCAACATAGATTCTGATCTATGTTTTGCATATCTGATGTATACTTTGTCACAAGAAATGTCCAGCTGAATTTGTGGTTCGTTTTCTATGATAGACACCTTTGAAGGGAAGTCCAAGTGGACCTGCTGCTGGGTGCCCACTGCTCAAAAAGTCTCTGAATACACAAATCAGAAATCAAATCAAAGCAGGTATGGTGTTGTTATTTGTGACATTTTTTAATTATTTTTCTTGCACTAGCCCTTTATTTGGTAAGCAACTATATTGCTTTGACCTTTTTGCCACCATGTTGTTTCTTCTTGTATTACTTGTCATTAGTCAGTATTTTGTACTCCTACCAAATGCTTAGTTAGAAATTCTAATCTTTCCAGTATGCCCAAGCCCTCTCGAAGCTGAGGTAAATTCAACAAAGGAGCTCTTTTCTACTGACCCTGTTGTTGACGATGCCATGATGGTGGATTTGAAAGCAGTAGAGGATAATAATGCGAGGCCAGTTCTTAGAGCAAAACGCAGACTTGGAGAAGAGCGTGCACCTTGCCTGACGGTTGCGTTGGAAATTCCACGTAGAGTAAGTGCTTTGATTGCCCATCATGAATGTGTTTTTTGTCCTCAATTCATGGTTATAATTTGGCAACTGGAAGTTGAACACTCGCTTAGGATAAAATGGATCTAGGTGAGAATATTCAGCTATCATGAATCAACTTTCGGATTTTTCTGTGTCAAGAGGAAGTGCTTTCAGTGACTTTTGTTCTGTATGCAAGTGTTGAAGATTTTTTTATCATTTTTTTCGGTAAGCCGTTCATGAAGGTAAAATAGAGGGTTTTTAGACAAAGTGATTTAACCAACATGAACTAAAACTAAAAACAAACTGCCCGAAGCAAACAAAATGTCAATGGCTTCTTGTTCCCATTACACGAGTGTTAATTTTGTCTTTTCCTTGGACAGTTGCCTGAAAAGATTGAGCGTCCTGCCAAGAAGAGGATTTGCAGAAGAAGCACGCCTAAGAAGATTGCAGAGCTCTGGGATCTAAGTAAGTATTTTATTTGCATGTATACTTCTTTAGTTCACGCTCTCTATGAGCCAGTGTCCTGCAATCACTTTAGTAGACGACCCTTCGCGCGTTCCCATCAACTTTTAGCACGCTTCAAGTATTGTTCAAGCTGGCCCGTGTTCCGTTCAGTGTCAATTGTAAGATCACCGTCTTCCTTATTAGTTTCACTCATTGCTCCACTTGTTGTGTAGTGGCATTATTTTTATATATCTACTAATTTTTCTTTTCCTTGTTACGCAGTGACCGTGGAAAACGGAAAAGCAGAAGAGCCTGTAACAGTTGGAGCAACTGCCAGCATTGCCGAATCCGTTGTAGACAGTGTTATGGACCAAAATGTACCAGCTGTTGAAAAGGAAGATGATGAAGCAAAGAAGACACAACAAACCAGAAAGAGCAGAAGAGCTGCCGCACCTAGAGCGGAGGATTCGGAAGAAAATGGCCAGAAGATTGGTGAGGAGCAACTGCCTACAGTCAGTGCAGGTGAAAACACTGCCAGTGAAAACAGTGCTCTGGAGGTGAAGAAGACTCAGAATGCGAGATCGACAAGACAGTCAAGGAGAGGTAAGGCGTCAAAGCCCGTGGAAGCCAATCATGCAGAAGAGGGTGTTGAAGTGCAGAGAGCAGAAGTTCCTGATAAACCGGTCCTTGATTGCAATGAAGCTATGGAAGTAAAGCCTGTGAGACAGACAAGAATGGGCACAACTTCAACAAGACAGACCCGAAGGGGTGCAGCCTCAAGGTCCACACAGCCTGTGACAGTTGGTGCAACTGCCAGCATTGCCGAATCCGTCTTAGACAGTGTTATGGACCAAAATGTATCAGCTGTTGAAAAGGAAGATGATGAAGCAAAGAAGACTCAACAAACCAGAAAGGGCAGAGGAGCTGCCGCACCTAAAACTGAAGATTCGGAAGAAAATGGCGAGAAGATTGATGAGGAGCAACTGCCTACAGTCAGTGCAGGTGAAAACATTGCCAGTGAAAAGAGTGCCAGTGAGAACAATGCCCTGGAGGCGAAGAAGACTCAGAATGCAAGATCGACAAGACAGTCAAGGAGAGGTAAGGCGTCAAAGCCCGTGGAAGCCATGCATGCAGAAGAGGGTGTTGAAGTGCAGAGAGCAGAAGTTCCTGATAAACCGGTCCTTGATTGCAATGAAGCTATGGAAGTAAAGCCTGTGAGCCAGACAAGAAGGGGCACAACTTCAACAAGACAGACCCGAAGGGGTGCAGCCTCAAGGTCCACACAGCCTGTGACAGTTGGTGCAACTGTCAGCATTGCCGAATCCGTTGTAGACAGTGGTATGGACCAAAATGTACCAGCTGTTGGAAATGAAGATGACAAAGCAAAGAAGACACAACAAACCAGAAAGAGCAGAAGAGCTGCCGCACCTAAAGCGGAGGATTCGGAAGGAAATGGCGAGAAGATTGGTGAGGAGCAACTGCCTACAGTCAGTGCAAGTGAAAACACTGCCAGTGAAAAGAGTGGCAGTGAAAAGAGTGCCAGTGAGAACAATGCCCTGGAGGCGAACAAGACTCAGAATGCGAGATCGACAAGACAGTCAAGGAGAGGTAAGGTGTCAAAGCCCGTGGAAGCCATGCATGCAGAAGAGGGTGTTGAAGAGCAGAGAGCAGAAGTTCCTGATAAACCGGTCCTTGATTGCAATGAAGCTATGGAAGTAAAGCCTGTGAGACAGACAAGAAAGGGCGCTGCATCGAGGACCAAGCGGTCCGCGAAGGTGGCGGAAAGTCTTGACAACAAGGAGCCTGTTCCAAAAGTGCTTAAGAAGGAAGACGCACCAAGTGGAGCTACTGAAGCAAATGTGGCGGTGGTTCTAGTCGAGAAGATGCAGTCGACAAGACAGACGAGGAGGGGAAGATCCGCTCAGGTGAGCGCCTCTGCGGAAGCCGAGGCCGTCGTCGCTGAAGTTGAAGCTGCGCGGCAAACAAGAAACGGCAGAAGCACCAAGACTTCACAGCAAGCCGAGGTGCCAAGCAGCAAAAGAAAGCGCGCGACTGCGGTGGAAATCAGCTCAGATGCGGAGGTGGTCAAAGTGCCTGAGCCGAAGCGTTCAAGACGAGGCGAAAGAACGGAGAAGGCTCCAGCGCAAGCGGAACCTACCCGCGGCCGCTCTTTGCGATCGACCAGGGCGACTGCCCGCTAGTATGATCATGCTTAACGTCTGTAAATAACAACTTGTAAGCTTTTGACCCACAACGAACTGTGTTCACCAATGCACCATATGTTACCATCGCATTCGATCTCTAGGATGTTATCGGCTGCACTCGAGCCATAATCCACGTGGACCAGAATTGAACTATGTACATTTCAATGTGACATTTGATTTTATTTGGTTGGCGGGTAATCTGCAGTAAATTTTCAGCAAATAGTTTTCTTACACATAAATATGATTTGTCAGTTCATAACTTGTAAATATTTATTGACCTGTAGTGTAATCATACTTTAATTGTTGTTTTTATGATTTTAAAACGGAGTTATAATTCCGCACAAGCATTTCATCGTTTTCCCTCTCTGTCTCTCCATATGTTTACATACCTGCAGCGATTTTTGGCAAGACTTGGAGGATGTTTGGTAGAGATAATTGGGCATCACCTTCAAATATGTTTAAAGTACTAATATGAATCTGCCAGTGACCTTTGAATTATGTTTGTACTCTGATTGATGCAGATAAGTCAGTTGATTGAAAGGTGAAAGGTCGTATCGTTGTGATATTATATAATGTTATTTGATTGGATTCCATTTGAGGGCCATTGACAAAAAGGTTTGTCTGTGTTGGCTGTCAAAGTCTGAACATCTCCTCTTATTCAATAGCCAATGTTTGTTGAAAGTGTCGAGTGCATCTCTTTACGATAAATCCTAAAATTTCAAAAACATTGATACCCTGATATTAATATAAGTATCTTTCCAATAAGAACCTATTTCAGCCTGAACCCCAGAAGGTAGGATATTATATGCGGGAATGAAAGGTAAAAAACACGGATATGCTTCAACCTTGATTGATGCCTTCATTCTCTCTTACGAGCATTTTTCTTGGTTTTGGCAACACAGAAAGACGAAAGTTCCTCATTTTGAAGCGAGTTAATTGAAATACTGAATATTTTGAAAGAGAATAGACACTCTTTAAATGCCTTTGCACTCCAACTGTGGTATTGTTGATGAACGGCCTCTTTGATAACTGCTTAACCTCGAATGCATGAACTTTTTGTCGGCCTCTCCACCATTCGCTGTTCCACTTCCACAACACGAGAGGTACGAAAATGTTGCATTTGGCGCGAAATGGGACTGTTCCTATTAAATGTCCTGGATTTTTAAAAGCATTTCGATTGCAATGTCGAAGAAATTTTGGTATTAATAACTGGTTGAAAGTCAGGGGGCGTCAGAATTCTCTGGAGACAAGACAGGGAGTTCAGATCCCCAGCCTAAGTGTTGAACAAGCCTCTGAAATTGTAACGAAAGGGCTGGAAGATTATAGTACGGATTTAAACCAGCAAGGGTTGTTTTTTGGTACTGGACAGTATTTTCGTCTAATCGGAAGAGAAAGAGTTATTGTCTCGCATTCAGAGAATGGCTTTGGATCATCGAAGGAGCTGCACAGCGCAGTGGGATGTCATACAGTCATCTTGGATTGTAATTTGGCGTCTGAAGATGTCGACAGACTGATGGATAGTCTAGAAGGTGTAGCAAGGTACAAGATTCGTAGTGGCGAAGTAAATTCAGTCGACAAAGGAGACTGGACCCATGGGTTCACCGTGACAGACTGTTTTGCAATATTTTCCAAAGATGCTTCAAGCTTGTGTACTATTAAGGACAATAGCACATTGACTTTAGTTGTTGATGGAGAAATAGAAATGATTCCTCTTACTGACTTGAAACATGTAAATGTGGTCCTTGGAGAAGAGCCTTGGAATGAGCAGGCAATTGAAATTGAAAATAAAGATGGAACTGTAACACAGTTGCTAGGTTACTGCATTGAGAATGATCAAAGGGACCTGGCAATGTTGATGGTTGATACAGAGTGGACCATCAAGGCGGCTGCCCTACTGTGCCTGAAAATGAGGAAGTTAGGCCACCCTGTTAATTTAAGGCTTCCAAGAGTCCTCACACCTCAAGGAAACCCTTGGGTTGAGAATAGACATGAACTTTGGACAAAGTTCTCAACATCAGTGTGACCAATTCTGGATAATCTCATGTAGATATATGTTTCATATTGCATAAAATTCTGAAATTCTAAATTGTTATTTTTACAAGAAGTGGAAATTGAGGCCCAGCCTGGCTTATGTTTGAGCTCAATGTCAGTTATGACCAATTTTCAGGCTAGTTTTTTTGTAAAAATGCTTTGTTTTCAGGAGGTTACTGGAGATTCTTGTAAGAACAGAGAATTTACAAACAGAAATATTTCACATTGGTGTAAGAATGTATCAATTGAGTTTGCAATAAGTCAAGAGAAGTTCTAAAAGCTTTACCACTAAAACTGATACTTTACAATCTTTGATTTTGTTTAAATTAAATGAGTCACTTTATCTCCCTACCACTTTTCTAACCAAGTTATCTAAATTGTTAATGGCTCAATGGCAAATTCACATTTTTGAAGAGAAAGAAGTTAATGAGACATGTGCTTTTCTGGCACCTGCACAGCTTACAAGCAGCTGACATAAATCATCTATTCATAATAAATATTTATAAGCAAAGCTTTCAAATTGATGTTAATCTCTATTAAAAAGTAAAAGAACCTTGTCAGAGGAGAGAAATGATACACATCACTGTAGGGAACACACCTAGACTGCACATACAACAACTTTACAGAATGTCAAAGATTTTATCCTAGACAAATCTAAACCAGTGCCAATCAATAAAAGTTATACATGCCAAGGAACAGTTTTTTCTTTATAAATATTTGAACAGTAATGAGCAAGTGATAGGACAAGGGTAAGACTTGAACCTATCACTAACCATTGAAGCAGCCACCTTTGTGGATTGGAGTTTGCCTTGACAGAGTCACATGGAATTATGTAAACTTTGCCATTAAAAGAACAAAGACATTTATAGACATTCAACTACTTGGTCTTCTAAAAAGATGGAGCTTCAAAACAAAATTTTAGATATTCATGCCTAAATGTATGGTGACCAAAGCAAGGTTAAAAGCAATTGAAAATTTTGAATGTTTCATGTGAGTTTAAGTTTGGCAATATTTGTGTGGCAGTAGAGTTTTGGGGAGCATTGACCTATCCAATTCTGGGTAAAGGAGTTGAGATGGGCTTTCTGATCTAATGCTGATAGCCTTGATTCCTGCCTGCTCCCCTCTCCTACGGGTCTTTACCAGAAACAAGGACAACAATAACAAAATGCTTTGATGCAGTAGCATTACCTTATAAAACAATAGCCCCAATGAAACATTATCCTAATATGATTGGAATTTTAGGAAAAGGTCCAAGAAACATCTCTCCTTCCATCTTAAAGGAGGAAGCAAGACATATCAAAGGTGACTGCACTACACAGATCAAAGCCTCCTAGGTGTGTAATTTCACTTATGTATATGCAATATAATTCAATATTTGTTAATCTGTGCATCTGTTAATCAAAGTCTGGTATGTCTTCATAAGAATACCCTTTATATCCTCTCCATGCATAATAGGCTATTCTCACATGGTAGAAACCAGGAATGAACAGCAAGGATCCAAGAATCAACATCGGGTAGGTGCGATCAGCATACTGCAAAAATTGTGCATATGTGTCAGAAAAAGTGATTCAGAAAATGGAATACTATCCTCTCTATAAAGTCCTGCTCTTGTTTAAGCCAAAGATTGAATACTTAATTCAATTCTCATATCTTTGGGAAAGGTGTAAAGCAAAAATAAAATTATGTTTATAAATCCCTTCTTTGTGAACCATATTTCAAAATAAAAAATGATCTTGCCAAATATGATGATTCAAACTGACACAGCCTATTTCTAAAATACAGTCATTGCAAAATTGCAGAAATACAACTTTGGAATGTATGAAAATGAAAATGATAACAACATAAAACAAAACAATTATCTTCCTTAATGTCTTTACAAGTTGTAATATTCTTATATATACTGATGCTATAGATACCTCTACATTAATGTAGCCAGTAAAAAGCAGAGCACCAATAACCAATAACAAAGTGCCAAGAGAAAAAAGAAACACAGCTAATAGTATTGCTTTGATTGGGGGCTTTGGGGGTGGTTTTCTGAACTGTGCATCAACAAAGCCATCATCTACAGAATGAACTTTGTGGTATTTCACAGCTGATGAGTTTCGAAGTGATGGCATTGCAGGTCTGTTGCAACAGATTTCTGGAAGCAAGGCTATGAAGAAATTATAGTGGAATGTCAAAAGACTAAGATCTTCACTACAAAAATTGAAGCTCAGTTTGTTAGCTTAAAAATACATCCAAGCTATCCTTTCTATATTGAAGCATGTTTCCATAATCAATTTATCATAAAGTTTCTTATTAAATTCTGATCAATAATAGAAGTCATGGCCAACACATGCCCAACTGTAAAATGCACAACATACTTAAAAAAGGTGTTAGACAAGTGTAATTCTTCTCACTTTTCTTAAAATCTGCCTTAGCATCTTGCATACTTTAGCACTAATCATACCTAAGCATACTCATTTGATGCTTTTTGAAATGACCAAAATAACCTCTAGTTTTATAAGTGCATCACAACCCATCCAGAAGGAATTATGGTTTGTGCTAGGTTCCTTGATGTTCTACTTATCAAGGGCTGCTAATACAGCCATGTGGAGGCCCCTTTGCAACCCACAAAGCAAGTGCAACTGCTAGATAGAATGTTGGAGTACTTGAAAGCTGGATAGTATTTTAATGTGTAGCAGCTTTATCACATATTTATCCAGGGGGAGGGGGTTATTTAGATGGTCATTCCAAATGACCTCACCATATATCATATATCATATCCCATCACAGACTGGGTATCATGTCGTGTTTCTAACTACAGACTTCGTTGTAAATATTACATTTTTTTCTCTTCGCCTTAACATCAGACCCCTTTTTTAATTTGATCATAACATGGGTAAATAACAGGAATGTACGAAATAGGCTCACCGATACTCAAAGTGAAGCGAAACAATTAAAGAAAATGCAAGGTCTGCTCCTAGTCTCCACAACAAGAAATGGATCTAAAAGGAGGCCAAACTATCACCGAAACGAGACAGGTGGTTGCCGATGGCCTCATGCCGTTCTTCAAGTATGTTTTGCCTCGTGTTTTGCATTGCTGCATTTTTCAGTCCCATGTCCTGTTTTGTTGACTAACGCTTGAAAGAGATTTAATTGATTTGTTGATTAATGGCAACGTATCTTGTAATTTTTGCTTCATTCTGTCAATTGCCTTTCACTTCAAAACTGCAGTTCAAGAACCGGCTTTTCTCCATGGAGATGAATTTGCCAAATTTTGCAGCAATTCTCTACTTAGGGACAGTGCAAATTTTTTTACTACATGGTCGGCGGAGAAGAAAAATTCTTGTAAAAAAATCCACCTACCTCGTATTAACTTTGTCAAAAAACCAGTTGCCCTGTCACCCTCCTTTAAAAAAGTACACTTTTCCAGTACTTCCAAGTTTATTATGAATAGCACATTAATGATAAAAATAACTAGCAATATTTTATTAACTCTAGCTTTTCTCTAAGAAACGCAACAAACTACCATGATGCTATTTAATATAATCTATGCTCAATGAAATTAACAGTATAAATAGGCCTTGTAATAAAACAATTCTTCTTGGAAATCTTAAATTTTGAAACAAAACCATTATTTTGATATTAATCATTTTTACATTTAATAGGTTTTCATCTTGGATGAGTTACAGTCTTGTTTCCAAATTACTGTTTTAACTGATTTCATTTTGAGTTCATAAAAATGTTGGCCCGTTAGTGGCTCTGTATATTTCGGCAATAAAAAGTATTGGCCCGGTCCCTTAAAGGGTCAAAAAAGTACTGGCCCCGTTGCATTTTGCACCGGCCATATGTTTAAAATAAATTTTGCACTGTCCCTTAACTGCTGTCTATAATCTTCACAAACTGATTTCTAACGTGTCAAATTTGTAAAGTTAGTCGGTAAGACCTGCCTTTGAATTCGCCATATGTCGCCTCCAAATAACAACCACTGTGCGGTATCCATTTACTTGAAAACGAAATACCAGATGGAAAGCTTACTTAAATTCTTAAAAACCTGAAATGAAATTACTGACTTACAAGCAAAAGCTAATAGAGTCTAATTTAATAACACTCTCGCGGGATTCCAAGCAGATCGCCGAAGCAGTCAATCACCCGGAACATTTTCATGTCAAATTTGTAAGCTGTTTTAGCGTCAAAAACATCATCAACCGAAATATTTCATATCTCTTCAATAGATTATTTGGCAAAACAGAGAACTGACAATGGACAAACGACAGTATATTACTTACCTCTAGCTGGCTACTTGCTTTTCAAATCCTATTGAAAATTCTCCTATTGCAAGTTAGCAGACGATTGACACCTTGATTTAGTTCAAAAAGAAGAATACTACAAGCTAATGAAGAAGTATTGGCTGAACTGCGATCCATAAAAAGTAATCAACGAGCTTGGACTCTCAGTTGAAATTGATTCTAGCCTTATTCAAAAGATTTCGAAAGGTTGTTGCAAAGTTGTATGTTTTTACAAATAATGACGCCCGTTTGAAAGCAGTACGTTATTACTAAAGATTCGTTTCAACATAATTGTTCGTAATTGCACGGCACAATTCCCAGTTTCTATTGAAACAAGTGGGTAATGTAATTTTGATAAGCAGTTCTTGGTTGCGTTGGATTGAGGAGTAAATCGAAAAGTCGATGTCTCATGATACACTCCCATGACAAAAGTATTCGAACGGTCGGTAGAAAATGGCTGCCCAAATTGGCCTTCAAAATGTAAACAGCATTTGCTTTGAAATTTTTTTGGCGCGAAAATATTACTTGACGTTAGCAACAATTTTCTTTGTTTTAAAGAAGCAAAATATTTTTCGTCGCAACATTTGGCTTCCGTTCCAATCCTTTTTTCATGGGAGTGTATATTAACCTCTCAAGCTGTGAGTTCGTTCCATACGAAACTCTATAGTTGGTGACCAGGACGTGACACGAATACGCAGCCTTCTGGTAAGAGGCTATTGATGTTTACGGCCTTTTAATGGGTTTTCTCTCAATAATACAGTCATCTTTTATGGGTAGCCCCAACTTTTTTTATATCGGAGCCAGTAACATGATATGATGTCTTCTGATTACATGTACTTCGAGTCAATGGAAGATGACTTCAAGGGGAATACTGTATTGACTGTGTGCTTACAACCTGTTACTCCCCCGTAAAATACTGCAATAATGATATGAGTCAAGAAACAACTTTAAAGTTTGCATCTCAAAAGTATACATGCAATTGGTGTAAAGACCTGCTAGTCGAAATTATGATAATTTCGATTAAAATGCTTTTAGTTCCAAGAATCTTAGACTGTTGACCAACATATTTGGTGGCGATTCTTCAGTACTCTTTTAACTTCGATACCTTCTTTCAAAGTACTAAGCATATGAATTGTCTAGATTTTCAAATCTTTTTTTTACTTGTAGCAAGCTTGTTTGCTCTAATTCTCATAATAAGAACTGGATATGTAAATTAATTTAGAAAGCTTTCGCCCTCTGTATCTCGATTTCATTATTTGATGTCATCGATATCAACCCTTTCATCTACAGCACAGACATTTTGATTATATGAGCTCGGGTGAGCTAGAATGGGTTGCGAACGATTTCAATAAATCAAGAACCTCAAATTCATCGAAACAAGGAATATTTCACTCTGTTATAGCAGAAGAAAGCAGCAAAGTTATGAAGTGACTACACTTGAAAAGTGCCGGTTTAAAAAGAACGTGCAGGTTTTGTCTTTGCAATTAAAAGTTTCATAAAAAGCTGAGCCAGTATTTAAACGTGTTCAGCTCGAGAGATTGCACGCATTTAAGATAGAATAGTATCTCATGCTTCAGGCGAAATAATTATAGAGCTGGCTGTGCAAAGGTGCCTACTTTTTCTCAGGAATCTGTCAACCAAAAGGCATGAGAAAGCTGAACTTAATTGCGCGACAGAAGAATCTCCTAGGGTCATTTCTGGTCGTGTTTCGCTCTTCTCAATGTCATATCGCCCAGCACTGCAATGACAGCTGGACAATTGTTGAAATATGCTGCGAAATTGCGTCACATGTGCATTTTCTCAAGGTATACGGAGCAATACACACTAAGGTTATTCGCATGAAACCTCGAGTTTGTTGCAATGCAAGACATGATTAGAAGCAAAGTTGCCATTTGTGTTTCCCTCTTTTCCATATGTATCGCAAATCATGATCAATTTTAAGCATTACACCCACATCCATTGTTTGTGTACTTGCATAAATAAGCGACAGCCGATTCTCCCAGATGCAGTTCGTCATTCTGCAAGGGTGATGCGACTTGACTGCTGCCGCCATGTTTTTCTGGTTCGAAAGCTGTCTTCTACCGAGCTCCATAATACGCATCGCGTCTTTAATACTAAACCTGATGTTGTTGTTGATGCGACGGAAGTACATAATTGGTGAGTCGCAGGACTTCTTTCTGTCTCTTGCCTACGTACACGCATTCGTGGTCGTCTTCGATGGGCTGCCAAGCATGCTGCCCAGGCTTTTGCGTTACAGCAGCAGCTATAACAAGGTCGCCTGGCTACTGGCATCCCTAGGTCTACTGCTTAACCTAGCTCACAAAGGTATTCTGCTCCTGATCGCGTTTCAACGGTACTTCGCCGTGCGGGCAGGCGCCAACTACAAGGTGCATTTTGCGAAACCAAAACGAAGTAAAATGCAGAAACTGATGTGGGTGATTTCGGCAGCTATTTGTGCGGCCGTCTCACCATTTATCATGCATAACGTTGCGTCGGCCTTCATTGTAAACGGCATAGCCGAGCTTCTTACCTTGTGCGTCTTCATTTACGTCTACGCCTGTGTCATCATGAAGATAAGGACTGGCTCCAGTAGAGTCATGGCTGCCAATCATGCACCCAGTTCGACCCAGATTGCCAGAGATCTGCAACAGCACAAGAAGGAGTCACTCGTTGTGAAGCTGGCAGTAACCGTTACTCTGACGTATTTTGTATTCAACATGCCTTTCACGGTTTATGGGTTCGCCTACCAGAAATACCCTGCTTCCTGCTCTGAAAGGTACGCTGTCATCTTCGGGGTGAGCAATGCTTGCCGTTTGACGAGCAGACTCACCGACCCGTTCGTCTACTTCTTCTGGGCATACCGGATCCAAAAGAGAAGACAGATGTTCAGGAGCGAGATGATTCAAACAGCCAATACTCAATGAAGCTATGGAGGGCTAGGGTATCAGTCACGTCATGTGGGGGGATGGGGGGAGATGTTACGGCTTTACTGGTGACCAAAGAAACATTTGGAATAACAGGAAAGACTATCAATCTCCTAGGGTTTTAATTCAATGCTCGATCGATCAACATTGTATAATATATGAATTATGAACTTCAAATAATAAGACTTTGAAGAATTTTTTGAGAGGACATCGAACGTCCTTCGGTTGCTCTGAACACTTGACACGCAGCTGACTTTGGACATGCGTGTGCAGAAAACAGGCGAAGGAGAAAGTTGTGAAAAGGACGACAGAAGAAGAACACCAGTCATGCTAGCTTGCTGTGAAAATAATTTATTAGCACATCTTACAGCAGCTGATCGACAGAATGAGCACACATATGCAGGCAGCAAAGTCGTTAACAACCGATTACGCACTTTTCACGTAAATTATTTATATTAAGTTAAAACTTATTAACTTTCCCAAGCCATTCATTATAAATCCATGCTGATCTGCTCCTATTGATGGAATATTGATGAATTCAGAAAATACAACATATGTGTAAGGCCACTGGTTAGACCAGCAGTTGCTTTTTCAAAATTCTAAAGGGGAGGGGGGGCGATAATTGCAGCAATAATTTACTTGGTCGTCGTGACCTTGGGCCTAATAATCTTTTAATTGTTCATAGGTCTCTAAGATAACTTGAATTGATGCCGATTGTGGATAAAGTCAGTGCGAAGGAACATTTGCAATACTTTAACCTCGGCATAGGTTTAGTTTTAGTGCTGTCAGGAGCAAAGTTGATTGAACTCTCTCATTAAGGCACAGACTTTTATTTGCCACCATGTCCGTTCTTTGCTGGTTTTGTCAAAGAATTCATTTTTCCCACCTCCAGGTTTGTACAGTAAATTCAATAATCTATAATTCAATAATCTATAATATTTGTCTATGATTATCACCTCTTGTTATGCGACTTCACAGCGGCACCTGGTTCTGTTATATTATAAGGTATTGCGTATTCGCAAGGGATTGTGTTACATCATTGTGTATTTTAGCCGCCAAACATTGCATCAGATATAGCTAAGCATGCAAGTGTGATTGGACGATTGTGATTCAAATCTTTTTATTGGACATCCTTGTTTAGTCTTAATTCTTATTAAACGTTTTGTTGATTGCATGGTCTTTTGTTACGAATGACATGAATTTGTAGTTTTAGTTCAGAGTAGTGGTAGAGAGTTGAGGAAAGAATATCAAAAAGATTTATCATAAGTACACCTACTATACTACGGTCATATTTGATATACATCGCGTGACGTATCACGTGACGGGTAATTGACTGTAAGAGGACTGCGAGACTGCGAGATTGAGCTTGAGGAAGGGATGGGACATCATTGGACAAAAACGGATGAAGGGAGAGTCGACACTTGATTGGAGGGAGCGCGGAGCATCCCTATATTTGTTTGAAACGCGGATTAAGACTGTTGCTTTTGATTGCTACATATCCAGCACTATCTACTAAACTTATTTACAATATCCGTGTCTTGTTCTCGTACAGAAAGAATTGGCGAGTTTATGTCCTTTTCGCAAGTTTGCTCCTTCACCTTTTCCCAAGGGCAATTTTCCGTAGAGGCATAACTGACCCATTTTCCTCATAACAGTGACGTCAGTGAACAATAGTCCCCAGCCTCCCTTTGTTGTAACGAATCTATTTCAATACTTGTATTCATACCGTTATATTCGAATACTTTGCTCAGTTTCATATGAAATTAGTTTCTTGAAATTAGTGCTTTGGACTGTCCAGGTAACAAGAAGAGGAGTCATGATATTGCCGACCAAAAATTATAAAGAGGAAAACCAACCATCTTGGGCCTCTTTTAAATAGCTTGTTTAGTAAAGGTGTACATAGTAACTGTTAAGTGAACTAAACACACGATACACACTCAAGCATTGTAGTTTTCAGGAATGTACGCTGGTCAAGTGACTTTATCAACTAAAACGCATGCCTAAGTTAAGTTATCGTCTGAATAGTAAAAAGTTTTGTTACTCAGTTTTGGCCTTCTCTTTCTTTCGACCCAACTCATAGAGAAGCAAACGTGCCACTCGCTGCTTTTCCAATATATTTCACCAGCATTCATTTCTAGATCTTAGAAACAGTGAAGAATGAAGAAGAATTTTCCTTATGTTTTCTCGCAGGATCAAGCCTATACAACTTTCTTAGGAATTCTCGGCAAACTTTTCTCAGGATACCTTCTTTGTCTCTGTATAAGCCCTTTGGTCAAAGCATACTCCTCCACATGCTATAACACATCTTATGCTGCCACATACTATAACACATCTCTTGCTGCAACCATTGTATATGCTGAAGTGTGCCCGATTCTTGCATCACAAGTTTTCCGGGCCTCGTGGTGCATTCATTTTCCGTCCTTCTTCATTCATTCTTCATTCCTTCCTTCTTCGTTCATTCTTCATTCCGTCCTTCTTCATTCATTCTTCATTCCGTCCTTCTTAATTCATTCTTCATTCCGTCCTTCTTCATTCATTCTTCATTCCGTCCTTCTTAATTCATTCTTTATTCCGTCCTTCTTCATTCATTCTTCATTCCGTCCTTCTTCATTCATTCTTCATTCCGTCCTTCTTCATTCATTCTTCATTCCGTCCTTCTTCATTCATTCTTCATTCCGTCCTTCTTCATTCATTCTTCATTCCGTCCTTCTTCATTCATTCTTCATTTCTAACTCTATCTGTCCACCTGATCTTCATCACCCTTCTTTAACATCATACCTCAGAATCTTGTATCTTGTCTTTTCAACTCTCTTCCAATACGCAATTTCCACGATTGACATCCATAGGTAAAAACAACGATACATATGTTCTCAGGAGAGTCATCTTCGTATCTTGTTGGTGTTGCTGTTAAACCGATCTTGATGGCATAGAGTTAGAAATGAAGAAGTCTATGCTGCTTAACACCATTGCGAAGGGGAAAGCCACGCTTTTGGGACATGTTGGGAGAGGACCAAGCGGAATCGCTTTTTGTAACATGGCGAAGGGGTTCGTTGAAGAAAAAGATCAAGCCGAAGACAAGGAAGAACTTGAATAGAGGATATTAAAGAGTGGGCCAATATCTGGAATTATGGCATCCTGAAAAGAAGGTTTTGTGACAGGGTTTGTTAGAGGGCCATGGATAGCAACAAGATGAATGTAGTGATACAAACCCATTGAATGAGTTGAAATCGCACACAGCCATGTCAGCACGCATCTTGCGCTTGACGAGACTTGCGTTATCATGCTGTAATTTAGTATTGTTTCAACGAAAATAAGACTGAACTTCGAGAATTAGCGCCACACTGAATAAAAACGAGGAAGCGTACGACATCACAAGTTGACATCACAAGCTAAGGCCTATCTTACTTGATTGCAACATACAACTGAACTCTTGATTACAAGGACTACACAAATAGATGTGCACATTTGACAGTTCCTTTATACAGTATAATCTTTGTGCCTATCAGGATGTTTAACCAAAATTCCATGACGGCCACGCTGATTTCTTGTTTGGCGATTTCTTGAACTTTATACAATGTCTAAAATGTTTTGCATTCCGATAACCTTCCGACTGCAATATACATAGATTTCTAGTTGTAAAATCAAGCATCTGAGTCATGAAATGTTGATTTGAAATTCCTGGACATGCGTCAGCAAAAGTACTTCAAATGCACAAAGTAATCCTATCACATTGTTGTTTAATCGCCAACTTCAAGTACGCATAATCTTCTATAACCAAATACACCATTATGATAACGAGGAACTTAGGTCCTGACCAAACAGGCCAGGGATAAAATTTGTACCTTGGAAATCACATGTTTACCTGTCACAACTGCGCACGCGCAGACGTGACGCAGCAACGGTAGAAGCAGGAACACGGTAGAGAGACCGGGATTTTCCTTTTCGTTGAAAACATTGCCTCATTGGGCTGGACACTTTCGATTTTGTTATTGTGAATCGCTAGTAAAGTGGCATAATAGTTTTAAGGGATAACACCACAAGAGAAGTCGTTCTAGTTGCTGTGGTGCGTTTCAAAGGAAATGGTGAGTTTATTTGCACTGTTTTAGTTCCTAACGGAAATCTGTCTGTGCCGAGAAAATAGGCCGTTTTGGTCGTAGAAGAATATAAGCCTTTGTTTGTCTATCAAAATATGATCTGATCATTATTTGGGGAAGAGGTTAGTTAGATGTAGATGTTTCTCAAATAACAGTCATTAAACATTCTTGAAAACATGTCATGGTAGCGAAACATTGGGTGTTCGATCTAGTGTGTTCTATGTCGGAGGAAGCATCGCTCGATCCTTTCTGAAATCTCAAGATTACGTATGTTTGTTTCCATACTCATATTTACTGAAAGAGTGAAGCCTTCATTTTTATTTTCTAAATACAGATAAAAATTTCCTATTGAGGGAAGATACGGTAGTGTATTTCATAGTAAAACTTCAGCTTTGCAAGTTGTCAAACAGTTCATCAATGGAGTGTAGTGCGCGAATGACAAGGGGAAACCTACCTTGGCTGGTCATTGAATAGTTGCGCGCCAAATCAACCCTCATGTACCGCGATGTCATAGTTTTGCACTCTGGCTTTCGTTAGGAAAAAGGCTACGTTAAGTTTACAAAGCCGGCTTTTCCCGAGTTTTTTTTATTGCTTTTAATTTAGCTTCTCTTCTGAAGAGAGTTGTAACTATGCCTTAAGGCAAACGATCTTGCTATTGCTGTCCAGAAATATCAATAAAAATAATGTTCTCCTTCTCAAAATGCGATTTTAAGAGGAAAAAAGTTATTTTTACTGCAAAAGTAACACTTAGTAATTTAGTTCTCAAATAATGAAATATGTCAAGTGAAACTTTAGCTTTAATAATAAAGAGGAATTTAGAAAGTAGGTTACATTTAGAAAAGAGGAAATATTTCTATAACTGAAGCAGATTCAAGCAATAACTAGCCTTAAGTTGCTACTATTGCAATGACTTCAGAATATCAAACAATCAAATTTTATGACAACAAATGAGAACTCTCTTATAATACAGCCTAAGTTGTCAGTTTTTTGTAAATTCTGCTGAAGTTGTTACAACTGAAATTTTCTGAACTACCTATTGTAATTGGCTTTTAGAAAATTGTTGGTCATTTGACTTGCATCATGAAGAATGCATATATAATTAAATAATGATAATGATTTGCTTAAATTTCTAGTGGCTTTTAAACTTCTAATATTTTAACAAAGCAACAGGGAAAACATTGCAATTAACTGTTAAAAGTGTGGTGCCACAATTTGAACCAAATGGGTTCAAGTTTCAGTTTAGATGTGTTGCTATTTTCTCTACAAAATAGCCTTCACCTTCGACATCAAAAAGGTTTTGTGTCAATATGGATCTAAGCCAAAGTCTGTCCCATTGCATGGCAAGTATCTGTAGTAAACAAGTGTCTCAGGTTTCAAAATGGTTCCTGTGGTTTTCTTTCTGTCCTATCCTTGCACATGTCTGTGACATGAAAATTCATGTTTCTGTGTCAAAATACATAAGCAGAAGTGGTTGCTTTGACAACTGTTTCCAGTGCAGTAATCTGTCTTCTTTTGTGAGAGTTCCTGGAAACTTGAATATTAGCTATTTCTAGGATATCTTATGTAAATGATCTAAAGGTTAATCTTTGGATTCAAACATTTCATCATCAGTCCTTATCTTAACATTTCACATGATGCATAATCTTATATAAGATCTATTGTTGATTACGGAGTTTCTGTTTGCAAAAGTGTTTTATGTTGAAGAGAGAAGTAGGTATAGGCATGGAAGTCATCTCCTCCTTGTTCCATTTTCAGAAAAGGGAGCGATATTTTGACAAGAATGGTTTGCAAATATGCGAATAATACCCTGGCTTCATATTCTATACATGATGTTGTACCTGTAAATTTTTTTGGTGTATTAAACTTCACAACTGTGAGACTCAGAAACATAAGTTTAGCTTACTGAAATACTTTTTCGTTTGACACTACACAGAGTATGCAAACAATGGAAGATTACTGGAAGCTGACAAAATAAGTAGCCGATTGCAGATAATAGAAAACTAGAGGATTTTGTAAAGCGTAGAGCACACGATTAGCTGTCTACTGAACAATCAGCATCCTTTTCAGGCCATCTTTTAGATGACCCAGAGTGAAAGAGCAAACTCTTTCTAGACAAACTAGGTGATCTTTTTATTAGGGTGTTTTGAAATTTTATGTAGACATTTGTTGTTATTTTGTTATTTTTATTTTTGTACTTCTTTATATATGAAATGTGTTAAATTTTATGCAGGACTAGGGTAATAACAGGAGGGATTCCAAGTAGATTACTTAACAAAAGCTATAGAAAGGAAGACTTTTCCATGTTCGAATTATCCAAAGCTTCAGTAGATCTACATCCTGATTAAGTTTATAATATCATGTATTTATTTCTAACATTATGTATTTAATTTGTCTCATTTATTTTGTGACAGGGAAGTTTGTTGTGAGCCAGAAGTGCAGGGCAAATTTCAGAGATGGAAGTGTTTTATGGTAGCGGAAGGACTCTCATGCCACTGGCTTGCTGCAAGGAGAAAGCATCAGAGATTGGCTAATGTTTGAAGTAGAATAAACCTACAGTTGCAAGAAGTTTTATAAAATGGCTAGTAAACGAAGAGGGAAGGGGAAGACCATCCCCGGCATTGAAGAAAGCTTTTTAAGCACTGCAACATCCACAAACGTGGCTCGCAAGGGGAGACATTCTAAGCTGGTTAAAGGAAATTCACAGGATGTTGCGGCATCAAGTGAGAAAGAGAGAAAGTCATTGAGAATCAAGAAGCGAGCTTCGTCTGACCCAGTTTTACCTGCCCACGGCCGGGACAATAACACGTCCCATAACAGTCTTGCAAGTTTGAAAATCGAGGCGTTTGATTTCTTCCATCAGATGCTTAATCGTTGCTGCGGGTCCCAGGTGTTTAATGTTTCAGGCACTGCATCGATATTGAAACAGTTCACCCCAGATATAATGAAAACTGTCATTTATGTCATCGCCGAGAACAGTGGTAGGGTTCTGCTTGATCACGCAAATGCGACTCTGCCCGGGCACAGCGATGAAGTGCACGATATGGAAATCTCTAGCATAACCACCAAGGCAAGGCTACGGAAGATTGGCGGCAAATGGCAGCCAGTGCCTGAGTTGGTTCAGCCACGGCTGACGTCGCCTGGGAGTAATTCGTGCAGTCCCGTATCGGCCGCGGTCCAGGCCCTTATGAGTTTTGCGCGCAACGAAAAGTCGAGGAAGAACAAGGCGGGGGACGGCGAAAGCAGAGGGGCAGGAGAGGGCGCAAGGAAGGAGATACGTGCCTCGCAGGAAGAGGAAATGCAGCGAGTCGAGAATTTGAATGAGTTCGAATCCAGCTCGCTCGGTTCGATTTCAAGCAGCCCGTTTCTGCAGCCAGCATCGAGTTCGTTGATGCTCCACACCGAAGTGACCCGACCTCAAGCGACCTCAGAGGCATTCACAGCTGCCACGGACAAAGAGGGTCGAGACTTCGTGCCAACTATGCCCCCTCTGCAGAGGGTAAATACGGCGTTCGCCAGGCCCACGTCGCCCTCCTTTCCTTGGATGAAGTTACCTAGCAAGAACGAGTCTTTGGAGGCAGCTGGCACAAAGAAACAAAGGGACAAAAACCTGCCCAGCATATCTTCCATTCTGGCACCAATTGGCTCAAGTTACAGCGACCTACATTTCCAAGGAATCCAGATGTCAGGCATCAGTCACACGTTTGGGCAAGCAAAAGTCACTTCCACTGTTATCGAGAATATCACCTCTGGTGAGTCAAAGAAGCAGTTTCCTGCGTCTGTTGGTGTGATAGTTCCTGGCGCACTGGCGAAGAAAAGCAGCACGAAAAGACTCCAAGGTTCACCTGCATCAAGGAGCACAGCGCAGAAACCGGCAAAAAGGACGAAAAGATCTCCCCGAATAAAAGTATCACCATTGCTGCCGTCTCCTGTTAACAGCAGCGACGACGGAGACAGTCAATCGAAAACCGTTTTTAGAAAAATCCTACCGAAGCCGAACGATAAGAGGGTGTCGGTCATTTCTGATGCCAAGCAAATGGCGAAGCTTACGTCATCAACCGGTTCTAAAGACGACGCATTGGACCGGCCACTAGACCAGAACGCGGGCCTGTTGAACGGGAGTCTGGTAATGGACGCTGAGATGAGCCAGCCAATGACCGGAGGATTTGATTTGCAAGAAAGTACTAACTTAAATGTGGCAGCAACGGTCTCGATGCGGAACGCTGAAGTGCCGCTGCGCACCCCGAATACACCGGTTTCTTTCGCAGGCGGTGATGAATCCGCAGAGAGGCAATCGTGTCATCATCTATCACAGCCTCTTGTGAGTGTTATAAGTAACATAGGGAGCAGGGCTTCGTGATAAAAGGCCTACCCTCCGATCAGAACATTGGCCAACCAAAGTCCAAGAAGAATGGCAGCTCGAACTCGGGTAAGCTCGAAGTAGCCTCGGCCCTGCTCAGCATGGGCTCATCTGAAAACGAGACTAAGAAATCTGGAAAAGTGGTCTCCTCCTTTAACCGGGAGAAGGCAACGTTTGACATTAAGGAAAGCACCAGTGCCCAGCGTGGGGATATTCTGTTCACAAAAACGGGAACGTTTCAAATAGAGGACATTGAGATTGACCCCAAAAAGAACAAAATCGAGAAAGGTATGGTGTCTGTGGAGATTGATACGGATATAATAACACCCTTACTCAAACAATGTTTATGTCCTAATGAATTCTCTATCAGGTCCTCGTGAATATTTTACTCATAGTTTTGCCCCCGGGTCTGCATCATGATTCATGCTATTCGCGTTCTGCTATTGTTCGACTGTTACGTTGTTTGACGGGTGTCTGGGCCTACTTGCCAGTACACGCTTTTTTATGAGGAACCACTTTATAAGGAACCTACATGTAGAAGGCCGAAACATTTAAAGAACTTATACTACTAAAAACGAAATCCCTAAGGAACTTTTCGATTTGAATTTTTTTATAACTGCAAGCATCAAGAACTAAAAAAGCCGGTTCCATTCATTTGCAGCCAGTACTCGCGTAGATTGTTTGCTATTCATGTGTCAAGTGCTTTATCGAGTAGTTTCCGCATATTAAGTGTTAAGGCTTATTGTAGTCAAAGCACCGAAAGTGAGAACTTAAGAAACTTTTAAGGAACTTTTGGTACTACAATCTGATGATTTGAGGTCTACGAATAAGGAACATTTGGAACTAGGCCTGGAGGTAGGTTCCTTATAATAAACCGTGTAGCCTAGCTACGAGACGTTAAAACATGCTTGTAGAAGCCAAACACGCTTTTGCTAATGGTTCCAGGTCCGCTGGCATCCTTTCAAGTGTTCTTAAACCGCTGTAGCATATGAAGATGTTTTCTATTTGACTTTTGCCTCGTCACTTTGCCTGCTTGGTGACGCAACTTCTCGGTGTTTCATCCTTGGTGGTGATCGTTTTCCAATCTTGAATTCCAGACAGCTACGAGTGTGGCAAGTGCGGCCGTGTTTTCACGTCGCTTGTTTATCTTGCACGCCACATTAAGCGTGTCTGTCCTGATATGACGCTGCGCAAATGGAGATGCGACCGCTGCGAAAAGGCATTCCGTCACCCCTTCGGCCTGCAGCAGCACATATACACCCACACAGGGGAGCGCCCATTCAAGTGTGATCAGTGCGCCAAGGCCTTCTACAGCGCAAATGACCTGCGCAGGCATGTAAGAACACATTCAGGTACGATCGTCATGCTTCTATAGAGGCTCACTTAGGTTCAAGGGGATTATAGAAAGACTCAATTTGAGGGGGGTGGGGAGGGGGCGGCATTAACTAGTTAGAGTGGAGTTATGTAGGGCTGTTGAGATTAGTGGTACAAGTTGCTTATATTTTAACCACCTTTCAGAATGAAAACCTATTATGCCAGAGTGACATGTAGCCAATAATATTTTTGTATTTGTTACACTTCCATCCTTACCTAGTGTAATGTCTTGACATATGTTCACTTTACATCATCCACAAAGCCAGTTTGATTTATCATTCGCTTGTCATTTGTCTCGATATCCGCACTTTTTCCAGTGTAGAGAGGATAATGTAATGGGTTTTCGCATATTCTTGTTTAGCTTAGTCAAGGCTCCTTCTATATGTTGCCATGGTAATGCAGTCAAGTTACGTCACTCCAATGTCTTCAACCTTATTTCTGCGTCTTTCTGTGGCTTTAAGTAATTCTAAACTTTGCTATTCGTAATTAAAACTATACTTTGTTAATAATCTATTCCATACAACTTTGAGCAGTGTCTGAAAATTTAATCCAAGCGCCTTCCATTTTTTTGGGGGGGGGGGGGGATTTAGCCGTGAGTTTTAGGGGGTATTGATAAAAGTTTTCTGTAGTCAAACCATGTTTGCTCTTCTGCAGCCACACCTTTCCTTTCGGTATAGAAGTTAATAATAGTGTTTTTATCAGTCTTTTCAAAGCTCGATTGTAGAGTTCTCCAGAGTTTGTGGCTCATGGAAAACTGACATTATAGGATACTGAATGTTAATCCACTTCAAGTTTTTTTAGATTTAATAATATTTTCCGTTTTCCTGTATCATTTCTTGCAATTTTTGACATTTCATGCATCAATTTTTGACATTTCATATTCTAATGAAATTTAGAGCCCCTTCTTAGTTTTTACCTAGAGCTAGAAATTATTTACACATTTGAAATTGTTTACAGAAATCCAAAAAGATTTTGTATCAATGGTTTTATCTTACATACTCACTTCACGCCGTCATTTAAATTTTTTGTTGCATTGCAGGAGAAAGACCTTACACATGCTCACATTGTAAGAAATGCTTTTCAACAACTATATCATTGAAGACCCACACTTACATCCATACTGGTGAAAGACCCCACAAATGCCCACACTGCCCAAAGACCTTTGCTACATCTAGCAAGCTGAGCAGGCATGTTGTGACACATTCAGATCAGCGACCATATGCCTGTGAGATTTGTGTCAAAACTTTCAACAGATCAGGTACTTTGCCCTCAACTTTTGTCTAAGAATTTTGTTTCTGAAACTATAACAGGTTTTCAATACAAGGATTAGTTTTCAAAATGGAGTTTAGAATTTTGTAAGTTTGTTTACCATAGATATGGAAATTTAAATTCTGCTTTTTCAATTAAAAGCATTAAGTTAATTGTACAGCAATTTCCTCAAATAAAACATATCAGGATCAAATTTTATATAGATTTTGTTTGTTACATTTTTGCATAAATCAAAAAATTGGTTTTTTGTTATCTTATAGACCTTTTTTGGATAGGAACTTGACATATCTTGTTTTTATGATAATTAAGTAATATTGCAACAAAGTAAGCAACTATAAATGACAAATTTTTTATAAAAGATGCTTTCAAAAGGCACTTGAAGCATTATATGTACTCAATTCTCCAATTCAAGATGTTTTGAAGGTTTATTTTTGTCCACTCTGATAAAACTTGTCTGGGCATGAGCAGGCCTGGGAAAATTTTGTGCGAAATGTGATCTTGACATTATTTGAAAGTAGATTTCTTTTTCACATCACTGAGTAAATTATACCTTGATTTACAAGAAAAGGAGTACTCTCTTCATTTCCCTTGACAGCGAACTAGCTTGTCATCTGATCTGTAAGATGCACATGCTGCTATGCTCACAGTTAGGCCAACTGGCTTGATGTATTAAAAAAAGGAATGGACCTTTGACCAGTGTTGTGTTTAAAACTAGTATCATTAGTAGAAAAGAGAAGCAGTTTTGTAAAAAACTTTTCAGATTGACTCTTGACAAGAAATTCCAAGTGTGAGACAAGATAGTATGCACTGCTGTTTGATCATATTTTTTAATAGTTGTAATTTTTATATCCTCATCTTGGCAGCCTTAAATGTGTAGAGAATTTTTCTGAAAATTTTATACTCTTTCTAGGAGACCTCCGTAGACATTACAACAATGTGCATCATTTCAAGCGTGACTTGTTAAGTTGTGACCAGTGCAATAAATTATTTGCTACTCAGAAGTGTTTGCAAAATCACAAGGACACTCACAATAGAAAGATGGGGACAAGTTCTGATAACATTTCAGAACCAGCAGACCCTATGAAACTCTCAGAGCTCATACCTGAGGGCTACCAAGAAAAACCAGGTGTTTGATGGTAGCATAAAACCAAGTTTTTGTATAGTTTAGTGACATTTTTTGATAATATTGCAATAGGTTAAACTGTTTTTCTTATATAGAAGCTTTTTAAAATTGATTATAAGACCCATTTAGTCACTGGTTTTTTACACTTAAAATATGCACCTGTTTTTTAGAAGAAAAAGCAGAAAACTACTTTACATGTTTAATTGCTTCTCATGATAATGCATTATTAACTGGATATCAGAATATAATTTGGTTTGCAGTTCCTATATTAAAACTTTGCATGTCAGTTTAACATAGAGATATTTTGCCCTGATAAAATTTTGTAGTAGAGCACAGTTCAATCAAAGAATGGAGCTCTTTGTTTTTGTGAAACCCAATTAGGTCTGAATCTGCAACACATCAGTTTTTCAGTTCAAGCAAAAGTTACTTGGCTTGTCTAAGTTACTGCTAAAATTTTGTTGGTTGTTGCAATATTATCAGATCTTGTCTGCAAATTGTACGATACAACCTGTGGAACTGACCAAGTCATTGTAAATAGAAATTTATGTAGTTTCTCATGTAGATGTTGTGTTTGGAATAATAGTACTAGGATTATAATCCACCCATATTTTGATTAAAATTATAAATAGTATTTTATTTTCATTTGTGGTGTTGCATAAGCATTTGTTATATGTTTGATAGAATTTTTGTGCATGCATAGGTAGACATTTTACCAGCAATTTTATGTGTGATAAGTACCATAAGTACCATTCTTGAGACAAATTAAACCCATTTCATTCAATTTCTGCAGTTGTTTTGAACATATTTTGCTGATTGTTTTGAACATATTTTGCTGATTTAATGAGAGTAGGGTGCTAGGTTATTCAGAATGCAGAATGATTTCCTATAGAAAGATGCATTGTTGATTTAAATTTCTGGTTTTGAAAATGATGTTGATCTACTGAGACAAATTCCATTTAAAATGAACAAATGGTCATAGCTTTCAATTCATTCCTACAGAGGTATTTTGGTGAATAAAAACACTTAGATTGTTTTTTAATTGTTCCAATAAAAGCACTTACCTTCCCTTTAATCTTTTTATAGAAATCTATTTAAGATTTGCCTAGTGACATATTTAAGATTTATAAAGAACACCATGTAAAAAGTGATTAATATAGTGATGCACCTTTATAAAAGGTTTTAATGATGGGTTATGTGTTGTGTGGATTATTCTTGTGTTGTACTTGCCTTTTGCCTCAAGAACTATATACCTCCAGCATTATTCAATAAGAATTTAGCTGACTTGTGCCATATTATTCAAGCTGGTTACAGCAATGACAATAAAGGGAATTTCATATACCAAGATAAGGATTTTTATGAGTGTTACTCAATTTTACAACAGTGGAATTATAGCAACTACTGATCTAAAACTAGGAAAAATTGTGACTCAAACTAAGAAGTTGCTCATTTGTAGGCAAAGATACTTACCTTGAGATATTTAGCCATGAAATAAAAAGATCTTATAACTAAATACTATGTATAGAAATATTCCATGATGAAGCCAAGTTATGAAACAGGAAACAAAGGTAAAGAAATATGCTAGGAAGTATTCGAAGACAAAACAGTTTGTTTGCTATTCAACTGTCCTTGGTTAATTTTGCTTATGGGTTCACAAATAACCGAGGTTGCTATACTGCTTTGGTTAGTAACCTGCGAGGTAGCTGCGACCGGAATGCTTTGTTGCAAACTTGGTTGTGTAGAGGGTTGTTGCATTGGAGTGGCTTGTTGCATTGGAACTTGCTGCTGCTGTTGTTGTTGCTGCTGCAAGGTTTGTTGCATCTGCAGCCACTCCTCTTGTGCCTGCTCGACTCTTGCCTGTGCAAACATAGCTTCTTGTTGTCTAATGAGTTCTTCTTCGGGGATTCCTAGCAGAAGCAACCAATGTTTGGGTGAATGATGTGTTAAAAACATCTAGAAATATGCCTGAGACAATGGTTTTAATGACTACCAAAGCTGAATAGCTACCATGTAAAGACACTGCTTGTTTGAAATGGTAAAACTCTTAATGGTGTGATTTACGTAAGCCTCTTTCACTCAAGATAGGACATGTTGGCAACCTGGTGGTTACAATGGAAGATGGTTACAATTTCATGTGTAAAATGAGTAAAAGTTGCACGACCTTAAGAAAAT
Source organism: Nemopilema nomurai (assembly GCA_003864495.1). Classification (NCBI taxonomy): domain Eukaryota; kingdom Metazoa; phylum Cnidaria; class Scyphozoa; order Rhizostomeae; family Rhizostomatidae; genus Nemopilema; species Nemopilema nomurai. The sequence goes on from PEDN01001354.1 coordinate 526,578, forward strand.
AGTTGAACTGTAAACTTAAATATGATAATGTTTCTAAAATTTGGTGCCAACAAAGTTCAAAATATAGCAAATGTTATGAAATTGTTGAAAGGACCAACAGGGCCACTTAGTTTCCTACCTTCCCCTTGCAACTGAGCCAAAAAACAGCCCATCGGTCTCTAGGGGAGGGGTTTTGAAAGACAGGAAACTTTCCATGAACTTGAAAAATTGTGCTTGTGATTTAAAATTCATTAGCCAAATAGACCATAAACAATTATAGCAATAAACTGCTCCCAGGTAAAGTCAATGTTGACCTCTTTTCAAATAATTACAAGCTTTTTATGAAAAGTCTAGCTATTTTGTTTTTGTTCTTAAGAAAAATTTGTTTTGAAAATTAAAATTGATGTTTACCTGATGAAAAGTGAGTCTATGAAAAGATATATTTTATAGAATCTCTATAATGGTTTCTGTCAACACATAAAAGAACAATTCATTGCCCATCCTTTGATTTTATGAGATCAATGATTAACACATTACCCTAAATGTTGAGAACTTCGCTCGGGCTGCGAGGCCTATCACTGCAATAACCTACATCAAACACTTGCAGACAAAACAATTAAAGTTATAAAATGTAACGTTTACAAGAGATTAGTAACTTAGAAAACTCATTAAAATCGTCAATGGTATCGATTCTAGATAAGATAAAACATCGACCAACTATTCTTCAAAAACCAGTTCGTTAAAAGACCCGCTGAATAACCTGTTGAATCAAACATGGTAAACACAAGGTTGCAAATGCCATAGTAGACCTTTACTATTACATCGAAAAGTTTTACGCACAAAGTGCAGGTAATTGCAAGCACTTCGTCTGATGATAAAATTGATTTTTTAAAGGTTTAAATCACTCTGTCTAAACTCAACCCTACCACTTTACTCCAAATGCATATTTACTATCTGGTACGTACAAGAATGAAAGAAAATTGATCGCAGCAAAGAATCTACCTAAATTTTCAAGGCGATTGCTTTTCCTCTTGTTCGATGCTTGAGATTTAAACTGAGCGTGTACACCTTTAATCTCCTCTAGATACTGTGTGAAGCCTAAACTCCCAAGTGCCGATATGATATGATCTGGAGAAATTGTCTTTTTCATCTGTTTGTTGCAGATGTCGTTTGCTTCAGAAGAAACTAAGTGTATGAACTCCTTGCAACAGTTCAAAATCAATTCCCTAGCATCATTTGAAACACGAATGTTCGGAATCATCTCTTTTATCATCTTGTTAACAGCAGCTCTTGGTAAACTAACTTCATCGTCGGGCTGCTGTGCAGAATTGTCTTGTGAAGCACCTGACATACTGGAAGCCATGTTTTCCTTTTAGGCTTAGGCCGGTAGCAATTAAAGCTACAGCATCAATGTCATATTTGTTAAGTCACCCGTTATGGCTGGCCACCCGCCATTCCAATGCTTCGAGTTTTGTTTGGATGCGACCTTTATAGTCAATTACAGAAATGAATTGTCTCAGACTATCGTTAATTTACTGGAGAAATTATTCACTTTTCAGTTAAGATAAATATCATTATTTGCAGAGTGAGCAATCAAGCAAGATTTTTGGGGGTTGACTTTTTCATAGACGTTTTGAATAAACTCAAAAAGTGAAGTATTGAAGGATCAGCTATGAGTCAACTTCCCTTACTCCAGCAGGACAACTGAAAATCTAGGAAGTTCCTTTCTCCAGGCTCATTGGCTTGAGAAATATTGTTATTACAAATTCAAAATAAAATAGCTGTGGTAACTACGTCCTTGTGCCTCCAGCTTCATTGTAGTTCATTGTATTCCTTCTCATAATCAGTTGTGAAAGCAACTATTTATAACAACAACCGGTAAGAGAAAGAAGGAGTACCGATAACATGCTAGGCCACTTGCAAAAGTTAATCTTGACTACAACTCGGCAACAATTGCTTGCTAGAAAAAGACAAAATCAGGAACAACGGAATCAGATCTAGCAATGTGTCAGGTAAAGTTTCTGTAAGTAGCTTCGAACTACTAACACAAAAAGTGGTAATTCAAAGTCTGATGCATTGTTGTTTGTTAATTGGTCTTACTTGAATCCAAAGAAACTTTTCATGATAAATTCATATGGAACTTTCAACTAACTCTAAATTAACAGTTCATGTGCAGTAAATGATGGAAATGAATTAATCAATCATTTCTAAATACAAAATGCAGACTCCAGGAAAATCTTTAACCTTCCTCCGGCTGCAATTTTTATAACTCAAACCTTCCTCATTAGCAACTCAAAGCAAAATTTGTTTTACAATCACATTCATTGCTTTTTAGTAAAAATTACTAATAAACCTTCCTCGATTGTGACATTGAACAGACGAAACCTTCCTCTTGCTCCCAGCTGTGGAGCCATCAATTTTTCTAGACCATGCTATAATTGTTACTCTGTTATTAATTTCCTGTATTTTTTAGTTACTTTATCAGTGTTGCAATGTATCTTAATTTTAGGGTCTATTATTAGATTATTTCGAAAATGAAAACTGATAACTGTTCGACGACGCTTAACAGTGTTCAATTCTCAAGTCCCAACTGCTGTCGCTTTATCCTTATATAGATTAAAAATGAGAAAGAAAAGTTACTTTTATCAAATAATGAAAATGCTTCTGAAAGGGATTTATTTGCTCTGTAACTTTGGCTGACATATAAGGAACATTCGGTAGTGTGGAAATCGTGGCACCTGTCCTTTCTTATCCTACGTCCTTGAAAAATATGACACATTGAGTCTGTTGCAGCCTCTGTTTCGATTCTGAGCAAGAAACAATATTTTGCAAATGGCGAACCTCAGTTTAATATGTAGACTCGTGCATGTGGTAAATGCTCATAAATTGTTTTTATTTTAAGATGGTTTGGCACTAAATAAAGAGTTTATATAACAAATGGATTGCAGATGTGTGACTCAGTATGCACCTATAAAATGAGCAGTAGTCATTCGCTGCAGAACTAGCGTAACATTTTGCAGATCAAAGATGGCTGCAAAAACTGGAGGAGTTGAGGAAAATGCAGATGTCCCGAAAAAGAGTAAGAAAAGCATGTAATAATTTGCAACTTTGCACGAACGTGCATGTTTTTGCCTCTTGAACGCAAAGCCCAGGGCGCAACAATATGATAGCTCTTAAAAGTTTGTGTTTATATAAATAAATATTTTGAAACCGTAGCCCTTGCAAAATTCTGTGTGATTAGTACCCTTGTAAAAGGAATTGTTTAAGCTTGTTTTGAGAACTCGAATAAAATCGGTCGTGGTCTGCAGACTGTGACAAACAACTAGGTGAACAGCTTTCATTGCTAATTTAAGGCACAATTGGAAATACACTTAATCAGTAGTATTTGCTTGTGCACAGAAATGCCAATTTAGCACACATGAAAACTTAGCTTTCCCATGATCAAATACATGATATCTTGCACACTGCCAGATAACCATTTGATGAATGTTTTCAAGCCATTGTAGGTTTTCCAGAAATCTGCAAACTTTTTGATTGTGTTGAAGAGGCCTGTTTTTATGAGTTCTGATAGCATAGAAGAAATATTGTCATGATTTAGAGAATTCAAAAAGGGTTTTGATTACAAATGCAAGAAGCTTGCACATAGCTGATGTAAACTGATCTCAAATTCCACCGAAAAAAATTGCTGAAAATCATTTGCCATTTTTGTTTGAAGGCTCCTCACTCTTTTCCTACATAATTGATGAAATCAAGAGGGACTATTTGTTGGAATACAATGAACAGAAGTTGCGTGAAAGGAGGAAAAGAGTTTACACATTCATGAAGACACCCAGAGAACTAGAAAAGGTTTGCTATAAATAAAACACAGAAACTACCACCAATAGAATATGAACAATATCTTAAATGGTAAATGTAAACAGTTCAAAGTAACTAAATCAATGGCATTGAGGCTCTTTTGAAAATTGTATTCAGTAGCTTGAAACAAAACAGGTTTGCAGTTAACCAAAAGTTTTTGTTGTCATGGTCATGTGACATAAAGCTTTCTTTATTTTAAATCCTGCAGAGTATTTTTAAAGACCTTTGTTTCTTTGACCTTGTTTTCTTAACTCTGGTTATCTGGAAAAATTGTAAGGTGCTTTCCTATACCTTATTTCATTATGAATCAGTAAAAATTAGTAAATAACACAATGAAGTTTCAATCATTTGGCTTTCTCTTGCTTTTTTAGCAATGATCACAACAATATTTTAGCAGAGTATTTTAGCTTTGTTTGTGTTTATTCCTTTTACATATTTGTCAGTGACTAATCATTCTTTTTGTTGCAGTTCATGGCCTTTGGCATTCTTCTCTGTCTTGACGTTTTTCTCTTCATTTTCACATTTCTGCCAATCCGTGCTGTTCTTGCTATTTGCACCTTCGCTGTCAGAATGCTTAGATGCAGGTTGAGGTATGTTTTTTCAAAATATAGTGTTATGATTTATCCTTAAAGTGCAGTTTCTGTTAACAGTAATACTGGTAATGTTTCTGTCTTAATGACAAGTCTTTTTGGGAATTCACATATTGATTATTCGTTTTCCTGAAAAATTAACTATATTGAAAATCTAAAGTTACGGTGATATTTTTGGAAAAATTCTGGCTATATCAGGATTCTGTCATAGCATTGCTGTTGATATTTTTTATAGCCCATGACCAGGATTCTACTATAACAAGCGAACAATATTTCAGTCAATGTTCTTTTGGCAATTTCTCATTCACTATTTAACTATTATGTGCCTATGACCTTTCCCTTCAATTTTCCTACCTTTTTTTTAAATTCATAACTCATACAATTTTTTCAAGTTTGATCTTTTGAGTGATTTTCATTTTGTTTACCATTTGGTTTTCACAGACCTTCATTTTTGAAACCAGTCCAAAAAGTTGATCTACTGAAAGGTGAAATATTTTTTTCTTCTCTTATCTGTCATTGGTGATGCCAGTTTGCACATGATTATCATAGTTCAGCTTAAATCAATTCATTTACTCAGTATTAACATAATAATGAAATTAGAGGGCAATAGGGGGGCAAAGAAGGAAAATATCTCCACACTGCTTCATAAGTGAACTGATAGAATTACATTATTTAGTTCCATAGAAAAGCCTTAGTTTGCTTAAACAAAAACAGTAGTAGAATCTTGCGCCATGGTGATGACGTCATTAGCTTCCATAATGGCTGCCACCCCTGACCATGATCTTCTGTTCCAGCAATAATAATGGTGTCCTGCACGTTTGGAATGATGCAGGTAGACACATCTGTTCTCTATCATATTGTGCGTGGCCAGTCTGTCATCAAACTCTACGTCGTTTACAATATGCTCGATGTAAGTGTTCCTCTATTTGATGAAACTTTATTTTATTTTGATGAAACTTTATTCTATGTAGATAGGAAGAGTTTGTGGCCTCTTTAAAACGTGGCCGTGTTTGTGACTACTTTTTTCTTGGTCTCTTTTAAAAAAGATGTAAGGTGGGCGTTTATTTGCCGTAAGATAGCCAATTATAAGCTCTTCTTATCATCCTCTAGTGTCTTCGATCTGTAACTGGCTATTTATTTTGTCTGCTTTTGGTTATTTTCCGACGTTTGCATACTCTGAAGAGTGTCGGAAGTATTTCAAGTATGCGACAATTATGGTTTCGCTGTATATCGCTTTGTAAAGTTTTTTTGATGCTCCATCCAAAATCTGCCTTTTTGGCATAAATAACCATGTATAGAATTATTTCCAAAAAATGATCATCTGTTTCCAATTCCATTCACGTAGAAACTGCTGAAGTCAAACCTAGATATTCATGAATGAAGAGATGATCCGATATTGTACGTATCTGACTCAAATTGGTCTCTGAAATGTTGATTTGAATAAAGTAGGGAAATGCAAAGTTAACTAGAATCAGCCCTACATGGTGAAAGTCTAAGTTATCCGGTTACAATCTTCATGGAACTCAGTTGTTTCTTGTTGTTATCAAATATACCTGGATTTCATTGCAGATAGCGGACAAACTGCTCGCGTCGTTTGGCCAGGATGTACTGGATGCTCTTTACTGGACCGCCACTGAACCGAAAGGGAGAAAAAGAGAACATGTTGGAATTATCCCGCACCTTGCCTTGTCTCTCATATATGTCTGTATCCTTTCGCGACTCTGAGGCTGTTACAACAAGTTTCAAGCAAGTTTAAGCTCTCTTTTTATTCTCCCAACCAAAAGCTTCTTATCGTAATTAACGTCTGCTTAATGGGATGCGAAGTCCCATTTTTTTTATACTACGTTGTTGGCCTTGCTAAATGCAAACACATGTCTGTGATTTAATCTCTGATTTAATGTGGATGAATTATCCGATCACGGCCTAAACTAGAGTGCTGGCCTCCCAACAGGTATGATGTCATTGAATTGTTATTGTTATTTCACCCCTTTCCTATTTTAAATCAATGCTTAGAGAGGTGGGCAGTTTGAAAGTAGAGTATTGAAAGGATGCTGTGTGAATAAAAGAGAGTTTCTTTAAAGGCTAATATAAGCAGAGCTGTGAGAAGGATCGAGTGAAGCTTACGTTTTAGGTCAACAGATTTTGTTTTTAAAGTGCTTTAAGGTGATTAATGGATGTTCTGTGTGAAAAGGGAATATACGCTTCTTCGATTTTCCGTGGTCAATTTACGGTGATGCCGGGCTAAGGAAGAGGCATTTAATTAGAAACAAAACAGAGGCCTTTGATGACCGAGCAATGCATACAAAATAATCTTCATGTCACAAATTGCAAGTGACGCCAGATTTGGTTTAGGCAGATGTTTTTGATCCAAACAACCGAGGGGCAATTCACTCTTGCAGATAGCGTACGAGATTTGCACCAAGACAATAGGATTTCCAGGGATTTTTTGATACAACAATAGGATTTTCACAAAAGGTGTACGAGATTATTTGAAGTGATTCGCCCCTCGCAAAAAACCAATGATTTTATTGCTTGAGTTGGTTCCGTTGAGTTTCTTCCTAGCTGTTTCTGTTTTTGACTGCATCAGTGTTGTTTTTGTCCTTTCCCTTAACACGTGACAGACTTGCATAGCCTGCTGAACCTTTGCCAAGCAATCGTCCTCAATGTTGCTCTGAATTCATTCAACAAGGCTCTGCTGACCATTATGATTTCCAACCAGGTATGTTATTTGCGCAATAGAATGATCTTCTATTTCTGCTTGCTAAAATTACTATCATTTATTTCTTGTCAAAGACAAAGTTAATGGCCAGTCTGCTCAAATATATGAAAGTCTCAAGGCGAAAAGCTTATGTTTGTATTTTTAGAAGTTACGTAATAACATCTCTAAATAATTATAATACGAAGCTTGGCCCTTGACCTGGGTGTATGACTACAGGAGTAAGAGAGTCATTTTGTATAAGACTGACCTTTGGACTTTGTGCAGTTCTCGTCTGATTGAAACATCTTTAGCCTCGGCATAGTATTTGTGTGTGTACGATTGCCTGATTTTCGTGCCCTTTATATTACCCCCTTGCACGCTTTTTTGACTCCCTTGTTTCTCTCACCACCGTAAGCATTAGAATCTCAATCTCTATCATAAACGTCAGTCCTGTCACCCTTTAATCTTTTGTGCCTAGCCCATCTCTAGGTGGTTTTTGGATTGATTTCTTACTCAGTAAATATTTTGGGTTCAGTAAATATTCTAAATTTTTCGTGATTTTGCTTGCTTCTGTCAAACAATACTACATATTATCTACTTGATATTTGTTATGTTCTCCATCATTTCTAGTTTGTTGAGATAAAAGGAAGCGTTTTCAAGAGGGTTGAGAAGAACAACTTGTTTCAGATATCCTGTAGTGGTGAGATCTTATTCTTCTTGAGTGCCTTTCAAATTCCATTTTACTCTTTTTTATCTTTAGTCAGAGTTACCATGACTCTCAGAATCATCCTGAAATAAGATAATTTTAGCCCACCAGGGTATGTTAAATTTTAATTAGTTTAATGGGCACAGTTTTCATCACATCAAGTTTGATCTTGAGAAACCAGGCTGATCTTAACCCGACAATCTGCACAGCTCCATAGTGTACCAGTACCACCTAGTACGCTTAACCATACATTCGTCTGATCATCACCTTTGAGTTGCTAAATGCTGGCCTATGGCTTTCCGGAACAGCTTTCGTCAGTGTCAACATACTCAGATTAAATGAATCCCCTTATTCTAGATTCCTACCTTTCTCGTGCTCACTGAACTCCATTAAAATGATTGGTAGATTCAAACTTCCATCTTATCCGTAGTATGAAGACACTTCCTTGTCGATCAGTTCCAGGTCTCCTCTCTTTGTATCAACGGCTTATGGGCTCTGGTTGTGTGATTGGTAATACACTAAGAAACGTGCATTGTGATTGGGTAGTCTCTGCCTTTGTTGTTGACTGCTGATATGAACTATTTGTAGATGCGAGGGAGCGATTTCACTATGTCAATCTGATACTGATCGTTTTTATGCGAAACATGACGGAGCTCAACTGGGATGTAGGTAAGAATGTTTACAAATCATTCTTTACACGAGCTAGAAAGACCATTTTCAGGCAGACCAGAAGAGTCGATTGTGTTTGTTCAGGCATTTGTTTCTCTGTCCGATTACTTCTCAGCTTCTGGGCGTTAAGTACTGATAATGATATTGACACAAGGTATCAAATATTAAAGAGCTTTGCAAACTTTCAGATAGGAAGCATTATTGTAATATCAGTTATGAATATAAATATACTCTTATAAAGAAGTGAATACAAGGGTCTAATAAACAATGAACAAAAACCTCGATTTTCGCTACTACAGTAAAGTCCCGTCTTTAAGAAACTACATTATAAGAAACTCAGACCTGATTTTGCTCAATGAAACACCTCTCTAAAAGAAACTCTCCAGGCTGGTTCATACACAGTTTATTTTACAGGTACACCGTAATATTATATGATATATATAGTTCATGGCTAATTTCATAGTTTTTTCAAGGCTAGAGCTGAAAAATTTTCAACTGCTTCATAAAACTCAAAAGACAGTTTCTTACCAGTTAATGAGCATTTCACTTGAATTTGTGAATGCTAAAAAGATGTCTTGAACATTTCTGATAGATGGAGTGATATACAGTAAAGTCCTGCCTTTCAGAGACATTTTAGAAGGAAGTCAGACCCTGATGTTTTGCTAGAACAATGTTAGAGCAATTTGTCAATAAGTTGAAACAATAGGCTCAGCAGGCTGGTTGTAAAAAAAGTTTCTTAAAGGCGAGATTTTACTGTATATTGATGTTTCTTATACCAAGGTACATATAGCCTGTTTTGAAAAAAGTATATTTGCAAACAAGAAACCAATCATGCTGTTTCTGTGAAATGAGTTTCCTAAACTCCAGGCTAGTTAAATGGAAAATATTTCAATTTTAACAAGCCATTTCTCATTCTTGTGATGTGTTGAAATTCACAGGCTCTTACCAAAACCCATTTTATTCAATTCATTTTCTACCACTTCACCTTGTAGAGTACATATGGAACTTCATCCCAGCTGCGAGCCTCGTAATGGGCTCGGAATTCCTCGTCGATTGGTTCAAGCATGCTTTCATCACCAAATTCAATGACATAAAACCAGAGGTGAGTGTGTTGGCATAGTGATACGAAGCCAGACCTGTCACTGTCTGTCAGTGACCTCGTTTCCATCTTCTGCCTCCAATTGCGGCCCGGAAGCCATGTAACCTTACATGTTGGTGTCCGCGGTTTCGCTAATGAAAGCCTTTTGTAAATCAGCTTTGCATAACCGTGGGGATTTCAATATTTTCATTTTTTTCAGGTTTATGAAACCTATAGAGCAAGTCTTGCACATGATATTGTTATGAGCAGACAGGAAACTGTAAGTCTTATTTCGGCGATAACTGTGCTCAAAGTTTAGTTTTAAAGATTTTGCCATTTTATTTACTAATTGACAAACCTCAAGCAATGAACTTGTTCAGCTCGTTGTGTTTTGAGAGATGTATGTTTATCATTATAAAGAAAATCACGATAGTACAAGTACTTTCTGTTGTAAAAGTTCCCCTAACTTCTCAAATGTATATGCGTTTTATAGCTTGTATATACGCTTTTAAGCTAAAAATTTTGCACGTATGATTCGTGTGCTAAGTCTTCTCGAGTTTACCCCTCCACAGATTAAGGTTAATCTGGAAAACTATCATTTATATGCTTTTCGATATACTTTCAAGGCAAATTCTCAATCTTCTTTTCCATTGCTTTCCAAATTACCCTCGATTCTCATGTAATGCGATAATAAAAATGTTATCCGGCAAGAAATCTAGCTTTCTAAATATAAAGCTTATCTTAGTCTCAGGATACCTATTCTTGAAGCCTCCCTTCAGCCCGGCCTCCTTTTGACTTGCACATTGTCGTTTAGCTTTTTACAGGCCACACTGACCAGGTTTCACGAAAGATGGGTTTCAGTCCCCTGCCAATGGCCTGCTTGGTGTGTTACTTTGTCTTCTTTTATCTTCTTTCTGTTACAATTCGAGCAGCTTTTTCTCATGCCTCAGTTTAACTTTTTGTGAAAAAAGTCTTTCTGAAAAGGGATATTTGAATTACAAGGTAAACCACAAGGTTCATAATTGCATTTTGTCTCAGCGATTCTTTCTGGGGCTGCAGTTGCACTGCAGTACTACCAATTATTTCTAACTAATGATATTTAATGCAAATTTGTAGATATTCAAGATATTCAAAAGCTAGCATAATTGTGCGATGTATACAAGACGCTAATGACAAATTCATACTTATTGTATGATTATAGTGTATTATTTTCCCCTTCTTTAAGTGGTTCAAGAATGGACACGAAGTGAGAATTCTAGGAAATTTTCAATAGCAAGGTTTCATTTTGAGAGTATTTTAGACCTCCGATTATTTAGGATTGATCTGATGTTTCTGTATTTAAGGGCATTCAATGTCTTTTCTTTTCAGATCATACGCGTTTTCTCTCAATCCCTTGGGCTAAATGGCTGGCCTGGCCTTCTACTTGCTCTCGTCCTGTTTCTTTGGTGTGTATTATCATGAAGCCTATTTCAGCCTAATCTAATGCAAGGGTCTACCTATCGATTATAGAATGAATAATTGTAAGTTGCTACTGCAAGATTTACACAAATATAGTCACAATGCAACTGTAAAGCTTTAGCATTTCACTCTGCATACCAACAAAGAACTGCCTCTTTCTGTGTGCCACAAACGTGTACAACTCGGCCAAATGCACCACTTTACAATGGCATGATGCAGCAATCTTCAATCTTGCGCGAAACCTGGGATTATTTGGAATGAGTCATAGCGTGGTGACTTTTTTCGCCATTGAGCTGAGCGAGGCCCTTTACATTTTAATTTTTGAGGCAGAAGGATGTTTTGTGACTACGAGAAGTTGTGACCTTGATCCTGAGCATAGGGCATTCATATTAGATGCGAGTATGGTTTTGTCACGTGATTTATCTGCAGTCAATTTCTTGGAATATTTTGTCACTAATGAATCTCATTTTCTTTCTGCCTTGTAATTTAACTGCCATCTTCGCTTGACATTACTCTTCTCCGTTTTTCTACGGTTGGGCATGTTAGAACTTGTTTCCATACATTAGAACAAATATTTATATTAATTGACCATCAGCCTCTGTAAACCATATTATTGCCTACTTACTTGTACATTGGTCATTTTCAGCTTGTGTGCCGTAAAACTGTTGGTAAGCATACACATATACGGCGAGGCTGCAGTGTACATCCAAGTGCTCAAGCCGCTCTCACCGAAAGACAAGTCGGACATGGCCGCCAAGACGTCCCTGAGATCTGTTAACAATGTCCAAGACATTATAACTGAAACGGACCAAAGTTCAGGCCTTCCACACGAGGCTTCAACCTCGGCCTCATGTGAATCGAAGAAAGAGGTCTAGGAGAACTAAGCATCTAGTTTATCAATACAAATCTAATGAGCCTACCGGCATTCGTTGCTATAAACGGTTGCAGCTAGGCGAAAGAAGTTATCAGTCGTTTTAAGGAGTTCCGCATAAGACAGTTAAGGTTAATTCCTTTAATCACTACCATAACCTAAATTCACGCCTAAGGCTAGCAGACTACAATTTACATGGCTAAATATTGTTTCACTAGGTCCAGAGAAATCTTTTAATATATATTTTGAATTGCAGAGCTTACTAGAATTAGTAGGAAAGGTTTCTACCAACAGAACCTGAAGGACAAGATGGCTTTAACATCGTGATGAAATATTTCTAAATATGTAATTTACTTGAGGCAGATCAAGCTTCTGAACCCTCTTCAACAGACATCTCTTCTCCGCACTGTAAAAATTGTCATAATATGACATAGCTATCGCACTCATAAAAGCCTTTTCAACGGCCTGTCTATAACCGTCTATACATACAGATTTTTAATCACCATAGTTTGTACAATTCAGACGCATGTTTATTTAACTGTTAAAAATGAAGTTATTAACTGATAAAATCTTATATCACGTAGAGTTCAGCTCCTCCTTGATTCCGTCTTCAACTTAAAATCATTGTGGGCTTGCTATACGTCCTCTCTATACGGGCCTAAAGGGCAGGGTTTAGAAGGAATTATTAATGTGTTCAAGTTTTCAGCAACCCCACGTCGCTCGAGATGTAGCGTATATAGTTCATTTATTGAGCTGAAACTGAATCAAATCGAGTCAGTTTAGAAGCCCGGATACCGAATCATTTCGCCTCCACAACTTACAGCAAAAAAGGTCTGCGAGATCGCTTCGAAACTCTGCATCGGTAGCACTGTACAGCAGTGGGTTCACCACAACATGCAGATAGAAGCATGACTTGTAGGCGTCGAGGGCCATCGAGACACGCTCTGTAACTATGTGCGGAGCAAGGTCCCAAATCAGGTAATATACTTTGGCTGGCAGCACCAGAACAGTGAACGCCACAACTATAGACACAAGCAAGCGAGCTACTTTCATGTTTCTTTTCAGTTTGTTGCGAGTACAGGCCAAGCTACCGCACATAATCTTATCGAAGTCCTTCATCGATTTCCGTAGCCCAGGCAAATGCGGAGGTGCATAGCGATGATTGACGCAAGGGGCAACACGTACACAAATGCTAGTAGGCACACACTGTATATCTTCGGTGCCAGAGGACTGCCCCACGACTCGCGGCATTCCCCGTACGGCTGCATCTGCAATGCAATGATATTCGGGATGACAGACGCAGCACAAATAATCCAGATAAAGAAAGCCGCCTTCCATATTTGCTTGACGGTCAAGCGGCGTTTGAACGGATGAACCACCGCGCGGTATCTTTCGTACGAAATCAGGAAGATACAGCCCACGTTTACTGACATGAGCATGGTAATGGCCGGAAAAAGAAGCTTGCAGGTGAAATGTGGATAGATCCATTGAAAGTCCCGGAACATCACAGCAGCCACCAGTGCAAACAGAATTGACAGGGCCGTGTCGTTTAGGGCCATCAGCACAACAACCAACTGAAATGCTGTCACTGATTTTGTTTTGAGGACTCGTGTTATTACTACAAGCAGGTTCAAGAAGAACCCAGTTGTTCCAGCACAGCTGGCAACTACAGCCATCCAGTAACTCGACAGCATATTAGTGTCCTGAACTTGAACGCAGAAGTAATCTTGGCAACAGTAGATTATGAAGAAATTTGTAAGAATTTCAAAGGAACTTTACCGGACGTGAGGAATATACTTCTAACAGTACTGCTTCATGTAGCTTCACGCAAGGTACTCTTCAGCCATCTGGTTCCTGTGCTCATCTGAGTCTTTTGGCGTCTTGGGAATTTCCCTAATATCTCTCCTGAACAGCAGCTTGTATCCCCATCGATATGTTGTACCAATCAGCGCCAGTATCTTCTATCCTCCTCGATATACTGTACCAATCAGACCCATAAACTTTTGTTGTCAATCAAAACAAGTTGTGGATTGATAGTGTCTCTGACGATCTTGTTGTCCCAAATTTGCTACTTTCTTACCAAAAGGTCAGATATCAGCTTTAGAAACTTCCTCATAAAAGACTGCTTTCCGAATCGCGGTCATGACATAACTTTGATACCAAACAGCCAGTACAGCAATTGTACATCCAAAGAGTATTTCGATTCACAATCGTATGTGTGATTATCAGATATTCTGAGTTTGTGTAACTAGATGTATGGAAAGCATTGGTTGGGAAAGAGATATGTTTTTCCACCTGCCAACTATCCACATCCTTCTGACAACTATTTGCAAAGAGAGGACAGACTCCTTGAAATATATTCGACCTATTGCTTAAAGCTTCACATCTAGTGAGCAAACATTTAAACGAATTTCAGGAAAAGCCAGTAATGGTTCAATAAAATGTTCAAAAATCCAGTTAATTGTTCTTTTGTCAAGTGTGAACAGTTTGTGAGGAAAGGGTAAACAGAAGTGAGTCAAACATACCAAGCAAAAGCTTTGGAAATGTTGATTGTCCTGTGCGCCATGAAGGGTATGTTCATTAAACAGCCCTTTTGCAGTTTGAAAACTCAGCAACATGCAGTGACGCATTCTACTCATGGGCAAATTGGGCCCAGGGGCCCCCTAAGATCCCTAATTTCAGGGAGGCCCGAGCAAAATTTTCTTAAGCCTATACAAGTTTTGTTGGGAATCGAGTAGCATAGCACGAACTACTTTGGCACATTTTAGGGGGCCCTATTGACTTTGGGCCCCGGATACCGGCAGTCGTAAATGCGGTCCTGGCAACATGGCAATTTTTGACGATCAATTTAATCTGTAAAGAATTCAAGACGCCTTTGTGTTATAATGCCTCTAGCTTCAATTATGGCAAGAGTGCTCGAGTCTTTGGGTTGTATTGCCCCTTTCCACCATACCCATATAGCCGCCTTGTTCATTCTAAGACTCCAGGCTCCCTCTAGATTCACAAGGCTCGAATAAGCACAAAACAAACTTACAAGAAAGGAAGTTATAGATTCTGTTATCACTTTATGGCAACAATAACTTATTCCGAGGAGATGGTATAAAAAGAACAGGATTCTAGTGGAATTTCACAAACTGATGTCGATATTCGCTCGTAAGACAGTCAAATTATAAGCTGAATTCTCTCTGCATTCCATTTCCCTTCCAGGCGATGAAAAAATCTAATAAATATAGGTTCTCTCAATTTTTCCGATTTATTTGTGATTTTTTCTATCTTTTGTTCTATTTTCACCATAAAATCACCACTCTCTTTTCAAAACGTTTAAATTCTGGGTACCAGAAATCAGGCGTAGAAAATTCAGAATGGTTGCATGTAAGATATAGAACAGCAGCAGAAGGGAAAAAGATAGGAATAAACACATCTGTGCTAAGTTTACTCCCGCAAACTGAGCTATGTATGATAATTTGGGGAATTTTACCAGATATAACTAAATTCATAACCGTACTTTCTTTGGTTTAAGAAATTTCCCTTTGGCTTTTGTGCTGTGAACCTTGTTTTCATGTCGAGGCCAAAATTACACCATAATAATTTTTTGCTCCACATGCGTAGTTCTTTCCGGCGCCACAGAAATATCAGGCCAGTATAGGGATTTGACCCACCACCCCCTAGAAGGAGATATCATATATTTAAAGGTAAGTAAGTTACTAAATTATGTTACTACATTTTATTACTTTTTTGAGTAAAGATTATTTGAGAAATTCGCGATGATTTAGTAAAGTACAGCCTAACCCAGAGTTATTTGGTACTGTTTATAGGCCTAAAAATCCCGTGTTGTGTTTTGTATTGTGTTATAATATAGAGGGTTTAAACCGCACTTTATTTAAGTAATTTTATGGCTGTTAAGATCATAAACCCTAGTATCCAGTGTCCTTTGCATTACATTTCCATCTTTACTTCTAATTCTAATTTATGGTAAACTGATATATATCGAAACTGAATTCAGCTTCATCAGGATGTATCGACCAACCAACCCTATTGCCAATAAATTAATGGAGTGAAGTTAGTAATCTTTTTAGACGGAAACCGTGATGCATCTCCCAAATATAAAACACTTCTGGCAACTTCATTGTTTTGTCAGCATTTCAACCACTTCAATGGCAGCTCCAAGGTTTCAGTACGTCTTCAGAAATAGGGAACTCTTCCCACCATGTATCACCCCCTGTTAGAATAAAAAGCTAACTGTTAGTAAGTAAAGGTAGTTTATGAGGCAGTTGGTTATGGGGTTGAGTTGAGTTGGGGTGTAAAAATCTGTTGAACATTCATTCATAAATAGTTGTCAGGTTTAAAGTAATTATTGTTGTTGAAAGACATTGCTTGTAATTGTTATAACAATAATACGAAAACAGCATTTTTGATTGCTAAAAGATCTGGATCTTGCTAACAGATGGTGGGGAAGGAGAAATGTTAGACTTAATATTGAGTTGTTTAGATCATGGTTAAGATTACCATTCAGGGTGGTACCTGTCCAATCACCTTAGGTTTCATGATAGATAGATATAAGTGATGCAATGTCTCTTATCTTGAACTGTTAATAATGTAGATTTAAAAAAAAGAGAGAAAAGTTTTCACATGTCAAGGGGGGATTTACATAACACAATATGCTTTCTACAGAAACATTTGTTGCAAAAGCATGTTTCTATTAAAATTAAGGGCATGGTGATAAATATATACATACAAAAGGGGTACTTGTATATATTTTTACTAAGTTTCAAAAGGCATTAAGCTAGGGAAAGGGGCTAAAGATGGGAAAAAGAATCTTATTTGTTGCCAAGAGCCTTAGAGGTAGACAGAGGAAACTTTGTTGAAAGCCAAAAATGTCTATGCTTCATTGTTTGAGTTTAAAAGATTTGACATTTGTGTGCGTTTAAGCCATTTAAAACTTGTATAGATAATCTGTAATCATAGACAGTTTCTATCTGTTAGTGAATTGGAAAGATTGATTGACCAATAAGGATCATGTGCTTCTCAATTCATTGTTGAGAGGTGTTATTAGGAACAGAAACAGAGCATCCAAAGCAGAGAAAATGTTAAACATTGATGATGGTTTCTTATTTAAATTCATGCTGAAAATTTAAGTGTTTCTAGTTGGCATATTTTTCTTTAAAATTCATTATAGTCAAATTTATCAATGTAGTTACAGAGGATATCCAGGTAGGTTTTTCATGAAAACATGCCTAACAGAATATGAAAGTTGCTAGAGTATATTAAAGTTCAAAAGTCAACTGTTTTTATTTTTTGGCAGATGGCATCAAATGAAGGACTAGTTGATAGAAATGTCGAAATATGGAAGGTAAAGAAACTCATACAAAGTTTAGAAAGAGCTAGAGGGTAAGTGAATTGTATAATTTGTGTTATATTGTGTCAACATGCTGAATTATTAACTGGAAAAGTATTTTCAGGCTGCCTGTATAACAGATCCACCTTCTTACGTCAGTGTCACTAAAATGTTAGGCAAGTTTTGATTTTTCTCATCTTACTTGAGAGAGTCAAAAACAGGTCCAAGATGAGCACAAATGAAATTCACATATTCACAAATCAATGCTCATCTCTCAAGAGATGCTCTTATTTCAGGGCCTGGTATAAAAGAGCCCACATGCATGGCATTTTCAAACTTTTTTTAATTTTCTCCATTTCACAAATTACCCAAACATTGATTAAAACAGTTGGAAGTTTAAAATGAATTGCCGAACTGTCTCAAAGTAAATGGAAATATCTGCTCACTATTTGATTATCCATACTTTTCTTTTTGATGAAAGCCATGTTTTTATCTTTGATTTAACTATTTTTACTTGCACGATGCATGATGGTAGATGGTTATTGCTTTTAGAAATGGTACCAGCATGATATCTTTGATCATCCCACCAAAGGATCAAGTTTCTAGAGTGGCAAAGATGTTGGCAGATGAGTTTGGAACTGCCTCAAACATCAAGAGCAGAGTAAACAGGTGGCCAAGCTTAGTCCATATCAAGTTTTGTTGATGGAAGAAATTTGTTATTTGTGCCTTAAAATATCAGGGGTTTAAATTTGGTTGCAATTGTCTGTTTCCTTACAAGACTTTTATAGCTAGCTCCTTTATCACAGACAACCCTAAGACAGCAAATTGTCTCAATTTTTCTATATATTTGTTACTGTTTTTAAAAGTTTTAAGCTATTTGTTTGACATTGATTGGCATTTGTTTTCGTCAGTGTTGTTTGGTTGTTTCTAATTTTGCAAACAGTTTGTTGCTGTTGTTTTGTTGTCTTCTCTAATCAAGTATGCAATATTTGACTATAAAATCGACTGATTAATTTAACCAGGCTCTCAGTACTGGGTGCAATTACATCTGTACAGCAGCGGTTAAAGCTCTACAACAAAGGTTAGTTGCTTAAAGTCATTTTTAAATCCCACCAAAGTGTGTGTTGCCTGAAATTTTTGATGTTTTTGGATGGGGATGATTGGATAATGAGGTTAAAAGTAAAGGATTTTGATGTCCATGCCATTGCAATTTAAATTGTATCCATCAAAGTATAAGTATAAAACAAGTAGCATAATTTTGTAGAAATGATGAATGACATGAACAGGTATGAGTTGAAATGAAAAAGCATAAGAGATTAGCCATTCAAATTTCACTATGCAGCTCCAGATTTTTGTTTTTCTGTCATGTATTCCTCATCTTATTTACCTAAACCTTACTTTTTGGTAATAGAAACATGTCAAGTGTCTTAAGCAAATATTATCTAGGGGCCAATTCAAGCATTTTGATACAGAAGACCTGTTGTCTTTTAAGTGCAGTTTGCTGTTTATACATACTTCTGTAGATTTTATTTTTTTGCTCCTATCAAAAAGAGTTGTCTTCTTCCTAAAAAGGGTTTGTTTCTATTTCTAATTTATATACTAATTTCAAGTTTTTCCATTTGGATTTATTTGAATTTTCTTTCTCAGTTCCTGGAAATGGTCTCGTTATTTACTGTGGAACAATCGTGACAGAAGAGGGCAAAGAGAAGAAAGTCAACATTGACTTTGAGCCATTCAAACCAATCAATACATCCTTGTATTTATGTGACAATAAATTCCATACTGAGGTTTGTCTTCATTTTTGTTTTTTAAGATGATGTACATTAAATTTTGATGATGTAGTTTTGAAGTTTACTGCAAGAGACATCCTCCTGAGCATCTATGGTATATTTATGCAAAAGCTGTAGAAATAAAGACACTGTTTGAGCCATTTGTGTTTTGTGCGAAAATAGTGTGTTTCTTTTTATGGTTTAGTTAACTGAATAATTTCTGCTGGCTTTTATCTACTTCAAATTTGTATGCTCATGTCCCAAAAAAGTATTAATCAAGTCTCTCAACAGGGACTGTGTAGAACACACTGTGTACCAAAGACGGATGGCTGTAAAAATCAATTTTCAATTATTTAGTGTTTTATTGATATTCATCTTCTTACGTAAAACAACAAGAAAGTCTGTTTCACTTGTTTTGTAGCCGAGAATGGCGATTTCTTATTCCAGTCCACTCACCTCAATCTTTCGAATGAGTGTCTTCATATAGCAGACCGATAGAATAATTCCTTTTACCAACATTAGTTATTAGCGAATATTCTTAACAATGCATGACTTACTTCGTTTTCACTAATTTTCATTCTTGCTTTTCACAAGGCACTGACAGCGTTACTGGAAGATGACAGCAAGTTTGGTTTCATAGTGATGGACGGTAACGGTGCACTCTTTGGCACTCTTTGCGGAAACACTCGGGATGTCCTTCACAGATTCACCGTCGACTTGCCTAAGAAGCACGGTACTGTTTATCACCTTCCCTTTGCAAAAGAGAATTGTCTATTTGCCACCTTGAGCTATTATTATTATTATTATTATTATTACTATTATATGTTAATTCTATAGAAAAACTATGCCTGAATATTGTCTTTTGCTTTGATACGTAAGGAGTCTGTAAACGGATTGTTGAATGAAATTATTTTCTTTTCTCGAACTTTTAAGCCTCTCATAGAACTCCTTTTTCTTAGAATCACGCTTTGCAAATGTTGCCATCAAAAGTCCACGGAATTTTGTATTCAATATCAATATCACGAGATTTTGTTTTCTACATTGGGGCATTGATATTCAGTTGCATTTTACCTTTTTGCCACTAACGAAGAATAGGCCAAAACCATTTAATGCCAATGCCATTCAATGCTAATGCCATTCAGTGCTAATGCCATTCAGTGCTAATGCCATTTAATGCCAATAACAGGTAGGGGTGGACAATCGGCACTGCGATTTGCGCGTCTGCGTATGGAGAAGAGACACAATTATGTCCGAAAAGTTGCAGAAACCGCAGTTCAACTGTTTATCTCAAATGATAAGGTGACATTTTGATTCGTCGTTTTCAGAAGTTTTGCTCTTCACGTACAAGAGAATTTCCGCTCTACTTGTTTAATGAGGCTTTCTCTGTTTGAGACACGTGTACTTTGAAAAATGATACTCTATTTGCGAATGCATCTTAAAATGATAAGCTTTATAATCGGTATTTATGGTTGAAAACTAAATATTGATTATGTTTGATGGTATGCTTCAATTATGGCTTCTTTTGTCATGTACGTAGCGAGTAATGTTTTATATTCGCTTCAGCCACCACTTCTAATTGGTTTTGTTTCTGATTTGTCGCTTCAGATCAACGTG
Source organism: Nemopilema nomurai (assembly GCA_003864495.1). Lineage (NCBI taxonomy): Eukaryota > Metazoa > Cnidaria > Scyphozoa > Rhizostomeae > Rhizostomatidae > Nemopilema > Nemopilema nomurai. The sequence continues at coordinate 547,200 of PEDN01001354.1, forward strand.
ACTGGATTAGTTATTGCTGGGTCAGCCGATTTCAAATCCGAACTTAGTCAATCAGATATGTTTGATCAGGTTTGTACAACTTATACTATCCGATTGGACATTGTCAACAGCAATACTCAGGTGCTTTTGCCGATGAGGCACTTTGATTTAGGCCCATCCACGTAATCAATCATGTTTGTCTTATGGTTCCATTAAATTCTTTTTACTTTCAAAGGCTGCAATAACTGTGAATGCATTATTAATCTGTTTTTCTTTTAAAGCGATTGCAAGCAAAAATATTAAAAGTCGTCGATGTATCGTATGGCGGAGAGAATGGATTTAATCAGGTGAGTGTCTTGGATTTACAGAGAGACTTAAGATCAATAGTCTTGATGAGATAGGAGTTGGGAATAGTTAGGATCAAACCGAAAATGTGAAATGATTCAATCAGTTTTAAATGAAAATCAACAGTTCCTTTGTGTCAATGATGTGAGTGCTGTCTTGTTGACATTATGCGACGGATAGTTGTGAAAACATGCTGAATGGTATTCTTTTCAGGCTATAGAATTATCTGCCGAAGTTTTGGCAAACGTTAAATTTATTCAAGAGAAAAAACTTATTGGTGAGTGTCTTATTTTTCATGTTTTTAATTATAATTGTATTAGACATTTATAGGCGTACATTTGTCATAATTCCAAGACTCATCTTTCATTGAGTCTAATTTGTATCTTACTGTGATTTTGAAGACTTAAACAAGTATGGCAACAAAACAAGAGCTTTGGAGTTTGGAATTAGCAGACTATTGTTTAAGGAGCAAAGCCAGTATCGTCGGAACTTATTTTTGATTGCATAATGACAGTGTCATTAACTCAAATAAGGATGGATTGGGCGAGAAGGGAGGGGGTTTGTACCCTATCAGCGTGAATTTTAAGGACCCAGGGAAAACCTCACAACAACATCATAACCAAGCATTTTTAGTTTGATTATTTGTTTTTATTGTAGCTTTTAAGAAATATTGAAAAATTTGTTAGAAATACTCACACCTAAATGTCTTTCGAAATACTCATAGCTCGCATTTCTTAATTTGTTCTTTCTGTGCTCGCAGGAAAGTACTTTGATGAAATCTCCCAAGATACTGGGAGGTACTGCTTTGGAGTTCAAGACACCCTTAAGGTTGGTAATTTCTTGAGATAAGACTGGTTTTCTTTTACATTTAAGCAGTTCATTATTACTTGGTATTAACTGGCATCACTGGTCTTTAGAACATTGATTGATGATAATTTTTCAGAATTGTTTACGTTTTTCATTGAGAGTTTGTCTATGTAAATGCTTCTTTCATTCGTCTATAGGGGCTTGAGATGGGGTCTGTAGAAACACTGATAGTTTGGGAAAACCTGGACTGTAACAGAATTATGTTGAAGAACCACACTACTGGAGGTTTGTCTAGATTTCAGGCTAGATGATCGCTAGAGTGCTCTTTGTCCTGCTCTTTTGTCCATTTATACAATCCATAATAACAAGATAATATACCGTGCGTTATTGTATCATCCACGTTAATAGTCTGTTCAGGTTAAATAAACATCTAGATCATCTTTGTGAACGAAAATATATCAAATTTATTGCAGTAGTATAATTGTAATGATCTGATGAAATATCACAGCTTATTTTGCATTGTAATAATCTGATGAAATATCACAAACTATTTTGCAAGTAAACTTCAAGGTGAATTAAGAAGCACCTGCCTATAAGTGCATTTTGTATGCTCAAATCATGCTCCTTTTTATAACTTTTATTGAAAGCAATTCTACCTAAAAAGAAGTTTCAGGTTTCAAGAAGAAAAAGAAGAACTTTTTCGTTAGTGAACAGAATCTTTACATTTTGTAGATGAAAAAATTCTTTTCTTGAATTCGCACGATGAGAAGGACCGTACAAACTTCTTGGACAAAGAGGTAAACATTTTTGAGCTGAGCCTTCTTTAATTTTGTTGAGACCTTTTCAAGGAGCCTTACGTTTGCTGAAAACTTGAATGAAGTGGCCTGTAATTGCAGCATTCTCAGCAATTAAGAGGCAAATTCTACCAGTCAGTTTTTGGATGTCGGCTTTTGATGTATTTTATAAATTCTATAAGTTTTCCTGAATCGAACATTCGTTTTCTTATTTTTCGTTTGTTTCTGAGTATGGTGTTGTATGTTACTCTACTGATAACAATTACACTGATCTAAAGTTTAGTTGGCTAGAAAGGTCAAAGTTTATGTTGTACTGGGTCAGTGGGTCAAGAAGCCAGTTGGTCATTGTATGATTTAGAGTTGCAAATCTAAGTACCATCCAGCGCTTTATACGGCCTAGCAAACACTACAAGTCTTCAGCCATGAACTTTTGAATGATCTCAATTAGAATGATTCAAATGATTTTGCAGACCGGTGTGGAGATGGAGACAGTTGACAAAGTATCTTTGATCGAGTGGCTTGCTAACAACTACAAAACATTTGGTAAGTTCTGTTCTTTGTTTTATTTCTTTCTACTCTTGTCCAACTGTAGCTGTTACGTCAGTCCATCATACATGTCACGAGTTGTGGTTCATTTTGCGTTTAAAGACTTTGTCCCATCCTGTCTAATCTACTTGTTATGTTGTAAGGATATTGTATATAAATAGTCCTGCATTTAAAGACACACTTATCTCCTTGGCTCGGAGTTGCAAATCGACATGTGATCATTGCCTATCTATTCGGGAGTTGATATTGTTTATTTCAAAAGTTTCACCTAATTAGTGGACATTTTTAGATATTGGAGAAATGAATATATTTCAAATTCATAGGTGCCCATTTGGAAATCGTCACGGACAAGTCTCAAGAGGGTGCACAGTTTTGCAAAGGATTTGGTGGAATTGGAGGTTAGTCGAAAATATTTTTGTGGAAATTTTGATATGGGATGAGCTTTTCAGCGCACTTTCTTGGAGCAAATTTCATAGCCATCAATTTGTTCTCTTGGACACTTTTTCCAGACTTCTTTTAATCTGCATTAAAGAAAACAAATGTTTGAGTTCGAGGGGCTTAGAAATAACCTGTTGTGCCATTTTGTGATCCAATTTTTTCCGTTTTCTCGGCCAGTTGTCAAGTCTGTTAATTTACAAAATGCAAAACGCACTCAACTAGCACTAAAAATGGGTCCTGCAGACTTCAACGTTGTATATGGTATCCCAATCAATGTCAGGATATAGTCATCGTTCTCCAGGAGTCAGCCCTGATTGTAAACCAGCCATTTGTTAGAGAGCTTGTATGGTCTTTGATGTATTCGGTCGCTGACAAGGGCGAATCCTAACGTACGCAGAATACTTACGAGAAAAGAATTAGTAACTCCACCTCTTTCATTTTATCCCGAACCTAGGTGATCTGATAATAGATTAAAATAAAGACAGTGGATTAACTTTACTAGAAGGGCCATAAACGCCTTTTATAATTGGGGTTCAATGACTGCCTTGTTCATCCAACACTGTTATTTCCAATCACCTTCTCTAAAGCCTGCTCTTGATTAGTTTGAAAACCACTCGAGCTGTCACAAGGAACACCCAATTGTGCCCAGTGAGGTTGGCACTCGATCGGTTAAATCATGCTTCGATGCCCGCTTCTCCTTTTGTAACCTGTATTAGGTGCAATGCTTTGTTTTTTTTTTAAATTAACTCAGCCTCTGACTCGGTTCTTGTTTCTGGCTACGTAGGTCTGCTACGCTACAAAGTCGACTTCCAAGAAATGGAATACGATGGCCTAGATGACATGGAATTTTCCGATGAAGATTATCTCTGAGCGATATTCTTCTGATGTTGCCTGTACGGTGAACTCACGGTTGCCCTGTGGTGGTTAATGTCAGTGACGTATTGTCATTGCGTCTCGTGGTTGTCCCGCGAAATCCCGAGCATTTACCGATATGAATCTCTGTATATTTTGCTTACCTGTGCTATCCTTAACACATTGGTTGCAAGAATGATTTGACAATGATGACGTACATGGCGATATTTCTTGTCCCTTTGCAGTCGTTTACTGCTTTTTGCTGATAAAACGTCAGATAAGGAAAGGGAAAACTACAGTGGGTGGGCGAGAAGGAGCCATTTTGTATCGATCTCAATAAGGCCTGGATCTAGTCTTAGCAATCGGCCGTTTATGTTAGCCTAATGAGCCAAAAGTCTCACTTGCGTGTAACAATCATATTATATCAGTCAGCTTGAATACAGTGGTTTTCCTTAACGTAATTTGAAATCATTCAATTTTTTTAGAGTTTCATGCATTGTAAGCAACCAAAAACTACCAGGGTAGTTACAGCTTTGATAGTGAGTTTCTCGTGAACACAAGGTCAATCTTTTATTTGTTTGTTATGGAATACTCACCACGTGGTAATTGTGTGTAACCACGTCATTTACTCATTGATTTTGTCAGTTTGTTGGTTGATAATTGGTCAGAGGGCATCGTTTGTTAACGCGCGCAATGTCCCGCGTGGCAATTTCGAATGCTGACGCGGGCAAACAGACGAACGGTTGTCTAGGCCAACACTTCTTCAGACAAAGGGCATCATGTGACCCCTGGCGCGATCATAGCTAGGCCATGACGGTCCACACCCTCAATTAGTCGGTATTACGTTCTGCCTGTAATGTATTTTATCTCCGGGTGTTTATGTGCATACACGGAAAGCAATGAAGGCAGTAGTCCGTTGGGTGATCCCAGACAATGTGGTCGTTTTGCTTTGAAATATCAAATTTGTTCATAAACATTAAGTGCGTGGGCGAGCTGTCCTCATTAACACCACCCAAGTGGATGATCATGGCGGGTGGCTCGATTCACCTTGCCACCGCCGTAGTAACCTGATCACATTCTTTCTGCGTTCGGTCACTTGCCAAAACGTACTCTGTTTTGAAAGCTTTTGATTTCAATATTTTTGCTGCAAAGACGCCTTCTTTCAAAGATACAATCTGCAGTTTTGAAAATGCGCGAGCCGAAGGGCTCGGGATTCGTTGTCCTTCTTTTGGCCACGGCAGTGGCAGTGAGCGGAGCACCCCTTCAGACCAAGCAAGAGGAGCCGCTGCCGCACTCGCGAGACTATTACGACGGCTACGTGCGCGCCCTGGTCGATCATTACGACGAGATATTTCGAAGCCAGCGCGCCGTTACGGCCGACAAACAGGAGGATGCTGCCAAAAAGAATACTGTTAGTAGCGACGTCGGGGAAAATGCGGCGAAAAGAGACGAAACGCAAAGTGAATCTGCAGCTGGCAAAACTGCAGCTGGCGAAACTGCAACTGGCGAAACTGCAACTGGCGAAACTGCAACTGGCGAAACTGCAAGCGGCGAAGCCCCGGTCAACACGACAAGCGGTGGCCAGGACAATAGCACTGTTAGCGACAGGCCCTATATTAACCCCGAGCAGACGGGAAAGCCGCCTGTGACCGATACAGAGAAAGAGGAGGCACCAACACCAGACGCTCACAAGAAGAACGAACAGGACCAAGGCGCCAAAGCTGAGACTATTGACACGAGTTACATACAGAAATCGATGTTCAAGACAGATGGTGCCACCAGTGTGCCGGAGTCGATGGAGGATATAAAGTTTTACACTGGCAAACCCAGAGAGTTTGAAGACATGAAAAGGAAGAGGAGCACTGAAGGCGATTCCCCTCTTCCAATGGACACCAAAGCACTGCAACCTGTCGTAACTGAAGCTGCGAGTGTCGTAGCAGAACGATCTTCAGTCGCAAGTCCATCGCCTGCAGCTGAACCAGTTGCAGTTTCAAGTAAACATAATGATATGACGTCAGAGTCAAAAATAACCTCCCACTCAGCCTCTACATACACTCCTGGTGACCCTTTCAAGAACCCCCCGCAGAATCCACCGAATTCTCCACCAGATCCAAATGAAGAGGAGCCCTACAAGAAGAACAGCGAGCAGAAGAGCGCAGGGCAAAGTAAGGAGGCTGCAGCGAAGAAAGGGGAAGATAGCAAAAAGAACCCGAAGGTTGCTGAGAAGCAACAAGAGGAGAAGGCTGAGGAGGAGAGCGCGGAGAGTGAAGATGACGCAAAAGAGAATGCGGAGGAGAATGAATCTGAGGCTGCAAAGCAATTCAATGGCAAACCTAAGAAGGAGGAGGATAATGAATCTGAATCCGAGGCTGCAAACCAATTCAGTGGCAAACCTGAAAAGGAGGAGGATAATGAATCTGAATCCGAGGCTGGAAAGGAATTCAATGGCAAACCTGAAAAGGAGGAGGATAATGAATCTGAATCCGAGGCTGGAAAGGAATTCAATGGCAGACCTGAAAAGGAGGAGGATAATGAATCTGAATCCGAGGCTGGAAAGGAATTCAATGGCAAACCTGAGAAGGAGGAGGAGGAAGACGAGGATCAAGAGTTCAGTGGCGCGCCAGGACAGGCATTCATACCGATGCTGCTTGTTCCGGTAAATGCGGAGGGCGGGGAAGACTACGGCAGCGCTTTCGGTGCGGACGGGGGGCGGAAAGATCGGCTGGGGAGCAAGCGAGAAGGTGACAAGAAAGATGACAAAAAGAAAGACGATGATGATGATGACGAGCATGATGATCATGCTTACTTAGCGCCCTTATGGGGATACCCCGGGTGGTACGAAGCTGGTCACGGAATACCCTACGGATATGGGACCAATATGCTTTCTGGTCACCATAGCTACGGTCACCATGGATATGGCTACCCCATTTTCGGTCATCACGAATCGGGTCACCATGGTTACGGACACCATGGTAGTGGACACCATGGTAGTGGACACCATGGCTTCGGTCACCATGGCTACGGACACCACGGTCACATGGGCCATGGCTCATTGCATCTTGACAACGGTGTCATCTGGCCAAATGACGGGGGTTATAACTTCTTCTATTCCCCTTGCGGCTGCAGCAGTGGAGCTGGGCGCGGTTTAGGCTTTGGCCGTTCATTGGCTATGTTTTGACAGTGAAGCATACGCACTTGTAAATACAGTGTAACCGAATTAGCATGTTCAGTTTAGTGGTAAACCCCTGCTGACTGATGCTTGTAATAGATGTTGGTTCAGTGACGTCACTTCCAATCCTTGTAATTCAGGAATGGACAGAGCAGTTAACACCCGTTCCAAGAAGAAGCTGTACTCTGCGTAGTTTCAATCTGTAGCGTTTGCCGTTCACTCGCGAAGAAGTAGAGAAGACGAACAAGGTTTCCAGTTGTTGTCTGATAACTGGATCTGTTTGTTTTGCTTCGCAGAACAGTCAGATTTATAATTCGAAATACCACAAGAGCATGAGTATTGCATTTTTCTTCAAAGACAGTCGTCAAAGGCTGAACTTCGCGACAGTGCATAAATGAAAAGCACCAATGGACATGAGAAGATGGTAGAGTTGTTCGTGATTCGTAAATGAAGAATCTTGCCTTTAAATTTCCTAATCAGAATTTGGTACCAAAAGATGTAAACGGATCGAAAGTCATCGAAAGCTGATTACTAAATTCTTAAATTCTTTTTTCCCTCTCTTTATTATTCATTAAGTGGTATCCAAAAAAATTATACCTACGTCAAAGTCCCGTCTCAAACTCTAGTTTTGAAAGCCTTGTGCTACTATGAACAGCGCTGCTATACCTATTATAAGCAATCAGTCTTTCACGAGATTCGACGTGAAAATCTCAACATGCTGCTGCTTGCCACAAGGCTGCAAGAAGTATATTCTCGATTTGAACCTGTTCCAGTGCCAAGAAATGACGTTTAACCACGTCTGTTCTTCTTAGATTAAGCTCTAAAAGTTTTTTTCAATAAAGTCGCATTTTTGCAGTGCAAGCACCTAGGCAACATTAATATTTACCACAAACATAGCATTTTAGATCACACAACTTCGGTTTTGGATTTCTTTTCAGGTGCTGATCACAACCTTTCATCATCTTTTTCTTTGTTTAATATTTCTTGACACGGCTCATAATTTTTTTGCGTAATATTTCTAAACAAAAGCCAAGAATTCACCAGTTTGCATAAAAGTCTTTTTGGGAACCTTTTTGGCCCAATTGGTTGTTAAATTATTAAAATGATAGGATAATATTAGTCCATTAGGAACAGTTTTAATCTTTATTGTTCGCGGGATATGAATGCTGGAATAACACAAAGTCATTAAATGTTAAACTTGCGCCAAATTTTTTGCCTCAATCTCGAAGAGTATCCCCGAGCCTATATAAGTACGCAATAATTTGCGTATCAAGATTTGTTTAGAGATGCGCATATCTATGATTCCAAAAAGGGAAATTTGTCCACACCTTCAAATTGTAAAACTTCTTCGACTTCAGGTCAATTTGGCGAATTTATTCTCTGCTGCGATGTTCTGGATTTGGGAAGACAAATATATGGTCTTTGTTGGTCTAAGCAACCAGAAACCCAAAATCCATATTCACGGTGTTGATCGGTTGGGCTGGACTATAACCCTTCTGTTAGCACTGAACTATAACAAATAGCGGACCGGCCCCCACAGTCTTGCAAAAAGGCCCCTTTTTACTGAAAACTGGTTATTCGCAAAATATAAGGCTTTCATTTTGATGTTTCACTTTAATGCTGATTTGTAATAAGCAGGTAGTTAGTGCTACAGATGTTATTTTGGTAAAAGGTCAACAAGTAAAAGGTCAAAAAGTAAAAGGTCAATGAATTATAACAATTAAGAGACGCTTGACCACATTCTTTTCGCGCCCCACAAACTAAGGTCCTCTTGAATTGTCCGTTACGTTGCGGAACTTCCGAGCCATGTCAGTCGTCCACTGACCGCTGATGCAGAAGAGTATATTGCTTTTTTGGCTACGCCAAAAAAGTTCGGTACCTTCGAAACGTAACATCAATGATTAGCTGCTTCGAGATATGAACTTTTGCGATGGCGAATATTTGGGAGTGATCAATAACTTTCCCCCCTCCTGGTGACATAAACAGTTGCGTCTTACATTATTGAGCCTCCAAGACACCCCCTCCACCGCCCATTCTCTTGGCGGCTCTGTTGTCAGTTATCTTCAAAGAGGGGTAGTAGACTTACCCTAACTAGATACTCGAGATTGTTCAATCTGGGAATTTGGTTACGTTTTGTCATTTCATTTTAAGCTTTTTAATCGTGTTTGGTAATTTGATATTTGGAAAAACAATTTTTGGGTCAAAAATGACCCCTTTGGCAAGACTTTAGCCTTAGTGTTTTTACCCGTTTCTTGATCTAAATACAAAGCCTTGTAGCTTTGCCAATACTTATCCTAATGTAAAACCTCTAAAAAGGTGGGTTTTACAAACGTGAGTTCTTTTTTGGCAGAAATTCTCAAAAATACAGCAACGGCGGATAAGATCAAAATTCTCCTTTTTATGGCAATGATACGACTAACGGCTAACAGCAAGTTCGACAAATAACGACACGGCTTCAACAGGCACAACTAAACTAGCGACAGAGCCACTAGCAGTACGGCAAAACTTTCGACAAGACTACTCCTAACTTATAAAAACAACCCTTTATATAACCTGAGCAAACCCTAAAATAGTAATTACGTAATACAGAACAAAATCTTTACAGACGCTGATGTAATCACAGCACAATGGTGCAATTGTCACGTGATACTGTCCGTAAGGGAACCCTGTGTCGCTACACTAAACCACTAGAACCAACACCCAAATGGTCCTCTTGTTATGCCCTTTCGTTATGTGTTGTATTTGGAAAAACCATTTTTGGGTCAAAAATGACCCCTTTGGCAAGGCTATAGCCTTAGAGTTTTCACCCGTTTCATGATCTAAATTAAAAGCCTTGTAACTTTGCAAATACTGATCCTAGACCAGCGAAACCAACACCCAAATGCTCCTCTTGTTATGCCCTTTCATTATGTGTTGTATTTGGAAAAACCATTTTTGGGTCAAAAATGACCCCTTTGGCAAGGCTATAGCCTTAGAGTTTTTACCCGTTTCATGATCTAAATAAAAAGCCTTGTAACTTTGCAAATACTGATCCTAGACCAGCGAAACCAACACCCAAATGCTCCTCTTGTTATGCCCTTTCATTATGTGTTGTATTTGGAAAAATCATTTTGGGTCAAAAATGACCCCTTTGGCAAGGCTATAGCCTTAGAGTTTTTACCCGTTTCATGATCTAAATAAAAAGCCTTGTAACTTTGCAAATACTGATCCTAGACCAGCGAAACCAACACCCAAATGCTCCTCTTTTATGCCCTTTCATTGTGTTGTATTTGGAAAAACCATTTTTGGGTCAAAAATGACCCCTTTGGCAAGGCTATAGCCTTAGAGTTTTTACCCGTTTCATGATCTAAATAAAAAGCCTTGTAACTTTGCAAATACTGATCCTAGACCAGCGAAACCAACACCCAAATGCTCCTCTTGTTATGCCCTTTCATTATGTTGTATTTGGAAAAACATTTTTGGGTCAAAAATGACCCCTTTGGCAAGGCTATAGCCTTAGAGTTTTTACCCGTTTCATGATCTAAATAAAAAGCCTTGTAACTTTGCAAATACTGATCCTAGACCAGCGAAACCAACACCCAAATGCTCCTCTTTTATGCCCTTTCATTATGTGTTGTATTTGGAAAAACCATTTTTGGGTCAAAAATGACCCCTTTGGCAAGGCTATAGCCTTAGAGTTTTTACCCGTTTCATGATCTAAATAAAAAGCCTTGTAACTTTGCAAATACTGATCCTAGACCAGCGAAACCAACACCCAAATGCTCCTCTTTTATGCCCTTTCATTATGTGTTGTATTTGGAAAAACCATTTTTGGGTCAAAAATGACCCCTTTGGCAAGGCTATAGCCTTAGAGTTTTTACCCGTTTCATGATCTAAATAAAAAGCCTTGTAACTTTGCAAATACTGATCCTAGACCAGCGAAACCAACACCCAAATGCTCCTCTTGTTATGCCCTTTCATTATGTGTTGTATTTGGAAAAATCAAAAATGACCCTTTGGCAAGGCTATAGCCTTAGAGTTTTTACCCGTTTCATGATCTAAATAAAAAGCCTTGTAACTTTGCAAATACTGATCCTAGACCAGCGAAACCAACACCCAAATGCTCCTCTTGTTATGCCCTTTCATTATGTGTTGTATTTGGAAAAATCAAAAATGACCCCTTTGGCAAGGCTATAGCCTTAGAGTTTTTACCCGTTTCATGATCTAAATAAAAAGCCTTGTAACTTTGCAAATACTGATCCTAGACCAGCGAAACCAACACCCAAATGCTCCTCTTTTATGCCCTTTCATTATGTGTTGTATTTGGAAAAACCATTTTTGGGTCAAAAATGACCCCTTTGGCAAGGCTATAGCCTTAGAGTTTTTACCCGTTTCATGATCTAAATAAAAAGCCTTGTAACTTTGCAAATACTGATCCTAGACCAGCGAAACCAACACCCAATGCTCCTCTTGTTATGCCCTTTCATTATGTGTTGTATTTGGAAAAATCAAAAATGACCCCTTTGGCAAGGCTATAGCCTTAGAGTTTTTACCCGTTTCATGATCTAAATAAAAAGCCTTGTAACTTTGCAAATACTGATCCTAGACCAGCGAAACCAACACCCAAATGCTCCTCTTGTTATGCCCTTTCATTATGTGTTGTATTTGGAAAAATTTGGGAAAAATGACCCCTTTGGCAAGGCTATAGCCTTAGAGTTTTTACCCGTTTCATGATCTAAATAAAAAGCCTTGTAACTTTGCAAATACTGATCCTAGACCAGCGAAACCAACACCCAAATGCTCCTCTTTTATGCCCTTTCATTATGTGTTGTATTTGGAAAAAATTTTTGGGTCAAAAATGACCCCTTTGGCAAGGCTATAGCCTTAGAGTTTTTACCCGTTTCATGATCTAAATAAAAAGCCTTGTAACTTTGCAAATACTGATCCTAGACCAGCGAAACCAACACCCAAATGCTCCTCTTGTTATGCCCTTTCATTATGTGTTGTATTTGGAAAAACCATTTTTGGGTCAAAAATGACCCCTTTGGCAAGGCTATAGCCTTAGAGTTTTTACCCGTTTCATGATCTAAATAAAAAGCCTTGTAACTTTGCAAATACTGATCCTAGACCAGCGAAACCAACACCCAAATGCTCCTCTTGTTATGCCCTTTCATTATGTGTTGTATTTGGAAAAATCAAAAATGACCCCTTTGGCAAGGCTATAGCCTTAGAGTTTTTACCCGTTTCATGATCTAAATAAAAAGCCTTGTAACTTTGCAAATACTGATCCTAGACCAGCGAAACCAACACCCAAATGCTCCTCTTGTTATGCCCTTTCATTATGTGTTGTATTTGGAAAAACCATTTTTGGGTCAAAAATGACCCCTTTGGCAAGGCTATAGCCTTAGAGTTTTTACCCGTTTCATGATCTAAATAAAAAGCCTTGTAACTTTGCAAATACTGATCCTAGACCAGCGAAAACCCCCACAAATGCTCCTCTTGTTATGCCCTTTCATTATGTGTTGTATTTGGAAAAACCATTTTTGGGTCAAAAATGACCCCTTTGGCAAGGCTATAGCCTTAGAGTTTTTACCCGTTTCATGATCTAAATAAAAAGCCTTGTAACTTTGCAAATACTGATCCTAGACCAGCGAAACCAACACCCAAATGCTCCTCTTGTTATGCCCTTTCATTATGTGTTGTATTTGGAAAAACCATTTTTGGGTCAAAAATGACCCCTTTGGCAAGGCTATAGCCTTAGAGTTTTTACCCGTTTCATGATCTAAATAAAAAGCCTTGTAACTTTGCAAATACTGATCCTAGACCAGCGAAACCAACACCCAAATGCTCCTCTTGTTATGCCCTTTCATTATGTGTTGTATTTGGAAAAACATTTTTGGGTCAAAAATGACCCCTTTGGCAAGGCTATAGCCTTAGAGTTTTTACCCGTTTCATGATCTAAATAAAAAGCCTTGTAACTTTGCAAATACTGATCCTAGACCAGCGAAACCAACACCCAAATGCTCCTCTTGTTATGCCCTTTCATTATGTGTTGTATTTGGAAAAATCAAAAATGACCCCTTTGGCAAGGCTATAGCCTTAGAGTTTTTACCCGTTTCATGATCTAAATAAAAAGCCTTGTAACTTTGCAAATACTGATCCTAGACCAGCGAAACCAACACCCAAATGCTCCTCTTGTTATGCCCTTTCATTATGTGTTGTATTTGGAAAAACCATTTTTGGGTCAAAAATGACCCCTTTGGCAAGGCTATAGCCTTAGAGTTTTTACCCGTTTCATGATCTAAATAAAAAGCCTTGTAACTTTGCAAATACTGATCCTAGACCAGCGAAACCAACACCCAAATGCTCCTCTTGTTATGCCCTTTCATTATGTGTTGTATTTGGAAAAACCATTTTTGGGTCAAAAATGACCCCTTTGGCAAGGCTATAGCCTTAGAGTTTTTACCCGTTTCATGATCTAAATAAAAAGCCTTGTAACTTTGCAAATACTGATCCTAGACCAGCGAAACCAACACCCAAATGCTCCTCTTGTTATGCCTTTCATTATGTGTTGTATTTGGAAAACCATTTTTGGTCAAAAAATGACCCCTTTGGGCAAGGCTTAAGCTAGCCTTAGAGTTTTTACCCGTTTCATGATCTAAATAAAAGCCTTGTAAACTTTGCAAATACTGATCCTAGACAGCGAAACCACACCCAAATGCTCCTCTTGTTATGCCCTTTCATTATGTGTTGTATTTGGAAAAACCATTTTTGGGTCAAAAATGACCCCTTTGGCAAGGCTATAGCCTTAGAGTTTTTACCCGTTTCATGATCTAAATAAAAAGCCTTGTAACTTTGCAAATACTGATCCTAGACCAGCGAAACCAACACCCAAATGCTCCTCTTGTTATGCCCTTTCATTATGTGTTGTATTTGGAAAAACCATTTTTGGGTCAAAAATGACCCCTTTGGCAAGGCTATAGCCTTAGAGTTTTTACCCGTTTCATGATCTAAATAAAAAGCCTTGTAACTTTGCAAATACTGATCCTAGACCAGCGAAACCAACACCCAAATGCTCCTCTTGTTATGCCCTTTCATTATGTGTTGTATTTGGAAAAACCATTTTTGGGTCAAAAATGACCCCTTTGGCAAGGCTATAGCCTTAGAGTTTTTACCCGTTTCATGATCTAAATAAAAAGCCTTGTAACTTTGCAAATACTGATCCTAGACCAGCGAAACCAACACCCAAATGCTCCTCTTGTTATGCCCTTTCATTATGTGTTGTATTTGGAAAAACCATTTTTGGGTCAAAAATGACCCCTTTGGCAAGGCTATAGCCTTAGAGTTTTTACCCGTTTCATGATCTAAATAAAAAGCCTTGTAACTTTGCAAATACTGATCCTAGACCAGCGAAACCAACACCCAAATGCTCCTCTTGTTATGCCCTTTCATTATGTGTTGTATTTGGAAAAACATTTTTGGGTCAAAAATGACCCCTTTGGCAAGGCTATAGCCTTAGAGTTTTTACCCGTTTCATGATCTAAATAAAAAGCCTTGTAACTTTGCAAATACTGATCCTAGACCAGCGAAACCAACACCCAAATGCTCCTCTTGTTATGCCCTTTCATTATGTGTTGTATTTGGAAAAAATTTTTGGGTCAAAAATGACCCCTTTGGCAAGGCTATAGCCTTAGAGTTTTTACCCGTTTCATGATCTAAATAAAAAGCCTTGTAACTTTGCAAATACTGATCCTAGACCAGCGAAACCAACACCCAAATGCTCCTCTTGTTATGCCCTTTCATTATGTGTTGTATTTGGAAAAACCATTTTTGGGTCAAAAATGACCCCTTTGGCAAGGCTATAGCCTTAGAGTTTTTACCCGTTTCATGATCTAAATAAAAAGCCTTGTAACTTTGCAAATACTGATCCTAGACCAGCGAAACCAACACCCAAATGCTCCTCTTGTTATGCCCTTTCATTATGTGTTGTATTTGGAAAAACCATTTTTGGGTCAAAAATGACCCCTTTGGCAAGGCTATAGCCTTAGAGTTTTTACCCGTTTCATGATCTAAATAAAAAGCCTTGTAACTTTGCAAATACTGATCCTAGACCAGCGAAACCAACACCCAAATGCTCCTCTTGTTATGCCCTTTCATTATGTGTTGTATTTGGAAAAACCATTTTTGGGTCAAAAATGACCCCTTTGGCAAGGCTATAGCCTTAGAGTTTTTACCCGTTTCATGATCTAAATAAAAAGCCTTGTAACTTTGCAAATACTGATCCTAGACCAGCGAAACCAACACCCAAATGCTCCTCTTGTTATGCCCTTTCATTATGTGTTGTATTTGGAAAAACCATTTTTGGGTCAAAAATGACCCCTTTGGCAAGGCTATAGCCTTAGAGTTTTTACCCGTTTCATGATCTAAATAAAAAGCCTTGTAACTTTGCAAATACTGATCCTAGACCAGCGAAACCAACACCCAAATGCTCCTCTTGTTATGCCCTTTCATTATGTGTTGTATTTGGAAAAACCATTTTTGGGTCAAAAATGACCCCTTTGGCAAGGCTATAGCCTTAGAGTTTTTACCCGTTTCATGATCTAAATAAAAAGCCTTGTAACTTTGCAAATACTGATCCTAGACCAGCGAAACCAACCCCAAATGCTCCTCTTGTTATGCCCTTTCATTATGTGTTGTATTTGGAAAAACCATTTTTGGGTCAAAAATGACCCCTTTGGCAAGGCTATAGCCTTAGAGTTTTTACCCGTTTCATGATCTAAATAAAAAGCCTTGTAACTTTGCAAATACTGATCCTAGACCAGCGAAACCAACCCCAAATGCTCCTCTTGTTATGCCCTTTCATTATGTGTTGTATTTGGAAAAACCATTTTTGGGTCAAAAATGACCCCTTTGGCAAGGCTATAGCCTTAGAGTTTTTACCCGTTTCATGATCTAAATAAAAAGCCTTGTAACTTTGCAAATACTGATCCTAGACCAGCGAAACCAACACCCAAATGCTCCTCTTGTTATGCCCTTTCATTATGTGTTGTATTTGGAAAAACCATTTTTGGGTCAAAAATGACCCCTTTGGCAAGGCTATAGCCTTAGAGTTTTTACCCGTTTCATGATCTAAATAAAAAGCCTTGTAACTTTGCAAATACTGATCCTAGACCAGCGAAACCAACACCCAAATGCTCCTCTTGTTATGCCCTTTCATTATGTGTTGTATTTGGAAAAACCATTTTTGGGTCAAAAATGACCCCTTTGGCAAGGCTATAGCCTTAGAGTTTTTACCCGTTTCATGATCTAAATAAAAAGCCTTGTAACTTTGCAAATACTGATCCTAGACCAGCGAAACCAACACCCAAATGCTCCTCTTGTTATGCCCTTTCATTATGTGTTGTATTTGGAAAAACCATTTTTGGGTCAAAAATGACCCCTTTGGCAAGGCTATAGCCTTAGAGTTTTTACCCGTTTCATGATCTAAATAAAAAGCCTTGTAACTTTGCAAATACTGATCCTAGACCAGCGAAACCAACACCCAAATGCTCCTCTTGTTATGCCCTTTCATTATGTGTTGTATTTGGAAAAACCATTTTTGGGTCAAAAATGACCCCTTTGGCAAGGCTATAGCCTTAGAGTTTTTACCCGTTTCATGATCTAAAAAAAAGCCTTGTAACTTTGCAAATACTGATCCTAGACCAGCGAAACCAACACCCAAATGCTCCTCTTGTTATGCCCTTTCATTATGTGTTGTATTTGGAAAAACCATTTTTGGGTCAAAAATGACCCCTTTGGCAAGGCTATAGCCTTAGAGTTTTTACCCGTTTCATGATCTAAATAAAAAGCCTTGTAACTTTGCAAATACTGATCCTAGACCAGCGAAACCAACACCCAAATGCTCCTCTTGTTATGCCCTTTCATTATGTGTTGTATTTGGAAAAACCATTTTTGGGTCAAAAATGACCCCTTTGGCAAGGCTATAGCCTTAGAGTTTTTACCCGTTTCATGATCTAAATAAAAAGCCTTGTAACTTTGCAAATACTGATCCTAGACCAGCGAAACCAACACCCAAATGCTCCTCTTGTTATGCCCTTTCATTATGTGTTGTATTTGGAAAAAATTTTTGGCAAAAATGACCCCTTTGGCAAGGCTATAGCCTTAGAGTTTTTACCCGTTTCATGATCTAAATAAAAATTGTAACTTTGCAAATACTGATCCTAGACCAGCGAAACCAACACCCAAATGCTCCTCTTGTTATGCCCTTTCATTATGTGTTGTATTTGGAAAAACCATTTTTGGGTCAAAAATGACCCCTTTGGCAAGGCTATAGCCTTAGAGTTTTTACCCGTTTCATGATCTAAATAAAAAGCCTTGTAACTTTGCAAATACTGATCCTAGACCAGCGAAACCAACACCCAAATGCTCCTCTTGTTATGCCCTTTCATTATGTGTTGTATTTGGAAAAACCATTTTTGGGTCAAAAATGACCCCTTTGGCAAGGCTATAGCCTTAGAGTTTTTACCCGTTTCATGATCTAAATAAAAAGCCTTGTAACTTTGCAAATACTGATCCTAGACCAGCGAAACCAACACCCAAATGCTCCTCTTGTTATGCCCTTTCATTATGTGTTGTATTTGGAAAAACCATTTTTGGGTCAAAAATGACCCCTTTGGCAAGGCTATAGCCTTAGAGTTTTTACCCGTTTCATGATCTAAATAAAAAGCCTTGTAACTTTGCAAATACTGATCCTAGACCAGCGAAACCAACACCCAAATGCTCCTCTTGTTATGCCCTTTCATTATGTGTTGTATTTGGAAAAACCATTTTTGGGTCAAAAATGACCCCTTTGGCAAGGCTATAGCCTTAGAGTTTTTACCCGTTTCATGATCTAAATAAAAGCCTTGTAACTTTGCAAATACTGATCCTAGACCAGCGAAACCAACACCCAAATGCTCCTCTTGTTATGCCCTTTCATTATGTGTTGTATTTGGAAAAACCATTTTTGGGTCAAAAATGACCCCTTTGGCAAGGCTATAGCCTTAGAGTTTTTACCCGTTTCATGATCTAAATAAAAAGCCTTGTAACTTTGCAAATACTGATCCTAGACCAGCGAAACCAACACCCAAATGCTCCTCTTGTTATGCCCTTTCATTATGTGTTGTATTTGGAAAAACCATTTTTGGGTCAAAAATGACCCCTTTGGCAAGGCTATAGCCTTAGAGTTTTACCCGTTTCATGATCTAAATAAAAGCCTTGTAACTTTGCAAATACTGATCCTAGACCAGCGAAACCAACACCCAAATGCTCCTTGTTATGCCCTTTCATTATTGTTGTATTTGGAAAACCATTTTTGGGTCAAAAATGACCCCTTTGGCAACTATACCTTAAGAGTTTTTACCCGTTTCATGATCTAAATAAAAAGCCTTGTAACTTTGCAAATACTGATCCTAGACCAGCGAAACCAACACCCAAATGCTCCTCTTGTTATGCCCTTTCATTATGTGTTGTATTTGGAAAAACCATTTTTGGGTCAAAAATGACCCCTTTGGCAAGGCTATAGCCTTAGAGTTTTTACCCGTTTCATGATCTAAAAAAAAGCCTTGTAACTTTGCAAATACTGATCCTAGACCAGCGAAACCAACACCCAAATGCTCCTCTTGTTATGCCCTTTCATTATGTGTTGTATTTGGAAAAACCATTTTTGGGTCAAAAATGACCCCTTTGGCAAGGCTATAGCCTTAGAGTTTTTACCCGTTTCATGATCTAAATAAAAAGCCTTGTAACTTTGCAAATACTGATCCTAGACCAGCGAAACCAACACCCAAATGCTCCTCTTGTTATGCCCTTTCATTATGTGTTGTATTTGGAAAAACCATTTTTGGGTCAAAAATGACCCCTTTGGCAAGGCTATAGCCTTAGAGTTTTTACCCGTTTCATGATCTAAATAAAAAGCCTTGTAACTTTGCAAATACTGATCCTAGACCAGCGAAACCAACACCCAAATGCTCCTCTTGTTATGCCCTTTCATTATGTGTTGTATTTGGAAAAACCATTTTTGGGTCAAAAATGACCCCTTTGGCAAGGCTATAGCCTTAGAGTTTTTACCCGTTTCATGATCTAAAAAAAGCCTTGTAACTTTGCAAATACTGATCCTAGACCAGCGAAACCAACACCCAAATGCTCCTCTTGTTATGCCCTTTCATTATGTGTTGTATTTGGAAAAACCATTTTTGGGTCAAAAATGACCCCTTTGGCAAGGCTATAGCCTTAGAGTTTTTACCCGTTTCATGATCTAAATAAAAAGCCTTGTAACTTTGCAAATACTGATCCTAGACCAGCGAAACCAACACCCAAATGCTCCTCTTGTTATGCCCTTTCATTATGTGTTGTATTTGGAAAAACCATTTTTGGGTCAAAAATGACCCCTTTGGCAAGGCTATAGCCTTAGAGTTTTTACCCGTTTCATGATCTAAATAAAAAGCCTTGTAACTTTGCAAATACTGATCCTAGACCAGCGAAACCAACACCCAAATGCTCCTCTTGTTATGCCCTTTCATTATGTGTTGTATTTGGAAAAACCATTTTTGGGTCAAAAATGACCCCTTTGGCAAGGCTATAGCCTTAGAGTTTTTACCCGTTTCATGATCTAAATAAAAAGCCTTGTAACTTTGCAAATACTGATCCTAGACCAGCGAAACCAACACCCAAATGCTCCTCTTGTTATGCCCTTTCATTATGTGTTGTATTTGGAAAAACCATTTTTGGGTCAAAAATGACCCCTTTGGCAAGGCTATAGCCTTAGAGTTTTTACCCGTTTCATGATCTAAATAAAAAGCCTTGTAACTTTGCAAATACTGATCCTAGACCAGCGAAACCAACACCCAAATGCTCCTCTTGTTATGCCCTTTCATTATGTGTTGTATTTGGAAAAACCATTTTTGGGTCAAAAATGACCCCTTTGGCAAGGCTATAGCCTTAGAGTTTTTACCCGTTTCATGATCTAAATAAAAAGCCTTGTAACTTTGCAAATACTGATCCTAGACCAGCGAAACCAACACCCAAATGCTCCTCTTGTTATGCCCTTTCATTATGTGTTGTATTTGGAAAAACCATTTTTGGGTCAAAAATGACCCCTTTGGCAAGGCTATAGCCTTAGAGTTTTTACCCGTTTCATGATCTAAATAAAAAGCCTTGTAACTTTGCAAATACTGATCCTAGACCAGCGAAACCAACACCCAAATGCTCCTCTTGTTATGCCCTTTCATTATGTGTTGTATTTGGAAAAACCATTTTTGGGTCAAAAATGACCCCTTTGGCAAGGCTATAGCCTTAGAGTTTTTACCCGTTTCATGATCTAAATAAAAAGCCTTGTAACTTTGCAAATACTGATCCTAGACCAGCGAAACCAACACCCAAATGCTCCTCTTGTTATGCCCTTTCATTATGTGTTGTATTTGGAAAAACCATTTTTGGGTCAAAAATGACCCCTTTGGCAAGGCTATAGCCTTAGAGTTTTTACCCGTTTCATGATCTAAATAAAAAGCCTTGTAACTTTGCAAATACTGATCCTAGACCAGCGAAACCAACACCAAATGCTCCTCTTGTTATGCCCTTTCATTATGTGTTGTATTTGGAAAAACCATTTTTGGGTCAAAAATGACCCCTTTGGCAAGGCTATAGCCTTAGAGTTTTTACCCGTTTCATGATCTAAATAAAAAGCCTTGTAACTTTGCAAATACTGATCCTAGACCAGCGAAACCAACACCCAAATGCTCCTCTTGTTATGCCCTTTCATTATGTGTTGTATTTGGAAAAACCATTTTTGGGTCAAAAATGACCCCTTTGGCAAGGCTATAGCCTTAGAGTTTTTACCCGTTTCATGATCTAAATAAAAAGCCTTGTAACTTTGCAAATACTGATCCTAGACCAGCGAAACCAACACCCAAATGCTCCTCTTGTTATGCCCTTTCATTATGTGTTGTATTTGGAAAAACCATTTTTGGGTCAAAAATGACCCCTTTGGCAAGGCTATAGCCTTAGAGTTTTTACCCGTTTCATGATCTAAATAAAAAGCCTTGTAACTTTGCAAATACTGATCCTAGACCAGCGAAACCAACACCCAAATGCTCCTCTTGTTATGCCCTTTCATTATGTGTTGTATTTGGAAAAACCATTTTTGGGTCAAAAATGACCCTTTGGCAAGGCTATAGCCTTAGAGTTTTTACCCGTTTCATGATCTAAATAAAAAGCCTTGTAACTTTGCAAATACTGATCCTAGACCAGCGAAACCAACACCCAAATGCTCCTCTTGTTATGCCCTTTCATTATGTGTTGTATTTGGAAAAACCATTTTTGGGTCAAAAATGACCCCTTTGGCAAGGCTATAGCCTTAGAGTTTTTACCCGTTTCATGATCTAAATAAAAAGCCTTGTAACTTTGCAAATACTGATCCTAGACCAGCGAAACCAACACCCAAATGCTCCTCTTGTTATGCCCTTTCATTATGTGTTGTATTTGGAAAAACCATTTTTGGGTCAAAAATGACCCCTTTGGCAAGGCTATAGCCTTAGAGTTTTTACCCGTTTCATGATCTAAATAAAAAGCCTTGTAACTTTGCAAATACTGATCCTAGACCAGCGAAACCAACACCCAAATGCTCCTCTTGTTATGCCCTTTCATTATGTGTTGTATTTGGAAAAACCATTTTTGGGTCAAAAATGACCCCTTTGGCAAGGCTATAGCCTTAGAGTTTTTACCCGTTTCATGATCTAAATAAAAAGCCTTGTAACTTTGCAAATACTGATCCTAGACCAGCGAAACCAACACCCAAATGCTCCTCTTGTTATGCCCTTTCATTATGTGTTGTATTTGGAAAAACCATTTTTGGGTCAAAAATGACCCCTTTGGCAAGGCTATAGCCTTAGAGTTTTTACCCGTTTCATGATCTAAATAAAAAGCCTTGTAACTTTGCAAATACTGATCCTAGACCAGCGAAACCAACACCCAAATGCTCCTCTTGTTATGCCCTTTCATTATGTGTTGTATTTGGAAAAACCATTTTTGGGTCAAAAATGACCCCTTTGGCAAGGCTATAGCCTTAGAGTTTTTACCCGTTTCATGATCTAAATAAAAAGCCTTGTAACTTTGCAAATACTGATCCTAGACCAGCGAAACCAACACCCAAATGCTCCTCTTGTTATGCCCTTTCATTATGTGTTGTATTTGGAAAAACCATTTTTGGGTCAAAAATGACCCCTTTGGCAAGGCTATAGCCTTAGAGTTTTTACCCGTTTCATGATCTAAATAAAAAGCCTTGTAACTTTGCAAATACTGATCCTAGACCAGCGAAACCAACACCCAAATGCTCCTCTTGTTATGCCCTTTCATTATGTGTTGTATTTGGAAAAACCATTTTTGGGTCAAAAATGACCCCTTTGGCAAGGCTATAGCCTTAGAGTTTTTACCCGTTTCATGATCTAAATAAAAGCCTTGTAACTTTGCAAATACTGATCCTAGACCAGCGAAACCAACACCCAAATGCTCCTCTTGTTATGCCCTTTCATTATGTGTTGTATTTGGAAAAACCATTTTTGGGTCAAAAATGACCCTTTGGCAAGGCTATAGCCTTAGAGTTTTTACCCGTTTCATGATCTAAATAAAAAGCCTTGTAACTTTGCAAATACTGATCCTAGACCAGCGAAACCAACACCCAAATGCTCCTCTTGTTATGCCCTTTCATTATGTGTTGTATTTGGAAAAACCATTTTTGGGTCAAAAATGACCCCTTTGGCAAGGCTATAGCCTTAGAGTTTTTACCCGTTTCATGATCTAAATAAAAAGCCTTGTAACTTTGCAAATACTGATCCTAGACCAGCGAAACCAACACCCAAATGCTCCTCTTGTTATGCCCTTTCATTATGTGTTGTATTTGGAAAAACCATTTTTGGGTCAAAAATGACCCCTTTGGCAAGGCTATAGCCTTAGAGTTTTTACCCGTTTCATGATCTAAATAAAAAGCCTTGTAACTTTGCAAATACTGATCCTAGACCAGCGAAACCAACACCCAAATGCTCCTCTTGTTATGCCCTTTCATTATGTGTTGTATTTGGAAAAACCATTTTTGGGTCAAAAATGACCCCTTTGGCAAGGCTATAGCCTTAGAGTTTTTACCCGTTTCATGATCTAAATAAAAAGCCTTGTAACTTTGCAAATACTGATCCTAGACCAGCGAAACCAACACCCAAATGCTCCTCTTGTTATGCCCTTTCATTATGTGTTGTATTTGGAAAAACCATTTTTGGGTCAAAAATGACCCCTTTGGCAAGGCTATAGCCTTAGAGTTTTTACCCGTTTCATGATCTAAATAAAAAGCCTTGTAACTTTGCAAATACTGATCCTAGACCAGCGAAACCAACACCCAAATGCTCCTCTTGTTATGCCCTTTCATTATGTGTTGTATTTGGAAAAACCATTTTTGGGTCAAAAATGACCCCTTTGGCAAGGCTATAGCCTTAGAGTTTTTACCCGTTTCATGATCTAAATAAAAAGCCTTGTAACTTTGCAAATACTGATCCTAGACCAGCGAAACCAACACCCAAATGCTCCTCTTGTTATGCCCTTTCATTATGTGTTGTATTTGGAAAAACCATTTTTGGGTCAAAAATGACCCCTTTGGCAAGGCTATAGCCTTAGAGTTTTTACCCGTTTCATGATCTAAATAAAAAGCCTTGTAACTTTGCAAATACTGATCCTAGACCAGCGAAACCAACACCCAAATGCTCCTCTTGTTATGCCCTTTCATTATGTGTTGTATTTGGAAAAACCATTTTTGGGTCAAAAATGACCCCTTTGGCAAGGCTATAGCCTTAGAGTTTTTACCCGTTTCATGATCTAAATAAAAGCCTTGTAACTTTGCAAATACTGATCCTAGACCAGCGAAACCAAACCCAAATGCTCCTCTTGTTATGCCCTTTCATTATGTGTTGTATTTGGAAAAACCATTTTTGGGTCAAAAATGACCCCTTTGGCAAGGCTATAGCCTTAGAGTTTTTACCCGTTTCATGATCTAAATGAAAAGCCTTGTAACTTTGCAAATACTGATCCTAGACCAGCGAAACCAACACCCAAATGCTCCTCTTGTTATGCCCTTTCATTATGTGTTGTATTTGGAAAAACATTTTTGGGTCAAAAATGACCTTTGGCAAGGCTATACTTAGAGTTTTTACCCGTTTCATGATCTAAATAAAAAGCCTTGTAACTTTGCAAATACTGATCCTAGCCAGCGAAACCAACACCCAAATGCTCCTCTTGTTATGCCCTTTCATTATTGTTGTATTGGAAAAACCATTTTTGGGTCAAAAATGACCCCTTTGGCAAGGCTATAGCCTTAGAGTTTTTACCCGTTTCATGATCTAAATAAAAAGCCTTGTAACTTTGCAAATACTGATCCTAGACCAGCGAAACCAACACCCAAATGCTCCTCTTGTTATGCCCTTTCATTATGTGTTGTATTTGGAAAAACCATTTTTGGGTCAAAAATGACCCCTTTGGCAAGGCTATAGCCTTAGAGTTTTTACCCGTTTCATGATCTAAATAAAAAGCCTTGTAACTTTGCAAATACTGATCCTAGACCAGCGAAACCAACACCCAAATGCTCCTCTTGTTATGCCCTTTCATTATGTGTTGTATTTGGAAAAACCATTTTTGGGTCAAAAATGAGCAAGGCGCCTTAGAGTTTTTACCCGTTTCATGATCTAAATAAAAAGCCTTGTAACTTTGCAAATACTGATCCTAGACCAGCGAAACCAACACCCAAATGCTCCTCTTGTTATGCCCTTTCATTATGTGTTGTATTTGGAAAAACCATTTTTGGGTCAAAAATGACCCCTTTGGCAAGGCTATAGCCTTAGAGTTTTTACCCGTTTCATGATCTAAATAAAAAGCCTTGTAACTTTGCAAATACTGATCCTAGACCAGCGAAACCAACACCCAAATGCTCCTCTTGTTATGCCCTTTCATTATGTGTTGTATTTGGAAAAACCATTTTTGGGTCAAAAATGACCCCTTTGGCAAGGCTATAGCCTTAGAGTTTTTACCCGTTTCATGATCTAAATAAAAAGCCTTGTAACTTTGCAAATACTGATCCTAGACCAGCGAAACCAACACCCAAATGCTCCTCTTGTTATGCCCTTTCATTATGTGTTGTATTTGGAAAAACCATTTTTGGGTCAAAAATGACCCCTTTGGCAAGGCTATAGCCTTAGAGTTTTTACCCGTTTCATGATCTAAATAAAAAGCCTTGTAACTTTGCAAATACTGATCCTAGACCAGCGAAACCAACACCCAAATGCTCCTCTTGTTATGCCCTTTCATTATGTGTTGTATTTGGAAAAACATTTTTGGGTCAAAAATGACCCCTTTGGCAAGGCTATAGCCTTAGAGTTTTTACCCGTTTCATGATCTAAATAAAAAGCCTTGTAACTTTGCAAATACTGATCCTAGACCAGCGAAACCAACACCCAAATGCTCCTCTTGTTATGCCCTTTCATTATGTGTTGTATTTGGAAAAACATTTTTGGGTCAAAAATGACCCCTTTGGCAAGGCTATAGCCTTAGAGTTTTTACCCGTTTCATGATCTAAATAAAAGCCTTGTAACTTTGCAAATACTGATCCTAGACCAGCGAAACCAACACCCAAATGCTCCTCTTGTTATGCCCTTTCATTATGTGTTGTATTTGGAAAAACCATTTTTGGGTCAAAAATGACCCCTTTGGCAAGGCTATAGCCTTAGAGTTTTTACCCGTTTCATGATCTAAATAAAAAGCCTTGTAACTTTGCAAATACTGATCCTAGACCAGCGAAACCAACACCCAAATGCTCCTCTTGTTATGCCCTTTCATTATGTGTTGTATTTGGAAAAACCATTTTGGGTCAAAAATGACCCCTTTGGCAAGGCTATAGCCTTAGAGTTTTTACCCGTTTCATGATCTAAATAAAAGCCTTGTAACTTTGCAAATACTGATCCTAGACCAGCGAAACCAACACCCAAATGCTCCTCTTGTTATGCCCTTTCATTATGTGTTGTATTTGGAAAAACATTTTTGGGTCAAAAATGACCCCTTTGGCAAGGCTATAGCCTTAGAGTTTTTACCCGTTTCATGATCTAAATAAAAAGCCTTGTAACTTTGCAAATACTGATCCTAGACCAGCGAAACCAACACCCAAATGCTCCTCTTGTTATGCCCTTTCATTATGTGTTGTATTTGGAAAAACCATTTTTGGGTCAAAAATGACCCCTTTGGCAAGGCTATAGCCTTAGAGTTTTTACCCGTTTCATGATCTAAATAAAAAGCCTTGTAACTTTGCAAATACTGATCCTAGACCAGCGAAACCAACACCCAAATGCTCCTCTTGTTATGCCCTTTCATTATGTGTTGTATTTGGAAAAACCATTTTTGGGTCAAAAATGACCCCTTTGGCAAGGCTATAGCCTTAGAGTTTTTACCCGTTTCATGATCTAAATAAAAAGCCTTGTAACTTTGCAAATACTGATCCTAGACCAGCGAAACCAACACCCAAATGCTCCTCTTGTTATGCCCTTTCATTATGTGTTGTATTTGGAAAAACCATTTTTGGGTCAAAAATGACCCCTTTGGCAAGGCTATAGCCTTAGAGTTTTTACCCGTTTCATGATCTAAATAAAAAGCCTTGTAACTTTGCAAATACTGATCCTAGACCAGCGAAACCAACACCCAAATGCTCCTCTTGTTATGCCCTTTCATTATGTGTTGTATTTGGAAAAACCATTTTTGGGTCAAAAATGACCCCTTTGGCAAGGCTATAGCCTTAGAGTTTTTACCCGTTTCATGATCTAAATAAAAGCCTTGTAACTTTGCAAATACTGATCCTAGACCAGCGAAACCAACACCCAAATGCTCCTCTTGTTATGCCCTTTCATTATGTGTTGTATTTGGAAAAACCATTTTTGGGTCAAAAATGACCCCTTTGGCAAGGCTATAGCCTTAGAGTTTTTACCCGTTTCATGATCTAAATAAAAAGCCTTGTAACTTTGCAAATACTGATCCTAGACCAGCGAAACCAACACCCAAATGCTCCTCTTGTTATGCCCTTTCATTATGTGTTGTATTTGGAAAAACCATTTTTGGGTCAAAAATGACCCCTTTGGCAAGGCTATAGCCTTAGAGTTTTTACCCGTTTCATGATCTAAATAAAAAGCCTTGTAACTTTGCAAATACTGATCCTAGACCAGCGAAACCAACACCCAAATGCTCCTCTTGTTATGCCCTTTCATTATGTGTTGTATTTGGAAAAACCATTTTTGGGTCAAAAATGACCCCTTTGGCAAGGCTATAGCCTTAGAGTTTTTACCCGTTTCATGATCTAAATAAAAAGCCTTGTAACTTTGCAAATACTGATCCTAGACCAGCGAAACCAACACCCAAATGCTCCTCTTGTTATGCCCTTTCATTATGTGTTGTATTTGGAAAAACCATTTTTGGGTCAAAAATGACCCCTTTGGCAAGGCTATAGCCTTAGAGTTTTTACCCGTTTCATGATCTAAATAAAAAGCCTTGTAACTTTGCAAATACTGATCCTAGACCAGCGAAACCAACACCCAAATGCTCCTCTTGTTATGCCCTTTCATTATATCCTTGGAGTTTTTACCCGTTTCATGATCTAAATGAAAAGCCTTGTAACTTTGCAAATACTGATCCTAGACCAGCGAAACCAACACCCAAATGCTCCTCTTGTTATGCCCTTTCATTATGTGTGTATTTGGAAAAACCATTTTTGGGTCAAAAATGACCCCTTTGGCAAGGCTATAGCCTTAGAGTTTTTACCCGTTTCATGATCTAAATAAAAAGCCTTGTAACTTTGCAAATACTGATCCTAGACCAGCGAAACCAACACCCAAATGCTCCTCTTGTTATGCCCTTTCATTATGTGTTGTATTTGGAAAAACCATTTTTGGGTCAAAAATGACCCCTTTGGCAAGGCTATAGCCTTAGAGTTTTTACCCGTTTCATGATCTAAATAAAAAGCCTTGTAACTTTGCAAATACTGATCCTAGACCAGAAACCAACACCCAAATGCTCCTCTTGTTATGCCCTTTCATTATGTGTTGTATTTGGAAAAACCATTTTTGGGTCAAAATGACCCCTTTGGCAAGGCTATAGCCTTAGAGTTTTTACCCGTTTCATGATCTAAATAAAAGCCTTGTAACTTTGCAAATACTGATCCTAGACCAGCGAAACCAACACCCAAATGCTCCTCTTGTTATGCCCTTTCATTATGTGTTGTATTTGGAAAAACCATTTTTGGGTCAAAAATGACCCCTTTGGCAAGGCTATAGCCTTAGAGTTTTTACCCGTTTCATGATCTAAATAAAAAGCCTTGTAACTTTGCAAATACTGATCCTAGACCAGCGAAACCAACACCCAAATGCTCCTCTTGTTATGCCCTTTCATTTAATAGTTCTTTGGAGGGTTTTTTACCCGTTTCATGATCTAAATAAAAAGCCTTGTAACTTTGCAAATACTGATCCTAGACCAGCGAAACCAACACCCAAATGCTCCTCTTGTTATGCCCTTTCATTATGTGTTGTATTTGGAAAAACCATTTTTGGGTCAAAAATGACCCCTTTGGCAAGGCTATAGCCTTAGAGTTTTTACCCGTTTCATGATCTAAATAAAAGCCTTGTAACTTTGCAAATACTGATCCTAGACCAGAAACCAACACCCAAATGCTGCCTCTTGTTGTATTTGGCCCTTTCATATTGGCCTTAGAGTTTTTACCCGTTTCATGATCTAAATAAAAAGCCTTGTAACTTTGCAAATACTGATCCTAGACCAGCGAAACCAACACCCAAATGCTCCTCTTGTTATGCCCTTTCATTATGTGTTGTATTTGGAAAAACATTTTTGGGTCAAAAATGACCCCTTTGGCAAGGCTATAGCCTTAGAGTTTTTACCCGTTTCATGATCTAAATAAAAAGCCTTGTAACTTTGCAAATACTGATCCTAGACCAGCGAAACCAACACCCAAATGCTCCTCTTGTTTATGCCCTTTCATTTATAGAAAAATCTTTGGAGTTTTTACCCGTTTCATGATCTAAATAAAAAGCCTTGTAACTTTGCAAATACTGATCCTAGACCAGCGAAACCAACACCCAAATGCTCCTCTTGTTATGCCCTTTCATTATGTGTTGTATTTGGAAAAACCATTTTTGGGTCAAAAATGACCCCTTTGGCAAGGCTATAGCCTTAGAGTTTTTACCCGTTTCATGATCTAAATAAAAAGCCTTGTAACTTTGCAAATACTGATCCTAGACCAGAAACCAACACCCAAATGCTCCTCTTGTTATGCCCTTTCATTATGTGTTGTATTTGGAAAAAACCATTTTTGGGTCAAAATGACCCCTTTGGCAAGGCTATAGCCTTAGAGTTTTTACCCGTTTCATGATCTAAATGAAAAGCCTTGTAACTTTGCAAATACTGATCCTAGACCAGCGAAACCAACACCAAATGCTCCTCTTGTTATGCCCTTTCATTATTGTGTTGTATTTGGAAAAACCATTTTTGGGTCAAAAATGACCCTTTGGCCAAGGCTATAGCCTTAGAGTTTTTACCCGTTTCATGATCTAAATAAAAAGCCTTGTAACTTTGCAAATACTGATCCTAGACCAGCGAAACCAACACCCAAATGCTCCTCTTGTTATGCCCTTTCATTATGTGTTGTATTTGGAAAAACCATTTTTGGGTCAAAAATGACCCCTTTGGCAAGGCTATAGCCTTAGAGTTTTTACCCGTTTCATGATCTAAATGAAAAGCCTTGTAACTTTGCAAATACTGATCCTAGACCAGCGAAACCAACACCCAAATGCTCTCTTGTTATGCCCTTTCATTATGTGTTGTATTTGGAAAAACAATTTTTGGGTCAAAAATGACCCCTTTGGCAAGGCTATAGCCTTAGAGTTTTTACCCATTTCATGATCTAAATAAAAAGCCTTGTAACTTTGCAAATACTGATCCTAGACCAGCGAAACCAACACCCAAATGCTCCTCTTGTTATGCCCTTTCATTATGTGTTGTATTTGGAAAAACCATTTTTGGGTCAAAAATGACCCTTTGGCAAGGCTATAGCCTTAGAGTTTTTACCCGTTTCATGATCTAAATGAAAAGCCTTGTAACTTTGCAAATACTGATCCTAGACCAGCGAAACCAACACCCAAATGCTCCTCTTGTTATGCCCTTTCATTATGTGTTGTATTTGGAAAAACCATTTTTGGGTCAAAAATGACCCCTTTGGCAAGGCTATAGCCTTAGAGTTTTTACCCGTTTCATGATCTATAAAAAGCCTTGTAACTTTGCAAATACTGATCCTAGACCAGCGAAACCAACACCAAATGCTCCTCTTGTTATGCCCTTTCATTATGTGTTGTATTTGGAAAAACCATTTTTGGGTCAAAAATGACCCCTTTGGCAAGGCTATAGCCTTAGAGTTTTTACCCGTTTCATGATCTAAATAAAAAGCCTTGAACTTTGCAAATACTGATCCTAGACCAGCGAAACCAACACCCAAATGCTCCTCTTGTTATGCCCTTTCATTATGTGTTGTATTTGGAAAAAGCTATAGCCTTAGAGTTCTTACCCGTTTCATGATCTAAATAAAAAGCAAATGCTGCGCAAGAATTTTTTTGAGGAAGAGGATAAATGTTATCAAAACTTACATTTCACTAAGCCCTAGCTCTTGTATATACCCAGTGATTTACATTTGGCCTAAATTTGAACATTCTGTGCCAGACTGCCACTCGGTATAATTTCCGAAAGCGTTGAAATTTACAAATTGACTAGTCTTTATTCCATACAGTCATCAGTGTATGATACCTTGGTTCTATTGTTGAAGTTGGATCATCGTTTGTGGTTGTTTCTCATGTAATATGTCTGTTGACCACCACACGTCACTTCTTGTCTAATTTGTCGGGCTGGGTTGATCAGCAAAGTTTCACAGAAGAGTTCAACAGAAACAGCCACATTGCTATGAATTTATTGCACACTTAAACTGCAGATAAACATTCCATAACACTATTTAGTATTTGATACTTCGAGATTTACTCCTTGAAACTATTCATACGGTTGCTTGTGCCGAATTCATCCAGTCATCTTCGGCGTGGCTTTAGAATTAATATTCTCTTACGAGACTATCTTTTAGAAAAAATTATAAAAAAAAATTTGTTAGAATATTGGTCGAAACCGGCACTTTGGCACTCGGTTGTGTTTTTCTGGGTTTATGTATTATTCTAGAAGTTTGTGACATTCAAGTTTCAAAGCCATTTTTGCCATCAGACTAAAGAACAAATCCGGCACACTAGATTTCCTCTCAATAGTTCCACAACATTAATACATGTAGGGTAATAATTATAACAATGCTTGAAAATTGTGTCAACCAATCACAGCGCCGGAAAATGACGCTGCCAATACTCGGGTGAAAACGCACTGTCCTCTTTGATAATAAACGATGAAAATATTAAAAACAAGACGAAAATAATATTAATATTAAAGAGCATTGTACGATATAGCAAAATAACGTCAGTGAAGAAAAAAGCAGAAAATATAACCAAGAAAATCTACCAAAACTAGGCATTTAGTTACAAAACATAGGCTCTTGAAAACCCTGGTCAAAATTCCCTTTACAAAGTTAAAATGTATACTAAAACAACATGTTATCAACATATATATTGACTCGCTACTAATTGCGAAACCGGTCAACACAAAATAATGACGAGCAAAAAAAATAAATTTCCCACAGTTTTGTGTCAAAATGATGAATCTAAACGAGCTATAAAACATTTACAGCAATGCTACGAATAATGAGAAAATTGCAAACGAGTAGAAATGGAGAAAAATATTAGTTGAATTTGATTCCACTAAGTAAGATTAATGCCACGAAATTTCGTTTATTAGCTGGATATACGTTTAGGTATGCTTCGCCGTCATGTAGTCAGATAAAAGCATTGGTACAACTTGGCATCAAAGGTATGAGTGCAAGGGCTGTTTCAAAAGTCTTTTGTTGGTCCTTGTAATAAAAATTGCTACGAATTTTGTCCATTTTCGGGAGGAGGTCGAACGGTTTCTAATTATAGATCCAAGATAAATATTTTGTGTTTTGAAATCTGCTACCCAAGGGCTTTATATCTATTAAGCAGGCATTTAATGTTGAATGCAAGAGACATGGGAGTTGAAAGCATACTATGAAATTGTGACGACGGAATACAGAAATTCATTCTAGTTCAATCGTCACCATTTCTTTTAATACTTAAATTAAATGAATGACCATGATTTCAGCTAGTTCCTATAATTTAAGTGTGATGGACAAGATCAGGGTATTCCAGCAATAAATGGGCTACAGCCACAATGCATACAAAGGTAAAAGTAACTCAGAGACCCTGATGGACAAAGGGGAATAAAGGACATTCTATTGAACATCTCTCGATGTACTCTAAATCTATTGACCTGCATTGCTCAGCAGTCTTAGAAACACAATGTAAAGAGGTGGGGCAACGTTGGTTGTTGAGAAACAAAAGATGTAATCTACATTAAGATACAAAGCCAATTCCTCCATTTCTGCAGAGCTAAGAAGTGACAACACATTTCATGTTTCTCGGATAATAGACTGGTATTAAAGTGGCTTAGTTGCCCCCTGGTTGGCCCAACCCACTGAAAGGCTGATCTGTAACCTGATTTGTGCAGTTTTCAAAGGGGGCCTTCTCAGACCAACTGAAAGAGTCGTAAAGTAACTCTCTTGCTGAATCTGTGATCAATTCCTTAACAAAATGTGTTGCTCCTTCTAAGCGACGTATCTGCAGCCTACCGACACCCCTCTGCCGACAATGAATGTATCTGTAACCCATGCCTTATGCAAGATAAAATGTCTACTTATTAAAACTTCACCTATGAATCTGAATTCTACTAGCTCCAAATTCTAAACGAAATTCGCGTGCAAGTTATATCATATGCTTCTCATTAATATCAATTGAACTTATATATTAAGCATCTCTGACGATAATTTAATTTCTTTTAAATAAACTTTGAGATCCATTAGATTACATGATGAACAATTCAATTAGTTTAGATAATGTAAGTTCTCTTTATAATTGATGAAGCTCCTATAAAACTCCATTCGAAAACAGTAAACTGCCAGCGTACACGCCATCTATGAAGTTATATCAACTTTCAGCAAAAATTCCAAAATTTTTTTCGTCAATACATTAGTAATCAATCAGCTATATAAGAACCTGCTGAATATGAAAGTTCTGGGGCCGAACAAGCAGGAATTACGCGTCTTCAAGTTGTGAAAACGAGCAAAGTATGAGTCAACTTGCGTCTATGTTCTACAGCAACAACATCTACAGTCCGCAGCAAACATACGCTCTACGGCAAACACAGGGACGGCGAATGCGAGCATCAAGTGCTTGAGGTTATGACAAGAGGACATAACAATGTGCTCTTGGCCAGCACGGTACTTCGTAATTGAATTAGTGAGTGCCTTTATTTCCACAACCAGGCACGACTTGCATGAGTGATGGGAAATAGTCAACGATTTTTTCAGTTAACAAATGAAGTTTGAAGCAGAGGCGAAAGGGTGATTGCGCAATGCAACGGGAGGGTACTGTGTTTGCTGTTAAATGCAGTGTAGAACGTAAATTATTTCATGAAGACATAACGATTATATAAGTTAAAAAGTTTCAAATATGATAAAGTTAAAGTATTATAATAATAACCATGTAAATATACGACTGCCTTGCAAAAAAATTGATTCTAAAACTTGGTAAAATATTCTAGACAACAAATCACCTGAAAAAATCATTGTGAAAACGTATAAAGTTTATTATTTCAAATAGACATAAGATTGGGTAAAATGATAAAACTGTATTTTACAAAGCAACAACCAACATTTTGTCAACAACATCTGTTTGCTCTGTATTCAAGCAGTATTAAAAAATATTCGTGGGAAGGGGATACACCAAGATAATGTTTCATAGAATTTCATGCTGCAAATACCAAACATATGTTGACAAAATATTGGCTCTTTAGTAAAACACATCTGAACTTTCTAAATAATGAAATTTCTAATAATACGCAATGAGTAACCAATATTGATTAATCATTGTAGGGTGAATCTTGGTTTACCTGGTTACCAACGGAAATTCATGGGAGACTGGCGCGGCCTATCGCCTCCTTCTTTTACCAGTGGCTTGTGAAACTCACGGCCTGGTCTTGAATGCACAATTGCCCAGCATTGCTCACAGTAGTACAAAAGACATGTGATGTTGGAACAGAAAAATGGGGCAAATTTTCCATTGCAACGGACACCGTGGCACTCATCACACATTTGATCATCAAGTACGTATGGCTTCACTTCAACCTGAATAAGGATTGATCACGTAAGAATGAATGAATCGAGAAAGGCATTTACTGGTAAGCGCCGATAATTAAAACCCAAACATTCAAGGATGGACCTTCTTTCCTTTGGTTGAAATTCAAGTTTTAAGGAGCTTTCAAAGAGTTGGTTAAGGGGCAAACGGGGGCCAAAAAGCCTTAATTAATCTAAAAAGCCTCAGTTAACCTAAGAAGCCTCATATCAAAATATATTCGCAAATGCTTTTAGCTAATTTGCTTTGTTACTAATAAAATAAACTATCAAGAGAGTCAGTCATACAAGAGTTAAACAAATTTCATTCATAGTCCTTGATATTGCCAGTATGGCTGTACAACTCTTGCTGCTGTTGGATAAGCATTTTTTGCTTTGGATTTTAAACGTCTATCAGTGACACAGTCTACCATGCCATGGCATTAAACGCAATGATAAATCAAAGCACAAGAGTAGCCCGTTAAACTAGAAGCGTCAAAGTCTAGTTTAATGAAAAGCTCAATATTAACATTAGAAACAACATTAGAAGCTTTCTCCTTTACTGAGAGTTTTTTAGGCCATTGTGGCTTGATGATGGACATATATTGAACGCACCCTTTTATCGATATCACCATGCTGCAGCTGTATAAATCTGGCACTTATTGCGGCAATGTAGCTTTGCTGATTGGAGAATGCGACTCGACCAGCACCTGGGGGAATCAAACACGCGTTGTGAAAACAATTGCGGGCAGGGATCAGCATGAGCACACCAATTACAGGTGGTCGAAAAAAGGACAGGGCTCCGATTCTAGTTTATGCATACTGGTAACAATGCATGCATATCAGCCAAGGTTGTGGAATAATCAAAGCGGAATGATACTGTGTTTACGGATGGTCATGGCGTGATGGCAAAAGGAGGCATGAAACTATCGACTAAATTACGCAAGCAGTTTTGGTTAAAAAGATTAAAAGATTAAAATCTAATGAATGGTGCAATGCGTGGCCTCATTTCCTAAATTTCTCTGTTTGACTTGAGTCTGTGTTCATTCATTCTGTCGATTAATCATTGCCTCCATCCTCATGAACACAAAAAGTGCAAATAAGCAGAGCTCAATTATGGACTATTTGAAAAGAGAGCGAATTTGTTACCTTTCGGGTATTTCAGTTCCGGGTCAACGTCAATCCCTGCGTAGCAGACTCCTCCGTACAAGCGATCCATGATCATTGCAAGTTCAACTGAAAATTTAATGATCAGATTGATATTCAAGGAAAGCCTCCGGCTGGACCCTTTGGGCGAATGCAGGGCATCGCATGGTAGCATTTGCGTGGACTGGCGACTTTCAAAATTTAGGCAATGGGCCAATAACACTTGATTACAAAAATGTCGAAAAAGTATTAAAAGAAGCCCATAAAAACGTCTGTGGCAAATTTTACATTAAATGATTAGGTGATAATAAGGCTGAAAAGTTAGCAATTTTCTTGCAAAAGGTGCAAAAATACACCTACTGACGCCGATTAGTTTCCTTGCTTTGTTTTAGCACGGATGTCCCCGCTTTGCTTATTTAAGATTAGCGATCGGTAATACTATAAGCCAAACGCAATAGCCGTCTTTCTATTTTCATAGAGAGGAAGAAATTTGCTCAACGGGTAATCTATAGAAAATCAACAGTTTCTAAGGCTACTAAACAAATTTCAACCGACGAGAAAGAAAATGTTTAAATTGCACGCCCACATTTGGGTCGCAATAAGAAAATTTGCTTTCTAACAGTCCAATGTTGATGTTGAAAGCCAAGGTATCACCATAGTTAAGTTTCCTACACCTGTAGACAAAATGTTAACTTGGTTAACTTATGTGATTCTCCCTACCTGCTCTTAATGGTCTTGGAACACCACCGACAAATATGGTTTTTCTTGGGTCCAGGGGCTGAGAACTATCCATAACAAAATCAGCATCTGCAAGGTTCCATGGGCGAATTTGCACCTTAAAGAAAGATAAGTGCGTTATTGCTTGACGAATGTAGAGCAAACCTGAAGAGGAGATCGGGAATTTACAGGCAATTTTTTGTAGTGGGGAAACAGGCGTAAATAAATTTAGTAGACAATTGGAATCAAGTTCGCCTGATGAAAATCAATTACAGTTAAATGGGTGCACAGTTAAAAGATTTTTGGGAGATTGCGATGAATGGGGTGATAACAGAGATTACAGTGGGGACTTCATTAAACGTAATTAACTAAGTCAACACAATCCTCTTAGTTTTGTTATTTCTCTTCCCCATCACTTTCTCTAAGACTTTAAACTTCATTCCAGATGCTTGTTTCCGCCTACTTTCTGATACTCGACATTTTACAAGAGCACTTTGTGATGGGAGAAAATCGACTGTGGAAGCAAGAGTATCACGTTCTGAAAATGCCTCCATTTTCTGTCTACTTACTGGCTTATCTTTGATTGTGGGACTAGAGACGCACAAGTAGAATTTTCCATCTTGCACCATGCAAGCATCCATTAGCCTTTGGACGGACAGCTCCTCTTTGTAAAGCAAAAATGCATATCCTGTGGGAAAGGAACACGAAATACATTTTATTTGACCAGTTAGAATAACTCATTATCGTTATCTCGTTATCATAAAGAGACATAAGCAATTTGAAAAATTTCTCTAATCGTCTCGAAAAAAGGGATCGGCCAATTTTCTCTCAAAAAAGTATCAAGCGAACATGAGAAAACAATTCCTTACCCTTGGGAGGAAAGTAGGACTTGCTTTCTGCCTTGTGTGGCCAATCCACTGTCAAATGTCCAAAGCGGCAGAAACTTGCATGAATCTCATCTGTTGAAGAATTGTTTATTGTTAGCAAAGATATAAACACTATTGATTTTTGTAGACATTTACCTTTTTACAAGTGACAATTTATTGCAGATTATTACGGAGCTAGATGTATACAGTTGAAATAAATTACAAATGATTACGTAATCAGACAATTTATCAGCATTCTAAGCTGCATGGTGTTGAGAGCCATAATTTAACTTAAGTATGTACTTGAAGCGTGAGTATGTTTGGCAGAATGTGTTGATGAAGTCTAATCCAAGCATAAATAGCTTATGATTTAGAAACAGACTTCTAAGAGAGGTTTATTGCGGCTAGAAAACTAAGCTTTAAGTCGTTCTCAAACTCATTGATATGTCCGTTCTAATTAGGCTCGAGTTTGGCAGAAAATGAAAGCTTCATTAATTTTTTGTACGTCGAAGTTTCTGTGGCGCAATATCACGTTTTCAGAAAGAACCAATTCTGTTTGTCAAGGAAAACTACTTTCGAAGAGGCAGCTGTTTCATTTTATCATGCAAAAACAAAAAATTCAAATGCAAGCCTTTGAAATCAAGATAGACTAAACAAGAATCGTCCATCAACTGACCTTCATCAATATCAGGTGGAAGTCCACCAACAAACACCTTTCTTGAGTATCTTTCCATAAGATCCAAATCTGATCTCGGAGATCCATTCAGAGAGGAATTGAAAGAAGGCACAATTTGATCAGCTGAAATAGAAAGCGTGAGTAAGTGGACGTAGATAACCAGCATTTCTACTTGTAGTGAATGCACGATAAAAAGGCTTGTTAATTAAGGACTCGCATCAAAATAAACACAGATAAGGCAACCATGGCTGTCCAATTAGGTCACGATTCGTAGAAACTGAACAGAATCAAGCTCTCCGTACTCGACTGAATGCTTAAGTCAACTGACTACAGCATGCAATATGGAGCTAAAAACTGACTAGATTTGATTTCCACTATGAATCAGATTAGAAAATATTCGGAGAGACATTTTCAATAAGAAGAAATAGAATGGATAACAAAGAAAAATTAAAAGCTCTATTGTACAAAGAATTTCTCTCCGCCTGTTTTAGGTTTAGATCCTTTTTTACATCTAGTTAGATCGCTGGTGCACTGAGCTTCCAAAACTCAACAGTTGGTCGTAGATTATGTTTCGCTAGGCCGCACGTATTGATATAATACTGGCTGGAAGCCTGGTACAGTACAAAAACCATTCATTTATAAGAAGTTAACAGAATGCTGAAATGCTGTTTTTTATTGTCAGAAGGTTGAGATTCTGTAGGCGTGTAAAAACACAGTCCATGGAATATATAAATATTGAGCACATTTAGCTACAGAAGCAATTTGATAAACGAAGTAGAGCCGAAATGTTACACGTTGCATGGTGCAATTCATTTCCCCAAGAGACCAACGAAAGAACAACAAGGAGTGGCTAAAGTTGCACTTTGATAACGATCGAGGTGCAGTAGACGTTTTAATCTTGGGATATACCAGTAACAAAATTATTCGACTAAAACTTTATAAAGCTGGCTGGATAAAAGGTGCTTTGCCCAAGAAGACAAACCTTCTTCTGCGAATAGGACCTCTATCAAATGATTGTACCTTAGTCAATAGCTAGAGTTAGCTGCAGGTGGGTAGAAAAAGCTAAGAAGATCGTGGTTCTTTATTTTGGTTAACACTAGAAAAGCCTTTCTACTTATGTTGAAATAAAAAAGCATTAATGTTCAGGTGATTAACAAATTCTTGATTGAATTGCACTGGACCTAGACGTGACCAAATTGCTAAAAAATCATTTCGTAATAGATGGGCAATTAAATACTTGTTCTCTTTCCTAAAGCATTTACATAAAGAGATCGTTCTTGTTCAATATGCTTTGATTGAAACAGATGCAGCAGATCCCTGATTATGAAAAACGTGGAAACACAACCAGACTTTTAGTCGATAATACAAACAAAAACATGGAAAACTGCCTTTGAAAGACAAAACATTTCCAAATCGACTGACAATTCAAACACTGTTTTCTTTACCATCAGTACATGAAAGGAAATGTTTGGACAATTTAGGACCAAGAAGCGAAACACAATCTGCCGCTTCTCAAGATTAATGCAGCCATTCTATGATGTTTCATGAATTGTCAGCTGTAATTAAGAGATTTTTGCATAGAATTCCTGTAAACAACTCCTATTAAGCACAGTTATTAACCTCTTAATAGCTGAAGCAGGAGGCTAAAAATCGGCCAAGGCAAAGAACAATCGACATAAACACGCGTCTTTGATGGCCCTGCTGAGCCACCATGCTGGTTGAAGCTCCCACCTAATTCTTCTTTAGAAGCCAAGAGTGCTCAAGCGACTTTAGCTTGTAGAATTATCTCAGAACACAGTTTAATTTTCTGCTTCCTTGCCATTAGCATAGGTTGAAATGGAGCACATTCACAGGAAAGGAGATCAAGCTATTCAAGCCATTCATTGTCTTTTGGACCAGCATTAAGTCTTCATACAGCAAACTGCCAAATCTATTCATGACGAATTTGACTTTCAATTTAACTCTCGTCTTTGCCTGCCTCTGGTTACTTAAGAAGCCATCAAATTACTGCCAGCAACTCAAAGACTAGATATTGCAGATAGGAGGTTTAACAGTTTGTTAAAGTATGAATATCAAACGATAGATAGATAGCACTAGACTATAACAGTTGTTTCCGCAAATTTTATTGACTTTTTGAATCAAATACACCACAAAAATTCAATAGAGTGCTCTTTAGTTTATTTACATGTTTGTTATCAAGTACACGAACAAATTAAGTAAAATCATTCTTAGCTTTAAAAGCTATCGAGGAAAGCCTTGGCATTCACATTTTGATGCTCGAAAGAAAAGACTCGCGAGAAAGCCTTCGCTAGACCTTGGTGTGCAGAGGAAGATCAGAAATTATCGCTTTGACAAGCGGTAAAGGCAGCTGCGTGCGAGAAAATCAGTCTAATGGTAGCATTCCCTTTCATTGCATTTCAACAAAGATATGCTCTATTTGAACAGAGCAAACAAAATGGACGAAAATCCATAGTGATTAAGATGAAAAGATCTATTGCAAGAAGAGCAAATAGTCCAAATTTAAGAGCTAGTCATAAATGTTTTACGGCGTCTGAATAGAGAATAGGCAGCCGTGCTAGACCGGCCGACCAGAGATAAAACGATGATTTGAGAATGCTAGCACAGTTATTTGCGCCGCCCAGTCAGTCTTTTTCGCCACGAAACATTGTCAAAACGTAATGTTATTGCAAAAAGAGGCATTTACAAAAGCTTCTAAAGCTCTATTTCCATCACATCCAAGTTGTCTATCTTTTCACGTCTATACCAATGGTTTGAGGTCAGTACGGAATAACATCGCATAGCTCAACTCCTTTAATAGTTCTAGACAGATTTTGTAGATATAACCGTCTCTTTCGATTCAATAACATAAGGGAGAACATGTTCTTTCTCCATAATGTTTAACAAACGTCGTGGATAAACAGTAGTTTTTTCAATGATTCGAATTAGGCAGACAGATGAACTGGGTATTTGCAGTGCGAATTTTGAAGAGAATGTGAGATTCTATTGATTTCATTAATGCTTGATTCATCCAGCTTGTTTACCCGAGTTTGAAGAATATCTGGAAGTCTTTACGTAAGGTGTGGCGTGAAGGAAAACGCTACCAACTGTGAAAAACTGCTCCTGAAAATCTTCTCAGAAGCTTGAGCATATTGATGATTTGTGAGTGACCAACTATTCTCGACAGCTTGCGCTCTGTAGCACCTTACAGGCACAACGGTAGAAACCCAAATATATAAGAAATTT
Source organism: Nemopilema nomurai (assembly GCA_003864495.1). Lineage (NCBI taxonomy): Eukaryota > Metazoa > Cnidaria > Scyphozoa > Rhizostomeae > Rhizostomatidae > Nemopilema > Nemopilema nomurai. The sequence continues at coordinate 588,190 of PEDN01001354.1, forward strand.
TAAAAAATGTATTTTCAACTCAAATCTGATAATCTAAAAGCATACCATCTCTTTGGTGTGGAAATCCCTTCTTCTGCAATTGATACCTGAAAGCTTAAGATAAAAGAGAAGTATTAACCGTTATAATACGCCACGTTGTATGAGCTCGCTATATGCAAAGGTTTACGTGAAAATACTCTTGCAAGTTTACTAAAGGTTCTAATAAATGCAAGCTTCTTAATCTTTTTTTACAACTGAAGGTTGCTTTAGTGTGCTAGCTGTAGGGGAAATTTTTTAAAGAAAAGGCATCTAGTCCGAAATCTTTTAGTCTAGAAGCATTCATAAATTTTCTGTAAGTTTCAAATCAATTGGATCACAGTATCTTTGCTATCAGCCAAGGAAAAATTTGTGCCTAAGGGATTCAAGTCTCCTTGGATGCGGCAGGTCCAGATTCTTTCAAGGTGTTATGAGCGCATTGATGGATGAGAAATCACCCACAATCACAGCAAGGGCTGAAAAATTGGAAAACTGATGCGACAAAATCAGCTCCCAGAATCGTTGGTCTGAAGTCCTTTCAACAAAACCATTCTTTTTTTAGTTTTACTGTAGATATTTTACAGAAAAATCGAAGAAGATTGCAAAAGCCGCGTTTCTACCATGGCATATGATATTAATAAGTTATGATTCTATTGTGTTCCGGAGGCCAGCTTTTTCTGGTGCCATTCATTCGTCAAAAAGTGAGCATTTCGAATTTTAATCACAGCGACTTAAACGTGGTCTCTCTTGCAACGTGCTCGCAACCATGCAACTGCCTCTAAACTTTTATTCAACGGATATGAAGTTCTTAAACATTCAGACTGTAGGTAATTCGGCGACACAATAGGTGTCTGAAAAACTTGCCTTTTCAGTATACTAAATTTATCATCTACGCATTATTGATCAAATCTAAACTCATTCTTTGAGTTTTTAATTGGTGATTGGTGAATATTGCAGGAGATTTGTAGAAGTAGCTTAATATTTCAAAAAGCTAATTTATTGCAATTATTGAAATCTCGAAAGGAACATCTCAATAGTTTTTCGAATCTTAGCTTCAGTTCAAGTTAAAGCTTGAAAATAGGAAGACTGCAAAACCTAGAAACTTAATGTTTAGCTCTCAGAAAGGTTCAGAAGTGCTAGAGATCACAAAGCAACAGTGAGCTTCTTGAGTTGCTAAGCTGCTATGAAGAAGATATTGAAAGAGACATTAAACGATGTCAATTCATTTGACCAACCAGCAGAAGACCTTGAAACAAGAACAAGCTTCCACACTGAAACTAACTAAAGCTTTGAAGAAACTAGCAACAGAAAGAACAAGTCTAGAGAACAGAGCCCTATAAAGTGAATTAGAGAACAAGTAGGGAACTTACCTTGCAGGTGATCAGCTTGGTTGTCTATTGGGGATCTGAACATGTCAAGCAGTCTTGGTTCAAGCGATGAGTATTTCATCATATCATTCCTCTCCTGTTCCAGAAACAAATAATAAGCTATGTCAGTCACATTTTGTTCCCTTATGAAGGCCTTAGAACTACATTCAGTTCAAAAGTGTAACATAACGATGCAGTTTTTGTTGGTAGCCCTTCCCCAGACAGCTCTAAATTCGAGTTTCAATGGGTTTTAAGACTGTAAGCAGGAACTTCATCAACTATTTTTGCAAATAAATTTTGCATTCTTCAAGACAGGAGAAAGGTGTTATCTGCGTTTCTTTTAATTTTTATAGCAGTGACTATTTTATGTTCCAAGCAGGCCAACCTGCGAAGCTTTTGCTCCTAAGAAATCAATGAAGCTGCGAATAAAAGTGCAAGTCAACTTTAACAGAATTCTGGTGCACCCAGCATCATTAGTTCACGAAAGAACTAAGAAAATAACAACGCGTCTGATGATTGTTGATCTTTTGGTCGCCTATGAGTTACTTTATCTTTAACTAAGACTTTACTTAGAGGAATCCTACTCAATGGCTTAAGTCTCAATAGGTCCCAAACCTTTAAATATTTCTGGGAACATTTCATGCTTGCTGAAAACCTAACTTGCATGTAGGCTTGCAAAAAATATAAGCATTTAATTACAAGTAATGGCAGATTTGAACAGAACTTCAAGAAGTTTGAACAAAGACTAGAGAGAAAGAGCTAGGCGTGTCAGTTTGTATTTGCGGTAATGGTGATTGGAATCGGGACGACTTTGGAAATTTTTCTTCAAATCATACATGTTCAATAGTGAATCACGATTATATAGGAAAAGCACTCTTAAATCTAGAATTAAGTATGAGCAGAAACTGCACAAAAACATTGGACAAGCTAGAAATAAGTGTACTAAAAAAAGTGCTAACCAGAAAAAAGGCCTTCACCTAGATGGTTCTCACGCCATCATCAATGTTTTAGTGACAGATTACGCAAGATATCGTGGGAAACACTGCAACTTCTACATTTCAAGAAATCTTTGATTGTGCAAAAGGTAGCCAAAGTGTTTGAAGGACTTGGTGGGAACTTTTCAGGGCACGACCGCGGAAGCAATACTGAAATAAACAAACTAGTCAGGGAAGGGAAAGAGCGGACTTACTTTGGTATTTCGATTTATAATTAGTTGAGGGACAGAGTTTTCATAACTGTTCAACAAAAAGTCAAGCAGGTTACATTGAGGAAGAGTTGATCATTCTAACAAAGGAAGGCCTTGACATCAAAAACCACCTGTTCCTTCATGGGAACTAAGACAGAGCATAGTCCATTGTAATGGATGGAAGCAAACAAATAAAATTCTTCATGAGAATCAAGGGCTGTTATCTGTAATCGCAGAAAAGGAAATACTTTCGACGGATTTAATTCTCAATATCTCAGTAAAAACCAAGATAAAACTGCTTCAGTAAAGGGAGAGCGACCCGTTCACAATAAACATAGCAATGAACGTTTGTCTTAGATGCGACTTTTAGCGAAAAATGCTTCTGTATAGTAGTCTATAAAAGAACAAAAGGTGGAAGGAAAGAAAAACAGTTTTCGGGATAGACTTTCGAGCATTTACGATGAGTATTTTTCTGCGAAGCCTCTCTCAGCTGTTACGGTATAAATAATAAATGAACTCGATATTTGGCTACGACTCAGAAAAAAACAGGATTAGGCCTAGCCCTAGGAAACCATGATTTCAAATTACATTAGCTTTGATTTGTGCCATGTTAAGTAAAGTTATAACATGTCGTAGGTCAACATATTTTCCCTTTTCCTAATTCCATTTATTTCAAGTTTAAAGGGGCTTTTGATCGACCAGTTTTCGAAAGGCGCTATGACAGGCAGGTTCGGGGAAAGTTGCTGAGAAACAAGACGCAGGTTACCATGAAACGAAGATGAGAAAAAACTTCATAGAATTGAACATGTCCGTTCTCGCTAATTTGTAAAACTCAGAGAAGACTGAAATCGCGAGATAATCGTCTCGCAAGACAACTGTTTATAATCAACGCAAGCAATGTTTATTTCAGAATCCATTTTGTACATTGAAACCCACTACCTATAACAGGTTTCAAAGGGGATAAAGCCTCATTCAATATGTTAGATTTCCCCCAAACCTTTCCTCTCCTTTTAGCTTAGCGTTTATTTTAGTTTGCTTTAGATCACTGAGAACGGGTAGCGCATTGTTTTTAGGTTAGTAAGGTAAATATACTCTGTTTTTTCTTGTCTTGAAGTCAGCAAAATTTTCATTCAATTGTATTCTTGAGATGTTCTCCTTTTCTTCTTTAAAAATATTCTCGTAAACTACAATGTCTCATGTCATGATAAATCGTGTATATCTGATATAAAAGATTGCCATGATTGGTGGCCTAAAGACTTTTTCTTCTAAATATCGGAGGGCGTAAATGAAACTTTACAAATGAAAAGTGAATTTTCAAAAGGAACTCAGATTTTCAAATTCGCTCACCTGACTGTTGAATAAACCATTGGTATTTACTTCACTTGATGTAGTCAAATTGGAGAATGTATTTGTCAGCTGTGTTATGTCGTCTACAACTGTTGCATCAAGGTTAGAATGACAATTCACTGAATTCTGAAGTCCAAACGGGGATTGGTTTTTGCTGGAAATCGGTGCTGAGTTTGAACTGAATGTCGGCAATGGTCTTGCTCCTTTGTACTGCTTCTGGGGTAGACTTACGATAGGAAACTGCGCAAATTTGCTCGTCCTACCTTGATTGTAAGATTGTGTCTGCATTGAAGCTGAATTGGGAAAGGGCAACTGTGGTCTGCTTTGAGGCCAGTTTGAGCCAACAGAGTTACTCGTCAAGTGGTTGTTTGGCCAAGTTGAAGATGGAGCAGGACTTGCGTTCCAGTTTGAAACACCAAGGGCATTAGCCACAGCCTTGTTTGAGGCCAAAAGGGTAGAAACTGCTGGAAATGGTCTTCGGTTGGTTCCTGAGCTATATGCGGGCATTGTTCCTGGCGCTGCTCCTCTTCTCAATCCTGAATTAGATGATATATGTGAGCTTGGAGAAGGGCTGAACATCAATGGACTGCTACTCACACCCATTTGAAGTTCGTGATGAAGAAAATCGTCTCTTTGTGTACCCCAGAAAGCACTATTAACTCCTGAAACTTCTTGTTGTAGCATCTGTGGCTCACTCGAGGGTGAAAAGCTTGAGGAGAAACCCTCGTCCGAGTCTTTAGAGTCGTCCAAACTCTTGTTATCACCCGAATTCGGACTTTTAAAAACCAACTCTGATGGCGAGTTTTTTCCTTCTGGTGTACTTCTGTCTTTGAAGTCTCGCGTCGCCTTTACCGGTACTTCACAAGATGTACTACCCTTTTCGAGCCCCTCTTCTTTCATCAAGAAAAGAGGGGTATTGTAGCCGAATTCGGAAGGGGCAATAGTGTTCGTCACGCTGGTTGGCCCAAAATCGACCATGGTCATGGACGGCTACACAAGTAGTGCTCGCAATATCTTTTTGTTCTGGTCTCGCTTTTTGTTGTGCACACTTCACTAGCAGGTGGATAGAGCCACGTATAGCCGCCGAGTTCTGCGGGATTTGAAAGCCCTCGTGTTGGTCACCAGAAGTTTTGTCTTAAGAAGCTGGCCCGAGAAACGAGAACAATGTACGTATAAACAATGCTTTTGTTCAACGAACAGCTTGGCCTAACTTCTTTTGTCGTCATGAAAAAAGGGCGCGCTTTGGGTCACGTGTTAAGTATCACGTGGCCTTTTAGCTCACCTCGTTGTGGGAAAACATGCCAGTATGTGCAAAAGAAGGGAGGAAGAGGTGATTTCTAAGAATAATATATGGGGTATATCCTATTTGCCGATATTAAACACAGACCATCAAATGCATGCGCTTTGAAGCCATGGTTTGAAAGAGCGGCTCGTGGCACTCAACGAGGGAAACAAGAGACGACTCGTGTCATGGGGAAAATGGTTTGAAAATGGTTCTTCATTTAATAGGGAAATGAAGCCACTGCGGTAAGAAAATTTTCACTCGAAGTCAGAATTACTTTCACAAATCTTGGCTGCTCACTAGTGCCTGAACGACCTTGTCGATTTACCAACAAGAAACAAACAATCTTTCCACGTATTTCAGCATGCGGTTTTTGAGGATAAACAAAGGCAAATTCAGGTACGGTGTGAGAACCAATTAAAGGAGTATTTACAACCTGCGATGGAAAAAGGATTGGGTTATGATTTACTTTTACTTTGCGAAACAACTTCAATGGATCATTGACAGGTTTCAGCTTGTGCATGATTTTGCCATTTCTGGCCAATGCAATCTCATCTCGGTTTTGAGTACGTATAATGAAATTTCTAGAAATTTGATATCAATCATATGGTAGTAGTTTTTAATAAAAGTTTGAAACCCGGAAACTTTGAAATAGCCTCGTGTGATCAAGGCTGAAGTGTCTGCTCGGAGATATTATGAAAATATGCATTTAATTTCCTGCTGAAGTGGTACTTTTGCAATATACACTCCTCATTTGTTTTTAAACATGGACAAAAAGGAAGGAACTTGGGAGTAGATAACTTTGAGTTGATAAAATTGGATATGGAAACAAATGAACCCGCATTTTAAGCAGAGTCAATGACTGAATGCCCAGATGCTTCATTAAATGCCCGAGACAAGAAAAACTATGGGCTCACAAAATATTTGAGTTCTTCAAAGACCTAAGGTTTATACCTACGTTATCATCGAATCTACGTTACTGAGCAGTGTTATATGAAGAAAGATAGCTTGAATGAAGTGTGTAAAGAGGTTGTGGTGGGGAAGGGGGGTGTAGTAAGGCTAAAATGGGAAGGACCGAGGCTTTATACCCCTTCAACTGCAGCTTTAAAACTACTTGCTTTGCAAAAAGTAGGGCGAGGATGGCATGGGGCATGGCGCGGGTCCTGTGTCGTGAAATTGGGGACAGACTGTTCGCATTCGTAAAAATTCGAAGTGGGCTAGGGGTTGTTGTGTTCTGGTAATCAATACAATTAGGATATCGTCTGGGTAGCAATTGGGACGAAGCTAAGATAACACTAGTCTCCCTTTTCAAACCGATGAAGCTAGCACAACTAAAGTAAAACTTTAAGTTAGTGAAAGGATCAGGCAAAACAAAATCACCTAGAATAAAAGAAAAAGTAACAGCTTCGAGGCAGACTTAGAGTACAGTTACTCTCACAAACAAGGCTTTATCACGAGGTCAAATAAATGCCTTCGATTAACCACATGAATTGCTATTCCTTTATCGTCGTACGCAAACGACTGGCTAATGGTCACATTCAAATCTCTGCTGCAGCTGTTCGGCTCAACTGTGGTTTTCATGCAAAAAGTATGTGAAGTCGGCCAAAACTGTCCTGAATCGTTTGCCAAAACTTCCAAATCTATGCCTTGCTTTTTGATAACACCTATGAACAACTTTGACAGCCGATTTTACATCAAGACCTCTATTTTTACTCCATTATTTTTACTTCATTGCTCCTATATAGGCATATCTGCATGTATGTGACTGTTTTAACCAGACGCTTTCAATGTTCGGTTTTGGTGAGAATTTCAAGTTCTTATGTCATTCCTCCTCCCCTTCTCTGCAGAGGAAGAAATGCCCATTTCCCAATCGGAAATTTGATGGCCAATTCATCGTCTTGGCGCGATGGCCTTTTTTCGTTGTGTGCAACATGATGTGAAATTCAAGCGCTGACTGGATGCGGAGGAGCGCTAACAGGAAATGAGTTGGGAGCATGGAACACCTGTTCTACTAAGCGTTCTGGTTGCTTAGCGACGAAGCATGGCATTTATGCGCAAATCGGACGAACAGAAGCCGCAGACAGAGGAAACTAATCACAGAGTAAACATTTGTCGTACAAGCAGGCATTTCGTCATACGCAGTGACCATCGATGCAGCTTTGATTTCAATCCCTTTATGCGCAATTAAGAAAACACGTTGAACATTAAGCTACTTGAAATTCATTATAGCCGTACTTTACCGAGGCTAGACTTTTTTGAAGATTGAATTTAGACACATAGCTTTCATATATTTTCAGAAGTAAACAAAGATGCTAAGAACTCTTTCTGCCATCCACTATGACACTGCAGAGTCATTGAAACACTAAGCGCATGCGCACATAGTCTGGTCAGGATAGAAGCAGCTGTTTTGAATGGTGAATTGGTGAAGAAATTCTCGTTTGCTTTGGGAAATTGTTTCGATCAACAAACTTGCGTATAGGACTCGGTAACAATTTAAATATATGTTTCGTCTTTCAGTTACGAAAAATGGAAATCGTCTATCATTTTCAAATAATTATCAAACTTTTTATTCAATACTTCTTATCTTAAAATTGTAAAATTTGCTCTCACTGTTTTCTTTTAAAGTCGTGGTGGAAAAGATCTATACTCCTTGTGTACTGAGATAAGGTTTATAGTAAAAACATGGCTGAAGGGTTCTCATGATTTAAGTTCTTCAGACTTGCAAGAAAACGTCGCTCCTCATCCGAGAAGTGGGGGCGAACTTTGATCGCTTATTTAAAAAGAATACTAAAAACCCGAATGCATTAGCCTAAAAGATTCCCAGTATAAATTTGAGAAAGTGTCAAGTATTTTGCTTGCTTGAACAGAGAACCCATTGTGTTTAATAACAGCCTCTATGAAAGCTTAAAAAGAAAATACGAAAATAGTTTGCTTCGGTAAAGACGTTCTAACGACTTCTAAAAACAACGTTAGCAAGGAAATGAAGAATCTTTATCTTGCCAGATGTTTGCAAAGTCATTGAGTGCTGTTGAATCTTAGCTCGAGAAATCTCCAAAGCCAAAGCAGATTCTACACGAGGATCGAGTCAACAGAATCTTCCTTGTATTTGGACATCTCAGAAAGGATTTTCCAGACTAATGGTAACCAAAATTCAGTGATCCTAATTTCAGATCTTCCACAATGTTACTAAGCTTCTTATTAGAGAGTTCCGAGAAGTCACCGTGCTTATTTTTTCAATTACTACTATGTCTGAAACTGGGTTATTTCGAAAATACAATTAGCCCTTCTGCCCGCTACTACAAATTGACTCATAGCAATCATGGTGGAATTCTAGACTGGGATAGATGTTTTGGTCCCCTGTATTCATTAGATATTCAACCTTACTTCTAAGCGACCTGCGATTAACTAATTCATATGAATAAAATAGGATCACGTTGGCTTGAATTAACACAAATTTTCTCGCTTAATCTTCATCGTAGAAATTTCTGCTATGACCCTTCAAGATTTCCCAAAAATCCTACGATGGGCCCTCAGAAGGGGACAGTAAAAATCATTAACAATTTCTGATTATTCTGAAAGCCAACGTCGAGTATTGCATTTTTAAGACAGTAAAAACATTTCACCAATCATCGCCACAACATGTTCAACATTATGATTCTTAAGAAACTAGATTGCCTTAAAACTCAGAGTTCGCTTAAATGTTAACTTCATGTATCAGAGCATTTACCAACTGAAATTATAGGACCATTTTATGGATTAAATTTTTCTATACTGTGTACTGTATTATTATCATTTTATTATTATTATGACTATTATAGGAGGGATCGGACCCATTCTCTACAGGGTTAAAGGTTTTCTGATCAAAAGAATGTATCACTTCTTTCTTAAGGAAGTGATCGATGCGTTTGATCAGCTGCTATCCAAGTGACGCAGAAATCATTATTTGAAGCGAATTGATCGAAACAATGCTAGCAGTGAATCAGAGAGTAAAAACCCACCAAAACTAGCAAGAGGTTTTACTTGTTCATGATGGTTGGCAACTTGAGACAATTTGGTGGGTAGGTCTTTAGCTAAGATTTTGTAATTAAGGCCATCAGCAAAGCAAAATGTTTTTCTGCAAGCAATACCTTTCATGCAAGTTTTATTTGTTTGTCTCAATAGCACTATCTATCTCCTACCTGCCTCCCTAAAAAAGACTCATATCATCATGGCAAAATTACAACATCTCCAAGAAAGAAACTGATCACAGGCATATTTGGCGATGGCTGCTGGCATCCTTTACCTCCCCTTTTAGAGCGGAACATGGATAAAACTTTTGCCATAATTTTACTGGTACCATTTTTCGTTGATTTCGTACGTTATTTTGTGACATTTGACAGTGACATTGAAGCAGGCCCTGTGTTATTTCCCAATGACTATTGATGCAGGTGCTTTCATGTTTCTGTTTCGCAATTAATTAAAGCTTGATCAAATCAAACTAAAGCGAACGTTCATCTGCTTTGCTTTGACATCGGAACCGAGAGTCCTAATCGTGGCAAACAACACTTGTATATTTCAACACGGCAAACAGAATGCTCGAATAAAACCATGGCTAAATCACGTGATCTTGTTGATTCTCGCCAGAACTGCACGAGATGACGGCCCCATTACATTCAAATGCGGACGAGTCGAATCCTAAAAGCTCTAGAAATGGCCTGGATACATCCGATTTCTCCGTTTTCGGCCCCTGATGTACAAAAAAAGAGCCCTGCTAGCCACTAAAGACAGTGAAATGTTTAGTATTAGCCCCAGGAGTTAGGTAAACCCAGGCTTAGTTCTTTGTGTCGTTGACTCTAGACCCTCGTTGAGTCAAATTGCTCCCATCACCTTTTGCACAAAACGCAACGGGAAGGGTATTGTTTGCTCGTTGCAAAGTTATCGAGGGATCACGATTGTATGCAGGTGTTTCACTCTTGAGCCCCCGCAAGGAGGCATGGCCGCGCACCCAAAGGCCAACACGTTTGCACGAAATACACCTGGAATATCGACAACAACGTACACCTCCCTGCATAGGGGACCAAAGTCTTTTCATACTCAACATAGTTTAAAGAGATAACTTTATTACGACTGGTTCTAGAATATTCTCAGAACAACAACAACTTAAGATAAATTGCCGTGAATCATGGCTCCCTTGAAGTACGTTCCGCTGAAAATATTTTCTACGGAAAATGGAACTGTATATTTCTCGTGCTTTTTTCTATTGGATCCAAACTTGCTAGAAATCACCTCCCCTACAATGAAAACTACAAGGCCCCCTTTGCCTAGCATCGCTAACGAAAAGTGGGAGCAATCTCTTTGAAATCAGTTAATCGCTAGTTTCTGGTCACTGGTCATAAATCATTAGGTTGGAATAACTTGGACAGAAAAGAACTTTTTAGTGGTAGTCATATTTTTTATGGGATTCCTCTCCGTTCCAAAGACGTCGTAAATAATGAAGCAACGGCCTCTGTTTGATTTCAGTTTTGTCTTGATTTCGACTGGGCCTCGTACCCAGTTCTGATTATTCAGCTGTTTCTTGGGAAAAGAAGCGCCGGCTTGCAGCCTCCTCTTCGTAAATAATCATTGGAGATGAAATTCAGACAATTTGAATAAATATTGAGAACAGTATAGCATGTCGTTTGGCACCCAAAAGGTCTTTGGGAAAGCACCTGCAGCAACGCTTTAAGATCAAACCCACATCCACCTCATTGATTCATTTTTCAGATAGAAACAATGGCCATTGTTCAACGCCCTCGCTAATCAATACTTGATGCATGTTTCCATTAGGCGCAGGTGCAGAACGGAATGACCTCGCATTCACTTCCTTGTTCATCAAATTGAAAGAATCAGATCCAAGGTTTGCCAATCGGCCCAGTAATATTTAATAGGCCCAGGTAATATTTTCCCTCGTTTGATTTCCGTTTAATTGTATTCTGCAGATCGTTTGGCTGTATTTAACACCAGTACAAAAGAGAGCAACTTGAAGTATATGTGTAGTTGTTTATGTTTCTATTGTTGCAAAACAATTGTATCGAATTATGCATCTGGTGAAGTAGCTGCTACTGTTCTAAAAAATAATGGAATCAGTCCCAAATCAGGTTTCATTGCGCAACAAATTCAAATGGGCTATCGAGTAAACCGCGGAATTGAAATTTGAACTGAAGACTTCCGCATGCCTGAAATATTTTAATCTTAATTCTCAGTCAAAGTTTCAAGACGTTTAATTTACCTCTTCTGCTAACGTGCAGAATAAGTGTCGTGTAGTTGACACCAAAAGCTCTTTATGGACCATCTTTATTGTTTGGTGCAGCCTCGGTAACAGCTTCTATAGCGAGGCTAATTTGATTCTACACGGCAGGTGCCTAGATTCTAAACAAAAGATTTTGTCCGAACTTTCACAAGTCTAAATCGAAGGAAACTTCTTACGAGGCTGTAGGAAATAATGTAGAGGATCAATGCTATGTTAATTAATTTTGTTGCAGGGAGACAACTATAACTAGCATTACAGTCAAACCGGATTGTTAAAATTTCATATAGATCAAAACGTTAACCCGAATAAAGTGACTTTTTAGGCAATTTAGGCATTAAGCTTCACA